>CAKLNU010000562.1:1200000-1800000 GCA_922788865.1 Poeciliopsis turneri | reverse complement strand
GAGAGTCATTCTGGATGGTGAAGCTGTGGGCAGGAAGAATCTCCAGTAACAGTCAGATTTGCAGCTCGTCTGAAAAGGCCTCTGACTGAAGACTGTTGCTGTATGACGGCCTCATGACATGTTTTGATATGCTAACAGCTCCATTTCCAGACAGCAGAGACAATATTTCACAGTATCGTTTTCCTGGATGACGCCATCAGTGTTTGATCTGCTAATCCACCTCATTTGCTTTTGCCGCTCCTCTTCAAATCGCTGAATGGTTTCAAATCAGGGTAGAGAGACGTTGGAGTTGGGGACATCGGAAGTTGTTTATGATCCAGAAAACGTCAGTTTTTCTGCTTGTTTCTTATGTGAAATGATGGAGCTAATCACCGCTAACGCAAGAAAAAGACAACTACAGATCAGCAGTGACTCGTTAGCCAGTCAGTTTGCTCCTAAGTAAAATTATAAGTCAGCGTCTGACCTCTCTGAGCGATAACAAACACAGAGGGAAGTGTTGCCATAGAAACCGAAGCAACAAAGCTTGTGTTGCTGCTAAAACCGATTAGCATGACTGTTCGTCTTTGCTCCTTCAGGAACTAACTCCTCACTTCCTGATCAGCCTTTCAGAGGTTTTTATCCTGATGAATTCAGAGTTAATTCCTCCACTAATAAACTACTGATGCAAAATTTGATACAATTTCTTCATGAAGATAAAATACTTATAATTCTTTGTATATTTGTATTCTTGTCAACAAACTTGTTTTGTTTTTTTTTGCAGCCGTCAAGCAGCTGAAGGAGAATGTCTGCTCTTCGATACACAAACTGGCCAACTTTGATGGTAGGAGTCAACCTGCTTGGTTAGAAATAAAGTTGAAATTACCCTTTCATGCTTTTTTAGGAATATTGTAGCAGCTGACATACTAAGTGTTTTATATAGTAAACTTTAATTTAGCCATACTTTAAGCAGAGGCATTGTTTTAAAACAAAGGTTTTATTTTACTGTTCCACCAAATGCCAGAGAAAAGACAAATTTTGCTAAACTGTCCCAGAAATCATTGTGATAAAGAAGAAAATTGTTATTTTGATGCCATTTCCATCTCATATAAAGATATTGGCTTGGTAATACAAGTTCTCCGTCTGAGACGACAAACTTTAATTTAGCAAGGAGCACTCCACACATTTAAGAATCCAACATAACAGCCAAAAACAATAAATAAATGAAATAACCACAGACGGCTGAAACCATAATCAAAAATGAACAATTAAGTCTCTGTAAGCAAAATTGCCCTTCAAAAAATATTAGAATGGATCAAAATGGAAAGTACTACGCTCATTTTAATTATGTGATTAATTGCTTATTGCATCAGGCTTACAGAACACTATTATTTTAATCTGGTATAAATGTAGCAAATTAGAGCACAGAATAATTATTTTATTACATAAAGTGATATTACTGTAAAAATTAATGTATTGGTTCTGATTCAAGACAGAACAAAGAAGCTAACTGTAAATTAGCATCGATGACGATAAAACAGGACTGTTCCTGGATGTTTGCAGAAGTGATGGACGCCCACTTGCAGAACAACCAGGCGCCAGAAGACGACCTGCTGGCCAGCCCCGATCGCCTCAAAGGTGAAGCCCTCTCACACGACGCACTTTTAACGACGTCACCTGAGTGCGCTCTCACTCTGCTCACGTTCTGCTCCCAACAGGAAACCAGATGGACGCCAAAGAGTCCGACATGTCCGACACGCTGAGTCCCAGCAAAGACCGGAGCAGCGACGACACGTCAGGTCAGCAGAGCTCAGGAGGAGGGATTTCATTTTAAAAGAGGCAGAATTTTGTCAAATTTACTTTTGTTTTTTAGCACTCCATCGTGTTATAATGTTATTCCCTCATCAAAGACAAACCCGGAGTGTTGCCTTGATTCGTTCATGCATGTTTGAGAAATCCTTTAATCTCCATGGCAACCATTAAGCTGTGAAAAACGCCTGGTTGGACCTAGCTCCGCCTTCAAGGTGCAGCTCCTCCTCCAAGCTGCGGTTTCCAAGCCCCTGCCTCACCGAGGAACCCTGAGCTTTGGATCTGAATCATTTCGATTTCACCTCATAGTGTCTTTTTATTTGGTTTCAGACGGCAACATGAACGACCAGGAGCTGAACGAACCCCAGAACAGAGTCGCTCTCCTCAAAGGTAACACTTTGGAGGTTTGGGGCAGAAAAAAATAGACATTTTCAGACTTTATTCAGTTTTCTAAATGATACAAATAAAACAAAAATAGTGATTTAGTTGCTGTTTTTCACCTAAATATATCTTATGATACATCCGATTTATCCAGATTTTTTTATTTTTTTGAGTCTATATGATGAGTCTATAACATAAACACTTTAAAAAAGTTTAGCTGCCTTTTAGGCCTCTGGATCTCCTGGATCAGCTTTAACTCCAGCTGTGGTTCTAGTTTATCCAGAACTGACAGATTTGGAAAGTACTTGATTTCTGAATAAAGTCCCTGAAAACGGCTCAGTTTTGTAATAAAGTACAATCTATCGTTAGGTTAAAAGCTTAAATTTGGAAAACATTATTTACAGTTTATACCATATATTTACATACACCTAATATAATTACAATGATAAATTATGTTTTCTGTAGTTCGTTTGTATTGTTTCCATCTCCAAAGTGGTTCTGGAAACTTTACTTTAGTAACCGTTTGATTGGAATACACAGACTTAAAAAAGGCAATTTGATGAAAGAATGAGCTGCAATGAGGCCAAAACTGCAAAAATCTTTATATTTAAATTTAAAATAAAAAACACACTTTTGTCTGTAAATCTGTTCTTCCCAGTGTTTCAACTTCCTGGTTCAATACTTAATAATTGATGACTGAAATAAGTGTTGGTTGCGTTGCTTTGAATGGTTTTGTCTGTGTTTTTTAGCGGAGTTGAACCGGGCCGGTCTGGACGCTGGAGACACGGAGAACGTCATCAGCTACCTCCACAGAGAACTTCTGGAAGCCCAGGACTTGGCCAACACCGGGAAGCAGAAATGTCTGGAACTACAAGGTAGATTCCCTCTATCTGATCAGACAGCTGCCTTCTGGCTCCTCATGTTTTAATGTCGAAGTGTTGGGACTCTCTGTCTGCAGCTCTGTTGGAGGAGGAGAGGAGGAGTAACTCCAAGCTGACCGAGGAGTCAGCCAAACAGATCCAGTACCTGCAGAGTGAGTACGCGCATTTGGAAAAGATGCGACGGATGAGTCTGGTTCTGACCTGTGATTCTGGTTCTGTGTGGTGCAGCTCAGCTCGGGAAGCTACAGGCTGACATGGAGGCCCTGAGGGAGCAGAGGGAGAGCACCATCTGCAGCACCAGGGAGGATCTGTACTCCGCCCAGGAGGAGGTACTGCTGCACCGCCTGAAAATAATACAAAAAATTCACAAAACACAAAACTAACTCTGTCTGGCTCTGCATGGATTCCTGTCGTCTAACATTACTATTGTCAAAAATTTGTCTTCCAAAGTAATCTCGCAAATTCTGTGTTAATTTTTTGTCTCTGGCAGGGCCTTCCTGTCTTCATTACGTTCTGTAACTCGAAGTGGTTGCAGCTACCGCTAACTGCTAACAAGCCCATGCAAGCTATAGCTCTAAAGGAATGTTTCTAATTTCATTCTGCAGAAATGACATTAGAAACATTAGAGGACCAGGTTTTTAAAAAAAACTGGTCCTCTAATGGACCACTACTGTGCAGTGCTAATCCACTGCACTGCTGGATTAGCTAATAGCAGCAGTAGTTGATAAACTGCAGGGATCACTTATTAATAATCACACAACAAACATCAGGCCTAAATATATAAAACTGTAATGGCTGAGTGTGCAACCGCCGGTTGGTTGGACCACGTTGGATTCGGGGCTTAAATTTCATCCTGGAAGGTCTTAAAAAGTCTTGAATTTGCCTTGGTGAATCTCGGTGGATCCACTCACCCTGGTTCTGTTTCGGCTGTCAGATTCTCGTCCTGCGACACGCCATGGAGACGGCCACAGCTGAGCGTGAGCGCGAGATTGCCGCCCTGCAGGCAGACCTGGGCGGCGTGCGCACGGAGCTGGAGCATTGGAGGAGCACGGCGGCCAAGTACGAGGAGGAGATCAGCCGGCTGCAGGAGGCCTTTGCTCAGCAGCAGCAGCAGCAAAACACGGCCAGCCAGCTGCAAGGTGGCGCCTGCGCCCACATCGACGTCCGGCTGCGCCGCGGAAAGCTTCACGGCTGTTCTCTGTTCTCTCTTTCAGAGGAGTGTGCAGCTTTGCAGCAGCGCTGTGCGTCTCTGCAACAGGACTGTGACGGTCTGAGAGCTGAGCGGAGAGACCTGACGGACAAACTGCAGCACCTGGAGGCGGAGCTCAGCAGGTACTAACACAAAGTCCGCTCAGCGTCTGTAGAAACAGCTGCGCTGATGTTGGCTAGCTTCAGAGAATCTAAGAGGTTGATTTGTGACAATAACACTGTTGCAGCACTGATGATCCACACACACATTTGTGAGGTAAAAATGGAGATAATGATTATTTAATAATCTGCCCAAAGACTAGAACTTTTCCACCGATATTAAGGAATTATTGATGCTAAACAAATCTTGCTGAAAAGTTACGTGTAACCTAGTTTTGACTTATTTCCAGTGTCTTGGGATATTTGCACCAGAAGTTAAAACAAAAACACTTTTTTGGTTTAGTTTTGTGTTTTTGCAGTCCACAAAACACAGTGTGGGGTTGCAAAGTACCTCTGCACAGTTCGTCCGACATTCAATAATTTCACTGAACTCCGGTCCAGAACCGCAAAGCATTCTGGGAGGTGTAGGCAGAGGAAAGGCTTTAGCCACTCAACTTCTCACGGCTAGGTAAGCTAGGTCGGTGGCATCGCCTTATCACGTATCCTTTGGTTGCCTAGCAACTCACTCACTCTCTGGTGACCTGGCAACAGCATGTTGAGCAACTGGTGCAGCAGCAGTTTAAGGTTTTGCCTCATAATTGCTTAAAAATAAAAATAAAAAACCAACTTGATGTGGAGTGAAAGCTGTGGATCAAACAGGAAAGGTCACGCCACCAGTTTGGCAGGATTTAACACAAAAAGCTGATCAATAATTATTGATATCATCTGATATGAAATGTTTATATTGCCCAGCCCTTTAATTTCTGGTTCTGATGGTGAGTTACTGGTTCCGGTTCTGGACCTGAATGTGTCGTTTTGTGTGGTTTCCAGCACCAGGGAGCAGAGTCTGGTCCTCAGCAACAGTCTGGAGTCTCTGGAGAAGCGGAAAGAGGTTCTGCAGGACAAACTGGGTTCTCTGGAGAACCAGCACCTGGAGGACGCCAGCCGGCTGAAGACGCAGCTGGACCAGGCCCAGGCCCGAACACACACCCTGCAGAAAGAGGTTCGCCACTGATCCGCCGTTCGCCACGGCGGTTTGCAGACAGGAAGTGACGCGGGTCTGCTCTCTCTCTCTCCCGCTGCAGTATGAAGACACTCAGTCTCAGCTGTTTGACCTGCGGCGGCGCTACGAGAAGACGGAGCAGGAGAAGCTGAACATCCACCAGGAGCTGGAGCAGTGCCGCAGCAGCCTGAAGCTGCTGCAGGACAAGACCAGCTCTGTGAGTCCAAATAAAATCAGCTGTTCGGATGGAGGATTTTCTCTCCCCGCTTGGTTTGATGAGCTGCGCAGAGTAAACAAAACATATAAAACATATACTAGAGTAGCACTACTTCAACATATTTTACTCAAGTAAAAGTAAAATGTAGCATCCAAGAAATTAGTCAAGAATAATTATCAGTCATTTAATTTTTACAAAGTTACATCATCAGAACAAAATATAGAGTTTAGTAGAAATTTTAGCATTTTAAGGATGAAAATGACGATAATTCATATAATTAACAAAATTGGGCAAAAAAATAATAAATTTCCAAATCAGATTATTTTTTATTGTAAAAATTATGAAACTTTAATGAAACTGCAGGTGAATTAAAACATGTGTTTGACATTTTTCATTGTGTAGAAAATTCAGAAATTATACTTAAGAGTAGAAATACTTCATAATAAAATTATTCAAGCAAAATTAAAAAGTACAGCATAATAAAAATACTGACAGTATTTTTATTTATTTATTTTTTGTCCCAAAAACGTTACTCAAGTAAATGTGGTTGGGTAAATGTAACTAGTTACAGCCCAACTCTGTCAGGAAACAGATCATCATTTTCATCAAGAATAAATTAAATTCCTCCTCCCTCTTTCAGCTCACCCTATGTTTTGTTGTTTTTATTTTTTCCGGAGCTGATTTATGAGAAACCTGTTGGATTGTTTTTATGATCTGAAGTTCGTTCGGTGAGGCGGAGCAGCTTCTTCTTCTCCTCTTCCTCCTTTCCAGCTGACTGTCGTCGTCTCGCCGTCTTTATGTAACACTGAGCTCTAAAGTAGGATTATCAAAATAATCTGAACTATAAAAGTTTTTTAATCAATTATATGTTTGGGGATTAATTGTATATTATAAGTTTCATGTCATAAGAATTTAGATTTTTAATTTTGACGATAAATTCCCATTAATGATGATCAAACTGCTCCTATTATAGTTTTACTGCTTTCTCCATTGTTTGTAGCACTAATACATATTGATCAATACATTGAAAATACAGTTAGTGCAGTTTAGTGATTTAATTCACTTTTCTTTACGCATCACAAATAGGAAAATTTTTCCAGACATTATTTGTGTTTTTGGAGCTTTAATTGCAGTGACACACAGTCACAGTCGAACACTGACCTAAAAAATGTAATAAATAGTTTTTATCGTTCTGCGATATGATAAAACTGCACTGCAAGTGGTAAATATACAACATCAGAACGTAACACTAAAGTTATTAGTATTATGTAACTGTTTTAGTTCAGTTGAGCTCTTTTTGTGTTTTAGAGAAACAGGAAAGTGACATTTCAAATGTTGCATTTACATAAATGACGACTGAATTCTTATTAGTTTTTCATGAATAAGGAAGTTAAACTGTCATTTCATTATTAATCGAATTGTTTAAAAATGTCTGGTGTCCGGCTTTATGACAATCCGACTTCTTAGTATTGCAGAAAGTTTTCTTCTTCTGCTGAGGATGAAAAACATTTTTAATAAACTCAACTCCTTAACAGACACTGGAAATGAAGTCAAATAATGTGACCAGAATTAGATTAAGTTGCTGCTTCACTCAGCAAAGTTAATTAAAATTAAAGCCTGTTTGTTTATATTTGTTCATGTCAGCTGATTTTCTCTGGTGTTTTGGTTCGTAAACACGCAGCTCTTCAGGATGAACCGACGCTCCTCCACCCCTCCTCTGTTACCCCTCCTGCCCTGCTGCAGCTGCTCCATCCTCCATGTTGTTTTGTTTGGTTGATTTGCTGGCTGATTTCTTCTTATCCCTCCCTTCCTCCCTCTAGCCATCCATATTGCAGCCTGTCCAAGCCATATTCATGGGCCTTGTCCTGGCTCTGCTGTACTGGTGTTTCGGCCAGTTGTGGTAGAAAGGTACACACCGACATGACATGAGTCTGTCCCGCTGCCTCCATCTGTCCGTCCGTCCATCCGTCTGTCTGTCTGTCTCTGTGACCTCTGGAAGGAAAGTCTGCTGAGGTGAAGTTACTGTTCCGATCTGGGGTCAGTTCAGGGTCGCAGGTCGATCTGATCGCAACACTTTGTGTGAAAAATCAAACGTTTATCGTCACTTTTTCCTCCTCAAAGCTTCGTACGGAAGGGGATCAGGGCCACTGATCAGAATTTTGTTCTTTTCAAAATTCTGACTTCCTTCCCCCCATAATACTTTTTATTTCATACTTTTGCAGAACCACGACTGGAAATTTAGACTTTAAACTTATAAACTTGAGCATAATGATTAATCACAGCATTAGTGATTAATCTGATGAAATGCTTTCATTTATTTGCTTTGGGTTTATTTCAGATCTAATGGAAAGAGACAAATAGAAACAAGTCAACAATTCATTTATGCTTATGCAGAAAGAGAGAAAAACCAGGCCAATTTGAGAAACCATGGCAACAAACATGCACATTTATAATAATAATCATTATTTCAATGAAAATTACCTGTTACGAATTAAGACTACAAATGTAATAGGCATCGGCGGTTTGTCGATACGATAATTTATCGATATATCGTTTATTCTGCGTTGCTACTTCAGGGTCTCTGACTCGGCTGGGAAAATCGAACCCTGAACAGATCAGCAGGACTTTGACTTCACCTCCTGAACTTCCTCTGAGGACTGAACGTCCTCTTCTTCATCTTCATCTTCATCATGTGTGGAGCGTCTGGTGTGAGCAGCTCTGACCGCATGGCCGTCATTCACACTAAGATCCTCCAGGGGGCAGCAGACTCCCAGCACACATGGATCGTTTATTTAAAGGGATACCGCCACGCACTGTAAAAGCTGCTTTAACCTTAATAAAATTACTACAATTTAAAGCAAATTCTACATAACACTTTTCAAAATAAAAGTCTGAGTTAGAAATGATTTCATTGTGAAATATTCTCAGATTTTAGTGAATTCAATCGTGAAACATGACTAAAGGAAACATCCTTCACATTAAGACTGAATTGTTTCTTTATTGTAATAATGATAATCTAGTTATTGATGGTCCAGTCAAAGCCCAGACGTGATGAGGCCAAACTCCTGGTATCTCTTTAAATCACTAACAGCTCCTCCATTCACCGCTGCGCTCTCCTTCATCCTGTTTTTATTTTCTGCAGGATTTGTTGGTTCATTAATCACTTTTCTTTGCTGCATGCCATTTGCTCCTTGCTGTTTGTTTGCAGGTTTTTTTGTTTTGCTCTCAAGTGATTCACTGGGTTTTGTTTCCTGCAGCCATTGGCAGATTCATTTTCATTTCCATCGTTTGCTTTTTGCTTTTATTTGGTGCAGCTTTCTCTTTTTCTGCTTCTGTTCTTTAATCATTTCTTCTTTTTGCCTCCTGCAGTCCTAAAAGTGATAAATATGGTTTTCCTTTTTGCATATTTACGTTGTTTTTAATAAATTTATTTGCATTCCTCCTCCTTCTTAACCATCTGAGGGGAAGATCTCATTAATAAGCCTTTCCTTCATGTCACAATGTTTGCAGAGCGCTGCCTGTTCTCAGCAGCTGCACATCTGTGGTGCGTTTGAACAGATGACAGGAGAATTGAAAGGTTGACTCGGTCTTGAACCGCGTTCAGGTATCCGTGATAAACGAGCCGGGCCTGGACGGTGCCGAGGTGCGGACAGATTTTTATGAAGCGGAGAGAAACGACCGTTCTGGTCGAGGAGAAGATGGAGAAAATTCAGCGCGTTTAGAAGTCCAAACCCGCTGGAAGAGAAACAAGGATCTGAATCAGTTCCTACCATTACAGCAGACACCTGCAGCTGATTGAGACATTTTATTTCTCACAGCTTTATTCGCTTCAGTTCTCAAGTCACCAGAATGAGAGCATAGAACATGTTCAGAACTGGTGTTATTTAGGTTTCAAACTCTAAATTATCATAAAATTAGCTCCAATAGGCCTGTCACCATAAATTGTCCCAGAAATTATTGCAAAAAACAAAAATCTTGTTGTTTTGGGACCATTTTCAAGTAATCTAATGGCAGGAACACAAAGATCTCAAAGATCAATAAACTTTAAATTCTACGGAACGTTTGACGCTGGAACTGGAAGACGTTTTAATGATCCAAAATAAATAAATGAACAAATAAAATGAACTATGGTGTGTCTGTCAGCAACAGTGTCCTTCAGAATGAGGGCTGGTTGAGACCAAAGCACCAGAATCAAGACTTTCGTCCTCCAGTTTTAGGCAGAAGGAGAGAAACGATAAATCAGGCACATGGAAACTATTGTTTTAATTAATCATGTGATTAATTTATTTATTGCGTAGCAGGAAACAAAGAGCAGAATCTCTTTTCAGCTCTTCAAGGTCCTGAGATTATTTCAGCTTTGCAGAGAAACTCCCAACAGATTCGCAGTTTATCAGCACAAGTAGAAAAACTGCGTCTGCGAGAATCACAGCCACCAAACAGACGTGGTTCTGTTTACAGAACCGCTGTCCAAACTGGAAATTTAAACCACAAAATCCATCAAATAAAAACACAAAATCTTATCAAATCTGCTATGATTAAAGATCCAAAACATAAAAATGGATTCTGACCTTTTATTAAAAGAAAAAGAGGAAATCTAAACATTTTCTGGAGACATCAGTCGTTTTTAATTTTGCCGGCCAAATTTTTACCGTTCTTGACTTTGATTAAAAAGTCATTTCAAGTGCCAAATTTGGCCCACAGGCCACCCTTTGGACACCCTTGATTTATAAAGCATGGCTCATATTTGTCAGCTGGATTGTGACCAGGTACCGCTTAAGGTCCAATTAAAAGATTAGAAACAAGGTTTTAATTTAAAAACAGAATAAATATCATCTTTTGGACTGACTTTTATCTCTTCTCTCATCCTTCAGGGTGATTTTTCTGACGCTCTCTTTGGTTCTTGTTGGGTCCGGTTCTGCTGACTAACCGGGTTTGGTCCGTTTTTTTTTTTTTTTCCCCTTGACAGAGCGGCTGGAGCCCCTGGATGCCGGTCATCGCAGTGATGGTCGCCGTGACGGCAGCCGTCCTTTACCCCAACCTGTCCAAGAGCAGCGCTGCCTGAGACGCCGCCGCGCCGCTTTGTGTAAAAAAAACAAAACAAAAACAAACACACAAAAAAAAAGAAAGAAAGAAAGAAAGATTGTACATAATTGTAGAGGGAACGTGGAGGTCGTGTTTCCTGCAGAGGACTCGGATACTTCCTGGTTTATTTTTTTGGAGTTCTGTCATTTTTATTCTCTGACTTCTGGTCGGGTCTCTCTGGGTGACGAAGCGCCGAAGGTGAAACGTTCCAGCTCAAGTTTTTCTTTCTCTACTGAAACATTTACAGATATTTATATCAAAAATCTGCATCATTTACTCCAAAAAAAGACGGGATTTCCCTGTTTTTGGAGCAGATGATTCCACGTTTGGTTGTTTCTTCAACAGTTAACACTACCAGTCTGGGAAACGATCCACTGAAAAACGTTCTCACTGAGGCGTCACGTTTTTGTTCTTCTTCGGGGAAATTTGGGGTTAAAACTTGAAGCCAAATTGTTAAAATTCAGATTAATATTTTTTACTTTTCTGTTTTGGTTTTTAGTTGTTTGTTTTTTATGGGGCGCAGGAATCGGGGGGGTTTAAGTGCCTCTGATGTTACTAACAAACACCGCAGTTTGTGTGCAGAGAAAAACACATTTTGACCACCGGAGGCCCGTCGGCGTTGAGCGTCGGACTGTGACGTCATCATTTCGGCCAATAAAAACAAAAAATCTTCATCATGATCATAATTTATCAAAGAGCAGGAAAGTTTTGGTCATATTTGAGCAAAGAAAATAATAATTTGAAAAAAATGGTTCCTGCATAATCGTATTTATGACAGTTTGAGTCCAAATCTTAACGTCGGGTTTTGTCTTTTCAACACATCCAAGCGCGTCACAAACGGCCAACATGGCCGCCGACTCGTGGCGCCCGGGCCTCTGAACGTTTGTTTTTTATCCTTCAGCAGTAACGAGCTCTGTGGGTGTCGGTTCACACGTTGGGCAACGTTCGTCATCATCCGTGTTAATCTGTCTCGTCTCCGTGTCGACTCAAATAATAATAAATGAATAATAATAAAAGACAGCGAACAAATATTCCTGATGTTTGAAGAAAAAAACACTAAAGTTACAGAGAGAATTGTAAAATAAAAGGTTGATGAATGACGTGCGACTAGACTTATTTTGTTGAGACTGTGTAGAGTTATGAGAGGTGAGAGAGATGTAGAGAAATGTTATTGAATATATGCAGAGAAATGTTTTTGGATTAAAGTTGTAGCAAAGCTGACCCACCAAACCCGCCTGCAGCCTCTTTAATCACTTTTATTCACTTAGACGAGTGTTTTTACCAGTAATGTTCCCAAAAATAAGGTAAATTTTTCTGTTGAAGCTCAAAACGAAAGCCCAGATTTCAAAATGCATCGAAAGCAGCACTTTAAAAAAGTCACTTTATCATTTTTAAATGAATAATTAGCCAGATTAAATATTTGCTTGCTTTCCAACTGTGAAGCACGGCGGTGGTAGAGTCATGATTGGGACTAACAGCTGGAAATTGAGCTGTTAGCATGAGACTGTCTTCTGTCAGAGGCATCTCCTGATTAGCTGTAAGACTGACTGTTACTGGATGATAAGTCAGTCTTACCAAGTGCTTGTCTATTTTTAATAAAATATCTTATTATATAAGTTAAAACTAACTTACAAATAACTTTTCAGCAATCTAATAAAGCTTGTTTTCAGTATATAATTCCTTAAAATTAATTTTTTAAAGTCATATTTCCATTGGCAGATTATTTCACTTGTAACACGTTTGAAATGTTTTAAGTGTAATAATCTGTCATTTCTATTTAATCAATATCTAAGAATTATTTGCTGAAAACGAGCGCCTCTGTCTTGCTGAAAATTTTATTAAAAGTTAGTTTTGTTGACATAATTGCTCTAGAAACTCGTTTTTGCAGTATGATGACTTTAAATGTCCCTTTGTGTTGAATAATTTTACTTGGATTGTACCAAATTATTTACTATATTTATATATAAACATCTTACATTAAATGACAAACATGGCAGCAAATTTTAAACAGAACGCCTGAAAAATAAAGAATCATGGTTTAGTCAGATGGTTTAGTCAAAGTTTTCTCGTCTTTCTCCTCCTGTAAGGCAGTGAGTTTTATTGTATTTGTTTTTAAGTAATAAGAATTTAACAGATTTCTCTCCTTTTTGTGGAAAAGTTTGACCTGAAGTCAGAAATCTGGTGAATCTGGGTTTCGGTTTTGTTCTCCAGCTGTTTCCTAAACTGATGAGCGAAGGACAAAGAGTCTCTGAGACGTTGAGTTTTTACAGTGCGGCACGGCGGAGACCTGAGCTGGAGACGGGTCCGGACCCGAGTCCCTGCCGGTTCCCCGGGCGTCTCGGCAATCCGGCATCAATCATGGAGCCGGAGGAGGATCCGTCTTCTCGGGACGGCTGGGACAAGTCGGGGATTTGGAGATGACGCATAAATAAATTACGTCTGGCGGCACAAAGGGAAACGCGTCAGCTTTATGAAAACAAAATGTTCTGCTTTACAGAACCAAACTCATCTTCTTCTTTATTCCAAACTTTTCTTTTTTCCTGATAAAATCAAACATTTCTGTCATTTAGTTTGATAAAATCAAACTGGTCTCTTTTCTTAAGGCCAAACTGTTTTGTATTTTTTAATAAACCAAACTTCTCTTTTAAAAACATATTTTTAAGTCAAACAGTTCCCTCTTTTTTCCTAACATTTTTAATAAAACCAATTTTTACTAAAATCAAAATGTTCTAGTTTTTCTGCCGTTTTTCCTTCCTGAGGTTTTAACATAAAGTCCATTTTAACTTTAAATCGTCTCAGAAATGCTGATTGAACTGAATGTGATGATGAGGCAGAACCTTCATCTGGTTCTGAATTGATCGAAGCCGATCAGATAAACTATTGATCTGCTGGACCTGAAGCAGCAGGAAGGGGAAACCAGGCAGCTTGATGGTCGATAATATTCTTTTATTATTTATTCTTTTAAACTGAAGCAAAATGAACCTTTAAGGCCTTTTTGTTTTACTCTATTCTTCCCTTTCCAGGGATGAAGCTCCATATTAAATTCTTAATACATTTTAAAACTTTTTGTGCTGCTAATATTCCAGAGTCCTCCACTAGAATATTATCACTCACAAAAGGAAGAAGCAAAAACAGAAAATACATTTCAAACTCGGATGTTTTCACTCAAACTCACTTTTATATATAAATGCCTAATTTGGCACTTTTGTAATTTTGATATGAAATCATTATAAAGTGAGTTATAGTGGTAGATTAGTTACAAAGCTAATTTTGACATAAAACACAAGATAACTGGTTTTATATAAATTCAAAATCAGAAATACTTTTACCAATCCTGAAGAGAAATTAAATTTTAAGTCAAAAGTCAGTTCAAAGTTTACAAAGACAATTTTGAATTTACAATAATTTTATAAATTAAAATAAACATTTTAGATTTTATTGTTTTTTGTTGGTTCATTTGCAGATGTATTTTCCTTTTTTTTTATTTTATTTCAACTGAATTGAATAATTAAGGAAAAACATAAAATATTAAAAGTATATGTTTGTTGCGAAAGAGTTTCCTCATTCAATCTTGCAAAAAGATTGAAAAAACTCACTGTTAGTTTTATGTGTTAGTAAAGTTGAGTCAGAGAAAGAAAAATCTGTGAATCAGGAAGCTGTAATTTCCGAGGCGCAGTGAATGCAGCAGCCCTATAGTCTGGCCGAGTTGAGGCGAAGACTTCAAACCAAGTTGCGGCGGCTCCGAGGAAACACCTCCGGCTTCACTCACACTTTAACCACAACCAGAACCAGAACCGAACCCACCGGGCGGGGGGAGAGAAGGAAACGCCATGCCGGCCACAGAGAAGGACCTGGCGGAGGACGCTCCGTGGAAGAAGATCCAGCAGAACACCTTCACCCGCTGGATCAACGAGCACCTGAAGTGCGTCAACAAGCGGATCGTGGACCTGCAGCTGGACCTGGGGGACGGCCTGCGGCTCATCGCCCTGCTGGAGGTCCTGAGCCAGAAGAAAATGTACCGAAAGTACCACCCGAGGCCCAACTTCAGGCAGATGAAGCTGGAGAACGTGTCGGTGGCGCTGGAGTTCCTGGAGCGGGAGAACATCAAGCTGGTGTCCATCGGTGAGTGACCGAGAACGGAGCGGCCTGGGCGGGGAGGAGGCTGGCGGAGACCCGGGGGGACCGGAGACCCACCCGGGGGACCGGAGAGAGACCCACGGAGACCCACCCGGGCTCGGTGGAAGTTAACTCTCCTCATGTTTTCACCACAGTTTGGGTGGAAAAAGTAGCTTCACTAAAACTTATTTTTACTCAAGTTACAGGCAAAAGTATCCATCCAAGAAATTCCTCAAGTCAAACATGATTTAGTTAAAACGTTTACTGACCAATTATCGATTATTTAATATTTAAATATTACATTCTCAGACAATAGGCCAAAATATTAACCTTAGTGGACATTTTGATATTTTAAGGACCAAAATGATATGTCAAAAAATAACAAAATCAGACAAAAGAAAATGTTTCCAAATCAGTTTCTTTCAATAAATAATAAAAAAAACTAACAAACTGCAGGTGAGTTTTTGGTTAAACGTGTTTTTTTTTTTTTCAAATAGCAGTTGATTAATGTAAATGTAACTAGTTACTACTCGGCTCTCCTTCTACTTTAGTAAATTTTCTGTCTTTTCTACCCACTGAATGAAAAACAAACGTGTTTTTCCCCAGACACAGAGACACGCCTGCAGTTTTATTAAAGTTTTACATGGAAAGAAACAGATTTGGAAACATTTTATTTTGCCTTTTAAATATCAAAAGTTTCACATAACTTTATATTTTTGTACTTCATTAGAGTTTTTACTAAATACTTTTTTACTTTACCACTTTCTTTATGGCTACTTCTTACTTTTATTGGAGTAAAAATCTGTTAAGTGGTGCAACTCATCCATACTTGGTTTAACTTTAGTTTATATGAAAAAACAAACTTATCAACTTTAATTTAGCCTAATTTTACTGCGATATTGAAGTTTTGTTTGTTCCTTTAACTTTAGTTTCTCCATTCCTGGCTAAAAATGCATTTCCTAATTTTTTATTTACCTGAGATTTAATTGCGGTTTCTTAACTAATTAAAGCTCATAAACTCCAGGGATGCATCAGTGTTATGCTCTAAGCTGCTGTTTATGTCATTTAATTGACTTTTAATGACCCGATGGTGATAAAACCTTCCTACTTTGAGGTGAGCTGCATAAGAGGTCTAATTTAGAAATGGTAGCTGGTTGCTCTAGGACTGGGTGGAGATGACAAGCAGCAGATGAAGCACACCTGCTGCCTGGGTTTCCATTAAGGCCTTTCATGCTGAGTTCAGGAAATGGAGGAACTTTCAGGTGGAAATCGATGATTTCAGCAGCTCTTCTTGACGGGTCATTGAGTTTCTGTGGGAGAGAAACGGCAATCATTTCGTGTTTTATTTTTAGACCAATCGACTAGTTAGAGACCTGAACCGGCCCAATTCACCACCTTTCATCTAAATGTTGAATTTTCTGCTAATTTAAAGCTTCAAAACAAACAAATGGGCAACATGGCTTAAAATGTTTTTCTTTTGCTCGCTTTCTCTCTTTGAAAATATTTCCTGCCATTTTAAAGTTTTTACAGTTTAATGTTCTGTTGGTTGGATGGTGAAATATTAACCTGAGGCTTTGATCATTTTTATTGATGAGTCACCAGAATCTGACATGAGCAGCTCAGTTCTTTGAAACAAACACAATTGTTTCAAAGTTCTGCTACTACAATAATTTCATGCTGATATGTTCAAAGGTGAAATTTATCTCTAAAACTGATACCAAGTATAACTTCAAGATGTTTGACATTCCTCATCTTAATTTGTAATATTTTATGCTGAAGTTGTAACAAGATTGCTGCTTTATTCTTCTCATATTATGATTTCATTCTTGAAATTTGAATAAACATAAAAACATGCTAATCCGTTGTAGAACTGACCTGAATTTAAGGTGTAAATAAATGGGAACTGTAAAACAAGATGGCCGCCGCGTGTGTGCTGACATCACGATGAACTGTGGAAACCCAAGAAGTGCTTTGGTGGAAAAAAGATAGATTTTTTCAAAAAGTAAATCTCTAAAAGCTAAAGAGAAATTTGTTAAAATTGATTTGTTTCCCAGCCAAATAAAAACTAATAATCTGCCCTGGTTGGAAACGTCAACCATGACGCAGTTTGTCTGTTTTTACCGTTTTCTGCTGGATTCAGATTATTTTCCTCTGAGAAACTCTTTCTCCTCTTTGACAGGAAGCAGGAATCAGCAGGTCAGATAAAACTGAATCAATATCTGCCTGGAAATGTCCTGATCGGTGCATTTCTACAGGAGGCTCATCACTGGTTCTTACTGGTTTTTACTGGTTTCTGCTCCAGTTTGTTTGGAGATGTTCGGCTCGTTACTGACTGTGATTCTTTAGAAAACCTCGGCGGATCAGATTTGTTCCAGCCTGCCCTGCAGGATTAGGGGCAAACATCCATCTATTCATCCTCCTCTGGGGTTCATGGAGGGTCTCCTCCTTCTGCAGCCGGAGGCATGAGTCGGCAGGAGGGAACTGGGAGTGGTGTGGGAGGAGTTAAGATCGGAAAGTAGAGTTAACCATGATTTAAAAAGACAAATATGCAGTGGATTGAAAACATTCCTCATACCTTAATGTGTTTTACTGGAATATACCACAGATTTTTATTTTTAAGTCTGGACTTTGATTAGGGAGTTTTACCACCCGATTACGCTCCAAAAACACAAAATCTCACCAAGTAGTTTGGTTTAGTTTCTAGTGTTAACATCTTAACTTGGCTAACTTAAAGTAACTTTCAACAAGATGTTTTCAGTCAATAACTCTTGAACCTTTTCTTCACTTCAAGACATTTTACATGTTATAACTTAAATGTGAAATCTGTCAGTGAAACTAACATTTTCCCATCAGCTCTGAGCAGCTGCCCCGTCATTGCAGCATGATGCTGCCACCATGGGGAAAGCAAACGGCAAAAGCTTCTTGGACTCGGCTCGGTTAATGACAGCAGTTTCAGCTGCTGCGGTTCTCTTTGTTGCTGCACTGAGTCCAACGAACCGAACCGTTGGAGCAACCCGTTTCCCTCTCCGCCTGTGGGGGCGCTGCAGGAACCACTGAAGGAATCAACACCAAAACCTCTGAAGACACTGAGCAAAACTTCCTGTTTCATGAAATGTAAACAGAAATTGAGTGGCATCAAATTTTAGCGGATGGAAGATTTCTCTTTAGCCGTTTTCTCCTGCAAGCGCTAAGCTAACTAGTTTTGGCTGTCTTTACCCACAATGCCTTGTGTTGTAGTCCGCTTGCCAGTCTGCTGCGAGATAAGTTAGTTTTCAAACCCCTTTCACTTCTTGGCAAACAGTCGGTTGTTTGAACAGCTTCACCTTCAGTCAACAGGCTGATTCACCTCCTGCTGCCTCAGGAAGACACACCTGGGCTTTGATCAGACCGCCATGTTGCTCTGATTTAAAGTGGAAATGTCCAAAACCTGTAGCTTTTAATGAAAGAAAATTACTATACTGAAATATCAAGCTGGCGTAAAATGAAACTAAATAAAGGGAAAATGTTTTTGTATCAGGGATGCAAACAATTAATCAACTTGCGGTTACTTAGTTTATGAGATTAATTGGTTCAAACTATCAACTAATAATGTTTGGTAAAACCTCCGCTTAGTGTTGTAGTTTGACCTCCATCCAGCAGGGGGCGCCGTCGTGGAGAGAGAAACGTAGATGGCGGCCATTTCTCAGAACAGGAAATAGAAAGTGTCAAAAGCCAGGATGTGGTGACAGACAGGCGGACATACCTGTAACTTTTATCGAAAAAATGTACGTTTAGTTTTTATTTTACTATGCTGTACTTACTGGAGTAATTTTATTATGAAGTATTTCTACTTTTGAGTAAAATTTCTGGATTTTCTTCCCACTGAATGAAAAACTTGTTTTAACCAAACATCCACCTGCAGTTAAAGTTTCAGTAACTGGTTTGGAAACATTTTGTTATTGTTACTTGTAAGAATTATTTAAAATACCAAGATTTTCACATAACTTGGATATTAAATTATTAATTTGGTCAGTGATTGAATAGACTTTTTACCAAATACTTTTTTACTCTTGAATAATTTCTTGGATGGGACCTTTTAACTTTTACTTGATTGCAATGTTTGGTTCCTCTGCCCATCCCTAACCGTTTAGGCAGACTTGTGAAGACACTGTTGTCATTGCATTACTTGTTCTGAGAAAGCTGCTGGATTCGCTCCATCAGTTCGGCTCAGGAGGGTGGTGCCGATCCTCTGACGGGCTTTAAAGTTGGCTGTGAAACGTTTTAGAAAGTTCATGAATACTGCAGCCTTTCTTTTCCTTCGAGTTCAGAGCGAAGCGTCGACTGATGTCGGTTCCTCCTCAGAGGAGTTCCCAGCTTTCGCTGCGTCGTCGAGAGGGAGAGAAGGAAAGCTGCTGGCTGAACCTCTGAGGCTTGGAGGGAGTGAGGGAGGCGAGGTCACGGCGCATTCAGAGGCGTAAAACGGTGGTGTGCGGTCATTTTGGTTTTCCACACCACAGGAGAGGAAATGACTGAGTGGGAGCAGAACTGAATGTGCTGCAGCTACACGATTAAAATCTCTTCAATTAGAAATGTGCTTCAAGTCGAGCTGCACCTCACAATTATTTACTTATCAATTATTCTGGATGAAAAAAAATTGGCACACTTATAACAATAATAATAATGCAAGAAACTCGTTTCTAAAGATCAAACTTTAAATTCTAACGTAACGCTGGACATGGATTTTAAATATGCAAATAAACAAACAAAACAGAAACTATAAATAAAAAGAATTGTTGCGTCTCTGTAAACAAATTTTCCTTCAGAAAAAGGCTGAAAGTTGAGAGCGAAGCGCCAGACTCAAGACTTTTCATCCAGTTATTGGGAGAGAGAAAAGTGATGAATCATGCAAAAAGAAATGATCTAATTTATCATGTAACTAATTGATTTATTGTTTAGGCTCTGACAAACAATATTAGAAATGCACTGAAAGATGCAAATGGAGTTTTTAAAATAAGAAAATAGACATTTTATTGCCTAATATGACATTAAAAAATCTCATTCCTCCAGTGAACATTTTGCAAAGGTTTCATCTGAAGTAAAAAAATAAGTTTGGTGTTTTCTGCTGGACTTACCAACACGACGCAGGACTGATCTGGTGACTTTTTAAAAAATCTAACTCATTGATAACCAGAAAGCAAATGATGATAAATATTCAGATCTATTTTTTACAGAATTTTAACCTGGTGAAGCTGAAACTGCCACTTGTTTGCAGGACAAGTTCAGATTTTTTTGTTTTCTGTTTTTCTATCTTAAATGCAAAGAGTTTGTATATTTTGTACACGTTTAATTAATTCTTGCTCTGAATGTTTTTGTTTAAAACTGTCTTTTTTGGGTTTATATAATCCAGTAACTGATTAATCAGTTCCTAACTTACCCATTTGTTTTGAAAATTGATTAATCGATTCAGCTCCGGTTTAAATCCCTTCCGGCTCTGCAGGATTTTTTTTTTCTCTGAAGGGATCGGCCGGTAATCGTTTGTTTCTGCAGATAACGTCGCGTTTTGTCGCCTCTGCTTCAATTTATGATCGGCTGCTGTTTGAGCTCTCGTCAGTTTCTACGATTGGTGTTCGTCGTTACACATACGGCCTCCTTATCGCCACGGAAACGCTGTAATGGCCTCATCAGTCAAACGCTGCTCGCCCTACTGATCAATTGGTAAATATTAGCAGAAGTTTTAATACGAGTTTCGCTAATGAAGCTGCTTAAACGTTTTATGGAGTGAAAACAATTTGCGACCATCACTGATTTTAAAATGGGGATCCAACATGTAGACCAGAAATATACATGATCCCAGTTTGGCCTTACTGGTACCTGGACTGCTGGGAACATTCCAGTTTGGGCTTACTGGTGCCAAGACATTCTGGTGATGGACCAGTTTGGGTTACCCTGCTGATAACTGGATAAACAGAAAGTTATGGTCTGAAGATCTGATTGTTTGGTGATAAAGACCCAAAACTTGGTGTTTCATCGCCCACAAACAGACTCCGACCCCCAGCTTTAGAAACCTCTGCTATAATCTGGACCTTTCCCTGAACTCATTTAGTTCTCATTTGAATTGGACACATTTTTCTGTTTATTGAATAAATGTTTTTTTTAGCTCCTGTCTCTTTAAGAAAAGCCCCAGCGGTCTGTCTGCCTCTCTAATTGGTGAAATTGGCATTTAAGGGAGATTTTGTTTGAGACGTGCCAAACTGCCTCCTCTGGGGGCTTCAGATGAAAGTTTCATGGTGGATGAACAGGAGTATCAGAATGCCGGCTGGGCTGTAAATGAGGCGTTTAGGAGACCTGTGCTAAGTGGGAAAACAAACTCCTTTTGGTTTGTATTTGCAGAGCTTTAAAAAGCAGAATATGTCAAAAGTTTACTAGGTTCCCAGAAAAAAAAAAAACCTTGAATGTGTGGGAAAAACTTTCGGATTGTGAAATCGTGGCTGGCTCCGTGCCAGCAGCAGGTTGTGCTGCGGGTGTGTCGTCAGGCCGCTGTTGCATCATGGCTGAGTAGATAAACCTTTGCTGCAGTAATTGTCACATTAAGTTGTTTACTTTTCATAAATTCCTGCAGAAGATATCAGTTTTTCCTGCTGAGTGTTTCGTTTTTCCCTCCCAGCTGGTCGGTAAAATCGTTGAGAACTGACCCTGAACATAAACTCTGAACTAGAAAATTTGTATTTACTCCCAGCGGTTGATTCAAACATCAAACTTACATATTTAATGTTTGATTTTTCCCTCATTCCTCCATCTGAGCCACTTCCAGCTCTCCCTTCGGTTCTGATTGCTAAATAACGTGTGTTAATAACTCTGGTATGCAAACAGCGTTTGTTCGGTTTTTCCCTGTTTCCTCACTGCTCATTGCATTATGTCAGGGAAAGGTTTCCTTTCTGGCTCAGTGAGGAGAGTTTATGTTATCTATTCATGTCTGAGAAAGTGTTTGTCTGTCTGGAGTGACAGGAATCGGTTAGCGCTGTGAAAACAGGCCCAACAGGATCCGAAGCGCTCAGCTGTCGCCTTCATAGCGTTTCATGAGCTCAGGTTGGTTTTAATCCGGAAGCGATTCTGCTGCCTGCGCTGCTAATGCCGTTTTCAACAAGAAGAGGACATATTTTGCTCTGCCTGTCATAATAACAAATGTTTCTGGATGATAGATTGTCAGACGTTTTGCAATGAATGATGGCTAATACACCGTGTCCGAAATTATTATGCAAGTGATATTTTCTCAGATGGTCAAATGATGGTCAATATAATTGTCAAGTCATGAACTATTGCAGTATATATCAAATTTATTCAACAAAGCTGAGGACAGTATTTTTTTTCAAAAAAAAAAAAACTCAAAATGCTCTGTTCCAAATTATGCACAGCAGATTTTCTAAACATTTTATGGATTATAAAGAACTGCAAACGGTCGTTCTGTGCAGCATTAAGTGGTAACATACTGAAATCAAAACCATTTCAGTCTAAAACATCTTAACAGATGAGTTGAATGCTAACATTGGACCTTCTTTGATATCATCTGCACAATTCTTGCATCCTTTGAACTTGAGTTTCTGGAAAGTTTCTGCTTGAATTTCTTTGCAGGATGTCAGAAAACCTTCCCAGAGCTGCTTGATATGAACTGCATCCACCCTCAGATCTTCTGTTAGAGAAACTCCAAAGGTTCTCAGTGGGGTCAGAGGTCAGAGGAGGATGGTGACACAGCAGTGACACAGCATGAGTTTCTCCCCTTTATGCTCATAGCAGCCAATGACGCAGTGATATTCCTTGTAGCATTAATTGTCATGCATGAAGATGATTTTGCGACTGAAGGTCCGGCTCTTCATTTTGAACCATGAAGGAAAGTGATCAGTCAAAATCCATATATTTTGCTGAGGTCATTTTCACACCCTGGGTGGTCTGATGAGCTGTCTTGCTCTTTGTCTTTGGGGTTTGAACCCAGCCAATGAGGGAAGTGCGATTTGAAGCCACATGTTGCAGGGTTGACGATTGGTCCCCATGCGCAGGACAGTCTTTGGCTCTTCAGCTGCAGAGTTCTTTGTCCATCTCGGTCTTTGGCTCGAAGCTTCCTGGAGGATCCAACCAAAGGTTCCTCTTTTGCTCTCACCTTTTAAAGGGTTTATGCCCCCTTTTGGTGCATTTGCATTGGCTAGCTCTGTTGCTGTGCTCGTTTCACTGGCTGACTGCTTGGGCAGATGATCTCATATCCATCTTTGTCTTGGAGACATTTTGTCCTGATGTCTGGGTTGCTCAATGGTCCTCCTGTCTGTTGCCTGCACAATCTTTTCTTTGAAACGGTTAAGTTGTTCAACAATCTGTCTACAAATGAGACGTTGATCATCTCTCCTGTTGGTTCCCCTTTTGCCCCTAACCTTTGACCTACTATCTCCAACACATCAGTGATCTTTAATTGCAGTTTCACGTTTTACACCGTTTCAAGTTCAATGTCAAAATCACATTCATACCCTTTTAGTTTCTTTGATTTAGCATTCATTTATAGTATTATAACTATAACTTATTATAACCTTAATGTGAGTTATTACAGATGTTTCTGAAAAGAAACCAAGAATAATCTATTATTGTAATGATTTAATACCAAAGTTACAGTTGCTTGTTTCTTGTAAGTATTATTATAAGTAAACCAATATTAATATAAGTATTTTACTTTGAATCTTATCCAATTACTCAAAATGTTTAGATTTCAACCTTTAAAACCTTCATGCTTTGAAACAAGGAATAATCTCAACTATTTTTATAAATCTGCAGGCTGGAAACTCACTTCCTCTTTCTCCAGGAAACCTCCTCTTCCTCATCTCTCTCTCCTACTATGATTTGTTATTAGATAGAAAAAAGAAGTATAATTAAAAGCAAAGCTTCCAGGAGACAAAAACAACAAACCCAGCCAGATTTATTTTAAATCTGGTTGAAGTTTAAATCTACTGTTGGGTCTCGATGTCACTTGTGAGATTCATTTTAAATGTAACTTTATTTATTGTTGTAAAATCTCCAGCATGGGGAAGAATGATGATCTTGGGTTTATGAGAGTTTAGTCATTAGTTTCTGTGTGATGTTGGTTTTTATGGAAAATCTATTGAACACTGTTAATTTGATCCAAGTTAAGAGTCATTTTCATGGAAGGTCCAAAGAGCCAATTTATTTTTTGTTGGTGGTTTTCATTCCAAGTCCTTGTCTTGTTAAGGCTGCTTTAATTTGCTGTTTTTGTTTCTCTTTTTAGGACATTTTTCTTTATTCCATCATTTTGTGGTTAAATGAACTCCCGTCTCTTTCTGAGTGGATCTGGACTTTGTCTAGGCCACTTGCAGAGCCGCTCCTCCGATTTCATTTTTCCCGAAACTCTTTAGTTTGGACTCCTTCGGTTTCTGTGATACATTAACCAAGTGTCCCAGCTGCTCCCGTCCTCAACCAGAAACCAAACACACATTGACACACACAGTTGCTCTTTCGGCTTGCCGTTGCCATGGCGCCGTGTGTAAACATCAGCCATCCCTCAGCTCACCCTGCTGGTTTCAGGAAGTTCAGACTCCGTCACGTTCTCCTGGTGTTTGTTTACCTATTTGTTTGTCTCTAAGATGGTTTAGTCTGTGATTGTTGGATCTTTATCGCTGCTGGTGCCGATAATGAAAGGTGATGTCATCGTTGCGCCTGTGAGATCCGGAAACGGAGATTGTCGGCGTGCAGACAATCGACGAGCTGCTCAGCCTGAGTTCAAACTGAAGAAAAACTCCCAATCAGAAGATTTTTATGAATCATTAATTTTTACAAACCATCTCTTTGTTTCCCCCCCGCATTATGTTGTGGGAATATAATACAAAACGTTCCTTCAACACAGATTTTAAACACCAGATTGGTATCGTTTGAATTTGTTTTTAGAATTTTTTTTGGTTTTTGTCATATTTAATTCTTCTTGACTCAAGTTTTTTTTACATATTTCCTACCTAACATCGTCATTTGAACGCACCATCAGCCCGTCGTTAAAAGCTGCTCAGAAGAACAAGATGAACATTTTGGTTTTCTTGCGTTGCAGTTACACCCCCTGGCCACAAGGGTATCCAACAGGATTAGGGACGTTTAAGAAAAAAAATTAAATTACAAGAAAAAAGTAATGAGAAATCAGTTCTACAAAAAGTCATAATATGAGAGAAAGTCGTAATGTGAGAATAAAGTTGTGGGTTAATTCATTCTGGTAAAGCTGTGATACGAGAAATCATGTAATCAAATTAATGAGAATAATGTCATTATTTTAAGAACGCAGTAATTTATCATTTCTACACAAAAACGAGTAATTTTACAACTTCAGGTAATATTGAATTCTGGTATTTTGAGTTTATTAATTAAAAATGGAAAATCTCTGGCCTTGATCTGTAGGGGTAAAAGGTTGCAGCCGAGTTGTCTGGAAGGTGTGAAGTGTTAACAATGAATGAATGAATGACTGAGCGCCGTTTCAACGATACTGACTCTGATCATGTTGCATCATCACATCAGCATGTGATGAGTGGCTGGACTTTCATCCAACACAGAAGGGATTTTTATTGTTTCTTCTTAATCTGAGTTTTGCAATCCCATATTTGGCCCATTGTAGTAAAAGAAAAAAGTACATTTTTGCCAAAAAAACTGACATTGGAGATTAACCTCTCCTTGTCTCATCAGTTTCTTTCTGGCTGATTTCTGCTCAGTTTGTGGAGAATCAAAGAATCAAGATGGAGAAAAACTGGGCTGAGCAGAAACTCATCTGGTCACATAGTTTAGTTTCTCCACTCTAATGAAGACTTGACAAAGAGAGAGAGGAGCCATATGTGGGCCCCACACACACACACACACACACACACACACACACGGAGGAGTAATCGATGACAAACGCAGAGAAAAGTCTCTCAAGGTGTGTGAGAAGTGAAGGACATGCCACCTGTTGTCCCACCAACGCCGCCGCTTTCCCTGTGATGCGTTCAGGTACCGCTCGAAAAGATACGAGAAGGAACATCTGTGGAAAAGATCGGAAGCTGCATCTCAGCCTGTGGTTTAAGTCGGACCGTTTACCACAGTGAGAACGTAAACGATGTTTTATCAGATTAAGTGATCAGCCTGAGAGGAAACGGCCTGGTGGATGTTTCTATATTCGGGCGAGTCGAGCTCCATGGAACAACTCATCAGACTTTCATCTTTATCAACATGCAGAGTTTTCAGATAGTTGAAAATGAAACTAAACGAGAATGTTGTCTTGATTTTTATCTTGTTCAGCACAGCAAAAACCTGAACTGGATTGCATTTAGACCAAACGATGCTTCTTTTTAAAAAAAAAAACGACAATCTCGTTGACTTCAAATATCTTTTGACCATTTAAAAATGACTTCCATATTTTTATGACTCAGTTAAGCTGTTTTGTGACCATTTCCTGCTGTTAGATGGTTGCATGCTGCACCTTTTTCAGACTGTGAGTCTTGAAGGACAATTCTGTCTTTTTAGTCGTTTTTTTTTTTTTCAAACTTTTGTAGCAAAAATCAAGATGGAAAAACTAAATTTCCTTGTTAATGTTGGGATTTTGTTCAAATGAAGCTCATGCTGAGGAAGATGGTGAAAAGTTGATTTCTGCTCGACGGCGTTGCAGAATATGAACGTGGTCTTATCTTGGCCTGCAGACGAGCTCTCCTGAACGGAGGCTCCTCATGGATTATTTTAACTTCAGTCATAAATATTCAGGACTTGAGGGACGCTGGGCTGATCTTCAGTCAGAGGAAAGTTGCATCATCACCGAACTTTTACCTCAGATTGGTGGAATGATGTGAACATCTGCTGTTCCTTTAATGATGCCGTCGGCCCTGCAGCTTCACCCAACTTGCTGCCCCAAATCGTCGCTGACTGGAGATGTCTCCAGCCAGTCGCCTGCAGATGTTTCCATTCAGGCGTCGTCTTCTCTTCAGCCCCTCAAACTTTGCCGAGCCGATCCCCGTTTCTCTCTGTTTTTCTTGTGAATCTTGAGTTTTCTGTCCTGACGTCGTCTTCGCTCTGTCTTACCGTAAGCTCTTCAGATTTCAAACTCCTTCCTCCTCACTCTGTAAATCATCTTCCTAACTTTGTAATGAGTTCCTTTTATTGGTTTCAGCAGACAGATCTCTGGCTGTGGCCATTTTCTGTTCAGTTTTCACAATTAGGCCTGTATATGCGTTTCTGAAACGCAGTATTTGTGTTGTGCAACAGTTTGTCCACTTTGGGACGATCAATCAGATTCATTAATCAATCGTTGGAGTACAGACTCAGAAAACCGTCCATTTGCTGAAAGAGTACAGAGTAGTAACAAAACATAATAATAACAAATATTTTCATGTGTATAAGTGTAAATAAAATGCCTTACTATCAATTGCATGTAAATACACCATTTATTTAGTGACTGAGTCTGAAAAGGAGTTTGAAGTTTCACTTGTATAATCAAATCCCTTTTCCATTCATTAATTAATAGCACAAATAATCCTCCTGTTTCCAGTATCCTTTCTAAAAATAAATAAATGAATAAAACTATAATACATTTTGCATTTGAGAAACAATTTTTCTCATTTTACTCTGAAGTCAAGTATTGATCATATGAGTATTTAGCTGCGGGTGCTTTCATTGCTACAGATCAAATGTTTATTAAATGTGTTGCATTTCATGAAATTATTATATATGGTTTAATGAAAAATCTGCAGAATGTGCCTTTATTGTCACATCAGAATAATTACTGAAATATAGGTTTCCTGCAGCCCTGCTCCAGCTGGTTGCCAGTGTTTCGGATCTCATTTGGTTTTCAGATGGAAAAGATTTAACTGCGTTGCAGTGAAGAGTCTGTCAGTCTAACCCTGGATCGGCTTCGTGACGAAGTCTTCCAGAGTGAAACGGCGTGGCGATCCAAACGTCATAAATAGTTTTTTTGCGTTTTGATGGGAATCGAGGCCATTAATATGCAGAATCTGCCCTGAATCTTTGAAGCGCTCCGTCTCCATAAGTCACGGCTGACAGAAGTGTTTGTGTTGGCCGTGTTCTCACACTCTGAAAGCTCGCAGCTCTTTTTCCTCCTGCTGAAACATGTTTTCCTCTTGGCTCCGTTTGCTCCATCTTACCTCTTCTGTTGAGTAAAAAAAAGAAAACGCAGGCGGTTTTGTATTTATGGCTCGTTATTTGTAATTTTGGCTGGTAGAACATGCTGCAAGCTTGGGTGGCCCAGATCCTGATCCGAGACAAGCAGCGCTCCTTTATCCTGTAATTGCCATCAGATCAATAATCGCAACCAGATCTCAACACGAGCCGCTCGAATGAAGGTCTGGAGTAAATAAAAAGTTGAACTTGATAAACAGGTCTGGGTATGATCTGCTTGATGCCCACCGTGACGGCTGGTTTTATGACGAATTAAAGTGGCATCTGAACAAAGAGCTCATTTTAAGGGAAAAGTCTTAACAGCTTTCAGGTTGTTGCTCTCGCTGAAAGAAGCCTTGTGCTGGGACACAATTAAAGCCATTACTGCACAAACCATTGACAAATGGCCCTCATCCTTTCTGTGTTCTGCTGGGTTTGGTTACAAGTTTGCTTCAGGCTCTCAGAAAAATCCCGTCTCTGTTTGTTCGAATTTATTTAAACTTAACTGTTTCCTTATGATTCAAAGTGAGCAGACTTGAATTAAACTGGTGGCGTTTCTCAGGTCCTGAGGGCTGAACGCCTCTGCAGCCTGCAGGACGGTTTCCAAAAGCCTCGCTGAGGTGTGACTGGGCCGAAAAACTGAGACGTGAAGGAAAGGAGCCGGTGACCGCTGCGGCTCTTTTTCTGTTGTTTAACGTATAAACAAGATAAAAACATGGCCATTCGTCTTGTGATTGTTGTCAGGACTCTCACGCCAGCAGACCCAAGCTGCGAGTGTGTTGGAGACACGGGGTCCAGTGTTGCTGCTGCAAAGGTAACCTGAGAGAAGGCAGGATATAGACTTACCGATCTGCACACACCAGCTCTCTGAACAGACACTTTCTTTGTTTTGGTTAATGCCTCAGAGCTGGAGCTTCATCAAGAACAAATGTCAGTACTTTCATTCTTTAGAGAAACTCTAGACTGATAAATTATTGTTCATTTTTGATAAAAGTGTTAAGTCATAGGTTGGTTGGAAGTTTCTGTGAAGTCTGAAATTGTCCAGTACTGAAACAAAACACATCTGTGTTTTATGGGTGGGATTATCTGCAACAACTTCCCATAAAAAGGTTTACATGGATCGTTATTTAGTAACCCTACCTGTCCCCGGAAGGTTTTGGATGTTTTCCTGGTCCAACGCCTCCAGGCTCAGACCAGTAATGAGATGGTCACAAAGTTCTGGAAAACTTGGACGACCCACCACTTCACATATGTTGCTTTGGACCAAGAAAACCAGCAGGACGGCATACCCCAAGGACCAGCATTAGGAAACCTTCACTTTCTAATTAAGTCTTAAAAAGCTGACATGTTTTGTTTTCTGCAACCTAATGAAGTGATCAAAACTTGGGGAGGATTTTTTTTTCCAGTCACGTAAATTTTGAATCTGTTATTTTGTCGGATTATTCACCCGACGTGTTTAACATTTTATGCCCGATATATAAAAGGTGATACAACAGAAAGGAATCTTATTGAATCAGCTTTCTGCATATTGTTTTAAAGTTGGCTTCTATTTTTGATCCTTGTTTGTGGGAGAAACGTTTCACTCTGGTTCAGGTTTGAAGAAATGTTAAACATTTTGTGCAAAAAGGAAAAAATGAACATCGTCTTCTCTGCTGTCTGTTTGTGAAAGGATGATTCAGGTTTGTTTCTGCCCAATGTATTTTCCATTACTTTGTCCAGTTTTTTATGCATTTCATGTAGCCTCTACAAAAAAATATTGTGGTTAAAAAAAAAACTTGAGCTGCCTGCCAAACAGCTACTATAAACTGTTTAAAGCCATCAAAGCAACAATGTGAAATATGTCGAAATACAACCAGAAATATCCTGCTGGAGGATAATTGGCCTTGCTGAACATCTTGGGTCTAACCTCTGGCTTTTTGTTGGAAACAAACAGAAACATTTAACTGTATAGAAAACAGTCTCATGTACAATTAGTATGGTAACAACATAAAATGCTAATTAGCTTCGTAATTAGTGTAATTGCTAAGCTATGTGGTTTGGCTGCTAATTTAAGCTGACTGGTTAAATATCTGACAAACATGACAAAGGAAACAACCTATAAAGTTCTTGGCCACACTATTAAATGGTCTGGGATTATATTACAGAATACAGTTTAGGATTATGCTAGCAAGTAGCCTTGGGATTAGCAGATGCTCAATGCTACATTAACTAAATTAGCATCTGATTTTCACTTATGATTTTATTCAAAATAAAACATTTTTGAGTAAAACTGAGCAAAAAAAACCCCTAATGTGAAACACAGTTGGCAACTATATATAAATCTATATATATATATATTTTTTTGATAAAACATTAGCTTAGCCAATTAGCTCTAACATTCTTGTAATTAATTTTTTATTTTATAGGAACAAATACAGTAAATACAGAATCATTTATTGCATTGTCAAAAAACCTGCTCTAAACTAAATGTTTTAACTATGCTATGCTAATTAGCTTTTAGCAGCCTTGCTAATTAGATGCAAAGTGAAAGCTGGCTTTAGTCTACACTCCAAAATGTTGAGTGTTTGAAATTAAAACTATTACAATGACCAACAATTAATCAATAAAAACCAGAAGCTTTACGAAAATAAAATTGCTACATTAAATGCTTGTTTTAGCTTTTTTACTTTAAAGTATTTTAACAATATCAATAATTAAGTAATTATTATTCTTCACAGCTTTGATTTGAACATTTTCTGTGTTGATATTTTTGACTTTTGAATCTGAGCGACCCATAAAAAAGACCGAATTACAATGATAACCTGCCATGTGTGCTGATGAAAGGAAGTTGGTTTTTGGTTCTGGGGGAGGAAAGCTTTCGGTCGGGTCACCTGGCAGCCTGTCGTTTCACAGCCGACCTTCTGGTTTTATGAGGCCGACTTGTCGTCATCCCGTCTCCTGCAGTGCATTTAATGTGGGGAATGTTGTCTCACTTACACCTGTAAATATTTTTGGCGCGGTGGCAGACGTGACGCGGAGTTCGATGCCGTCACTGTTTTTATATTTGGTTAATTATCAGTCTGACAAGAAGCTGATAAAAGATGAACGAGACACCAGGCTGTCTGCAGCTGGACCCATCTGAGCCGTTTATAAGTTTGTTTGTTTTCCAGTGAGTTTTAAAATTTACAATCTTATACTTTCTGACATCAATCTTTCACCCCAATTAATACACAAAAACAAAATGATGATTTGAGTTGCGCCGTTTTGCTTTTATAATCTTCTAATCAGGCCGGCGTAAATAGAGATAATGGGTCCTGTGTGCAAACTCTAAAAACTGTGGTTAGATTTGAGTTTTTCTGCAGTCATGCAGATCTTGCCAAGAGATTGAGGAATGCATCATGTTGTCTGCTCACAAAACTCCCGCTGTGTGTGTGTGGTGGTTTACTGAGGTCCTTCACTGATAGTTACTGTGGTGAACCTCCTGCAGCCTGGCTCTGCTACAAAGAGCTTTTTCTTCTCATCATTCTTTTTTTTTCACTGATTGACTGAACTCGGACCAAATAAATAGTTTTTCTTCTTTAGTTTTAATTGGTCAGATGCATATCGTTTGACCCTAAAATGTTTTGTCTCTGCTGAAATCCAAAGACTAAAACATGTCAGAAAGTCAAAAGGATTCTCTGAGAGAAACTGACCTTTGTTATGATCTGAGGTTTGTGTCAAACCTTGTTAAGGATGTAAAACAGACCAAATGTCGGATAACAGATGTTTGCATCAGCTCAGCTCATATGTAAGGCTGCCGCTCTCTGAATGATGAAAAGCTCATGACTCTTTCCCTCGTCCTCCTCTTCCTCACCACATGGCGGGTCTGGTTCTGATGACGACACGGCCTGGGAACCGGCAGGGTGAGGTCATGCAGGGCTAAGCGCTGCTGGGTGTTTGTTGCGAGGACGTCATGCCAGATGTCTGTGTGGTAATGACAGGGCAGCGTGGCCCGGGCTGCTCGGATCCCTTGTGGCTCCTGGTTCTCATTTCTGCTGCGATTTGTTCATCATTAATCATCTGTATTTAAATTTTATGTTCTGTTTAAACCCATTTCCCTTCCTGCTTGCTGTTTTTTTTGTTTCACTCGGCTGCAGTAAATTCCAGGATGCCAGTTTCACTCGAGCGTCTTATTTAATGGTCAGCAGTGGTTAGTTTGAGCTCTGAAAGCGAAAGGAGTTTGAGGTCCAGAATCTCGACAACCCGCCTCGGTCTCAACATTTAAATCCAGCTCTGCTAATGCTTTTCAACTTCTCTGTTCGTTCACTTCAAGCCTTTGTGGAGAGAAACTTTTTCTCCGGCTTTCATCTTCCTCAAACTTCATCCCTATAAGCTGTTTGCATCCAACCACAGCCAGATTAGAGAGTCGGAGACAGAATGACACGGCCTCTGTTTCGTGCTCAACCCTCATTACTCAAATCAAAGACATTAAAGGCCTCATGGCTGCTTTTCTGTCTGTAATCTGGAGGTTTTATGGCGCGATCGACCCCCTCTGTGCTGCTGCTGCTGCTGCCGTGTGACTCATGTGACTCCGGTGTGTTATTACTTCACACCCCTGACTGCATGGGGACCTCATGCATTAAGGTCCCCAGCGGCTCCTGCTGTTTGGGAGTGCCGTCATGCTGTTGGGAAGTTTGGTAATTACACCCCGAGTTTGTTAGTCATTGTAAATGAGCTTAAACGACACAAGAAGCTTGAATAGAGGGATCAGGCTGGATAAATTATGGGGTTGTTTAGGAGCTGACGGTTGTGTTCAAGCATCACTGTTTGACAAGTCTTTACATTACTGAATTTCACTCATTTTGAAAAGATTACTCCGGTCTCAAAGTCTCTTAATAATAGTGATCACGTTGGTTTTCTTTAGCAAAGCCTGAAGGAGAGTTTAGAGAAACAAAAACTGAGTTTGAAGCTGGATCTGGGTAACGTTTTAACGTCATCTCATGAGGTTGAGCTCTGATTTATACTCCAGGTTTTATACTAACTTGACAATTAAAGATTCCAGTTACATTCTGAAGGTGTTAAAAAGCAATTATTCTGACCTGATCCGTAATGAGCTATTACTGTTCCTGAAATTACATTCAGTATGAACCATCTGTACAAGTTTAAAAATAATCTTACAGACCAAAACTCACATTTAGTAAGTTTAAATGCTTATTGATCAACTTGTTGAGGTTTCTCTACTTTTTAATGAGCTAATAGCTTGTAGTCAGGCTGTCTGCTCTGGTGGAGCCTTCAGTCAGCAGCTCAACAGTCATGCTGGTTTTAAAGGATGCAACAGTCAGCAACAGGTGGGGTGGGGGAAGCCCTGCATCACCGAATGAACCATACAGTAAATCTGGAGGAAACCCTTAGAAACTTTACTCGTCTCAAAGGGCCAGTGTCCTGTGAAACCAACGTTTTGGAGCATCATGTTGCGGTTTTCCCTCATCAAAAACATTCCTGGAGTTTTGCAAGGATTTATTTTTTCATTCATGGTTAAGAAACCCCTTAATCTCCATGGCAACCGTCCTGCTTTGCTAAACACCTGGGTGGACCAAGCCCCGCCTTTGAGGTGCAGCTCCTTCAGACTAGCCAGCTGCAATTAGCAAGCGCCTGGAGGAACTGCTGAGATCGTTATAGGAGCTGCTGCTCAGAACGACGCTGGTATAAACGTTAAAGGGTCAGATGAGAAATGTTGTGATGAGTTTGAGCCTCTATCTCTTTAAAAACTGAGGCCCAACTGCGAGGCGATAAATCCGGAATAAATCGTCACATCGCGTTTTATACCAACTGAAGGCAACATAGTTACTTTGCTATGAAATGAAACTATGTGCCTGGAAAACACAGAATGCTTTTCCTTAAATAACATTTCTCCTGGCATTGCATATTTTTCTCCACTATTTATGAACAGTATTGTAAATGATGAAGCCATCGTATTTATTAGTGCCATTTAATGCACAATATGTATATTTAAAGGAAGAAGAGTAATGCTATTGAGTATCTCAGGTCTGGGATCTCTGAGAACTGTACAGTATTTCTGTTTTTCTTGTGTAGATTATGTTTTGAATAATCTACACATATTATTCAATATATATCTCGATGCTTCTGTTGCACTTGAATTTTCCCTCTGTGGGAAAATAAAGAATATTCTTATTTAACTGGCGTCTCATAAAATGGTCTTTAAACTGTAGACATGGTACAACGGGAAGTTTCTGCACCTTTAAAAACTTAATGAGGATCAGCTGTGCAAACAAAATTAGGTTGCAGGTCTGGCTTTGTTTACAAAATCTAACTTTCCTTTGACTTTGATTTTAAAAAATCTGTTTTATATTTCGTCAAGCATTTATTGCTGTGAATCTGATCAAAACCACCACTGTTGATAAACATCCAGCTTATCAACAGCGATTGAAAAAGCTGGTTACGGCTGAATGTGCAGCTTTTTCAGGACTTTATAGTGATAAATACTGAGGATGAGTTTTTACAGGCTCTGATTTACCTGCAGGCTGACTGAAGGACGGCCGGCCTTTGTTCTTCTGTCACCAGCCATCTGTGTTTAGTGGAGCTGGGGGGTGCGAGTGGGTGGGACGTTATGATCTCACCCCACAGGAATCTGTGTGTTCAGTGGGTCGACCCACTCTCACAGAGGAGCTCTGCATCCTGTTTACGGCGCAGGTACCCCCTCTTTAACAAATCTCCACCTGAGATCACCTCTCTCAGGTTCCTGTTTCCCTTCATTTATTCTATGAAACAAAATCTTTGGCCGTTTTCAACCAAAGGCCTTTTTGGGCACAACAGACAGATTTGGACCAAACGCAGAGACGGTTTTGGCCGTTCCTGTTTCTAGCCTGTTCTGTTGGTCTCAATCAGTGAAGTCTGGAAAAAACCCACAAGTCATTTTGGTCCAGTTTCCAGTGGAAACATCTTCGTCACTTAAGATAAAAGTAACTTACAAATAAGATATAGTAAATTCTTTACTATAATTTAAGTGAATATTTTCACTTGATGTAAGTCAAATAAAATAAAAAAGCACTTCTTCAATATAAAGTGACATTATTTTTCTTCCAGTGTAAAAACTAGAAACTGGTCAAAGTTACTTGGTAGGATTTTGTGTTTTTGCAGTGCATGTCTCATAAACTGGTCATCCTCCCCCCTGTTTGGGTTCGGGTCAGAGCAGGTATGCTTGGGCGTCGCTCCGGCTGCCGATGACGTAACTTCCTGTGCGGGTCGGGGTGTGCCGCGCTGATAAGAGCCGTTCGGCTCCAACCCGCCTCACCTTTGCCCACACAAGCACTCGGCTTTATCTCGCCTTCCTTTTCTCCTCAGACGCATTCAGCCTTTATTTGCTGGTCCCTCCTAGCAGAAACCCTCCCAGCTCTTCCTGCGTGTTGCTGCGTCTCCATGGAAACACAGCAACAAATCGGCAGGAAGCTTTCAAACTTCACCTGAAGCAGAACGACGAGGGGAAACTGTCCGCTCTTTGTTCTAGTGGGAAGGTGGGCTGGATGTGATGGTTCTGCTTTGCCTCCTCCCTGAACAGAACCGGGTTCGGGTTGCTGTCGTCGGAGAGGCTCATTAGTGGCGTACACACAACTGATTAAACTCCTGACCTCTTTGTGAACAATGGGTCACCATGGCAACAACCACGGTTGCCCTGAAAACTGTTGACAAAGACACAAACGGCTCCATTAGCTGCACTAGTTTTGCAAATCTGGGAGAATAAAAGTTAAAACTCTGCAGTTATTTTCCGTTTGCAACAAAGATCATACAACAGAAACACGGGTTCAGTTCATGGTTTTTCACTTCAAACACATAACATCACATAGAGGAACTTTAACACAATGGCAAATATCACAAAAATAAAACCACAGACAAAGTTAGAATTAAGTAAAAAACAAAGTTGAATACAAAAGTAAAAAAAGAGCCTGTGACTCTACAAATACCGTCTTAGTGTTTTAATGAAATCTGAGTTAATTGGCAAAGAGTCTCCCCAGGGTCAGAGGTCATGATGCTAAATACTGCATCCAGGCAGTTTTTAGCAAACAAACAAAAGAACCCTGTTTGTTTTGGTAGAGAAACTAATTCTGTCCCACAGCATCACAGAAACCCCACCGTACTTAACAGTGAACATGTTTCCATGCATTTTCTGTTTTAGCTCAACTTTATGTTGGAGTTTTGCACCTCAACCAGCCTTGTTCTAAAACAAATATTTAAAAAAAACGAGCCTTTTTAATTAAATTTCTATCAAGTGGCAACGTTTTTGTTTCAGTAAGTCTTGGTTAGTGACTCAATAGACAGATTTATAATTGTTCTTTCTCAACGTGTTAAGAAAATATTTTTCAAACAGGAAAACAAAGCAAGTTGTCATTTGATGGTGAATAAATCAGAATAAGTCAGGATGAAGCCAGACGTTCCACAATGTCAGTAATTAGGTTAAATAAACTGTTTATATAAATATCGTCTCCAGTGAAAACAAAGATGATTCTTAAAAACATGATTCATGATCAGGCCTGTTGCAGCTTCAGCTCTTCCTGGTTTCAGGCTACAAAGTGTGAACTTGCAGAGTGATTAATCAGAGCGCTGAGTTCATCGGTGGGTGGGTGTGGGGTTAAAGGTTAACGGTGAGTGCTGCTCACTAACAGGATGTTTGTTCCCAGTGACACGTAGCCTGTTGCACAAGTTTATTGCTACGACCTCAGGGAGAAAAGGAAAGTTAGTGGATCCAGATTAATTGGAAACGAGGCGTAAACGAAACAAACAGCTGGAATCAGAATTAAACCAACGGTGAGATAATGGAGGAAGATTAGAAACGCAGGAATCCTGATGTCGTAACTTCTCCTCCGAGGCGCTCGGTCATCATTGTGTCACCAGGGGCGCGGCGCGGCGCCTCCACCTCAACCTGAGCTGATGAGACATGTTTGGATCGCAGCTGTGGAGCAGAACTGGAGCTTCCCCCGTTTGGACCAGAGGGTTCTTCCAAACGCTGGGGATCCGACTCGTTTCTGCTGCACAAGCCTGCAGAGCCAAACGCGTCCAGCAGCTCTCGGTGTGTGCTGGCTCCTCTGCTGCTGGGAAGTGTTTACAGTTCTGAGTTTCCACCTAGAAAACCAGCTGAACCCGCTGCAGGCGCTCCGGGGCGACCCACTGGGTTTTCCTCAGTGAAAATGTTACAAATATCCAGAGTTGCACAATCGGATCATAATTTAGAAATGACAGCGTGTCAGGCTAACGGGGAGCTGCATCCCTTCACTCCCAGTTAGTCAGTTTTAAGGTTAGTTTTATCCAGCGGGTCCAAACATTTCAAGTTGGAAAAAAAACACAAAATTTTATAGCAAAAACTATTTTTATTTTTTAATCTTTTACGAATAAAAGAAATTCGAAGCAGAAACCAGATGAATAGTTTGTTGCACCTTGCTTGGCATCAGTGAAAACTTCACATCGTTATTTTTAAATCTCCATCAAAGCCTGAATGGTGATCAAGGGCCGAACAACATGACTTGAGGGCTGCAAATGGCCCCCGGGCCTCATTTTGGGCACCCCTGGCTTAATCTGTCTCTCCTGTTAGTGGTGTATAAAAACCCTATTTAAATAAACAAATGAGTTAGCCTGGTGGGGAAGTAAAACCTGGAGGCCCGCCAGGCTTATAATGCCCAAATATTCATCTACTGGGTTCTGTTGCTGTTTTTATCACAAATGGAAAACAGTTTTTATGTCGTTTATTCTGTACAGCTGGAGATTAAAGTTTCAGGTCATTAATTAATTAAATGTGGAGAGACGACAATCTGCTCATTTATAGAACCAATAAAATATCCAGTCTGGATCAGAAGGACGTTGATGTAAAATCTGAAGTTTATTCTCGTTTGTTTCAGACTCTAAAGCGATCGTAGACGGGAACCTGAAGCTGATCCTGGGTTTGATCTGGACCCTCATCCTGCACTACTCCATCTCCATGCCAGCCTGGGAGGGCGAGGACGAAGAGGTGAACAGATTCCCGTCGTTCTGTTTTTCTTTTATTCATTTAAAAACGTCTGAAAAAACATTTAGAGGGAGAGCAGATCTCATCGTTTTGTTTTCTGTTCAGGCAGAGACAAAGACGCCTAAGCAGCGTCTGCTGGGCTGGATTCAACACAAAGTCCCTGATCTACCGATCACCAACTTCAGCCAGGACTGGAGGAACGGGAGGGCACTGGGAGCACTGGTGGACAGCTGTGCACCAGGTAAACCAGGCAGTGGGATGCGCACAGATTTATTTTGAACTCATCCAGCAGATTTCAGCCGGCACCAATGTTGCTTTACTGGTGTAAATCTTTACTGGTCTCTGCTGGGATCGGTTTGATCTGAAGCGTTTGGTTTTGTCTGGCTGCTCATTAGAGCAGAGCTCGCAACGTTCAGCCAGAGTTTAATGCCTGAACGTGTAATTATGTTTTATAAGGATATTTTTGTCCTGTGTTTAACGGTAAAGTTGTTGCTGCTGATTCTTTTAACGAATGCTGTCTCTCTCCCAGGCCTGTGTCCAGACTGGGAGACCTGGGATCCAGTGAAACCAGTGGAGAACGCTACTGAAGCCATGCAGCTGGCTGACGACTGGCTGGGCATCCCACAGGTGGGTTTTCACCTGCGTCTGTTTGTACGTTAGTGACGGTCGGTGCTCTTGTTGTTGCATCAGTGGCTCATTTAATCATTTTATACGTTTTTATGGAATAATTATCGTTTATTTTCTGGTAAATCTGCTCAGATTAACTCCAGGCTGTTGAACCATTCAGCTGCTGTTTTAATTTTCACACCAACAAGCTCAGTTTTATTTGGTGACTTTATTTGGCATTAGAAATAAAAAGCATCTCTGCTGACCCAAAGTTCAGGTCAGAGGTTTAGTTGCTCGTCCTGATTCTCGTTGCCTGATGTCTGCAGGTGATCGCTCCAGAGGAGATCATCGACCCCAGCGTGGACGAGCAGTCCGTCATGACCTACCTGTCTCAGTTCCCCAAAGCCAAGCTAAAGCCCGGCGCGCCGCTCAAACCCAAACTGAACCCCAAGAAGGCCCGCGCATACGGACCCGGTAAACCCACACACACGCAGCGCTACGAAACCAAATTAACACGCCACACCCTGACCTCTGACCCCAACAATGACAGCAAACCAAACCGTCGGTCACAATTGTTTGGGATGCAGAAGGTCATGTTTTTTTCATGGTGATGCAGAACTAAGTTTTGTTGCAAAAATTGTGAAAAACATTTTTGTTTTTTGTCCTCCCTCCTGTAGGAGGCAGTATTTCTGTTTCTTACGACTCTACTGCCTCTGTTATTTGGTGACAAAGTGATCAATATGGCGAGTAACAAAGTCACATGAAACGTCATACCTTGGCGTAAATATTTCTAAAGTCGCACCACAAAATCTGTGATTTTAATTGCAAAACAGTTCTGAAAACAATCAGAAACTAAAAAGATAATTAATTTTAAGAACTATTTATAAAATGCAGAGACAGCTATTAATATTTTAAATTAATCAGTTTTATCAACTGGCTCTTTAAGAATATTTATTGTTTTAATTTGGCCCAAGACGAAAATGAGTTTGACACCTGGGCAGTAGATTAAATGTTTCCACTGAAACACAAAGTTTAAAGGTGAAACCAGACGCAGTGGATAGTGGGAGCAATGGGAATGTTGGTCTGACAATGAAGGGAAGCGACTTCCTGCTTAGGTGAACAATGGCACACGTGCACACTCACACACACACACACACACACACACACACACACACACACACACACACACACACAGTGATTCAGTTTTCCAACTTTGTAATCCAGAAGAGGAAATACTCTGAATAGCTGCAGAAGCGACACACTAAAGTCTCTCAGTCCCTTTAAAATCATCCATGTTTTTCTGCCTTTTTCAGTTTTAAAGCCCAAATCACTGATTTACTGTCTGGTAGCCTGAGAACAGTTTGTTGAAAATTCAATTAACTTCCCCTCAGTCACACATTTTCCATTAGGAGGATGGGTGACTGAGGGGGAAGTCATGAATTATAAAACGGTAAAAATAGCTAATTCAGTTAACTCATCAAATTCCCCTTTACTGTTAAAAGTCTGAACAGAAGTTACTCCAGAAACTAAAATCATGCCTCCGGTTTCAGGGTTGTAACGTTTTCAGAGGGGAAGCGGTTCAGTCAGAGCCCAGTTTGGCCCAGTTTGGCTGAATCATTGTCAGGCTCGGTGTGTGGCACAGCAGTCTGTATTTAGTCTGTTTGCTCAGACTTTTCTCCCTTTTTTTCCCAACCTCTTTATTTAGGTTTACACAATTCAAAACAGAACATTACCAGAAACAGGTGATTAAACAAAACAAACGTTTCCCATTCGGTGGAGCCGGTTCCCAAAACTTTCTATCACCTATACACTGTAAAAACAGAACGACACTTTAAACATGTTGCATCTGTGGTTGAAAAAAAATATTTTTTCCATAATATACACTTAAAAAACAAAACTGTTTCCACCGTTGGTGACTTCATTCTTCCAATTAGCAGTTACCCTTTTCTTGACAATCAACAATAAAATGTCCTTGGTCGGCATTGAAAACGTCAGCTAGCTTAACTTTCTGAGCTGCTGTTTATGCTGTGCAGGAATCGAACCCACAGGGAACCGAGTGCTGCGTCCTGCTGTGTTCACCGTGGACACGTTCAGCGCGGGTCAGGGTCAGGTCATGGCCTACCTGGACCATCCAGACGGCACCCGGGAGGAGGTAACGCTCTCTTTGGTGATGCTGGGCTCCGGTCAAAGGTCAAAGACTCACTCTCAAATGTCCCTGTGTTTGTTTCAGCTGAAGGTGGAGCCCAACGAGGGTAAGAAGACGTACAGCGTCACCTACGTTCCTCAAGTCATGGGGCCTCATAAGGTAAGATGACAATAAGCCAATAAGCAGCTTCGTCAACGTTTGCTTCACTTAAAGTCGGACTGAATACAAAATTCACATTTTGTGTGTTTTTATATTTCTGTTTGGGTCAAAAAACAGCTCAAGCACTTAAAAAAAAAAACACCTCGCCATTGTTTGGCATTAAGTTGATGTTTTTGTTGGTTTTTTTTGAGCCGTTTCGATAACCTCCTGATTAAGTTGCGTTCCCAGGGCACTGCACCGTTTCCTAGCAACCCCAGTGGAACTTAAGAACAGCCTGTTACCTAGCAACCCAAGCAGAGCTCCAGCACATTTGGTCAACTGGTTTTACCGCTGTTTGCGCTGTACAGTGGCTGCTGGAAAAGACAAGTGTTTTGATGTTGACTTGACATACAGAAACAACTTCCTGCGTTCTTGTTAGTTGTACAGGAGGCTCTACTTCTGCTTTTCAAAGATGTACTGTTGCATAATTGTGCATTTATTTGGAGCCATTTTCACATGTGAGAGTAAAAGTTGAGTTTGGGGGGCGTGGCTAACAGCAGCTTGTTTGGATCCAACCATATCCATTTTATTAGCTGCTCTGCAGGTTTAATTTATTTTGAATATATTAACATGTCTTCCAGTTCCAGGGTTAAATGTTTAATGAATTTTCAGAGAGTGTACTTGCATGACTTTACCTTTTTTTATATAACTTAGAATTATCTCAATAATTTATCTAGCCAATTTGATCATGAGAGCTATGACCATGCTTTGGATTGAGCCACCCTAACCTGTTCTAGGAAGATCAAAGGTCACCTTTAGAGTCTGGAGTTGATAACAAATAATTTTTTTTTTCCAGGTGACGGTGCTGTTTGCAGGACAGCAGATTCCTAAAAGTCCGTTTGAGGTGAACGTGGACAAGGCCCTGGGAGACGCGTCCAAAGTGACTGTGAAAGGCCCGGGAATCGAACCTGTGGGCAACATCGCCAACAAACCCACCTACTTTGACATCTACACAGCAGGTGAGCTGCACCGACCCACCGCCGCCTCTTTAAACCGGTCGACGACGTGTCTGCTGAAGCTTTGTTTGCTCTGAGCAGGAGCTGGAACGGGAGATGTGACGGCCATGATCCGAGACCCACAGGGCCGCCAGAACAGCGTGGAGGTGATGATGGAGGACAAGGGTGACAGCATGTACCGCTGCACCTACCGCCCCACGCAGGCCGGACCGCACGCCATCACCATCACCTTCGGAGGAGTGGGAGTCCCCAAGAGCCCCTTCGCTGTGGACATCGGACCCGGTGAGAAGTTTATCCTTCATCGTTTTCATTAGGCTGAACAATAAATCGATATGTATCACGATATTCACGTGATCAATATCAGTAGATGGTACTTCTCAGAATTTTCAATAATTTCACTGAAATCTGATCTAGAACTGCACTGCATTCTGGGGCAGGTAGGCAGAAGAAAGATTTCTGCTCAACCTCACAGCTAGCCAAGTGAAACTGGTGGCATCAACTGGCTAGCTCTGTCTGTGGCTAGCTAGCGAGTCGCTATCGCTCGGTCTGTGGCTAGCTAGCGAGTCGCTATCGCTCGGTCTGTGGCTAGCTAGCGACTCGCTATCGCTCTGTCTGTGGCTAGCTAGCGACTCGCTATCGCTCGGTCTGTGGCTAGCTAGCGACTCGCTATCGCTCGGTCTGTGGCTAGCTAGCGACTCGCTATCGCTCGGTCTGTGGCTAGCTAGCGAGTCCGCTATCGCTCGGTCTGTGGCTAGCTAGCGAGTCGCTATTGCTCTGTCTGTGGCTAGTTAGCGAGTCGCTATCGCTCGGTCTGTGGCTAGCTAGCGAGTCGCTATCGCTCTGTCTGTGGCTAGCTAGCGAGTCGCTATCGCTCGGTCTGTGGCTAGCTAGCGACTCGCTATCGCTCGGTCTGTGGCTAGCTAGCGAGTCGCTATCGCTCGGTCTGTGGCTAGCTAGCGACTCGCTATCGCTCGGTCTGTGGCTAGCTAGCGACTCGCTCGGCTAGCAGTAACTTTGAGTAAGGTTTTGCCACGGTGCCTCATAATTGCTTAAAACCAATTAAACACTTACTGGTGTGGATAAGAGGAAAGGTCAGACCGCCAGTGTGGTAACATTTCAGATATTTAAAACTAATCAGTAATTATCTATTGACAGATATGAAACGCTTATATCATGATGCATGTTGTTCAGCCCTAGTTTTGATCAACACACTGCTGTCAGTTCAAGTTTCTGTCTGTCTGTCTGTTTGTCAGCCTGCATGCCAGGCGCCTGCAGGGCGACGGGGCGGGGTCTGCAGCCGGCGGGGATGCGGGTCAAGCAGGTTGGGGACTTCAAGGTGGACACCAGGAACGCCGGCAGTGGAGAGCTGAAGGTGCTCATCAAAGATCCCAGTAAGTAAAGTTTGTCCTTCCATCAAACTTCCAAAGAAACCTTAAAGTCTGTGAGTTTTAATAATATCTTTACTGCAGCTGCTCTGCTACTTTTTATTACTTTGTATCAGGCAGGCGCTGTTATAAAGATGATAATGAGATACCAAATTTCTTGTTCTGAATGCTCAAAGCTATTAAACAGCTGTTGGATGTTAGCTTCCCTTCAAGGCTAACTGCACATGTAGCAACTTGCACAACCAGCAGTAGTGAATAATCATCTAACTTCTTAATAAATTAAGTTTATAAAATCTAATTCCTACCAGCTAGTTTTCTTAATTGGTTTGGTTCTCCTGCCTCTTGGATTCCGATCATTTTTTTAGGATTTCTAAGCTCGTTGCATCAAAAGGGGAATTGTCAAACTATGAGCTGCTGCTAGCATCTCTATTATGGTTGTTAGCGCTTTGTTTCTGTGAATAAAAGATCAAATTAAGGCCACTCTGCATGGGACTCGCACCCAGGGAGGATGTGTGTTTTTATTACATTTCCACTTTTCCTCCAGTTTGAATCTGAATGTGCTGTGAAACTGATCATTTATCTCTGTAAGCAAACAATGTGGTGTGTTTAAATCTCACAAGTGTTCATTCAAAACATATTCTGTCAGTTTATTATGAAGTCTAGTAACAATTTACTAGACGGTAACAGTTTACTAGAGTTCCTAGTGAACTGTTTGCTCTGATTCTGCACTACTCTGTTTCTACTGCTCATCATGTATGGAAAGCCAAGAGGACCAAAACATGGCAACATGTCTCCTTCACATGCAGTTATCTTTTCTTAACATGCAAACTGTATTCATAACTTAGTAAATCCCAGACAGATGGTTTACGTCTGGATGAATCGTTGGATGAAAAGGCAATCAGAATGCTGCCCCAAGAGCAGAAACCGGAAAATAAACATTTTACATGAATTTCATAGACTAAGAATGTGTAAATAAGCAGACAGATATTTACTGTTTGCCTTTCAGGTAGCGTTTTCAACTTTTCTTAAGCTACTATATAAAATACTTAATAGTTTTACTTTAGATCTTTAGAGATGGACCAGTCAAAGTATCTGCCACTCCTCTGAAGGCTTGTCATTCCACTGCTCTTCCTCTTCCTCTCTGCATTCTATCAACTTTTCTAAAGAATAAAAGGTCTTAAAAAAAGAGAATTTGACATTAATCAGTTTTTACTGTTTGCCCTTGCAGAAGGCAACGAGGAGCCGGTGAAGCTGGTTCTCAGTCAGGACGGCGTTTTCTGCTACGAGTATTACCCGAGAAGTCCTGGAAAATACACGGTGTCCATCACCTGGGGGGCTCAGCACATCCCCAAGAGGTGAGGAGCAAAACGAACCTTTGACTTCAGCTCTGCAGGATTACATCTGGTCTGACTGGAATGAAGTGGTTGTTGATGCATATTTTGATTTCTGTGCGCACATGCGTCTCTTGGAGACGAGCTGGAGGATTTAGTTAATCAGAACCGAATGTTTAACAGACCAGAAAGTTTGAGGTTCCTGATAGTTTCAACAGAGAGGTTTATCAAGCACAGTTACCTTAAAACAAAACTTTCCTTTTCTGCTGAGTGAAAGGAAAACCAAGCAGGTTATAAAACCAAGCAGGTTCTTATTCTCCTGATTCAGACTGAAATTATGTTTTTCTCAGTGATTTAAGATATTGTGGAAAAGGAAAATCCCCTTAGAATTCAACTTTTCTCTTCTCAAAATTCGGAGAAAACATTTTTTTGTTTGTGGCCCTAATCCTCTTCCGTATGATCTGGATAAGTCGCTGATTAATTGTGCTCAGAAGAGCAGAGCTGCAGATTTTCTTCTTTCATTCTGACTCGTCCTCTTCCTCAACAGTCCGTTTGACGTGGCGATCAGTCCGGAGGCGGGGCCTCAGCAGATCAGGGCCTGGGGTCCTGGACTGAAGGGCGGCATTGTGGGTAAACCTGCAACCTTTGTGGTGGAGTCCATCGGCACCGACGTCGGAGTTCTTGGTGAGCCGGTTTGTCTCTTCTGAAGTCATCCACTCAATCACAAGAGTTTTTCTTATTTTTTCATCCTCTCTGCTCTGATTGGCTGTGTGTTTCAGGTTTCGCCATCGAGGGCCCGTCTCAGGCTAAGATCGAGTGCGAGGATAAAAACGACGGGTCGTGTGACGTTCGCTACTGGCCGACAGAAGCCGGGGAGTACGCCGTCCATGTGACCTGCGACGAAGAGGACATCGAGCTCAGCCCCTTCATGGCCCACATCGTCCCCGACAACAACACCAACCACCCGGAGAAGGTCAGAGAGGCAAAAACCAGCAAAATATACAGATTACTTACGATTAATGGTGTTAGATTCAAACTAGTTGACATCGATTAACCAGAAACGCCTTCCTACACCTTATTTCAGTGTTGTAGTTTGGCCTCCATCCAGTAGAGGGCGTAGCTGGTCAGAGCCAGTTGATACAGAATCAAAGATGGCGGCAGTAGTCTTGATCATTTTTTCTCTGTTTTCAGGTCCAGGCTTATGGGCCGGGCCTGGAACCGACCGGCTGCCAGGTGGACCAGCCGGCCGAGTTCATGGTGGAGGCAGAAGACGCCGGGAAAGGACCTCTGAAGATCACCGCTCAGGTCTGAGCCTCCAAACGCTCAAACTCTGATTCTTCATGAAGCCGCATTAGTTCAAGTCTTAAATCTTAATTTACAGACATTTTAGAGATCCAAAATCACCAAACAGAACCCCAAATTAATTGATCTTTACAAGAGGAGGAAAATGAAGCATTGAACATGTATTGTGAGATTAATCTGCCCGTCTTGGTGCTGTTTGTGTGTTTCAGGATGCAGAGGGGCTTCCTGTGGAGGTGAAGGTGAGGAGCAAAGGGGAAGGCCTGTACCAGTGCTGCTACACGCCCTCCTCCTCTCTGAAGCACACCGTGTCCGTCAGCTGGGCCGGAGTCAGCGTCCCCAACAGCCCCTTCAGGGTAAGCAGCCAATCGCAGCCCCTCCTTACCACAGGAAGTAGCGTATCGCTGCTCAAACGCAGCGAGCGGGTCGAGACGGTAAAAACGGTCGAGGTCGAGACGGTAAAAACGGTCGAGTCAGAGCAACGCTTGCTCAAAAGTTCAACCAGGAAACCTCTGATCATCATCACCACTGACACTGAGCAGAGGTTCAAGTATTAGATGGTAGTTACTGAGCTGTGGCGGCGTTTCTGCAAACGCGTTTAAATAAACGGATATATGCACCAGGTACTTCCTCATGTTTACGCTGTAAAAACACAAAACCTTACTAAGCATTTTTGTCTAGTTTCCTCTGCAAATATCGTGCTGAAGTAAGACAGAACCTAACTCGCATGTAGCTGCTAAGCTAAATACAGGAGCTTGTTTTAAGGAGCAGTGTAATGGGGAGAAAAAAAGTCTTATTTTACCTGCCTTAATCTCCATGGCAACCATTCAGCTGTGCACAATGCCTGGTTGAGACTAAGCTCCTCCCCCTCAGCTCCTTCAGACTAGCCAGCAACAATCGGCAAACACCTGGTGGAACTACTGAGATCATTATAGGAGCTCCTTCTTAGAGTAACGCTGGATGTTAAAGGGTTAATAGAGGAGCCATGATTTGGAGAAGGCGGAGCTTCTTAAAGAGCCGATGTTTTTAAAGAGACAGGCCCAATTTCAAGATGTTAAGTCATGTTTGAAATGCACAGCATTTTTATGAGAAAATTAACATAGTTACTTGATTACGTACCTGGAAAACATGTAATTCTGCCTCTTTAAATAAAGAAGTATTAGTTCCTATGGCGGGTCATTGACATTATTAACATGTCTGGTTATTCAGTTCCACTGAACTTTTTAATCAATATCAAGGATTTTCCTTAAAGATACTTAAGTTAGGTTTGTCTTAATTCAATAAGGTATAAGATATTTGCACTAAATTAGACTAAAAATACTTTGTGTTTTTGCAGTGTATGGTCTTTGTACTCAGTTTGATCTCAAAGTCGCCTTCGAACAAAGCAAGTTTGAATTATTCAGTGAAATTCTTGAACCTGCTTCATCTTTTTTTAATTACAGTCCAATTAATCCTGATGGTTTTGCAGAAACCAGATTAAATGCAGATGAGTTTGTTTCTGCTGGTTAAAGTGATTCATTGCTTTGGCAGGTGTTTTATTTTAAAGTATTTCCTGAAGTTACTGACTGAACTATTCAGCTAAAACAAGTTTCTGAATTAAACATCTTGATTTTTGTCCAGATGTAACAGCTGTCCTTTATGTTCAACTACTGATCAAAAAAATTACAAAAGGTTTTATTTTTATATGTTGTGAATTTGTTTTGTACTGTGCTGTTCTGTCTCATTGTCTTGTTTGTTTCACTCTTCATGCACTGACACCCATGTCTGCACTGTAATCCGTGTGAATGTAGTTTTATTGTTTTTAAGTGTAACTTTTTAAGTTTCACTCACCTGAACCTTTTGTGACTCAAACCAAATCACACAAATTATTTTATTTTCAACCTGTTATTCTTCACAAATTAATCACCGCAGTTTTTTTTTTAATTTAATGCAAATTCTCCTTGAGTTTACATGATGCTAACTCCCACCAATAGGTGGCAGTATCTCTTACTCCTACTACACTACTGCCTCATTTGATGTCTAGTTATAATCTGCAGTTAATGCAAAAAGTCACATTTACTCTGTTCTACCTGGAAGTGAGGAAATTATTTCTCACATTTTGCATCAAGTTACTTTTTTAAAGGGTTTAATGAGGGAAAAAATATTACTAAATTTCTTGCAAATATTTCTAAATTATCACCGAAAAAAATAAAACCATGAAAACAAAGGATTGAATAATTTACTGAATGGACCAGTGAGAGTTTCCATCTGGGAGTCTCAGCAGAGTGGAGGCTCTTCACACAGAGAGGATCTTTGAGATTTGACTGTACTGTCAATATCGGAGTTATAAAGGATTTTATCACTAAACCCTGAGCTGCTTTTGTTCTCATGGAGTCAGAAAACATTTGAGATGCAGCAGCTTGTCTGATGGGAGCGGTTTGACGCACTCCTGAAATCTTTGGCCAAATAGCCAGCAGCACAAATTTATGGTTTGGGGAAAAAAAAACCCTCAGAGGTTCAGATAAGTGGAGCTTTCACATCTTTTTCTTTTTTTTACTGTCAAATGAAAACCTTTTTCATTCTAAGATTGACGATAAATAGAAAATGAACGTAGAATTTCCAGGTGTATTCAATTTAAATTTGATCTGCGTCTGAGTGGAAAAGGTTTTCTTTGTGCAGTTAATGTTTACTAACCTCTCCTCTGTGCACTAACATCACTCTGAATTCTGTTAGTCGTATTTTAGTTCATCAGTTTATCAGCTGTCCTCTCCTGCTCTGGGTTCTGGTTTCACCTGCAGCGTAATCTCATGAGAAACCGTAAATACGACGAGTGTTTGCACGTCGTTCAGGAATTTCTGACGATGCCAGCAGAAATCAGAAGTTGGCAGAGACACTTAAATTATCTAAATGAGAAGCAGAAGAAGAATCTGAGTATTTACAGATGTTTGTCTGCAATAAAAACCAACATTTGGCTCAGGATTACTGATCCAAACAGCTCTGAGTTCATCAAGGTCCAAATATCATTTCAACAAGTCAAAGTTCAAAAGCTGCACCTTTTCTTTCCAACTGGTTTTAAAATTCAAACTGGTCTGAAGGACGGCTGGTAAACTGAAAGTTAATCTTCATCAACTTAGAGATGCTGAATCATTTCAAATTTCAGTGGAAACAAACAATTTTTTATTAATTGTTATTTTTTTGTTCAGCTCTTATTTACTCTCTGTACTGAAATAATTTTACTTTAATCAGTAAATCAAATGAAAGTTAAATTGGTTTAAAGAAATAAAGTTTAATTTGAATGTTTTACTGTCGTTTGGCTCTTTTGTTTTGGTTTTACCTGGTTATTGTTCTCCATTAATGCTGATTTAAATCATAATTATTATGTCTCAGCTCTGGTTGTTTCTGTGACGAATCCAAAGATGTAAAATGGAAAAAAAAAAAAAAAAACTAAAAACTGTTGGAAGAGTTTTGAGAAAATGTGAATAAATCCTGTCACAAAAAACACAAGTTTTACTTTCAGGAACAAGAATCTAAAATATTTTGGCTTTTTAATATTTATCTGGAATTCTGATGACTCTTATCATATTTTAATTTGCCAGCATCAATTTTTATTATATTGAGAATTAAAATACAAATTTTATCCTGAATATTTTAATGTTTTTAAGGCGGTTTCAAAGAAATCATCAAATTAATAGGAATGAACCAACAAAAAGCTTAAATAAATATGAGCATCAAAGTAAATTTAAACATAATTACTATTCATTTTCTTAGTTTTAAGATTTTAAAAAATGACTAAAACTGATGCATTTATTGTCTGGTCGTGGTTCTGGTTCTGTTTGGGTCACAAGTTTGAAGTTTAAATCTGCAGCTTTACTTGTAGGTTAAAACTTTTTAAACTAATAAATGATTGAATTCCTGATTATTTTATTTCAGCATCGATCTCCATCGGATGCATTTAAGTGCTTTTATTGTGAAGGGACAAGTGTTTCTGCTCTCTTTGCATTCTGAGAACGTTCCTCATGAATCCCTGTAAATGTTGCTTTAATTAAGGAGCTGTGTGTGTGTGTGCGCGTGTGCGTTTGCAGGTGAACGTGGGGAAAGGAAGTCACCCCAACAAGGTGAAGGTGTTCGGTCCCGGAGTGGAGCGCAGCGGGCTGAAGGCCAACGAGCCGACACACTTCACCGTGGATTGTTCAGGAGCCGGAGACGGTACAACACACACACACGCGCACACACACACTTACATGACCCTGAAATATGTCTGCAGGAAATTCATGCCCTGAGCAACACACACTTCGTCCTTCATCGCCTGCTCACACTCCCTCATGTTCATCATTAACAATCAGAAACGTCCTAAAATACTTTAAAAATGAGTTTTGGGGGAAATTAAAACTTTTTTTTAAGGAGTTTGGGTTGGCAAGAAATGAAGCTGGTTCACAAATCTGCAGATATTTTTATTGTTTTTGTAGCTTTTTTTCTTAACCTTTCCCCATATTTTCTCTGAACCAACAAAAGGATTACAATGTGACTCAAAACGGGTCAAGAAACCCAGAAAAATGTCTGATCGTTTATCAGCTGAACCGAGTTGGAGGCTGTTTTGGTTTTGGTCTCTGTTGTGTTGAGATAAACATAAACTCACCTGGTGAAAGTGAAAATCTCCCAGCCGTTATCGGTTTCTCTCTCTGCGCTCAAGGTTTCGTCTGTCGGCTCTTCATTCTTTGAATTCCTCGCTCTGTTTGTATTTCTGGAAAACCTGCAGCATTCAGAATATTTCAGGTGTTGGTGAAACTGGCCGGCTCCCCCTAGAGGCAGAAACCGTCTCTACACCCGTAGGGCCCGGCAGGTATCGGGTCATGCAGCTGGTTTGTTGTGTTTGTGTTCAGGGGACGTCAGCGTGGGCATCAAGTGGGACTCCAGCACCGACAGCGAGCAGGAGGCCGACGTGGACTTTGACATCATTCCCAACGCCAACGACACGTTCACCGTCAAATACGTCCCTCCTGCCGCGGGCAGGCTGACGGTGAAAGTCATGTTCACCGACCAGGTGCGAGGAAACCTCCGAAACGCAGAGCCGGGAGGTTCTTACGGTTTGTGATGTAATTTATTTGTATTTGGGTGATTTCCAGGAAGTACCTCACAGTCCGTTCCTGGTGAAAGTGGAGCCGTCTCACGATGCTTCGAAGGTTAAAGCCAAAGGTCCGGGAATCGCCCCGACCGGTGAGGAACCTCGGCTTCAGCCACGCAGCAATCAATTCATTCTGATCATCAGTCCATTATTCTGATCAGTAATCAGATAAAGAAATTGGGACATTTTTAAATCTGATTTCTTATATTCTTTTATGATAAATGCATTAAAATGCAAATAACAAATGATTCACATCCTTTTCTAAATAAGAAAATATTTTATTGCATTAAAGGCAACAACATGTCATTCCTTCAGTGAATTCATGATTTAGAGCAAAGGATAATATAAATACAGCTGATCTGTTTAATTTTTCAGTTAAATGATCAATAACTGGATGGAAAAAGGTGCCTGAGTTTATTTGTTTTTTGTTTGTTTTTACATAATTTGAAGCAGCAAAATCAAAAACTGCCTCTAGAGGTTTTCTGAGCAGAAATGATTTTCCATCATAGTTCTGCTCATGAACTCACAAGGATGGCATCATATTACCAGAATTCAATTCCAATTTCGTCATCTATTATGTCATTCTAGTATTTTTTTCTTATTTATATTTATGACTTTATTCTCATATTTTATTAAAATGCCTTTAATACTCAGTTGTCCAGATCATATTTGCATAAAAAATGTTTAACTGTTTTTCTTTCAGCTAACTTTCATTTTTTGTCTGTATTCTCCAGTTAACAATTAACCGATCACTAAATTAGTTGACCATTGTTTTAAAAATAGATTAATCAGGATTAATCCGATGGTCGCAGCTCCTTCTGGAGCATCTCTGCTTGTTTTCAACTCTTATGTCGCTGCACCTGTGCAGGTGTGGAGAGCGGGAAGCCGACTCATTTCACTGTGGTAACCAAAGGAGCTGGTAAAGCGCCGCTGGACGTTACCTTCTCCTCGTCAGTGAAAGACTTCGACATCATCGACAACTACGACTACTCTCACACCGTCAAGTACACACCTGTGCAGCAGGTGCGCCGGTCGTTTATGCACTTTGGAGTTTTACTGGAAACTTTTAGTCCCAGAATTGAAATAGGATGAAAGTAACTGATGCAGTGAGGCAGGAGTTTGTTTTAGGTCATGATCTGGGTGTCTGCAGGGGGAGATGACCATCGTGGTGACCTTTGGCGGTGACCCCATTGCCAGCAGCCCCTTCACGGTTGGCGTTGCCGCGCCGCTGGACCTCAGCAAAGTCTCAGTGAACAACCTGGACGGAAGTGAGACGCTTTTTTTATTGGAGGCTGTGAGACGTTTACATGTAGAAACTGATTCATTGTGTTGTTTCAACAATTGACTTTTTCCAGGGGTGGAGGTGAACGAGCAGCAGCAGTTCCTGGTGGACACTCAGGGCGCCGGAGGCCAGGGGCAGCTGGAGGTGGAAGTGGTCGGTATTATCGCTGCAGTTTACATGTTTTTAGCTTTTTAGCTCGATGCTGATGATGACGAAGCCTTTTCCGCTCCTCTTGTTGTTTCCAGCTGAGTCCGAGCCAGAAAGCGGTGCCTTGTAAAGTGGAGCCTCAGCCGGGGAGAGCAGCCGTCAGTTCGGTCCGCTACACCCCGACAGAGGAGGGCGTCCACTCCGTCAACGTGTCCTACGACGGGCACCCCGTCCCGGGAAGCCCCTTCCCCGTGGAGGCCCAGCTGCCTCCAGACCCCAGCAAGGTGAGCAAAACTGACGCTTGTTCCCTTTCTGGTGTTTTTATTTCAGGTTTGAAACATAAAAAAACCGTCTGCTAACAGCGGAGCTAACTTTTCATTTAGCGGTTTTGCTAGCTTTGAAAATGTTTAGCGCACTTAGCACTAAATCGCTAAGCGCTAATTTACTTGGCTGTTTCGCATCTGTTAGTTGATTTTTAATGTTTAATTTATAGTTTGACTTCATTCAAACTAGTGTATTAAAAAAAAAAAAGTCACAAATTAAATAAATTTAAATCAAATTCCAACAAAAGAACAATGGCATGTTAAAACGTTGAATCAGATTTTTTGATCAGTTGCGCAGCACGTGATTCGCCTCAGTATTTATTTCTCTGGTTAAATGTTGACGTCGGTCGGTTTGGTTCCAGGTGAAGGCGTTCGGTCCCGGTCTGAAGGGAGGGCTGGTCGGCGACCCGGCCGAGTTCACCATTGACACGAAGGGGGCCGGAACCGGCGGTCTGGGCCTGACGGTGGAGGGTCCGACCGAGGCGAAGATCGAGTGTTCGGACAACGGCGACGGCACCTGCTCCGTCTCCTACCTGCCCACCGAGCCCGGAGACTACCTGGTCAACATCCTGTTTGAAAACGTCCACATCCCCGGCTCGCCGTTCAGAGCCGACATCCAGATGCCCTTTGACCCCTCCAAGGTGGTCGCCTCGGGGTCGGGGTTGAAGAAGGCGAAGGTGAGACTTTTCTCCTGCTTTTATTGTTCAGCCATCTTGAGTTCTTCAAGTTTTAGTTCAACTAAAGATGAAAAATTATGGATTGGGAATCGATGACGATGTTCCGGATGCAGGAGGGCAGATCTATTCAGTCTAACTCTACGCTTTCTTCTCTCAGCGAAGCCATGCTACATTATTGATTTCTAAACCATTTGAAACTTGTTTTTTTTGTAGTTTATTTTGTACATGTAGTTTTTACTTCATTAAATATTATTATAGGTTATTAATTGCGCTGACTGAACAAATTCAAGTTATTTACATGTTTCAACAGCTAATGGTGAATTTAATGTGCTGTTCTGGTCCAGAGTTATAAAATACATTTGTAATTCAGTAAATTAAAAAAAAAAACCATTTCAGTCAATCAGCTGCTTTCCTGATCAGTATTGATCAGGAAAGCAGCATTCACATATCGGTATCGGAAGTGGAAAACGTGGCTCGGTGCGTCCCGACTTAAAAACAACTTTCCAAGGTTATTTCTCCAGAAATAATCAAATGTATAAACATTTTTAAAGCAGAAGTTTTATTATAAATGGAGCAACAAAACAATCGGCTCTCCAGGATGAGAAGTGAAGAAGTAATCTGGGTTTCTGGTGTTTGCAGGTTGGAGAGATCAGCGTTCTGAATGTGGACTGCTCTCGGGCCGGGCCGGGTCAGCTCAGCCTGGACGCGGCGCCGGAGTCTGGGTCGGGCTCAGGTAAGACCGGCTCGTAAACGGCCACCTGGGTCAGAGAAGCAGCGAGGCGTCTGGGTAAAAGGTTTCATCAGATATTAATACACCGGTTTTAAATTAAAGAGGCTGAAATGTCCTGCACTTAATAGAAAAAACAACTTTATTGTAATTCAACTGCACATTTAAAATATAGAAATAAAATACATAATATAAAAATTTAATGGAAATTAAATGTATTTTTCCCACAAAACAAGTTGTATAACTTCATACTTCAGCATAATTTTTTATTACTCCATAACGCTGTGAAGAAGTGAAACTAGTTTAATTTTGTTTTATATATAAAGTGTCATTTGAGGCATCGCATTATCCAAAATAATTCAGTTGCATTAAAGTTCATTTTAATTAAATCTGTTTAAGTTAGTAGTTCAAACTCGTTTCTGAGAAAATGTTTAAATTTCAGTTTAATCATGTTACAACAAGCCTTCGCTTGAGATTTCTATAAAATATAAACTTCCAGCTGAAGTTGCCATGCATTTATATTCAGCCTCGTTTATGTAATCAAACATCTGCAACATTTAAAAACCAAAAACAAGACAATTTGCCTTCAGTCCATAAAAATACAACTTTGATATTTTTAATATCTGAAATAGGAAATTGGTGGTAATTTTTAAAGAACCACCATTTTACTTCATGCATGCAGCGAAAGTGGAAAAAGTAACAGCACAAAAATCGATGGTAAGATCTGAGCGTCAATATTTAGTCTAACTGAACTCAAACTGTTTTAAAAAGCAGAATGTGAGGAACGATTCGGTGTGTCGTAAAGGAATAATCCTAAATGTGACGTTTTGTCCTTCAGACATTTTTTCCCTGCATTTCAGGCATGAAAGCAAAGACGGAGGTGGTGGACAACCAGGACGGGACGTACACGGTGACCTACGTCCCCCTGACCTCCGGCATGTACACCCTAATGCTGAAGTACGGAGGTAAATCTGTGCCAGGATTCCCGGCCAAGGTGATGGTGGATCCTGCAGTCGACACCTCCAAGGTCAAAGTGTTTGGACCCGGCGTCGAGGGCCAAGGTGTGCGGCTGGAACCGATTCGTTTGGGCTAAAAGTCACTGAAATTAAAGTGTAACGACGATAAATTTCCTCTGCAGCCGTTTTCAGAGAAGCCACCACGGATTTCACAGTGGACGCCCGACCTCTGACCCGGCGAGGAGGAGAGCATGTGAAGGCCGAGGTCAAGAATCCGTCCGGCGCTCTGACGGAGTGCGTGGTGACCGACCAGGCCGACGGGACGTACAGCGTCGAGTACACGCCCTTCGAGAACGGTAACGCCGCAGCGCGAGACGCGGCCCATTCACCTGTTGGACTGCTGGGTTTCTGACGCGTCTGCTTCTTTTCCCAGGCGTCCACAGCGTCAGCGTTCTGTACGACGACACGCCGGTTCCCAAGAGTCCGTTCAGAGTCTCTGTGACGGAGGGCTGCGACCCCAGCAGGGTGGTGGCCACCGGGCCCGGCCTGCAGCGGGCCCTGACGGACCAGAACAACACCTTCAACATCATCACCAGGTGCTTCACAGCGTCGCATGTTGCTAAACAAAATTATTTCTCAATGAGAAAAATCAGCTTTTCTCAGTACTGCAGTCTGTATTTTCGCCATGAAGCTGACCTGAATTTAAAGTTCAAATAAACAGAAGCTGTAAAACAAGATGGCCGCCCTCTGTGCTGACATCACTCTGAACTGCGGAAACCCCCAAAAATACACATTTTCCAAAAACTTAATCTTCAAAAACCAAAAAAACGTTTAAATAACTAAACAAATATTAATGTAGATTATGAGAATAATTTGAACACTGATGGTTTAAAGCAGAAATAATTATTTTTAAATTTAAAATAACTTGATTGAATCGAATTATGGCTCCAGAAATCTGAATCGAGTCGTGAGATTGTAAAACTTTCCCACCTCCATTATAAACCATAAGACGGCGTCTTTGCTCGACCTGTTCTCCACCGTCATGCCGTCGTTTCTCTCCACAGGGGTGCAGGAATCGGCGGCCTCGGCATCACCGTGGAGGGTCCGTCTGAGTCCAAGATGTCCTGCAAAGACAACAAAGATGGCAGCTGCAGCGTGGAGTACGTTCCGCTCACGCCGGGCCTCTACGACGTCAACATCACCTACGGTGGCGAGCACATCCCAGGTGAGGTCATGCTTCCACGCGGGATTAAGTCTCAGTTCTTCAGTCTGGTGCTGGCTCAGTGTTAGCAGATGTTCTCGTTAAAATCCGGATTTCAGATTTTTTTTTGTGTGTCTTTGTGGGGTTTATGATAAATATGACGTGACGAAAAGGAATGAAACACTCTTTCGCATCTGCGTTCCCCTCAAATGCGTCATAAATAAACTTTGATGGCTCGGGCCTCATTTCCGCCTCATGTTCTGAGGTTGTCGAATTGTTTTTGTCTCGTTAAACTCGTGCCGAGCGATCAACTTTAATGCTTCAAAGATGCGGCCGAGAGGTTTTTGGCTCCGAAGGAAAAGGCTTTGTTTGGCGTGTTTAACGCCTTTAATGAGCCGCCGCCGGGTCGTGGTTCTGATGTTTGTTCCACCGGCTGGAGGTGTCATGATGTCTGAACACATCTGCAGCACATGAGCAGGACGTAAAAGGAGGATTTGTTAGAGATTTTTAAACTGCTTTGGTTCTGAACATCCGTTAAAATGCCAAAATGTTAAACAAGAGGGGAAAAAAATGACAAATATATGGAGGTTTTTTCCTGTTCAACAATAAACTAATCATTCAATATGTGAATTTAACAAGGAACGGCATCACTGTAGAGCCAAAATTAAAAAAAGATTTTCCATATTTGTCTTTTTTCCTGTTTTTACCAGTTTAATCGATTGAATGAAAGCGGTGAATTTCGTTTTGAGCAGGTAACTAGATAAATGAGGTTCTGTTTGCTGTGAAATGTTTATTGAAAGATAAATACTTTATAGCTTTTTCCATAGTCAGATTTTAATCGAGCTGCTGCCCTGGACCAGAAACGGCCCCTGAACCACATTTTGGACACCAGTCCACTCGTTTCAGTGTTTACATATAATTATTCGTCTCATACCATATTTTGACCAAAGTGACATTTTTAACAAATATAGCAAAAGATATTTTTTCAAAGTTTTTTCCTGCCCTCATTAGTTCATATGTTTATTTTCCAGGAAGTCCATTTAAGGTCCCGGTGAAAGCCGTGGTCGACTCCAGTAAGGTCAAAGTGTCGGGTCCCAGTGTGGCGTCGGGAGTCAGGGCAAATATCCCACAATCCTTCAGTGTGGACTGCAGGAAGGCCGGCGAGGCGCCGCTGGCGGTGGCCGTCACGGGCCCCAAGGGGCTGGCGGAGCCGGTGGAGGTAACGCACAACGGCGACGGGACGCGTACACGCCGCTCCGCAAATCGAGACGAGGACGTTCCACACAGGTACGCACACGCAATGCACACACGCTGCACACGCAGGCACACGCAGTGCACACAATGCACACGCAGCGCACACGCATGCACACGCAGCGCACACGCAGCGCACACGCAATGCACACGCAGTGCACACGCATGCACACGCAGCGCACACACAATCACACGCAGTGCACACAAGTGCACACGCAGCGCACACACACCAAGGTGTTTGGGTGATACTGGGAGTATTAACCACTTCACATCATCACCATGTTTAAGTAATTTATTTAGCTTAAATTCCCAATTTCTTCTGAATGATGGATTTTATTGAATTAAATCACTTCATTCATGACTTTCTGAAATAAACATCTGGCTTGTGTTGTTTCTTCTACGTACTTTCACTGTTAAAGGAAATGTATAAAAAATATCTTCATATTCAAAGCAAAATAACCATCAGATTCATGTTTAGCGTTCGACTCGTAACTGTTTTATTTGATCCCTTCAGTCCGTTCAAGTTCAGGGTTCTGCCAACGCATGACGCCAGTAAAGTGCGCGCCAGCGGCCCCGGGCTGACCAGCGGCGTCCCCGCCAGCTTCCCGGTCCAGTTCAACATCGACGCCAGAGATGCCGGCCAGGGCCAGCTGAGCGTGCTCATCACGGTCAGCGACTCGCTCGCACTCACACGGTAACCAGAAAAGACTGTGTCACGATGCGTTTGTCCTCCACAGGACCAGGATGGGAAACCCAAGCAGCCCAGTATCCATGACAACGATGACGGGACCTACACGGTGTCCTACGTCCCCGACCGCACCGGGCGCTACACCATCGTCATAAAGTACGGCGGCGATGACATCCCGACGTCGCCCTACAAAGTCCGCGCCACGGCGACCGGAGACGCCAGCAAATGCACGGTGACGGGTAAAAGCGGCACACGAACATCAGCGAAGTTCTTCTAAATAAACAGAACTGCTGTCAACTTCTGAGCAGCACAGATTTTTGTTTGTGCTGCTATAATTGAGATGTACAAAGAAAAGGTCTCTGAGCTTCTCCACATTAAAGCTGCAAACTAAATTTTAAAAAATAAATAAATAAAAAATTGTGTTGGAACTGCTTTGACAGTCAGAATGTTATGGAAAATCCAACTTCTCCACCTTCTCCCAGTGCGACCCAGTAACAACTAATCACAGCCTGGAGGAGGGTCTTAGCGCTGTTGCCAGTTTGTCCCTGCCAGCAGATTCTGTTATGGATGCTAAGGCTAGTTAGCATAGCCACCGATGGCAGCGGATGGACATTTTCCCGAAATAGTAAATTGTTTCAGCGTATACATCAGTCTGATTGACGGCGCTAAGACCCACCTCCTGGCTCTGATTGGTTGATTTTGGAGGAATTTGTCTCATAATAAACTGTCATGACGGTTTTAACAAACGTGAAAAACATGTTTACATTTTGCAGCTTTAACCAGATCAAACTAAATTGATGCTAATTGCACGATGGTTGTGCAGCTGACATATTTGTAGTACAGATGCTGGACACCAAATTAGTGTGACTTTTGTAAATGCAGGAAGTTTGCAGAGGTCAGAGGTCATTCCCCCTTCGCATTTGTGAAATTGAACAAATTTGGTGACGATCAACTCGGCTACGTTTGTGCAACAATTTTTTTTTTTTGGAAACATTTATTCATGTCTTTAAAATGAAAAACTTACCGAATGTTTGACACCAATTTTGAGACTAGAAGAAGGCGGGGAGACCTGCTTCTCTCAGTGGGTTCAGAACGACCAACGGTTCCGTCTCCCCAGGACCGGGCGTGGGCCCGACCGTGGCCATCGGCGAGGAGCTGGGCCTGATGGTGAACGCCAAGGCGGCCGGGAAGGGCAAGGTGAGCTGTGTGGTGGTCCAACCCGACGGCAGCGAGGTGGAGGCCGAGGTTCTGGAGAACGAAGACGGCACCTTTGACATCTTCTACACCACACCGGCTCCGGGGAACTACGCCATCTACGTCCGCTTCGGAGGGGAAAACGTCCCGCGCAGTCCATTCAAAGTCATGGTGAGGAGCCGTCGCAAACCTGCATCATTAAAAATTTACTCAGCAAAACCTAAATGTTTTAAAGTGAAGTTTTTCTCACATCACATGAGAAAAACTCTCCTTTCAGACAGGGAAGATTGAGGTCATATAAAGCACAACATGTTTGGTTACCATCTATTTTCTGGAAATCAAGGTTGAATATTTTTCAGTTATGATGACGATAAATGTCAGCGAGCGATTCTGATGGCAAAGGTTTCACAAGCGATCGTTTTCATATCTTGCTTCATCTCTCATAATGTTTTTAAAGACTCGCTACCAACCCACGCCAAACATAAGAGCTGAGATTACATACAAATACGAGTTCATTTTGTTAGATAAATGTTTGTCATTTGAAGAAAAATAAAACACAAAATTCAAATTTTCAAAAGGGCAGTAACATGTAAACCGTTGTTATTTCCGCTCTGCTTTGATTCTTTCATTCACGTTTAGGAAATTCTTTAATCTCCATGGCAACCATTCAGCATTGCAAAATGCCTGGGTGGACTTAGCCCCGCCTCCAAGGGGGCGGGACCTCCCCCTTAAAATCCACTGAAGTTTACGGTTTAAATGATATTTTGGAGGAAATTAATACTTTTATGAAGAACTCTGTAATTCTTGGTAACTTTATGAATTTTTATTTTTTCTTGAATTAGAAATAATCCGTTTTATCGTGTCCCTCAGGCTACTGATGAAGTTCCCATCAGCCAACAGCAGATGGCGCAACAGAGACAGGCCGGTCCCCCTAGCGCTGGCTTCCAGCCATGGGTACCACAATACACTCTCACCAGCTCACGCACACACACACACACACACACACACACACACACACACACACGCACGCGCGCGCAGCCATGTTCCAGGTATTTATAATAATTGCCAACAAAATTCATCTTTTCTTTTCCTGCAGATTATTTGTTCAAGTCCAGAGAAAAAATATACACAGTTCACGCTAATTCAATTATTTTATAAAGATTGGTCTGATTTTAATAATTTGTTCAGGTGTGGGTTTTTTTCTGGATAAATTATGGTTAAAATCAAAATTTCTGTGCAATGGAAAATGGACTGTAGAGTGAGGACAAATCTTATTTAATATACAGTTTAAAATGAACATGTCAACACAAGTTTTTAATAAAAAGGAGCAGTTTGAAGAAAACAAATCTTATTAATCCATTTAGATTAATCCTTAAACACAAAATGAACAATGTCTATATATAAAATAATAAAAACATCATCTTTGAATCAATATACTGAAAAATTATTTCATTTTGAATCAACATAAATACTGAAGTTCAGAGGAATTTGCAACTGAGTTGGTTAAATGAAAAATGTTACAAAATGTTCGTGTTTAAATTGGCACTAAAAGACAGCAAAACTGTAGATCTGTACAGATGTGAGCATCGATGTACACACACACACACACACACACACACACACACACTCCTTTCTGTTGCAGGTGAGCGGCTGCAGGTTCAACACCAACTTCTCTCTCTCCCCGTTTCAAAGTTCTCTCACTCGGCTGCTTTTCCTCCATGACATCATCGCTTCCCTTTCTCCTCTCAGCCAATCTGCTAACATCGTGCAGGTTTCTGGGCGGCTCTGCTGACGGTGCTTCCTCTCATTTAGGGGGTTAAAGTTTCCATTCTTCATCACTGGCTGCATCATCACGGTCACCTCTTGTCTTCCTCCTCACCGCTTCACTGCTCTACACTTCCCATGATGCCCCTGTGTGGGCGGGGCTTGGATGCAGCAGCATGTTTGCAGTGCCGTTCAGTGAGTCTGTTTCCAGCTTTAATCCCTCTCCGCCTGTGTGTCGTCCAGGTGATGCCAGAGAACTACCAGTCCGTCAGCAGCAGCGTGAACGGCAGTGGCTTCAGACCGTTCGACATGATCATCCCGTTTGCCTTCCGGCCGGGAGAAATCACCGGTAAACTCCGTCGCAGAGGAGAGGCGCAGAGGAAACGGAGAGCGGAAATGATGCCTTCACTGTCGTTTCTCTCTGCAGGTGAGGTGCTGATGCCTTCAGGTAAGTCTGCGCAGCCGCTGATCGCAGACAACGGGAACGGGACGGTGATAGTCCAGTACGCCCCGACTGAGGCCGGCCTGCATGAGATGCACATCAAGTACAACGGCACACACATCCCAGGTCAGTACCGACGCAAAGCTGCTTTTAAACATCTGTAAGAATCTGAGAATTTAATCAATTAGAAAACTGTTAAAAAACAAATATTACGGTTTAAAATGAGAAGCTTTCACTTTAACCTGGAGACATCACATCAGGTAGAGAAACAAAGATCCGATATTATCTGTATTGGTACTGATATTGAAAAAACTTACAGGTTAGGTATCTGAGGGCGGATCTATTCAGTCTAATTCTATGCTTTGTGCTCTGGTAATAATTTATTTATTTTACATTATATTTAAAATAACCCAAAATCACTTTTATTCAGTAAAATGACCAGTTTTTATGTCGAAGGCTGAAATATCAGCCCAATTAAACCTTCAATGTTTAATTGGTGAGATGTGTTGAGTTCAGAGACACCTGCTGTCCAGAGAAGGAATTGCAGCTGGTCCAGGAGAACGTTGTCACACTGTAAACCAGAACCGATTAAAGTGGTTGATGTCTTTCTGCTCCAAACTTCAGTGGATGTTTTAAAACATAAACTGTGACTCGGCTGTGACTCTTTCTGTTTAAAAGAAATGTTATAAATCGGTTGAACCGTGTTCTGGTTGTTGCAGAGTCTCCGCTCCAGTTCTACGTAAACCACAGCAGCAGCCCCAACGTTACGGCCTTTGGGCCTGGACTGAGCTACGGCGTCGCCAACAAGGTGGCCACCTTCACCGTCTGCACAGACGACGCCTCTGAAGGTACGCTGCAGGAGAGGCGCGACTCCAGCGCAGAAATGTTTTAAAATGTCACACTATTCACCTTCCTCCTTACCTTTCAGGTGGTTAGCCGTTTTAACATATCTAAACGTCTCTCTCTCTCTCCAGGCGGTCTGGACCTGGCTATCGAGGGTCCGTCCAAAGCGGAGATCAGCTGCGTCGACAACAAGAACGGGACGTGCACCGTCAGCTACCTTCCCACACTGTCTGGCGATTACAACATCCTGGTCAAATACAACGAAGATCACATCGAAGGCAGCCCGTTCACCGCCAGGATCACGGGTCAGAACCCACAGCAGCACACAGAGCCTTAAACGGGACAGCAGCAATCTCTCACACACACACACACACACACACACACACACACACACAGCAGAAAAATTAAACCATAAGGGAACACTGCATTGCTCCACCTCACTGGAAATGCTTCACAGAAAATACAGAAATACAAGTTGGAAAAGCAAAAATCATTTAAATTGACTGGCAACTTTCTGTAGAAAGTTTCATAAATTTATTGTTTGAAGGAGGCAAAAGTTTCTGCATGTCTCAGGTTTTCAGGGAGTTTGTTCCAGAGTTGAGGAACATAGAAACTAAACGCTACATTTCTAGATGTTCTTAATGTGTTTAGTCCCAGCAGGCTGAACAGAAATGTTTTTAAAACTTTTTCCACATTTATTTTATTTATTGTCCTTTCTTTCAGTTGTCCATTTTTTATTTTAGAAATTTTCTGATTTGTCCTTTTCCCCCTTTTTTGTCTTTTCTCATCTTTTTCCTTTTACAATTTTCTTTTCTCGTCATTTTCTGCATAAATTTTATGAATTTTTTTGTCCATTTTCCATGTAAGTTTTATTTCACCTTTCTTCCACTGTGCAAACTGATTCATATATATTTACTGAAGCTGAACTATTAGAATATTTTAATATTCTTCTTCTCATGGATTTCAGTTGTTAACCTCGTTAAGATGTTGAGCTTCCGCTATAATTAACTGAACAAAAATCCCTGAGGCGTCATCCATTTTAATCAGATTAAAATTGGGTTTTAATCAGATTAAAACCTAATTAGTTTTGAATTGGGTTTTATAAATGTAATTACATTGATGAGCCTTTCAGCTGCTCCAGTCTGGAGGATAAAATGTTCATTGTGTTTTCCAGAGGACAACCAGCGCCGCTCCCAGGTCAAACTGGGCTCTGCAGCAGATTTCTTCCTGGACATCAATGAGACGGACCTCAGCGTGTTGACCGCCAGCATCAGGGCGCCATCAGGACGGGACGAGCCCTGCCTGCTGAAGAGGATGGCCAACAACCACATCGGTAACGCGTTTGCTTCTTAACCTGCTTTCTATTGGTGCGTTGCATTACTTATTGATAATCACAAAATAAACATGGTGAATTCGTAAAGCCTACATCTCCGGGTTTAATTTTCTCGACGGCCTTGGTCAGTAAAGGAATTGTTTTGTCCTCCAGCACTGATGACGTTCAGGTGACCGATTCCCTCCCGTCTCCCTCGCAGGCATCTCCTTCATCCCCAGGGAGGTGGGCGAACACCAGGTCAGCATCCTGAAGAACGGCCGGCACGTCCCCAACAGCCCCATCACCATCAACGTGGTCCAGTCAGAGATCGGAGACGCCGGACGGGTCAAAACCCACGGCGACGGCCTCGTTCAGGCCACCACCTTCACCAACGCCAGCTTTGTGATCGACACACGGGAGGCAGGTCAGTCCGGCGCCTTGACCGCTGACGACCCTAACGACGTGGCGTTGCACCTCAACCTTTGCTCTCGGCGTTTGGTCAGGTTACGGCGGCCTGGCTCTGGCCATCGAAGGTCCCAGTAAGGTGGACATCCAGACGAAGGACGTGGAGGACGGGACCTGCGAGGTCTCCTACTGTCCCACCGAACCTGGAAACTACATCGTCTCCATCCGGTTTGCAGAGGAGCACGTTCCAGGCAAGACCAGCTAGAGATGGGGTTTTCTGATGAGGAGGAATTCCCGCTGAAGCCCGGAGGCTTGATGAAGCTTTGTTTTCATTCACAGGAAGTCCGTTCACGGTGAGGGTGACCGGTGAAGGTCGCATCCGGGAGAGCATCACCTGTCGACAGAAGGCGGCGTCCGTCGCCAGCGTTGGCAGTATGTGCGACCTCAACCTGAAGATACCCGGTAAAAACACACTCCGACCATCTGTTGGTGCCGCCCTGGGCGACCGCCATAAAGAGTTTGTAGAGCTTTCAACCCTCTTTGACTTTTTGCTTTTTATTGGAAACATGACGACTTGCTTCTGAGACTTTTTTCTTCTTGTCTACTTCATGTTGTCAGGCAGGTTCAGGTTATGTTTTGCATTTCCTCAGTGGTTGTTTACGGCTTTTTTCACCAGATCCGTTTAGTTCGCTTTAATCCGACTCCAGGCCGACTTAAAGTCCGGTTTGCTTGGTGTGAATGCGGATTCAACTCTGGTCTGTCTACAAACCTCGATCTCGGTCCGGTTGACATGAATGCATATGTAAACGCCAAGCGGACCGGAGACCGCTGTAAAACCAGGAAGTGGACTACACAGCAGGGCATTCTGGGTAAATGCTACCAAAGTGCCAGCCTAGTGCTAGAAGTCCTCCAATTGTGTCTCCATCCGGAGACGCAATTGGACGCAATCGCAATTAAATCTCACTCTATTCCGTTTTTGTTCACATTTTGTGAAGAAGGAAGTTATGTTGTCATCTTGAGTGTTTTTGTATCGTTTCCTTCTGTTGTTATAGCTGCAGCGCCCCCACAGGTGAGGAGGGGAACCGTTTTGTTAAAGTATTTAGTTTGAGTCAAACTGAATACTAAACTATCAGGTTGAAAACACCCTAACTATAAAATTAGCTTAGAGTCGAGTGGATCTGAAGAAGGGAAGTCGTTTTCCAGCTTTCTGTTCTTCTCTCAACTTGATCAGCCTCATTTTCTGATTCTGCTTTCCTTATTTCTTCTAACTTAATTTTCCCCATTTCCATCATCTCTCATCTTCCTAAGCTTCTCTTCACCTCCTTTTCCTTCCCTTCCTACTCTCCTCTCTCCTCTCCCTCCATCTGTGTGTCTCCTCCATCTTCTTCTCTCCTCTCCAGCTACCTGGTTCCTCCTGGTTTTATCTCAGCAGCTCCTCTCTCGTCCCTCTTTCCGCTCTCACTGCTCCCTCTGGTGGTGTGGAAGACCCGGTGGTTGGGGCGGCCGCCCCTCTGCTGCTGCCCAGGATCAGAGCCCCTCCCTGGGCAGAGTGCGCCTCATTTCCGGCCTCTCGGGTCTGGTGCTGGCGGGAGCGGCGCCGGGTCTTTGGGTTGTTGCTGTGCCCGGTCCAGCTAGCAGAGCTGGGACGGAGGGTGCGTTGTTAAACACGGAGCGCAAGGTTTGCTGCATGAAATGCTTCATTCTGAGTCGCAGCTGTTACTAATTAGGAGGCTTTTAACTTTTCACCAGCTCTACCACGAAAATACATTTAGTTGGAACTTATTGCGATAAACAATATTGTTTTGAGAACGTTTTCAGGTAATGGGATGAAAAATACAAAATCTCTCCCGTTTCAACCTGCGGTTAAAGAAAAATGAGGTTTTGGTCTGAATGAAGTTTCTGTCAACATCCAGGCTGATTATTTCAAAATGTTTTCCTCAGCTGACAGTTAAACTCTCTGAACTGTTTGAGATTTTCCCGCCTCAGATTTTCCAGATTTGGGTCGAATTAAACATCTTCAGTACTTTACAGAAAGACTTTAATCTGAGTCGATTCTTCCAGAGTTGGATAATCTGGACTTTAAGTCTGTTCTGCCTTTTTGCAGCGATGGACATGCAGGACATCACCGCTGAAGTCACTTCGCCGTCTGGAACCAGCCGGCCCGCTGAGCTGGTTTCCACGGGCAACGACGCCTACTGCGTGCGGTTCGTTCCCACGGAGATGGGAGTGCACAGCGTCAGCGTGAAGTACAGGGGCGTGCACGTACCGGGCAGTCCCTTCCAGTTCACCGTGGGCCCGCTGGGAGAGGGCGGCGCCGGCAAGGTGACGGCCGGGGGCCCGGGCCTGGAGGGAGCGCTGGCCGGGGAGCCAGGTACGAACTGGAGGTCAAAGGTCAACCGGCCTCCCCACATGTACAAAACCAAGCTGCAGTTTGTAGCTTTTATAAGTTCTTAGTAAAAATAAAAAAAGTTGTTTTATTTATAACAGCATTTTTATGTTTCAAAAACATAAAAAGCTTCGCAACATATTTATGTTTATATAAATATAAACATATTTATATTTATGTTCTTTACGTATTTATGCGCCATGTGGAGGTGACTGACGGCGCTCAGACGCTCTGATTGGTTGTTTCCAGTCGGCACTGGAGGCCGGTTTGTTTTCATAGACGTGACGTCCTGCAGCTTTAAGATCAGGACTGATTTTTGTTCCTCTCTGACCCGATAACAGCCGAGTTCAGCATCTGGACGCGTGAGGCCGGCGCCGGCGGTCTGTCCGTCGCCATGGAGGGTCCCAGCAGGGCGGAGATCTCCTTCGATGACCGTAAAGACGGATCCTGCGGGATCTCCTACGTGGCTCAGGAGCCCGGTAGCTAGCACTCAGACGGTTCATGCAGCAGCTTTGCTTTTGAAGGCAGCTGAGAGTCACACCGCCGCTCCCTCCTCTGCAGGCGACTACGAGATCTCGGTGAAGTTTAACGAGCAGCACATTCCCGACAGCCCCTACCTGGTCCCGGTCGTGGCGCCGGTGAACGACGCGCGGCGCCTCACTGTTGCCGGCCTTCAGGTGAGGCATGAGGAGACACCTCCACACCCTGCCTTTTCCTGCTTCCTGAAGGGACGTTGGGCCACAGCTGCATAAAACTCCCAGATAATTGAAGATCTGATGATCTGTGACGGTTCGACCGATGCAACAAGACGTGTTAAAAACTTTACTCAATCTGCAAAATAAAGATGGGACAGTATCATAGATTGACATAAAGCAGGAGAGGAAACTGGCATCATTCTTGGCAGAGCTGGTAGCTCATCTGTTTTTGCTTAGAGCTCTTAGATTCCTCTTAATCTTCCATTTTTTTGCACCTTTATGGAAAATAACGGAGGAGTAGTTCTGGTTCTGATCTCAGGCTTGACCCAAAATCTGTTTTCTTCAAAGAATTCTGAAGTGTTAATGTATTTCACAAAGTTTTTAAGACAGGCCAGGAAAATTCAACTGTGTTGAGGTTTTGGTTCTAGTCCATTAAGAATATGAGTAAGTTTAGCTGTTTAGCATTTTTACCAACTCTGATGTGTTTAATGCACTTTGCTTCCCCTAAATTAATTTTTCCAGATAAATTCTGAAGAGCTAATTTAGTGGGTCGTTCTGTAAACATTCAGTTGATTAAGATCAATATTTGGTTACCAGCTGCCAGCAGTAGGTGTTTAGTGTTCATGCTGAGCCTCTCAGTTGATTTCTGAAGGACTAATTTTGTAAGCATTCAGTTAATCAGATCGACGTCTGTTTAGGTTTTATGGACCGTTAATAACACCATTTAAGTTTGGCTCAGTAAACCTGAACTGCTGCAACTCATCCTGTTTAAAAACGAGCCGCAGCAATTCTGAATTTTGATTTCAGGTTGAAACCTGAATAAATTCTCTTCCTGTCGGTTATCGGACCTCTCAGGTTGTCAAACCTTCGTTATGGGAAAAAACTTAGATTTTGTTATGCAGCTGCTCCCATGGACAGTGACCACAGCCAAGCAAACCAACTAAAGACCAAAACTCATCTTCCAACTCAAACTCATTGCAGAAATGAAACTGAGTGCCCAAAAAAACAGAATATGAAGAATAGAAGCTGATTTCCTGTCAACTGGATCCGTTTCTGTCTGGTTCTTTGCTTGGTTCTGGTTCGTCCCTCATTTGTTTCGGTGTGGAACTGTCGGTGTTTCTCTTGTGTTTCATTTAAAGGCTTTTAACAGCGCCACCATCAGCTCTGGCTGCAGCACTGCAGCAGGCCTCATGTTTGTTCAGTTCATTCTGGTCTGAAATGACGAGTTTCAGGTCCAGATGTTTCTGCCTCTCATTTTCAATTCCAGAGGATATTTAGCATCTGAACAAAATAATAATTTTATTTATTTCTGGTGGAGCTTTACCTTTAAAATATAACATTACTCTATAAAGACTGAGAACACGCTTTAGAAATGGAAATGTTTAAAAGAAATTTAGTTTATATGGATTTTAATTAGGTGTTTTTGCTTGATTTTTGCATAAAGTCCTTAAAACTGCTTTATATTGAAACTGCACAGTTTTGTAATGAAGTGCAGTGAAACATTTGTTTTAAATCCTACATTTGGAAACTATTATTTGTAGTTGAAACCAGATATTTAAAGACAAATGCAAATTTTTTTTTGTCTGTTAACTTCTCATTTTGGGTTAATTGAAATTATTAAAATTATTTCTATTTGCAAAATGCTGGAAAATGTAAACTTTTACATGTAAGATTACTTTGTAAAGACAGAACACTATAGAGCTAATCAACAGTAATTTTTAAAGATATTTAGTGGGAAAAAATAAGTTTAACTTCATGGTTTGTCCACAATGTGGCAAAAGGTTCATTTTGTCTCAACATTAGTAGTGTTTTTTTGTGCCTGTTTGTAAAATATTTAAGAAAAATACAGATATGAGGTTTCAGGCCTGATAAGTTTTGAGTGTCTGACTGAGACATTTCCTGCTGCAGCTGCAGGACGGAGCTCAGGTAGGTGAAGAGATCAGAACGTCTGAGTCCTGATGGAGCCAAAAGACGCTGCTTTCACTGAAGTTACTGATCTGTCCTCATCAGGAGTCCGGTCTGAAGGCGAATCACCCAGCATCCTTTGCAGTGCGCCTGAATGGAGCGCAGGGAAAGCTGGAGGCGAAGGTTCACAGTCCGTCTGGAGCGCTGGAGGAGTGCGTCGTCACGGAGCTGGAGAAAGGTCAGCCTGTCGTCTTCGGGGGTCAAAACAGTCGATTCACAGCAAAACGACAAAAACGGACCTTTAATAAACTGCCTGATCACGGTTTCTTGTTCAAAAAGACTCAATAAAACAAGAAATTTTACGTTAAACGAGTTTGTAGAAACAAGAATTTGTCATTGAAACAACAAACTTTGTCCTTCAGACGAGAATCTGTCAGAAAGTTTGTCGTCATGAGATTCTGCTCCTGGATTCCTTTCTGGTAAATCAGGTTCTCTTCCTTTTTTCCAGATAAGTACGCCATCCGCTTCATCCCCAGGGAGAACGGCGTCCACACCATCGACGTCAAGTTCAACGGCTCTCACATCCCAGGAAGTCCTTTCCAGGTCCGGGTCGGAGAACCGGGTCAGAGCGGAGAGCCCGGTCTGGTGACGGCGTACGGATCCGGTCTGGAAAGAGGCGTCACAGGTGAGTCACCTGTTCAGTCCGACTTCCTGTCCGTCAGTTAGACGTTTCCTCAGTCAGTCGACACGTTTTAATTCATCAGACACTTTTAGGGAAACGATTCCACGTTTTAAAGGTTTTGAAACTGATTTATTTCTTCATAAAGTTCTTTATTTATTTTGTAATGAAGTGCAATCTAACGTTTGATTAAATTCCTAAATTTGAAAATCATTATTTATAGTTGAAACCAGATATTTAGAGATGACAAATGTATAACTTTTATGTATTTATACATATAAATTTTTTTTTTCTGTTGAACCAGAGGAAACTTCTCTGGTTTTGGATCAGTTAGAATTATTAATTATTTCTGTTTGCTAAATGCATGAAAACTTAGCAGAAACATTTGTTAATATTTTTCTTTTTTTCTTTCTTGAACCAGTCAGGGCCTCAAGAGATGCATTTCAAACATAAAATGTTATATTTTAGTTGATCTTGTCGATGCTGTAGAATGTAGGCCTGTCGCAATAACCAATAAATCAATTAATTGCATCATAAATAAAAACAAACTCAATTTCCATTTGAGTGATTAAAGGCTGGATGATAAAATTCTTCAGTTTGGTTCTTTGGTCTCAAACTGATGTTTGGAGGAAAGTTTTGTTTCTAGAAACTCTGGTTCATTTTATTGTTTATTTATTTTGGATATTTAAATGTTTTTCAGTTTCAGTGTTGAATGTTATTGATTATTGATCTGAGAATGTTTTCTTGCATTATTATATCATAATATGGTCTCAAAATGATGTTATTGTCACTTCTGGGACAATTTAACAAATCAGATCACTGTGAGCTGAAAATGTCTTTATTGTTTCACTTGAAGATTGTGGTGATGGGAAAGTTTGAGCATTTGCCTTGAAATTGGACCCCTGAATGATATTTTTTTGTCTGTTTTCTGCAGGAACCCAGTCGGAGTTCATCATCAACAACACCAAAGCGGGACCCGGAGCGCTGGCCGTGACCATCGAGGGTCCGTCCAAAGTGAAGATGGACTGCCAGGAAATCCCCGATGGTTACAAGGTTCACTACACGCCGATGGCACCGGGAACCTACATGATCAGCGTCAAATACGGAGGGCCCAACCACATCACCGGCAGCCCCTTCAAGGCCAGAGTCACAGGTACGGGACGAGATCCGATCCCCGCCGGGTCAAAAGCTGCTCCTTTCACCTCACAGCCGACCTGCTGCGTCTCCTCAGGTAACAAGCTGGTGAACGTGACCAGCGCCAACGAGACGTCGACCCTGACGCTGGATCCGACTCTACGAACGGCCGGCAGCGCCTCCGCTCAGAGCGCCATGCCCAGACCCGGAGAGTCGGACGCCAGCAAGGTTCTGAGCCGAGGACCCGGACTGAGCAAAGCCTTCGTGGGCCAGAAGAGCAACTTCTCTGTGGACTGCAGCAAAGCTGGTAGGAGGCTGCAGCCGCTGGCGACTTTAAGAATTACAATAACTGGAGCTGAGGATGACTGTTGCAGAAACGATGGTACCGCTCCGTCCCCCTGGTGTTCACAGAAACGGACCGCCATTTCTGTCAACACTTGTAATTTAACTTTCTGTTCAGCCCTGTTGTTAGCGATAGCACGCTTAGCTTCCCATATGGTAATTTTTCCAAATAAATTCTTACTCTCTAACTTGCTGTAAACTTTCAGCTGGATAAAGTTCAACATCTGTTGATGTTTTGGTGATCGCCTGTTAAGAATTCAATTAGTTATATTCATGCTCTTATTTTGAAGGACATGAACACTGTTTACAGTTCGTTTCCTCTCCTCATGCTTCTCATGAGGTTCAGCAAACGGTTTATTCTGTACCCAGAATGCATCAGTGAACAGCTTGATGTGCTTTCTGAGCAAATCCGGACTGTTCAATTTCAAAACTACAAAAATGAAACCGAGTGAGAGGTCTGTTCCAAACAATCACTTCCTGAAGTGCAGATTGTACAGGAAGCTGTTCGATAACAAATTTGACCTTTAATCAATATTCATCATCTTGATTCGGCCCAAGATGAAAATGAATTTGACCCTCCTGTCATATCGGTGGCAGCTTGTCCACATCGTCTCATACGGGTCGATCCAAACTGCAGCCATTTTGTTGATGATATTTTTCTCTTGCATGTTCAGTGTGTCGGTAAACTTTCCTGTCGTTGGTCTCAGAGTCTTGGCTCAGCTGTCGTTTGGACTAGTGGGAGTTCTGGTTCTGTAATGCCATCTCTCTTCTCCTAGGTAAGAACATGCTGCTGGTGGGCGTGTACGGCCCGCAGGTCCCCTGTGAGGAGGTTCTGGTCAAACATCTGGGGAACCTGCAGTACAACGTCAGCTACGTGCTGAAGGAACGGGGCGGCTACGTCCTGGTGGTGAAGTGGGGCGACGACCACATCCCAGGATCCCCGTTCAACGTCACCGTCCCATGATGCACCGCGGGAACAGCCGTCTGCTGCGTTTGCGTCCCTGCTGAGCTGGAGAGGAAACATTGACTGCACTGCAGATTACTGTTGAATGAAAACGCTGCTGAACAAAAAACAAGGATTTTCTGCTTGAACATTTTAATGTAGTTAAAACGCTAAAAAGAATCCCGACACCATCCCAAAACGTTAAACTGGATTTGGGGAAAACAAGCATTACTTAGAGCTGGAATAACAAAGCACTTTCCTGTTAACTCCTTTTGGCCAACAGAACCAAATCGGTGCCAAATGGTGATTCTTCATCTCGGTTGGGGAAAAACTGGACTTCTTCCTTTTACTTTGTGAAACTACTGATTATTTTTCACTCCCAGAATTCATCTCTTCCTTGATGTTGCCATAAAAGATGAGTGTTTACGCTGCCTTCAAGCTGCTGGTTGCTACTTCCTACCTGAGCCAGTGGCTCGGTTCTGATCCGTTTCCTCTGTCGTCATCATGATCTGAGCTGGAGAACGTTGAATCTCTCTTGTCCTTAATGCCGTCGCCTTTATTACTGCTACTTTTGATACTTTAAGATGAAAAGGAGTTTTGTATCAGAGGGTTGGGGAAACGTCTCATTTTGTGTTGGGGAATGTGAAACTAAATCCTGATCTGATGTACTGTACGTTTGATAATTAAAATAAACTGGAATCTAGAAAATTAATCAAATCTAAATCTCGCTTTTTTTTAAAAAAAAAAAAAAGGACTTGTAAGACAAATACTTTAAAGTGGCAGTATTATATGTTTCCCAGGCTCTTGGTTCCATTTTATAGTATAACCAAGTAACTGTTGCCTGAAATGATCAAATATGACTTAAGAAATTTACTTCCTGATTTAACATCTTGAAATTGGGCCTCTGTCTCTTTAAAAGCTTCTCTTTCTGAAGCAACATGGCTCCCCTATTAACCCCTCGAGGTCTTGACCTGCTAGTCTGAAGGAGCAGAGTGGGGGAGGAGCTACGCCTTGAGGGCGGGGCTAGGGCCACCCAGGCATTTTGCACAGCTGCATGGTTGCAGTGGAGATTAAAGGATTTCTCAAACCTGCATGAAATAATCAAAGTGACACTCCAGGTACTTTTTTGATGAGGGAATAAAGTAAGATGATGTAAAGCTTAAAAAATGCATAAAAATAAAGCGGAGTGTAAATTCAGTTTTTCATTAGCTTCTCTTGCTAGCTGCAGTGTTAGCCTACAGTCACTCTTTTGTCTCTTTTTGGTCAGGATGTTGTTTACCAGCAGTGTTTCTTGTTCTCTCAAAGTTTCCAGTAAATCATAAAATTTGCCACAACCGAACGCGACAGTGTCAAAGCTCGGCGCCACCAGAAGTCTAATTATTTCATTTTTGATGGCGACTCGGATGTTGCCATCATGTTAGAAACTTTTGGAGCAACAGAGTCGAGTTGTGATGAGAGCGTGGGTTTCTATCTGAAGGATTTGACTAGACTGGTTTTAGTTTAGCAGCCTGATGTAACTGAACGGTTTTCCTGTTAATACTGTTTGAACTTTAACCTTTCAGTGCTGCATCATTATCTATAACCTGTTTCCTTGAATTCAAAGCAGATGAAGTAGCAGTGTGAGCTCCTCAAAGTCGCCTTCTTTTCCCATACGATGAGTTAATTGATTATTATTCAGGTTGTGTATTTATGATGCAGCGTTTTTTCCTGTTGTCAGAAGAATCTGTTAACTGACAGGTTTGACTTCCTGAGATATTTAAGGCCTAAAAATATTCACATCTGTTCCACAATCTTTCTATATTTAGTCATTTTACCACAAACCACTTTTATGTCACAGATCAACATGAAAAACTTTCCCTGCTTTCGCATTGATGAGTTGTTGGTTGAATAAAACATGAAGCAAACTGGTTGATTTTTACTTTATTTAAACTGGACCAAGATTTTACAAAACCAATAAAACTCCAGTTTCAGTACGATCACAATAATTCGCTGCAAAAACACAAAATCTTACCAAGTATTTTCAGTTGATTATTTCTAGTGCAAATATCTTAGTACACAAAAAACTAATTTACAAATAACTTCAGTGAGATGTAACAGCTTATTTTACATCAATAAATTCTTATTAAAATATGTTAATGTTATATTAATGTAATTGTTGCTGTATTATATTGTTGGAAGTCATTGGTCAAATGTCTTGTTATAACATTATTTGGCTTATAAAAGACATTTTTTCCATGTTATGAGTGAAATAATCTGCCAGTGGAACTAAACTTTTTAATGATAATTAAGGAGTTATTGATCTGAAACAAGATCAGTATCTTCTTGCTGAGAAGATACTGATCTTGTTTCAGATCAATAACTCCTTAATTGCTGAGAAGATACTGATAAGTTAGTTTTGTTTTATTTCAAGTGTACAAGGATATTTGCACTGGAAACCAGTTAAAAATAATGGGGAAGATTTTCTGATCAGTGTTCGTGAGAAACATGAAATGTAATTTTTGGAGGAAAGACATTTCCTCTGACTGGTTTCATGTTCAGGACGTGGGGAAGATGAGGAAACCGGTGAAGCTGTGGCTGGTGCTGCTCTGCGACACCACTATGCCGTTGTACCTGGTTGGCTCCACAAAAATAGTATCTCCGACGTCCAGGTCCAGAACCACCGAGCCGGACGTGACCAAGAAACCGTCGGCGCCGTCGCACAGCGTGAATTGCTCCTGGCTGCCCTTCATCAGCTTCAGACACACCTGGGTGGTGAAATCATGGTGAAACTCAGCCTGACATCTGCAGGCAAAGCAGACGGTCTGATGCAGAACCTGAGACTCACTCGGGTCTTTGCTGAAACGTGAAAACTGAAGAAATACACTCCTTTGATTTTGCACTGGAACGTCCCGTTTACCAGCGTCTCTCCTTGAAACTGTGGCTCCAAGTCAGGCAAAATCACTCTGCAGGAGTTTAAAGCACATGTTTGTTATTTTGATCAGAAGTGAAATGTTGGTTCTACAGTTTGGTGGAGTAATAACAAGGTTTTCACTTTAGAAAACAAGTTCAAGTTAATCTTTAATAGTGACTCATGGTGGGATGAGAGAGCTTCAGAAGAGCCGCCATCCTGCAGGTTTTTACCAGGTTACTGCAGATAAATGGTTAAAGTTAAGAAAGAATGATGGATGGATGGATGGATGGAGGGTTGGATGTATTGTTAGAGGGTTGGATGTATTGTTGGAGGTTGGGTGAAGGGACAGACATATTGCTGGATGGATGTAATCCTGGATGGTTAATTGGATGTATTGTTGGATGCGTTGATGTATTGTTGGATGCATTGATGTATTGTTGGATGTGTTGCTGGATGTTCGGTTGGATCCATGTTGGCCCCAGTAAAGCCTCCAGTCTGGATCCTGATTTCGGCTCCATCTGAACCTTCCAGCTCAGACGGACCAGAACTTCAGCCGGTTCCTCTCACCTGTTGAAGTTGATCGGCGCGTTCATCTCTGCGACATTTGAAACGGCTCTCTTGTTGGAGAAGAAGTATTTCTGCTTGTTGGACATGCTGAAGGCTTTTCCCTTCTCCCCTTTCTGCCCCGGGTATCCGTTAGGGCCCTGCTGGCCCATGTCCCCCTTCATACCAGGCCGGCCCGGCGGGCCCCGCATACCTGCCACCCCTTTCTGACCCCTGATTGGCTGACCTCCTTCACCTGTTCAGGGAGGTAAACACTGATTAAATGCCTCATCGGTCTGAGTGACGTTTCCCCACAACCGTCAAATCTACCAGAACTGGTGTCAATCAACTCAAATACATTTGCGCAGCAACAATTTGTGTTTGTGCTGCTGTGCCGCTTGCAATAAATGTTTCCAGAGGTCACGAAAGGTCAACCAGCCGCCCCACATTACCCAAAATCTAACAAAATTGTTGCAGGGGGAACTTCACTCAGGCCTCTAATCAAAAACAAAAACGTAAAAGATGTTTGCTGTGCTGCATGTTCAAAACACCAAAAGTGGGAAAAGATCATCTAGAGTCCGAGTTCTGTTCAGCTCACCTGGATCTCCTTTCTCCCCTTTCACACCGTCCCGTCCGTTGGGTCCGTGGGTCCCGGGGATCCCGGGGATCCCGGGGATTCCTCCGGTGCAGGACTGCATGTCCACCGGGACGATGCAGAGCAAGAGAAGCAGCCATGCAGTACTGCAGCTCAGCCACTGGGGGGCCTAAACAGAAACACAATACAAATAGATTAGAAATAGATTTTTACTCAAAATCAGGCGACACAGTCTGGGCTTTCTCCTCTCAGCTTCGGTTCTCCTACCCGCGAACAGAACAAGTTGTGAAAAATGTTGATTTTCAGGGCTGTTTTAGACTCGTAGTCTGTCTGATGACAGCAGAGGACGTGAACAAAGCCGTTCAGTCCGTATATTAATATTAAATTAACATTAACGTTCAGATCTGGTCTGCTCTCCTTGCAGTGAAGGACGCTTTGTTTACAGCAGATGACTTCCGGTAAGCTTCATAGCCTCAAACTGGCCGTACGTCACAGCAAATTGGGTAAAATTTAAATCGCTTCTCAATAGCCGCCCGAAACCCAAAGCACAGTATGAAGCGCATATAGATTTTGCCAGAATAACTCAAAATAGCAAGAATTTAAAGTTTTTTTTGTTTTGTTTTTTTTTGTGTGTTTTTTTTTTTTTACATTTCCTGCTACAACATTCAAGCTGCTTGAACTTTCCCACATTTTTTCACATCAAAACCCACATTTAAATGTATTTTGTTGGGAGTTTGTGACAGAGCAATGCAAACAATAGCTATCAGATCCATCAATAATAATCCATCAATCCAGCAAATGCAGCATTATTCCATGTTTTGCCTGCTGTCAGCAGGAATTGTAAGGCATCGTGCAATTCAATGCCTTCACGAAAACTCATTTCAAATATTGAGGACAGCAGAGATGATAGAACAGACTATTTTTTTCCAGTCAATGTTTTCTATGCATTTTTCTTAAAGACGGTGGAAAATCGCATTCCAGAGAGCCGGCCAGTTCAGAAAATCTGTCACCAATATTTTAGCCTTTAGAGGAAGAATAATAAACTTTTCACATTCCACAAAGTTGATATAAAAATGTCTGATATCTTACTTAAATATAGTAATTTCACTTTAGCCACTAATAAAATAACCTAAATTATCTTAATCTGTGCTGTAATCCAGATTAATTTTTATCTCAGCATTAATTCAGCATCTCTTTGCTGCTATTTAGTCAGTTTTCTGAAAGTTTGACCTTCTGAACGCATTTAAGTCCATCTGGGAAGCTGCAAAAACAGAACATCTCCATCTAGGAACGTTTTTCTTTTACGATTTGAACTTTACTTCATGTAGCACAACATGTTATAAAATATGAGCCTCACCATTTGCAGTAATGATGTCCGTCGTCCTGTGGTGCAGCAGTGAGACGGTGTAAAGTTGTCCTGCTGTGCAGAATCGGAAAGAAAACATGAAGTGAAACTGAAGAGAGCAAAAATCCCTCTGCTGGTGTCATTGAAGCATTAAAGCGGTTTTTAGGTGAAACACAGACTTTCACTGTAGGAAGCTGGGAAAATAGTTACTTAAAACGTGTTAAATATTAATTTATCACCTGGAGAATACTTTATTTAATTTAAATAAATCCAAAGTTTACAGTCAGACGCCTGGTCCAGTTCTGGACTTTACAACCTGCCTGATTTTTTAAAATCCTGACAGTTTCCACAACGCAATGCTACGTTTTCACACTTTTCCACTTTTTATCGCATTAGGACAAAAAAATCTTTTAATGCATTTTTATTTGGATTTAATATCACAGACCGAAACAAAGTAGTACAACAAAATGACATGAAAGGAATATCTTTCTCTTTTTTTTGCACAGTGGTACAGTTGGTAGCGCTGTTGCTTTGCAGCCAGAAGGTTCGATTCCCATCCCGAGGTCTTTCTGCATGGCGTTTGCATGTTCTCCCTGTGCATGGTGGGTTCTCTCCGGGTTCTCTCCGGGTTCTCTCCGGGTTCTCTCCGGGTTCTCTAATTGGTTAATTGGTCTCTCTAGAATAAAAGGTGAGTGATGGGCACCAGAACCCATCCAGACCCAACCAGGAGAAAATGGATGGATGGAGGAACATTTTTCTGATTAAGATTCAACAACCTCACTCCGATACCCTTAAATCAAAACCAGAGCAACAATTGAATCCAGAAGCTGCTTAATTAATATGTAGAAAACGAGGGTTTGAACAGAGAGTTTTGCACGATGCGCTGAAACACACAAAGTGTCCCTGCAGAGTCAAAATGGTCACTTTTTACTTTCCTCTGGTTTGTTTCACTACCAGTGAAACTTAACACTTAATCTGATCCATGAGGTCAAAAATTCAGTTCTAGTTAAAAATACATTTACATATTGATATTGTTTTTATCCTTTGTGGTTTGGTTGAGAAAACCAACCCAGAATGAAAAATGGAAAAGAGGATCTGAGCACTAGAGCAGCTGACCGAGCAGCTTATTTAGGCTGCATTGATATAAAAACTGTAGCTTGATTCTGCTGACGATATTAAATCATTTGTGGAACAGATACTGAGATCCACGCAGATCCATTTCTGTGTTTCAGTGAATCTGGACAGGAAGTTCAGAAAAACAGAACAAAATGTGAAATGTTTGGTTTTATATCTGCCCTTTATTGCTTCATCATCACTTCTTTATCACCAACTTCCTGTTTAAATATTTCACTTCTGTGTCCTCAAACAAAAAATTGCAAAATTACTGAATCAGAATGTCGGGAGGTGAAGCATCAACACTTCCAACGTTTAATCTTCTTCATCCTGAACTAATCATGTTATACACACAAAACGTCCTGCTTACCAGGAAACAACTCTTCTTCTTCTTCTTCTTCTTCTTCTTCTTCTTCTTCTTCTTCTTCTTTTGCATTATAAAACTTCACATTGCATGATTTTTATTGTTATTTTTACTTTAGAGTTGGTTATAATGCAGTTATGTTTCCTGGTATTTTCTGATCCAACAAAAGGAAAGGTAAAAAAAAAATACACAAAAGCAAAATGAGACCAACAAACACAAAAACCCATAAAATGCTTGTTTTATGGGGCTGATTGTAAAATTACAGTAAAACTTAGCAGGAAAACTGCAGCTGGTTTATCCTGTAACAGGTTATATTTTCACCTCTTCAATCAAACATTTGTAATATCTTTCATTTCATTAATATCTTTGAAATGATAGCAGCACAAACATTTGGTTTATTAGATTTTAATGGATTTGAAGATGATGGTGGAGGATCTCCACTCAGGTGAAGGTCTCAGGTGTTTGCAGATAAATAAAACTTCTCTCTTCTTCTGGTAAATCAAAATATTCAGTTCCAATTGGAATCAGAAATTAACTCAATGAGAAATCAGAGTTTCCCATCTGGTCTGGGAGCTGCAGGGCCTCTGACTGGAAGTCTTTACAGAGGGTGGTGAGGACAGGGGAGAAGATCACGGTGGCTCTGCTTCCCTGCATCAAGGACATCGCAGAGAGGCGCTGCCTATCCCGCGCTCACCAGATCCTCTCTGACCCCACCCACCCCAACCATGGACTGTTTTCCCCTCTGGCGTCTGGCAGAAGGTTCTGCAGCATCTTGTGCAGAACAACCAGACTACTGAACAGTTTCTTCCCCCGGGCCATCAGACTGCTTAACGCCACATAACACCCCTTCACACACACACACACACACACACACACACACACACACACACACACACACACACACACACACACACACACACACACACACTCACAAACCAAACCACCCCCCCATGGACGTGGTCAACACACGCACTTTAGATTTGTTTACAATACTGAACTTGTGGATTCTATGGCACTTTATTCTTAGCTCTTATATATTTATTTAGCTATTATGTATTTATTGTGTAGTATAAGGTTTTAGCTCTGTTACACTGGTAGCCAAGTAATGACATTTCGTTGTCAAGATTCACCTTGTGTTCTCTTTGTACAATGACAATAAAGGAAGTCTAAGTCTAAGTCTTTTGTTGCCACTCTTTGTTCATAATTTATAAGACTGACGAGTTAAAATACAAAAATAAAGGAATGAAAGAAATGGGACATTGGGTTTTAGCAGAAAATCTTTTACTGGAGACACAAAAGTGATAAAAATCCAACCGAGGAAATCAATAAAACTGAAAAACATTCTCAACATCTCAGTTTGGGTTTTCAGTAAAATCTGAACAGGAGAATTTCTGTGGCCGTTGTCGTTGCGTCCATGCTGCAGGTCAGTAAGGGTGCAGCAGAAACCCAGAGAAGATGCTGAAGCCGTTTCCTCTTCCTGTCATCCCTCTGTGCTCCCGGGTCTCCAGCCAGACCTCCTGACCCTGAGACACGTAGACGGCCAGCCCGCCCGACGTCACCTGGAACCAGAGGAGACTCAGTCTGACTGCATGCTCAGCCGCATGACGACACATTTTAGTTTGATCATGTTTATTTTGCTTCATGTGCATCAAGAGAAATCAATATGCTGGTAGTTTCTTGATTTGCAGGAAAACCAGATTAATTCCCAAACAACAGAAGTTTAACAGAGTTCCTGCAATAATTCAGACATCAGAGTAAATGTCGGCGTGTTGATCCGTAGCCATCCGTTTGGCGGCTTCGGATGAGGCATTTTGGGAAAATTGTAGTCGGCGATTTTACATTTTGTGTCATTCAACACGTTGGAATGACACAAAATGTTTTATGGAGCCAGATGCAAAACAAAAACAAACCATTATCCTCCCACTGCTTCCTGTCGTCTTCTTCAGCGTTTCTACCAGTAGTAACATCTAGTCATGTTACATAACTCTTGTAACATGAAAAAAAGTGTTTAAAAAAACCTCCTCATCCTAATAACTCATGATTGAGTTTTTTCAAAATTGCTGTTTCCATTAAGCAAATGTATTTTTGTCATTTCAATCTGTGCAATAATAAGGGAAACCAGATGCTGGTGGGATTTCAGCAGGGATGCATCCAAAGACTCAGGATGGTTCCTCTCAGGACTGGATTTTGAATAGAAATGACAAACTGAAGAGTTGCCTCCGACTCTGACCTGTTTTTTGCGGCGAAGGTCACAAAACGACGTCAGCAGGTTGCTGTCGAGCTTCAGCAGCACGCAGAGTTTGTCCTCCAGAGACGCGTGATACACGAAGTAGTACATCCCCGAGACCCGACACCTGCAGCCCAACACAGCAAAGGCAGGAGGCAGAGATTCTTAAACCTTGTTTGGAAAAATCGAATTGAAACCGGAGTTTGAAACGCTCACCTGAAGTGTCCCGTTTCTGTGTTGAAGTCGTTCTGGATGTTCGTTATGACTTTGGAGAACCGAATTGTGCTGCTTTTACCAGGATACACAGACGTTGCTCTGGCCACACTGAAGGCCGCCATCTGCTGAACCGCAGCTGACCTGCAGAAAACAGGAAGGTTCTGGTTCTGAAGCTCACAAATCAACGTTTTATTACCAGTTTTATTCAGCGAGTGACAGAACTACTGCAATGCTGTTTATTTCCTCATTCGACTTGGTTTAGGCCACATGTTTCCTCGCCTCCAGTGCTTTTCTGGTGGAGGACCTAAAACGAGGTTGTTCCACCCTACAGTCACCCTGTGCTTGACCAGGAAGTGAAAATCTGATGTGATTTTCAGGTTCCTTTGATAATTAATGTGACTTTAATGCGTAGCTTTAAATGAAAATGAGCTGTTATAGAATAGAAACAGACTTTATTTTCCCACAACAAAAGTTTAACAACAGCTTAAAGTTTTCAAAACAATTTATAAATAACAAGACTGCAATAATGATGAAAGTAATAATAATTAATAATAATGAAGCTTGAATCTGATGTAATTGTTGAATTAGACAGTTTGGTCTTTAAAATGTCTAAAGGTTTCTTCCTTCTCATTTAAACTTTTTGTTTAAAATTGTTGGAAATTATGGAAAATTGTTGAATTTTACACTTTAATCTTTTTTGAATGTTTTATTTTTAAGCTAATTTACGGTGCTGATTCTGCATAGAAACACCTCCATATAAACTAAATATTTTAACTATTTTAAATTATTGAAGTGTTATGTTGATTATTTATCTTTCTCTTGTAAAGTTTTATAAAAATTAGATTTATTATTATTTTTGCTTGTCAGTGTTGTTGTACCCAGCTTCTCCTGGCTCTCCTCGAGGCCCAGGAATCCCTTCGCTGCCCGGTTCTCCTGGCTCCCCTGACGGGCCCCGTTTGCCAGGCGGTCCCGCCAGGCCCGGTTCCCCCTTCAGGCCCTTCTGGGGCCCCAGGCTGCCGGTCCGTTCTGCTCCTGGTGAACGACAGTAAGAAGATGTTTTCATTTTATTGTTTCTTTAGAGAACCTGGACCAGATTGGTGCTGCTCCACTACAATCTCATAAAAATTTTTAATATATTAGACTAGAAACAGAAATTAACCTGGTTTTTATACCATTTTGGTGACGGAATATATTAAATTTCTCTCTTAAAATGAGTTTTCAAACCATTTTGTGTGTACAGAAATGAAGAGAAAGTTGTTTTATATTAATTTAAAATTTATATTAATTTAAAATATATTAATTTAAAACATCTTTGCACTTTAACTGTTTAATTGAACTCTAGTTTGTTTGGTGAAGTGTGAATGTGGGTCCAGACCTCGGTCTGGAGCAGACTGGCTCCAAAAGCAGGAAGTGGACTACAACCCAGGGCATTCTGGGTAAATCAGCCAACACAAACCCACTAGTTTAGCGTTAGCAGGAGAAACGGCTTGTAGCCTTTAGCCAAAGACAAAAGAGAAATCCTACAATAATCTGATAAAACTCCATTTTTCGGTTTTCACGTCGTTTCCTTCTGTGGGTTTTGGTGCATTTGGACCCAAAAATGATTTAGACCCAATTATTCACTATATTGTGGTATTTTGGTTTATTGCATCAAAATCCATTGGAATAAATTCAAATGTACGGCTGTAATGTGAAGAAATAAGAAAAAGTTTCAGAGGCATTAGCTAATTACCATAAAACATAAATTAATATCTCAGCAAGAAAACCATCAAAACCATATTAAACCACATTAAACCGGATCTGACAAAGAAAGACCAAACATGACAAACGTTTGGTTTGTCATGTTCTTTTGGAAAATCTACCTGGATCTCCTTTCTCTCCTGTCTGCCCGTCGCGGCCGTCTCTACCGGGGAGTCCAGGAATACCTGAGGACGCACAAAACGTCACAGAAACCCCCAACAAACAATCCATCCTGATGTGCAAACTCCCATACACACCTGGCATCCCTGGCATTGCTGGACATGTCTCCATGGCGACCAGAGGAGGTCCAGCCAATGAGAGCAGAGCTCCGGTAAGGAGGAAACAACGGAGGAGCATGAAGCTAACGAGGAGAAAACCAGAGGAGTGGGGTCAAATATGTGAAAATGAAATATAATTAGAAAATCAGGTCAAAGGAGGAAATAACAGGAAATATTCAAGAAAAACAGGGAGAAGGGAATTAAGAAGGAGACGCATTAAAATGTCTGACAAAAACTCAGAAACTTAATAAAGGAGATAAAAACCAAAAAACCGTAAAACCAAAAATCAGCATGAAAATAAATTTACTAAGGATGCAAAACATACCCGAGGGAGTGAAAACCAAAGTGAAGAGAAGCTCCGAGTCCTGCAGCGGCCGGACGAGGAAGTCAGCACAAAGTCGTGTGAGGAAAGATTTCTGACCCCACAGTTCTGCATTTCTGGGAGGGTTCAGGCGGCCGCAGAGATACAGAGACAGAACCGAGTCCCAACAGCAAACCAGTCACTTCACAGACCCGGGAAATCGACTTAAACTTCACTAAATACTCAACAAACGAAGCCGAACATCCAGAACATTCAGAGACGGTTTGGACCTCATCAGAACCACAGGAGGGAATAAGGAGTCATCGTGTCTGTTTGTGTTTATTATCGCTCAACAGGTCTTGCCATATTCTCTTTTTTTTATCTCCCATTAATCAGAAAAGTGAATGAAAAATCTGTTTCAACAGTGAAACCATGACGACAGACATGGTTCCATGGTTTCCATGGTTACCACAGTACTGGCCTAGTCAAAGTGTTCAATGACATCCATATAAACACGGAGTGTGGAAGAACCAGTGCTGGTTCTGTTGGACCTCAGTGCAGCTTTTGACACCGTTGACCTTCACATATTACTGGAACGGCTGACGAGTTGGTCCAGAACTCAGCCGGGTCCGGTCAGACATGAGGAGCTGAGATTTCTTTGTTTCAATGGGAAACTTCTCATCAAAGTGGACAGAAGTCACACGGGATTCCCCAAGGCTCAGTCCTGGACCTCTGGGATTCAGTGTCTACATGAACCAGATGATTCTCAGCTCTACCTCATGATGTCACCAGGTGACTCAGAACCAATCACTGGATAAATGTTTAGAACAGATAAACAGCTGGACAGAAACAGAACTGGAGGTTTTATCTTTGGACCCAAAGAGGAGTGAGCTAGAGTCAACGCACAGCTTCAGGTGTTACAGCTGACAGCTAAAGATCAGGCTGAACTCTGACCTGAACATTCAGAGCCACATAAAGACAATTACAAAGTCAGTCTTCTATCACCTGAAGAACATTTCCAGGATCGGAGGACTAATATCCCAACATCAGAGAAACTCAGCCACACATTTATGTTTATTTGCATTTATTACTGCAGCAGTGATGTTATCATTATTATAAGTTGATTCTATTGTTTTGTTACTATGGTTTCTCAGTTTTTGTCTTTTTCTCTCGTTTCTTGTTGTTCATTCTCTCCTCTATTCTTATTTTCTTTATTTCCTTTTAACTCTTTACCTCTCGTCTTTATTTGTTTTGTTTTTTCCCTTGTTTTCCATCTCTGTCTGTTGTATTTTAGGTTAACTCAAGCATAACTATTTTGAATTATACATGCAATATTATACATAGTAATACTCCAAGAGCCTTGGAATATTACGGCAAAAACTGTAATACTCCACTTGTGAAAGTAAATCTGTTTCTGATTGTTGCACTGTTAAAAAACATAAAGTCTCTAGTTTACAGTGAAATACGGGCAGCCAGGTGAGCCAGAATTTTACTGTGTAAATACGGGTTTTACTGTATTTAAAAGATTTTACATAAATACGGTAACATTTTATAAAATCTGTGTTTATACTGTGAAATTCTGGAGACTGCAGCTGCTGGTATTAGAAATGTTTTTTTTACAGTGTGAAGTATCAAACAGGGCACATAAAAAATATATATTTTCAGTATTATTGTGTCCAACAATAATACTAATATTGATGTTTTTCTCAGTTATGTTAAATTTTTGTTTTATTTTGTCTTATTCATCAAAACAGAGAAGCTGAGCAACAACATGAAATCTTTTTTCATTCTCTGGAGCTTTGGGCCGACTCCGGTTTGGTTCTGTTTGTAAAGGATTGAGAAACTCTGGAGCTCCACTGTGACAGCAGGCAAAGGTCACTTCAGGCACAATATTCCAGAAAGAGGATGTGCAGAAACCCAAGTTGTTTCGTTTCCTTCACACAGTTAAAGGAAAACGATCTGATGATCCAACAAACGGCATCAGCCAGGAAGGATTGTCGTGTTTTACGAACTCAAGTTTGGGCGGCCGCTCATCACAGTTCAAAAATGGCAAAATTCATTTTTTTCAAAATCAATTTAAAAAAAATGGAAAATCTAATGTGCGACACAAAGAATTCAAGGTTTAACTTTAAATTAATTTCTTTAGGAATAGGGACTAAAAACAGCTTTTTAATACACTTGGAAAAATAAAGCCAGAGTGAATCACAAACTGTTCCACAAAAAAAAGGCAGAAAAGAGAAAAATAATTCAGGATTATTATTTTATTTTTTCTTTTATCCAGCAAACCTGCAAGAGTCTTTTTTGTTTAAAGTCTACAAAGTATTGCAGAGATCTGACTGCTTTGCTTATTTCATTACAACATGGTGTGATAAGTGTATTTTTATTATAATTATTTTCTAAAGAAACAAAAAGCATTTTGTGGCCAGTGCAGTAGTTGCAACTGTATTGGAACTGATGGGTTAACAAAAATCCATCAGGTCTAAAATGAGTAAATATGAAAACATTTCAGACACTGAAATCAAAGACGGTTAAATGTCGCAGGAGGAGGACTCGGCTAGTTTTATTATGAGTTTGAGAAGATCTGGAAGCCGTTGAAGATGATCAGTTTTTCTCTGACGTCTCTTGCGTCGGCGTCTTTCTGGATCTGCAGGCTTTGCTGCTGGTCTCTGTAGGACTCCAGCCAGACTTTCTGTCCCGCCGTCAGCTCCAACACGACTCCCCCGGACAGAACCTGGAAAAAACGCAGCTCATCACATCACGGCTGAGAAGAAACACTCTGCCTCTCTGCTGTCCGTAGGGCTTTTGTCCAAAGACAAATGTCACGTAAATCCTGACATGAAGCATATTTATGTGTCACAGGGTGAAAATGAGGCGTTGTTGCAACTGGACAGATGTTTTTCCTGTGAATTACCTGGAGGTTTTTTAATCACTTTTTGTCTCAAACTCAGTTTTTTCAAACTTTAGTATGTATTTCTCAGTTGAGGACATAAAAATTAATGCAGATATAAAAAGCTGGAAGAAAGACAAGAGAAAAGGAGAAGTTGTGTTTTAAATGCCACCATGTAACTTTTATAAAAACAATTTGTTCACTTATTTGTTGAAAATGCCACCATGTTGTGCCAGCTTGATAATCTGTGAGAACATTGAGCTCCCACTGCTACTAGAAATAACTAATCAGAGCTAGGAGGCGGGTCTTGCCGCTGTCAATCAAGCTCTTGTGCATGCCGCCTCAGTCTTTGCAGCTTCTCTGTCAGCAGTCTTTCCTCAATGCTAAAGCTAGTTAGCATAGCCACCGATGACAGCTGATACGTGTTTTCTTGTAAGGTGTCTGACCCCCTTTAGCACTTGCAGCAGTGCATTCATGAGGATTATTGACAGCGCTAAGACTCTCCTCCTGGCTCTGATTGGTTGTTTTTGGTCGGGAGCGGTACATTTATTCAGATGGGAATAATAGTACTGGGAGGAGAGCGATCTTTCACGTCTTTCTCATATTGTCCTGTCACAAATGTGTAGAAAACAGATTTTCTTTAAATAAAAGTTAGATACTGCAGCTTTAAGGCGTTTATTCAGGGTAATTTGGACTCTTACCTGATCAGAGTTCCTAATGTTTTCATCACAAAACACTATTTTCTCATCTTCTTCTTCTTTGACTAAACCCAGGCACATGCTGACCTAAAAACACAGGCAGATGTTCAACAACATATTCTTACAGAATTTTAGCCTTAGCTGCAGTGTTACAAATTAGTGGAGGCTTACCTTGGCAACGGAGTGGAAGCTGAAGTAATAAAAACCAGGTGTTCTACAGGTGAAGACGCCGGTGTTTATGTCGAAACTGTTGCCAGTGCTGACGACGGCCTCCTGATAAGTTATTTTCTGACAGGAAACAAATAAGCTTTCAGTTTCAGTCATGACTATTATAATAATAAATCATGTAGAAATGTGACCTTTAGCAAACCTGGTTGAAAGGTGGATATTTGGTGACATTTCTCTTCACAGAGAAAGCGGCGGGAGTTTCCTGATTGGAGAAACTTTGTCCTGAAAACACACACATTCATTAAACCAGCGGCGTCCAAATGTTTTGTTATGTGGGTCAGAATAATTCCAGCCCAAAAAACCTCTGATAACAGAAAGATTTAAATAAAATCAATTAATTCTGTCTGTTTTTTCTCTTGTATAAAATGTGGATCCAACACTTTAAAATGCTTTTTTAGGTTGTTATAATTCATATTAATTCAGTTCTTCAGAGTCATTGTAGATCATGATGGGCATTGCAGGAGAGATCTGCTGTAGCAGTCTGTGCTACAAAGAAACCTCTGACTGAAGTCACTTTGTTTTCTCATAAAATTCTTCTCAAATTCTTTTTGAACAAATGTATTCTGTTATAAGAATACAGTTTCTTTCACAACTCTCCCTATATTTAATCAAGTTTAATAAAAAAAAAAAAGCTGATTTAGGGTTATTAAAACAATTTATACTCTTGGTTATAATTTTACCCTGATTACCTAGAAAAAGTTTGCATTTGAATCATTTTTGAATTGCAGAAAACTTCCCTGAGCGCCAATAGAACCGGGCTCAGCAGGTTTTCTGGGGGAAACCTGGAACATTTCTGTCCAAATAACTGAAATCAGTCTCCATTTCCTCCTCTTGAGTTATTTTGGTGCTTTTCTCTGTGAACTTTGTGCCTGTCAGAGTGTTTGAGGTCAGATGTAGCTTCGTTGTGTGTGCAGCGGACTGTAGGGGCGTTTACCGGCGTTGAGGTTTACCCCTGCTGGACCTGGTGGACCAGGCCGGCCGGCCGTTCCTGCTGCTCCCACGTTACCAGGGTAACCCTTTGGACCAATTGGCCCGTGTGGCCCTGGGTTTCCTTTGTCCCCTCTCAGCCTCAGCAGCATGTTTGGGTCCACTTGGCCGTCCACCCAGACAGCTGAAGAGAAAGTGAATGGTGCAAAAACAGGGATTGTTCTAGAAGTTGCAGCATTACCCAGAAGGCAACAGTGCAAACCCTGAAGTTCAGACACAGCTGCACAAATCATTTAATCCGTGGTCATTGATCAAACTAAAGGTTTCAACTTGGTGCAACTTGGTTCAGTCCAGTGACAGAATTGTGTTTAATACACATAAAGACGCAACGTAGTCATAAACTCAGAAATATTTAGGATCAGTCAATAATCAATATTGATAAAGTTATGAAATCACATAATTTAGAAAAACTTAAAGTATCCTAAACTTTGAACAGTTTAGGATAGATGTATCTTCATTACGTTTCTCGTGCAAAATCATTTTCAGATAATGAGAGTTTAATCTGCTCAGCTATATTTTAGGGCGTCCTGTCGCTTTAAACCTGCTGCTGGCCACGCCCCTCAACTCAACGTTTGCTCTCGCTTTTAAAAATGGCAGCAAACAGAATCACAATCATACAACAGTACATGTTTGAAAAGCAGAAGTGGAGCCAGAATGTAGAAAGGGGTTTCTGGATGGTAAATCAACAACAAAACCACGTCTTTTCCAGCAGCCATTGTACAGGCTTACAGCGGTAAAACCAGCTGACCAAACATGCTGGAGCTCATCTCAGGTTGCTAGGTAACAGGCTGTACTCATTTTCCAGACATCAAAAAGCAATAACTTATTCCCAGCTAGTGATTTTTTTAAGCGGTTGGTTTGTTGTTAGTAGCAGAAGGAACCAAAGTGGAACTAAAAAACATGTAAACCAAGAATTTTGCGTAAAAGGTCCTTTTTAAAAAAATCCAGTATGACTTGGGTTTCAGCAGGAAGATGCTACCTGGCTCTCCCTTCTGGCCTTTCATCCCAGCCAGCCCGTCTCGTCCAGGAGGTCCAAGTTCTCCTGGACGGCCGTTACAGTTCGCATCGCATTCGACGGCTGACAGAAGCAAAGCAACGGCGGACAGAACTGCACAGACAAAATCAGCTCCCATGGCTCCAAACGCTGAGGAGAGACAACAGGAAACAGGCAGGTTTCACGCAGGTTTCATGTTAAACTTTTTTTAAAAAGTTTAACGTTAAAAGAAACGTGTCTACAGAAAGCAGCTGCCAACATGTGACCAGATTACTTTTGATTTAGGGCTTATGTTGCATCTGAGAAAAACAATTCATGCTATGAAACTATAAAAACTTTAGTTACAGTAATAATTACAGAAGAAAAATCTCATCCATAAATTGTAAAAAACTGATAAAATTTATCCAAACTTAACATTTTGGTTTTGACACAAAATGGAAATTAAGAACTGCTGTAAGAAGGAATGCAAATTTATACTATTAATTTAAAAAACAAAGAAAAATACCAGAAAGTAACATTTTTTCTTTTGAGTGTCAATATATATTTCTATCCAATAAAGGAAGTTACTTCTTTAAAGTCAAGCAGCAGTGTTGTTGCAGAGGGATGAAATGCATAAAAACTTATATCCAAAGCTTTTCTTCAAAATGTTTGCCTGTTTTAATCATCTAAATGTTCAGAGTCAGGAGAAACCATCTTACCGGCGGAGATCTTCCCGGTTCGGAAGAGCAGCATCAGAAGATATTTCCTCTTTATTGAACTGAAGATTTGCTGACTTACTGAGATCTGCAGAAGTGCTCACGTAGCACAAACACCCAGACATGAGGAAGAAAATGAAACCCATGAAGAAGAACCACCCAGAGCTGTTGCATTAAGATGTTAGTGATTAAAAACGGGTTTTAGCTCCTGCAGTCCTGAAATTAACTGCTTAATTCTGTTTATAATCAGATTTTTTCCTGAGGAAAAGCCCATCTTTGATTCACATCTAAAAACCTTCCAGCTGAAACCTGGAATAAAGCACATTTGGAATAAAACCTCAGATCAGTCTGCAACTTTATTTGTGCAGAAAAGAAATTTTCTAAAACGGAACAATCTAATTTTACAATGTCTGACTTATCAATCAATCAAAACAGTTTAGAGGCAAAAAAACAGAAACACTTTAAACATGAATTATTTAGATATTCCTGTGAAACATCATTATTCCAGCAGAGCCTCTTGAAAGCTTTCAAATTAGCTGTAAATTTTAGAGCTGTGGCGCCCCCATCTGGTCAATAATATAATATCGACCAGGCAATAAATTATCTGGTCAATAATATCAGAATAACATTATAACAAAAAGATATATACAGTCAAAGTATATTTCCAGCTTTTATTTAGTCTTTTTTCCCTTCAGAGTTAAAGTAATTTGTTCCCAGTTTTATTTTCTGGCGCTCAGGTTTTACATAAACCAGAACAATGGTTCTGCAAAGGCAGCTATTAAATGCATGTTGGAAACTTTCTATTAAAGGAAATTAGCCGTCCAGCTCCATCGATTCTTTGGCTTTCTGAACATTGTGATTGACGGCTGCCTCTAAAACCTGAACCCAGGTCAGCTCTGCTTCTCCACACACATGGCTGGATCTGCAGGGTGAGCACAAGTCAAAGCTGTCATCACTTAATCAGCAACATTTATCACAAACAAGTCATTTTAATGGCGGATTAAATTAATTAATAAATTAATTCTGAAGTAATAATCTCATTGGGTTTGGCTTGTGAAATGGAGCTCAGCTTTCTAATTTGATCTAATTTTAAGTTATTGACTTAAAAAGACGAACAGTTACTTTTTTCTAAAGCATCAGGAGGTTTGGATTGCTCGTTCCTCTTAATAAATGACTAGTTTCTTGTGCAAATATCTCAGTACACTTAATACAAGATAAAACTGACTTACAAGTAACTTTTCAGCAACATGTTGGAACTTGTTTCAAGTCAATAATCCCTTAATATTTATGAAGGAAAAATACTATCACCATTGAGAGATCATTTCACTTACAACATGAAAAAATTTCTTATTTGTTGTAAAATGTGGGTTAATCATTATAATCACTGTAATGTTCTGCATAAATATCACAATTGGGTATTTTCTGTCTGTCATGCGCTCTTGATTTTCACAGATACAAGCTACTGTGGATAAGTGAATATTACCTAATCACGTCCAAAAGTTTTCTTAACGTTGCTGCCAATGTAGACATCTAAATGGAGAAAAAGCAAGTTTGTTATTCTTCAAAAGAATAAAAAACAAAAACAACTCTATATCAATGTTATGGAAACAGTAAATATCAAAAATGGCACATTTTTAAGATTCAAAAACAACACCCTTGTTAAATTGACGGAGAGTAAAGAAATTTATTTTATTTTTCAGTAAAATGCAGGGTTGTCTTACGTGGTTTTCCACTCCACTGTAGCTGATGGGTGGGTAGAGACAGAGGGAGAGATCTTCCACACTACGAAGGAAAACATCAAAATGGAGAGAAATATTTTCATGGGAGCTAACAGTTCAAAAAAACTTTTGATGTCATACGAAGGAAAGTTAAAAAACATTACAAGCCCAAACATCCTGCAAATAACTTGAACCAGCTGGCACAAACCAACATATTTGGATTTAAATTTGTAATCCAATCAGCAGGAATCTGTTTATTTAATGTACCATCATTCACTTTTTCCTTTTAGTTGCAACTTTTTTCCATTCTCTATGTCAAATCCAGCAGAAACAACAACACCGTCTATTTACCTGGGGCTGATTTCCCGGGTGATGTCGGCCAGATCATCCAGCTGAGCGACCTTTTGAGGTTCGGTAGTGTCACCGTTGGCCTTGACGGCTGACCTAAGTTTCCTCAGACAGGCTGCAGCTGTTTCAAGTATCTCCAGACATGTTCTGATCACCTGCCGGTCCTTCTCTGTCAGGGACATGTCCTGGTGGCAGGGAGGAACGTCATGGTCAGAGCCGTCTTCTGGGTCGTCAATGACGCAGTCCCTGAACGGGTCCTCGGGTTCGAATAAGACCTGTGAATGTGAAGGAGAGAGCAGCTGTTGATTCTAAGCAATAAATCTGGGTTATTCTGTGAAAATTAGGTTATTAAATAATTGTAATAAAGACAAAAACAAAGAACAAATAACCTTTTAAAAGAGTGTTAGTGATTACCTTTATTTTCTCAACGGCATCTTTTATAACTCCAGACTGAGACGACACAACGACCAGCAGGGCTTCCTTGTTGTCTGTAAAATACACATTTTTCCCAACAATAAACATGTTAAGATCTCTGAGTGTCAAAGTAAGTAAAACAGACTGCTGACCAGACAGTGGTAAAACAAGTTAAACCCAATCTGGATATCTAACGTCTTCTCTTTAGGATTTTCCTTCTAGCCAAATATCAAAATATTAACTAATTACGCTAATCTTCTACTTAATACGGGGGCAACATTTTTTTAATGAAAATGGTCAATATTTGGCTTGGAAGGGTTAAAGGTGTGAACACTTATGCAAGTTTTCCAGTTTATTTGTCAGAATGTTCATCACAATAAATATGAAAATCTTTCTTAAGTGGTGTTGAGAGTAAATAGTTCTGTGTTTTTCCTTCTTTCTCTTTTAGCTAGTTGCAAAGCTAAAGCCAAAGGAAATGACGTGTTAGCTTTAAAAGGGCTAAAAGATAGGAAACGCCCTCTTTAGGGCGTAGCTTAGATGGAGGCTAACAAGAGAATTACCGTCTGTTTTTGGGCGCCATTTTGTCCTGAACGTCGGATGAATGAATGCGACGAGCTGATAGAACAAGCGGGAAGAAAAACAACCGTAACGGACTATAATGAGGATTAAGTTGTTATTATGCTGGTTCCGGCCGGATAACAACTTCAAAAGTGTAAGCTATGCTACACCATTAGCATCCATATTTAATCCTGCTAACGCTGAGCTCTTCTTCTTCTTTTCATGGCGGTTGGCAGAACACTGAGACCGCTGACGCTATTGCGCCCTCTACTGCGCATGCGGGACACTTTCAGGTCGTTTGCCCGTTCACACTGGAGAACGAACACTTACAGGCCGCATATATAGAAGGCTAAATGATCCAGGCAAAACAAAACAAAACAAACAAACAAACAAAAAAACCCCCGATTCAACAAAAAAAAAAAAAAGGAAATGTGTCACTTCGGGCTGCTGTGTGAATGCAGCCTAATTGATTCAGTCATAAGTGGTCACAAATGGCCGTCAGACAAAGGTAAATAAATACTCGTATTCATACATACTTAATTGTGGAAAATTTATACAAACTTGCAAATGTTTTACTCTCAAAATAAAATATAACTATCTGAAAACTAGAAGCATTTCAGTCAAACAAATGCTGATGTTAATGCAGGTGACATAAAAAAAATTCACAGCTGAGTTTTGCTTTATTTGTTTCTGCTTACCATTTGGTAGCCGAGCCAAGCGATCGCAGGCAGACCAAACTTCTCTAGTGGACGTGATCTGCTCCTGGGTCAGGCTGAATGGCAGCAGAGAGAAGAGCAGAAAGAGGGAAATGATGAAGCTGCACACAAAGGAAGGAACATATCCAACAACTTCCTGGTTTGTTTGATTATTTTTCTGGTAAAAAATAATATTTATAATGACAGGCTGCTTGCACACAGCCCGTCTCTAGTGATGGGTGGCATATTTAGTGTAATTTTCTTTGTGAATCCAGTGGAAAAAAGTGCAAACATCCTTAAGAAAATAGCAGCCACAGATTTTGGAGGCTGGCTGCTTTGTAATTCCTCCCATGGAGTTTGTGTGATAGTGATGTGTGCACCTTTGCATTGGTGAGCTGATTATGACTTCCACCAGCCGTAAAACGCCGTCCAGCACCTCCACAGTGGCGTTCCTGACCTGTCGCCGTAGCGTCGTCCCTGAGTCACACACAGGACTAAAATACTCAGCCAGGATTACAGTGCAGCAGCAACTACTAACCCAAAAAAGGTAGCCAGTTAAGAGAAACACTGTTTCAACATATTTTTACTCAAGTAGAAAGCAGCCGTCCAAGAAATTACTCAAGTAATAATAAAAAACGAATTTGGTAAAAAGTCTTCTCAAATACTGATCAAATTATGAATCATTTACCCGTGGTTAAACGGACGGCGGAGTCCGGCGGTAACAGGCGCTTAAATTCCGTGTCAAAAAGAAAAGGGAGGAAGGAAAAAAAAAAAAAAAAACACTTGGTATTTTACTTCATTTTATTCTATGTTGCATGACTTTGTATTTTGTGTTTATGATGTAAAGCACTTTCAAATGCCTTGTAGCTGAAATGTGCTATACAAATAAAATTTGATTGATTGATTGATCATTTAATATTTAAACATTACATTACCAAAATGATGAAGAACCAAAAAATAAAATTTTTCCAAATCAGTTTTTCAATAAAAACCTTATGAAACTTTAATAAAAACTCCAGGTGTGTGTCTGTGTTTGGTGAAGTTTTTCTTTAAACATATTTGTTTTTCATTCAGTGGATAGAAAATCCAGAAATTTTACTCAAGTAAGAGTAGAAATACTTCATACTAAAATTACTCAAGTACAGAGTAGTGAAAATATTACTAGAAGTAAATTTTTTCAAATAAATGTAATTGAGTAAATGTAACTACTATCTAACTCTGCTCTTTTGTAACTCAGACCTACATTAATTTGCTAATAAAAATTAAACTATATACAGTTTAAGAGTCACCTTGGCTTTCAGGCAGGCAGGAGTAAACTTCACTCAGAGTCAGAGTGCTGTTTATCACAGACACTAAAAGCTTTTCTCCATCCTGCAACACCTGCAAGTTTGTTTTTAGGACACAATAAGACATTTATATGGCAGTTCAACATGGAGAAAATCAACAGAATTCCTGAAACAAACAACTGAGAACAATTAGATGCTTTCAGATGATGCCTCAATGAGCAGAATTTTGTGTAAAGATGCGATTATTTGTGTTGAAAATAGCAAACTGACTTGTAAAGATGGCTGAGCAGGTTTTGAGGAGGCCATGCTGAGCAGCGTTGCCGCCATTGACACAGCCTTCACTCCCTGGTCTGAGGAAAACGGAAGAAAAGTGGGGAAACATTTTCAAAGTATTCAATTGAGACAAAATTATATTTTTATATAAAAGTCAAGTAATGCTTTATTGTAATGAGAAATAATGTGCGATGATGAAATGTCAAAACTCAACTGAAAGTGTCCCAGAACATGGAGAGATCGAATGGTTCACCCTGATCACCTGATTCTCCATCTAAAGAAAAAATAGAGAAAACACTCTTTATCTGCGTTATAATATAAAACCTTTCACTATGTCACTGATTAGATGACCATCTAACACATAATAAATAGTAGCAGAAACAGGCCCACCTATATTAAACTTAAAGTAAGTTAAATTGCTTTTGATATTTTACATATTCACCAATCTTATACTTCTATTCACCAGCAAATAGAAGCAGCTGCACATCTTTACAGACGAAGGCCTTTTTGTCAGTAGAAAAAGGTCTTTGATTTTAAAACACTTTGATTTAGAAATACTTTCCTTAAAAATACTTTACAAATTTTTAAATCAAAATAGTTTTTTTCTTAAATCAAAGTATTTTGACATGCTTAGTTGTTTTTTTTCAAAGTACTCTGGATATTTAGAAGCTTTTTGGCACGCTACATGCAAACCTCTTGTCTGTTCAAAGATGCAATCTCCACAAATATCTATAACAGTAATACAAAGATGTATTTGATCATGATTGTAGTTTTTCACCTTATTTTTCACAACCTTGAGCATCTTTAATTTGCTGTAGTTTAAAATCTACAGTACAATAAGATACAGGAACAGAGCTGAAATTTACTTTATTGAACTTTCACAAATCAAATAAAGGTTTTGCAAATTACAAACTGAGTTTTCAATAGTACATAACATTCTAGTCCAGGTTTAAAGAGCCTAAGTAGTTGCAGTTTTTAAACTGACGCAGATAACACACGCTCAAGGAAGTGAAAAATTAGTTGAACTTGACCTTTAGCAATTTCCCAATTCAAAATTAATCTTGGTTTTATGAAAGTAATTTAAATAGAAGACAGATAAAAATTCTTAATTACATAACATAAAACTGCAAAACTAAAAATGAATATTGTTTTTGTTTAAAATGAATGGCAGTTAATGTGATAATGACATACCATAGATATGTTTTTGTATGTTCTGCTGGGATCGAAGCTATGAAATATGAAAACGATGGGGTAAATAAAAAGAGTTGACGTGAATATACTAAAAGACAAGTAAAAACACATCAGGAAAATGGATTTTAAGAGACACCCTATGCGGTTTTAAATGCTAGCTCTAAATTAGCATGCAATGTTTTTTTTGTTTTTTTTTTCCATTTCCTCCCCATAGAATAACTTGTCTATTTACCTCTGACTCGGTCTCTGATGCACTGGATGGAGTCTAGTGCATTTCCTAAAGGCACAGCGAACACTCCCGAGCAGCTTTCAGTAGCCATAAGGCCGAAATGAGATTATAGCACCTAGCAACACAACTGTTTTAGAACTGTTAAAGAGCCTCAGATTCCGGGGGAGGGGGGGGAGGAGTCCCTCCTGGAATCTGATTGGCCCCCTCTCCCAGGTCATTCCTATACAGTATTTGTAATCATTGTAAGCCACCCTAATATGCAAAGAAGAAAAGCAAGCCAATACTCCAAGCCGATACCTCTACCCCCTAGATAGCCCTGCTCCCTCTTGGCCCCCAGACTTTTAAAGTCTTGCTACACCACTGCTTCAGGCACATCGATCACTTCCGGTGCGGAGGCAGCAGCAGGTTAGCTTAGCAGCAGCAGGTTAGCTCAGCAGCAGCAGGTTAGCTTAGCAGCAGCAGATTAGCTCAGCAGCAGGCTGTTTCAATGGCGTTTCAACTGCTGGACCAGCCGACAGTAACTACTGATGATGTTTATAGAATTAAAGCAAGAAACGTCAGAAAATCTGATGTGAAAATGTCCCAAATTGTCCAAGGAAGAAAAAAGAAAAGAAGAAAGAACACATGATAGAAACAGGTACAGTAAAACTATGATTAAATTAGCTGTTGGCTGGCAGAATGTAGCATAGCAGCTTGGCTAGCTAGCCAAACACGGAGCTAATCAATATATGACGAAGCCAGCGTTTTCTGCTGTTATGATAAACAAATGTGTATTGCAAAACTGAGAACACACTACAAATTTATATATATAAAAAAATTTATTATAATTTTTAATAAGATATATTACTTTGATACAATGTATGGTAGTCAGTGCACAGCTTGTACAATAGAATAAATTTACAACTTAGCAGACGGTTATGTCGACACACATGGGGTGGGTGGGGTGAAAGCGACCCCATCCAATCAACCTCCAAACAAAATTAAATTCTGCCACTTGCATATGTGGCGTGAAATCGGATAGAAAGTTTCCAAAGCATCTGCGATCTGGACAATGATGTCGCATTTCATTTAACTGTTTTGGGACGTGCTCATAATTCTGCACCAGAAGAAGCCAGACGCTGTTAGTTGTGTATTATTTTTTATCAGCTTCGTCTTGTTGTAATCTTGTGACATACAGTCTGCTTCCATCGCTGAACAACTTCGACTCATTGACGGCGGCTCCATAAACAGAGCTTTGCTATGTGACGTCTGCGGTCCTCTTCTGCGCATGCGTGTAATAAATGATTCTCGCAGAACTGGATTTAATTAGTAGCTTAAATGACAATGGGAGGAGAAACAAGCTAGTTGGATATCAGTAAAAATTGGAATTAAGTAAAAAGACCTATTGTGTGAACTTAGCCATTTCCCCACCGATACAGGACTTCACATACACTCAATATGTTGAATTTGTACTGAACCAAATATTTTGTTTTGGCTTGATTTGTTGTGGAGAAATTCAGGAGAAACAAGGGAGAGCAGGTGTGTTGACTTTAGTGTTGCTACTCTCACTTTCCCCATTTTCTTATTACTGGAAGTAACCAAATCAGTTTATGGTTGATTGTTTTTAGATCTGGGATTTTTAAAACAAAGTGCAAAACCAGGAGCCTGACTCGCTTTCTCCCTTTCTGTTTTCATCGTTAAGCTTGAGTCCTCCAATCTCGTCTGTCAGACCTGCAAAGGAAATAAATGTAATTTATTCACACAGCAAGATCCAAATGAGTGGAACAGAGTTGTCACTGCAATGCATGAATGCATAAAAAAAGTACATTGCGATCAGTTTGTGTTGCTAATAGAAGTTAGTTTGGCTACAACAATTAGCTAATTTCACTGCGGTGTATAAACTTCAACCCCCTTTTTCACACTTAAAGTCTCACAAAGGCTGGAGAAATGAGACTTTATGATCATATTATGACTGAACTACAGGAACTCCCTCAGAAAATTTACTATTAATAAAATATCTTAGTAAAATGGCTTGAAGTCCTTTTATTTGAAATATAAGCCACTTTTAAAAAGCTATTTACAGGATAAAATAATTTTTTTACTATGATTATGATGATAATAATTATTTTTGTTATTATTAGGACATCTTACCATCACCATCATCTTGTTGTTCCACCAAAGTCTTTAGCTTCACCTCCACTGGATAATGGTCGCTCACTTTTACAGCCTGAAACAATAGAAATAATGAAACTTTGAGATTATAAAAATGTCTGAACTAATTGTAATTCTGGATTAACTCAAATATCAAGGGAAAGGTAAAAAGATCAGCAATTCATTTTAACCCCATGATCAGATTTTAGTAGTTTATCTGGTATTTGAATGAAATGGAAAACAAATCACAAAAGCATGAAAATTAGAGCAAACCTGCTCATCGGAGAGCTTGTAAGCTTTCTGGAAGTTGAAGGCTTTAGCAGATTTTGGAACAACAGCCTGAAGCATTTCGTCTCCATAAACAACAATTCTGAACAAGCAGAAGAAGAATTACGAAAGCAAACAGCAGGGAGTCACAGGATGATCATTTACATCTCATTCCTTCTCAGAACAGAAGTTTCTAAAGTTAAAGCAGACCAAACTTCTCTTGTTTTGGATTAATTAGTTGGATAAATAATCTAAATATTTCTTATTTATGGGTCTAACAGAATCACCAAAATTATTACCAATCTTCTCTTAAGCTTTAACATCCTGGCTGATGTTTTTAGATGTTGCTTTGATATTTCCCCATTCTCTCCATTTAGGATGGTAAAAGCATCTCTGTTTTTCCTCCAAATGTAACAATGGTGATTATGGCCAAACAGTTCAACTGTAGTTCATCAGACAATAGAACATGTCAAACTGTAATCTGGCCTTTTATCTTTCTTTTGGGTGATGGCTTCTCCTTTGCAGAGCGGCCTTTTAGCCAGTGTTGGTATAGAAAATGTTTCTCTAGCTTCAGCAGCATCTTCACAAGAACTTTGACTTCTATTTTGGGGTCAGTTTGCATATTTTGGACCAAGACCCATATCTTTCCTGAAAGCTATGATGGTTGGACATTTCCGTCATGCTTATACTCTCGTATAATTGTTTGAACAGATGAATTTGGCGCCTTCAGGTATCTGGAAATTGTTCTCAAGGACGGACCAGGCTGGAGCAGCTGCACAGTTCTCTTCGAGTCAGAAGAGAAAGCAGTGAGTTCCAGGTGTGACCCTAAAATACATCCACAGGTGAGCCTCAAAATAACTCAAATCTGTCAGTTTACCAATCAGAGATTTGTAGAATGAGCCATCTGAATTCAACAGAAATCACCAAAATGTCTTTTGGCCCTTGACAAATAGTATGGATCCCTCCAAAGGAATTTATTTTTACTTACCCCATGAATGCAACTCAAAAATAGTCCAAATAGTATAAATGTATTTTGTCTTTCCTTCTGTCTTATGAAAAATTTCTGTTTGTCTAAAAAGGAATGGAAAGAGACAGAAATCCCATGTTGCGCTTGTTATGCTTTTGCATTTGGCACATAAGTTTTGGTGCATTTGTACCTTAAAGAAAAAGATGTAAACTTCAGATATCTCACAAACGAGATAGTAGCACACCCTACAAAAACCTTACATTGTAGAAGAAAGATTTTCTGTTGATCCAACCAGTAAATTATTGTGAAAAAATACAAAAAAAAACATTCCCCCATGTCTTCTAAGCAGCCCCATAAAATATAAATAATTTTGGTAATTATAAATATAAAACAAGAAAAATTTGGTTTGATTTAATGTAGTGGTTCCCAGAGTGTGGGGCGCGCCCCCTGGAGGGGGCGCCGTGCCATTGCAGGGGGCCGCAGGTATGGATGAAAAAAATGAAAACAATTTCACAAAAGCGTGTCACTGTAAAGATGGTTTGTAGTTTGTTTTGTTGCAACCTGAAGTGTGAAATAAACTTCAGTGGAGTTTGAAAACAAAATGTGTGTAAAGGTTTACGTCTGGTTGAACGATTTGTTGAGTTTGTTTTTCTTTTTGGGGGGGATTTTATTGTAATCTATAGGGGGGCCCAGAAAATCTTTGGGAACCACTGATTTAATATAAGAGAATGAGATTTTTTTTTTAATTTGGTGCATATAAAGTTCTGGTTTCCACTGTTCTTGTATGCATAAATACTGAGGTTTTATGAACCACGCCTGGTTTTGCCGATTATTCAGAGAAGATGGATGGATGGTCAGTTTCTACCTGTCGTATGAGTTGGTGTTTTTGGGGCTCACTGTTGTGTCCACATTGTCTCCGATCAGCCAGTGGAAGTTTGCGTCGCTGCGGATTCGGATGGTCTTCATCTTTGTCTTGGAAACGTACGGGCTGTTGGCGTTAAAGTCGCCCAGGATCATCACGTTCTGTGGTGGACAGACAGGAAACCTTAACCAGTGTCACCAGTTTAAACTTTGTTCCCCACATGAAAAAAGAAAACAGACCTTTTGACTTCAAGGGTTTTAAATGTTTAAATGTGTTGTAAACAAAATCTAGTCTTAATAATGTACTGAAAGTATTTCAGCTATTTCTGTACAAAGCTGCTTTTTGAAATACTCATGGTGCTTACATATGGAGGGTGAAAAGGAACAAAAACAAAAAAAAATACATCATTAAATTATTTAATAAATTACCATGAAGTAAATGTATTTTCAAATAAATGTATAAATGATCTATTTAATAAGCAATTTAAATATCACTGAATTATAATTAATTATAATGATTTTAATAAATTTATTCTATATTAAGTAGTCTATTTGGACATTTATTAATTTCGTAGTACATTTAATTGATGATTTAGTGACGTATTCATTTATTTAATTTCGTCTCTTGGCCCTTCATATGTAGGGTCTGTATGTCTGTAAAATCAGATTATTACATTGTGGAGACCTCAGAACATAAAATAAAGATTGATTCCTGTTTGTTTCAGTTATAATTAACAAGATTATAAACATTTTTATGTGGAGTATATTTACGTTAGTCTTCCACTTTTTCTTGATGTGAACAAAGAGGTCGTAGAGTTCGTCCAGTTCCTTCACCGCATCTTCTGGTTTGGTGTGAACTGGGATCAAAACCAGATCTTTCAGAACTGCGAGGAGAATCAGACAAAAATAGTTTTATTTTTGATTTTAAGGTTGCAGTCATTTGTGGATGTTACTAGACTTTAAAGTGTATTTGTGTAAATAATGAGACAGTTTTGATTTTTTTCACCTGTATTTTTGCATCTGAATCGAAGAATATACGGATCTCTGTCAGTGTTGTCCTGTCCTTTAGTCTTCTCATCATCAGACTGGTACATTCCCACCAGTTCAACCATATCATCCCTGCATGCACAAACCATACCGTTTTTTTTGTTTTTGTTTTTTATAAAACACTTATTACTAAACAACAAAAATTTATTTTAGGACATTGGGAATATTAGCTCTGACCGCTGTGATGTCTGTCTGATTTTAAATTACATTTTGAAAATTTGTTGTCAACCAGTTCCTGATTAAAGAGAGGTTCTGCAAAGAGCCCAGCAATGATCTTAATCAGAAAATACACCTGGGAGTCGTGGGCAAAGAAATGGAAAGAAAAAATGAAATGACACCAAAAGGGAATGGATTTAAAGTAAAAGAGAGAGGACCAAGAATGGAGCCTTGCGGTACTCCTCAAGGGAGATGAGAAGAGAAAAATCTAATGTTTCTGATAAAAACAGAAAGACCTGAGAAGTTGGACCTGAACCATTTCAGAGGTGAACCTGTGATGCTGATCCACATCCTCACTTTCATCCAGGAAAGCATTTAATAATTTCTGGACCGTTTGACAAAAAAAACCCCAGAAACGGGTCTGAAATTTGACAGATGCATGAAGGCTGGATTTCTCTAGCAGATGTTTCTTATGAGCATGTTGAAAACTTTGTGGAACAAAACCAGATCTTAAACTGTTATTGATGATTTTGACCAAATGAAGGAAGAACATTAATAGACAAGTGGAGGCAACGTTTCTGATTTGACTTCTGAGCATTATAACTAAATCAAATGCAATTTGCTTAAGATATAAGATAATTTATGGTAATAAAACTACAGTTATGAATATTAACACATTACCAACTGTTTTCTATTGAAAACCATCAAACTATTTATCTTTGTATTTTTCTTAACTTACCACAGAATTTGCTGTTGAAAAATCAACTATTTAATCTGAACTCAGCAGTTCAGATAAGATTTTCAGTTAAAAAATAGCATTTTTTCATTTCTTGCAGACTGCTTTTGAAATAAATTGATAGATAAATTGATAAATGTACAAACTGGCAGTTTGTGAAATAAAGTATCCTCCTAATGAATGAATGAATGAATGAATGAACTGTCACCTGTACAGGAACAGGAACTGCTCCTTGTAGCGCGTTCTGCCCAGGCGAGAGCTGATTCTCAGAGTGTAGTGACGTTTCCGTCTGGGTCTGCAGAGACAAACATGTTGCCATGATCAATGTTTATGTCAGAGAAAATCAGTGGATTAAGCAGATTCATGTAAGTTTTGAGGCCTCAGGGTCAACTAGATTTATAAATTATGGCTGACGGTTTTTAGAGACCAGTTAACCCAACAGTAATGGTTTTGGATTGAGGGTCCAGTGAGAACCAATTCACGCACGAGGACAGGAGTGTCAGACTTATTTTCATTTTTGGGCCGAATTAAGATGATCAATGTTCTCAAAGCGCCAGAATGCATGAGAAAACACACCATCAAACTGTTAAAATACTAATCAATAGCAGTGTCTCCATTCGATGAGCACTTCTTATTGAACATCGTTCCACATTGATCAGTCAAAGTCACTGATTTAAACCTGTTTTGGACCATTTCTGCAGAAAATATGCATTAAATTTATAAGCATATTAGCACAAGAAAGTGTGAGCATCTGTTACGTGAATTTCTACAGTTGAGGAAAGACTAGTGAGACTCCCTGATGTAATTTGGATGTATACAGATAAAAACTGCTAAAATAATGTTTCTGTGTTTTCTGTAAATATTAGTTTAGCTGCTGAATCAAGTGTTTAAAACTTTGCCTTTACTGACTTGTTGAGAGCTGCCATCAGAGCGGTCACTGATTCCTTGGTATCGTCCACGACTTCCAGGATCACAATGATGTCATAACGGGAAATAATCTGACAGACAGAACATTTCTCAGTAGCAGTTGCTTAAGCACAAATATTCCCTTTAAAAGAAACCACCAGGCCTTTCTTTACCCTAAAAATAACGAGTTTATGTGTTTTTACCTTAACGAGGATCTTCAGAACATCTGGGTCCGACACTTTGCTCCGTCCAAACTTCTGAATATTAAAAGCTGCGATTTTCATGTTAGCTGAAAGTTTGGAAGAAAAAGCAGATTCTTTATAAAAGGAAAACCTTTTAACAAAGAGAGGCAGTTTTTCTGAGTCCAGCTTTATCGCCTGCTGTAGCAAAAGGAACAGCAGATCAGATCCATTTGCACTCCGCACTCAAGTTTCACACAGTTAACAGTAACTGCTCCCCTAACCGTACCCTCACCCCAAAACACAGACAGAAAGTCACACACTCCTCAAAACACATAAATGAAAAATCAGTTCTGTTCACAAACTAAACATCTAGTTCACTAACCTCCTCTTAAGTGCTCTGAGTTGATTAAATCACAGTTCACTCAGATAAAGTCTGAACTTTATCTGTTAAAGTTCAGACTGTCATACTGTTTACCGCAGAAACTTATTTTGTTCAGAGAAGCATACAGACTTTCCTCAACGCTTTTGTTCTGTTTAATTAGCTTTATTGTAACAGTTAACTGTTTAACAGCAGATGTAGCTGTTAAGTTATAAAGTTAAAATGAATAAAACAAGCAGCAGCAGATCTTTAATGTTTTGAGGTGCTAAGCTGTTCAGTGATTTATAAACTAACAGTATTTATCTGTGTAGGGACTTTAGAACTGGATGATGTGCTCTATCTTCCTGGTTTTAGTCAGAACACCAGCAGCAGTGTTCTGGATCAGCTGCAGCTGAGTAAAAAATCAGGTCTGATTTGTAATTATTTTAATTTTTTTATCAGACCTGTGAAGATGCTTTTGCAGTAATCGATGCGACTGAAGATAAATGCATGGATGAGTTTCTCTAGATCTTGAGACAGTCCTCTAATCCTGGAAATGTTCTTCAGGTGATAGAAGGACGACTTTGTAACTGCCTTTATGTGGCTCTGAAGGTTCAGATCAGATTTCAACCTGATTTCTGGTTTCCTGCTGTAACAACTGAAGCTGTGTGTTGATTCTAGATTGTTCCTCTTTAGGTCCAAATATAATAACTTCAGTTTCTGTTCAATTGGAGAAATTTTTGGCACATTTATCCATTCTAGGCGTCTGTTTAGTGATTGGATGGTTCTGGTGACATCGTGATATAGAGGTGTGTGTCATCTGCATAGAGTTATAACTAATATTACTCGTTATAAATGGAGCTAGCAGGAGCATGTGGATATTAAATGTGAGGAGTCCCAGGATTGAACCTTGGGGAACCTCACATGTCAATAAAATCACAAAAATAAGTCAATCCACAATTATTTATCCCTATAGATAACTATTGATACTTTATCAATTTATGTGTCTGTCTATGTATGTAAGTCGAGCATGTGATCCACATTATTTCCTTTTTTGTGTTTTTCTTAGAAAAACACAAAAAATTAGTTGAATATTAATTAGTTTAATATTTAAATTAGAATATTAAACTAATTTAAATATTAGTCAAGACTACACAAGTAAACACAGTACTTTATGTTATTACTTTTCCGTTACTGGACAGTATGTTATTCTTGATTTTGTTTTTATTTACTGTAATACTTTTATCTTTGTGGGTACATGTTTCCATGTCCTGTCATTTTGTTGTTGCTGCACATAAATTTTCCAATTTCTTTCCAACTCTATTCTAATCTACAATTCAAAAATTTGCCTTAAAAAGATGCTGAAAAAAATCAGTTGTTTGATTTATTTGATTATTACTGTGACATTAATAAACATTACTATAATTCATAACCGTATATTTGCACAATAACTGAAAGCAAGCACAAAAAACAAATCCATCTCTATGCAATTTACATAGTTCTAATAAAAAAAGCAAAAAGAAAAACTAACAACTACACAATAAATAAGACAGTAACAATATAAAACAACTATCCACCATAATTACTGCAAGAGAAATGAAGGGGTTCATAACTGACTTGCTTTCAAGCAATGATTGAGTTTTTTTTTTAAAACTCAGGGAGTCTCACTTTGAGTTTTCACTGCCTCAAAGAGAAAGAAAATTTCTTGTAATTCATGAAAGGTCAGTGTTGACTCTGAAGCGCAGCTTTCTGCGACAGGAAGCTAGAAAAGCAGCAGCTCTTTTTAGTCTGCTAAAATAAATCAGGTAAATATAAGTGAAGAATCGCAGCTTTTCTTCTTCAGAAGCATTTCTTTGATGTGTCAGATGTTAAAGTTTAGTAATTCTTTGAAGGAGCACCCGGCTGGCTTCCAGAGAACAACAGGAGGATGTTTGTTATTTGCTTTATCAAAAGCCTCTCAGGCATCCAGAGCTGAAAAATCAAACAGGAAATCTGCTTCTTACCTGCAGGAGAATCTGCTGCGGCTTCTGTCCAAAAACGCTAAAATCAAACCTTATGAGGACGAGTGTAGGAGTTATGAGATGTAACCAAAACGATGTTCAGAGCGTGAAAACCGGCTGTTTCTCTGGTCGAAAGCCAACTAGTGGCACAGGTTCAAAAAGGGCAAAGAGAAGAAATGTCATAACAAATCAACTTCGCCTCTTTTACAACTTCCTGCTTCAAAATCAGCTGAAACGTTTATCTTAAAATTATGGACAACATAAAAAACTAAGAGTATTTAAAAGCGTTAAATTCTGTGAGGAAAACAAAGCAGCATAAAAATGAAAGAGTTTCTGTCGGGGATCTGGGTGTGTTGTGTTTCTCATGGAGCTGCAGGTTTCCCTCAGTGTGCGGGGCTAAGCAGTTCACCTGCTCTCTGTCAGCCAATCAGCAGCAGCTGAAGAGGAGCTGCTGCCTGCCATTCGACGTCCTGACCGTCAACCTTCCTCCTCTGACTAGTTCCTGGTTGTTTTCTACCAGCGTTATCTTTGCTCCGAGTTTATTGTGGTTTCATTTCAGAGGTTACATCCTGAGTTTCTCTTCTGTTTTTTCTGGTAGCTGCCAAACAACTTTAAGGTGTGTTACCTCCACCTTCGAGATTTGAGTTCACTGTAAATTACCTTTATTGTCCCTCATTGAGGAAGTTAAGGTGAAAAAGCAACAAAGTTAAAACATCCATATTTACAAAAATAACTTACTGTACAATTTACAACACCAGACCTCAAACAGCATTAACAGATAATACTACGATAAAAAATGTGATAATTTTATATTAATCCCTTCAAATTTTATTTAATCTCTACAGTTAGTTTTTTTTTTTTTTTTTGCAGCCACAGCAGCCCTTTTTCTTGTCAGAAATTTTTCCATTTCTAGTTTTCAGGAGCAAAGCAGCTTGATAAATTTAACTGGAAGCTAATCAGAAAGATGAACATTTCAAATAACATTTTCTTAAATTTCCCCTCTTTTGGACGGCCATTCCTATCTATTTCCATCTCAAGTTATTTTAATGTATATTACATTTATAAAAAAATATTTAGAATGTAAAGCTTTATTGGATTTATTTAAAAAAACATATTTTTTCATCTTCCACACAACTTTCTGAGACAGAGCAAGAGGTTAAATATCCTTTTTCTTTTTTTACCTTTGGCGATTATGAAAAGCATACCTTTTTTAATAAAAAGTAGTAATAACTTAATTTTCTGTCCTTAGAATAAGCAAACACACCTAAAAAAACTGAGAACACACCTCGAGTTAATATAAACATTTTATTAATTTTGGTTATTGGATAACACTGAATGTATGACATTTGGGTAGAACGTAAAGCAGTCAGCTTGCATACATTTGTGTACATTTGTTTTCGCTCCTAAAGTGACCTGACCATTAATGTCTAAACTACTGGCAACAAGGAGAGTACGTCTCTCAGTGAAAATGTCAGACATTTGCTGAATTAGCCCTTCAATCCTTCCTCAGTAGCTCCATTACAAATGTGTGAAAAACCTTGATGGTGTTGCTAAACTTATTGTTCTTGCTCTTACATACTGTTCTCTGTGATACTTTTCAAAATGGCCCCTCAGGTCAAAGCACGCTCTGAGGTAGCCGGTGTTACGGTCGAGAGTTTCTCTGGTCAATCCGGCCTCTTTAGGTGGAGCTGCGTCTTCATTGTCCAGCTTTACCTTTCCCCTTTCCTGTAGCAGATTTTTTCTTTTCAGCTTTTGGTTTCTTTTCGTTAATGCTGAGCTTTTCCACCTTCTCTTTCAGACCTACAGAGGAAGTAAATATGTTGCTTATTCACACAGCAAGTTCTGCGCACAGGTAAGAGTAATGAAATCAATCAGTCAGGTTTATTTGTACAGCACTTTTCAGCAACAAGGCATTTTGAAATGTTTCACATCATAAAAACAAAAAATACAAAGTCACAGAACATATAATTAAACCATTAAGTTTTCTCTCAAGTCTGATTAAACAATAATCAATAATTAGATTATTGATTAATGTTTCATTGATTATGTTTCAAAAGCAACTCTAAACAGCTGGGTTTCTACTCCAGATTTAAAGGGAACTTTGTGTTTCAGCTGTTATGCATTTTTCTGAAAGTTTGTTCCAGATTTGTGGAGCGTAGAAGCTGAATGCTGCTTCTCCATGTTTGCTTCTGATTTGGTTCAGAAGTTTGACTTTTCATTCAGGCCTGTGAAACGCGAAGGTTAAACCATGGTTTTTTTTGGTTCCTAATGTTCTTCAGGCAATAGAAGACCGACTTTATAACTGTCTTTATGTGGCTCTCAAGGTTCAGGTCAGAGGTCAGCTGGTTCTCTAGTTTCCCGTTCCGCTTTTGGTCCAAAGAAAATAACTTCAGTTTTGTTTCTATTCAGCTGGAGAAAGTTTTGGCACATTGGTTCTAAGCACCAAGACAATGAAAAAGCAGGAGCTTTTTAATTAATTAAATATTTAATTAAATACTGAGACATGGGAGGAAATGGCAGCTCAGATGAGCTAATCAGAAGAGAAGTAGAGCAGCTGTGGCAGGTAGAAAGCTGGAAAACTGAGGGCATGAGACTAATTAACTAAAACTCAAAAGCAGCTACAAACCAAAAGGAAAGAGACCAACACAGATCTTAGAGAAATAAAAAAAAAAGTGTTTCCACTTAGACAGGGGCAGATAGAAGTGTCTCTGTGGCTCGGCGAGTAAATTAAACAGTGAAACGTTTCCCTGTTTTCTCTGTGCGCCTGTGAAAAACGCCACCTGGTGAATGTGGTCTGGAACTGCCACTGCGTTAAATTGCAAGATGAGAAAATTAGCTGCCTTCAATGTTTTTGTTAGGACATTATGATCGGATGAAGCTTAAACTGCAGCAATTTCCTTTAAAAAATCATGCAATTAATAACAAATCTACACAGGATTGCTTTAAATTAGTTTTATTCTGTATTAGTTGACCACCTTTCATCTATTCACAGAATAAAAATAAACGGTTGTTGTTATTATTGTTGCGCTTACCATCAGCACCATCTGTTTTTCTAAGCAGCTCCACCTCCACTGGATAATGGTCGCTTATGTCCAGAGCCTAAAGCAAGAAGTCATGAAACTTTATTTAGATTATTAGTTTCTTTTGTAAATCTGGACTAGAAGGGAATAAGTACAAATACTGAAAATATTTGCTGCATTATCACAAATAAAATGTTTATTACTGTAATAGTTTCTGTGCTTTTTATAGAAAAAAATATAAATTTTTGAAAGAGGTTTTGTGACACATGGAGGATTGTTTCTACGATCCACATTCTCAGACTCATTCTTCTTCAGAAACAAGTTCTCATCTCATTGTTTTCTGTGGGTGATCTTTTTGTTTGTTTTTTTGTTGGTTTTAAATCAGATTAAAGCTGCTATTTTCTGAGGAAACTAGCAGCTGCTTGTGAAAATAACAAACCTGTTCGTTGGAGAGTTTGTATTCGTCCTGGAAGTTGAAGGCCTTAGCAGAATCTGTAACAACAGCCTGAAGCATGTCGTCTCCGTAAACAACAATCCTGAACGAGGAGAAGAATTAAAGCAAACAGCAGGGAGTCGCAGGATGCTCACTCAGAAAATAATAAACTAAACTATTTATAATGATGTCCTCTGTTTAAACCTTGAATTTATGAATTTTAGTAGATTTTAATGTTCATTCTGAGAGGCGGGATGGTTTTATGTACCTGTCGTATGTGTTGGTGTTTTTGGTGCTCGCCGTTGTGTCCACATCGTCTCCAATCAGCCAGTGGAAGTTCGAGTCAGTGCGGATTCGGATGGTTTTCATCTCCTTCTTTGAAACGTACGGGCCGTCGGCGTTAAAGTCGCCCAGGATCATCATGTTCTGCAGCAGAGAAAAAGGAAATTTTTAAGGATGTTAAACTAAGCACCTTGTGAAAGAGCCACACCCAAAGTGGGCGGAGCCAAGGGACGATTGCTCTGCTGCTGATATTTAAGCAATTAGATGATTGATCTTCATCGAACAGCTAATCAGTTTAATTTCCCTTCTGTTTTAGTTTCAACTCCTTCATTTTTTTTGAGTATTATGATGTTTTTGTCTAGTTTGAGTCCTTACTTTAGTGTCCCAGATCTCCTGAATGTGTTGGACGAGGTCGTAGAGTTTATCCAGCTCCTTCTCCGCGCCCTTTGGTGTGATGTGAACTGGGATCATCACCAGATCTTCCAGAACTGTCGAGAGAATCAGACAGGAATCAGGTTAAGTTTACAGTTATTTCTCGGGGTTACCTTTGACCTATTAGAATTTAAACTGGTTGCATATATTTTAGTGCCATTGTTATCTTTCACCTGTGTGCCGGCAGCTGAATCGGAGGACGTACGGATCTCTGTTAATGTCGTCCTTTCCTTGAGTCGTCTCATCGTCATACTGGTACGATTCTACCAGTGTAACCAGATCGGGCCTAATAACCCAAATATTAAGTTTAAAATCAAAACATTTTCACCTCCCTTTAAAAAAATAATAATAAAAAAATCACCTGTTTCATGTGAACTCGCCAAGGTTTTTATAGCTAACTAAAAATACCAAAGACTGAAACTGATAAAACATTAACTGAAATAAATAAAAATCATAATTAGCAAGGAAAAAACTGTAACCATCCAGGACTATATTGTGCATTTATAAAACTAACTAAAACACTGAAATTAGAGCTAAAATACCCTTATTTTTGTTTATGAATCTATTTTCAGACTTTTGAACTGATTTGAAATTTAGCAGTTTTCATCAGCTGTCGGTAAATTACGGCGCTCCGTCCTCCTGCTGGCTACGCTACGCTAGTCCACAAAATGGCAACAACAGAGAAAAAATCTAACTGTACGTAACTGAATAGGTTTTTTAAAAATAATGTCTTCAGTTGAGTATTCATTACCCAACAATACTTTCACCTTTTTGAATTCTGCACCTAAAAGTTGACAAACTAAATTCAAACTTAACAATATTTAACAAATAACTTATAAAAAACAGCAAACACATTCTAAAAACCAATTAAACTAACTCAATTACACAAAACATTGCAACAATAATGAAAAACCCAAAACAATTATAATCCTGGTTCTCAGATAACATTTTCAGTTTGAAGCCAATATTTATTAAATAAACTGTTTTACTTGTTCAGATCAGTCAGATTCAGTTATTTTCTCATCTTTACTGGCAGTTTGTGAATGAAATTATCCTCCTAATGAAGGAAGGAATGAACTGTCACCTGTACAGGAACAGGAACTGCTCCTTGTAGCCAGTTCGGCCCAGGCGAACGCTGATTTGCTTCTCATAGCGATGTTTCCTTTCAGGACAGAGCAAAATACACAGAAACGTGTTTTCATTATAAAAGTAGTGGACGAATCAGATTTGCATCGAAAGACCTATAGGATGGTCTTTTGTGGGAACAGTTCACAAAGAGATGAATGTAATGATGTTTTAAACTTTTACTGACTTGTTGAGAGCTTTCATCAGAGCATCCACGGCTTTCCCGTTCTCGTCCACAACCTCCAGGATCACAATGATGTCATAACGGGAAATAATCTGACAGAAAAAGACAATCGAATGAGTTTAATTCCTCAGATTTCATCAAACAGGTTGAAATTATTAATATATTCATGTAAATATTTCCTTTAAATCCATTTTGCCAAAGCAGAAATCAAACTGCCAGGTGTTTTCCTACCTGAGAATGATGTCATTATGCGTTTTTACCTGAACAAGGTAATTCAGAATTCTGGGGTCCGACCCTTTTTTCTGTCCAAGCCTCTGAATGTTAAACGCTGCGATTTTCATGGTGGCTAAAAGTTCAGAAGAAAGTTTAAATCAATTGTAGCCTCATGTTGACAGATATTCACATTACAGAAACTAAATCTGGATTTCTGGAAAACCCAGACCAAACCTGTCACAGCTGAAAACAACGAGGGCGGGTTTGTTTTTCTGGCTTGGGCTTCTTTTGTTTGTTGGTTTTAGTGAAGCAGTAATTCTCAGTATTTCCACAGTTGCAGGATTCGTGGAAGTCGAGTTTTTGTTGCAATTGATGCGTCTGCATGTAGCTGCAGGCCAAGGCAAACAGACAAACAGACATTCTTACCATTAAAAAAAGTTTGAACTTGCTGAGTTTGTCTGGACTAGTTTCCTCTGTTGTTGAACATAAAACATTTGATTTAAACTTATTGCTCATGTTCTAATTAGACTTTTTTATAGCTCACTTTTTCCATTTCCCTCATGTTATAAGTGAGATAATCTGCCTGTAGGAAAAATACATTTTCATCAATATTAATATTAATTGTTGACTTGAAACAAGTTTCTATATTTTGCTATAAAATTACTCGAGTTAGTTTTGTCTTGTTTCCAGTGCACTAAGATATTTGCACTAGAAATTAGATTTTGTGTTTTTTCAGTGATGCTGCAAATAGGGACATATTTTTTACCTCTTTCACTGTTATCACAATAAATACCACAAAATGAATCAACATAAACATAACTCAGTCAAATAGTAACTGGACTAAGGATGTAATTTAGCCTTTAGATTCAGGTTTGTTGGAAATCAGTCGTTCTAGTTCTGAAGACGCTCTAGAAAAAAAACCCAAAACCAGAAAGTTGTTTCTCACCTGCAGGAGAATCTGCTGTGTGTCCAGAGGAGTTGAATAAATGTTGCAGGCTTCACTATATATTGTGTGGAAAGCAGCTGTTTGATTGGTCTAGAGGCAACCAATGGAAGAGACGTCATAACAAATAAACTCCGCCCTTCTGTTGGATTCCTGCTCAAACATCTGTTTGTCCCTGAACATAAAAAGTGTTAAAAATGTTAGTTTCTGTCAGGATCTTTGGAAATGAAAACCAGCATCAATATGAGAGAGTCTCTGTCGGGATCTGGGTGTTTTTCTCTCTCCTGGAGCTGCAGGTGTCCCTCGGTGGGCGGGGCTAAGTGGTTCATCTGCTCTCTGTCAGCCAATCAGCAACTGAGGTGGATTTAATTTCTTTTGCCTGATTTTGTTATTTTGTAATTTAAGTTTTATACACAAATTATTTTAATTTTCGACTCTAAAGCATCAAAATTTTCACGCAACTATATTTTAGTCCTTATTATGATGTAATTTTTAAATATTAAATTATTGTTTTGATCAGTTACTCAGTACTTTAGCTTTTATACCAAATACTTTTCATTTTTCTTTGTTCTGGTCTGTCACATAAAATCCTTTTATATTATTATATAGCATAAATATATACGCTTGTAAAGTGTAAATAAAGATTTGAACAGAATAAGACTAATTGCACTGTAAGTATTTATTAGGAATACATTTAGCCATATTACATTGAGTTAGCATAGCACAACTGTTTTAATGTCAGTTATGTCAAATGTCAGTGAGTTAAAATAAAATAACAACAGAAAAACCAGCTTATTTACACTTTAACAAAGAACCATAACTTTGTATTTCAATGAAAAACTAAACATTCATGTCAGCCTTGAAACCACAGAAGCATTAAGAAAAATCCACGGAAATGATTTTATGTTGGTCAGTTTAACATGTTTCAGCCAAAACTTAAAGAACAAAACCATTAAAAAAAAGAAAAATAACTTAAAGAAAAATATCAATCTGACGAACCTGGAGAACTTTTACCAAGGATTTGACACGTAAAAGGAAATTACATGAAAATCTGGGTCAATATTGTTACCCCACACTATTGATAAGTACCAACATTATGCAAATAAAATGCATCCCAAAACACAAAGAGTTATAAAACAGAAATAAAGATAGTTTAATGTCAGCCCTTTTTATTTATCAGATTGATATGCTGAATAAATAATATATGTAAACAGTGGAAACCATCTTAGCAGAAGCTAAAGTCTAAAGACTTCCCTATTACCGCAATGTGGTCTTCAGCCAATCAGCGCCAAGGAAAAGAAATGCCGCTCCTGGATTGGCTGCTGCTCAAACAGCAGCCAATAGCGAGTCAAGTAGCGATGTGTGGAAGTATTTCAGCTTTCAGACATGATTGGCTAAAAAATGAGAAAACAGTCAGATATCCATAATAATTTACACAATTCTAAAAAAAATAATGTGAAAAATATCAGCAGATTTTTCTATGGAAAAGAGAAGAATAAAAACATATAATCTAGATTCAACAAAGCCAAGAAGGAGTCGAACAAACCCTGTTGATTGTAACAGCAGATGTTATTTCAGTTTTAGATATTAAAAATATGAGACTTTTCCAGCTCAGAAATTCCTTTTGTTCTTTTTTCTTTAGAAAATTTCTGAGTTTAATAAATTCAAAGTTCTTTACCAAATTTTTACTTTTCAAGCTCAGAAATTTAGAAGATTTTTCTAGAAAATGTTTGAGTTTTTTCTTGCAGATTTTTTACTTTTTAAACTCAGAAATGTTCTTCCGTTTTGTAAATATTACCCATCATTTCTTTCCTGCAGAACCTGAACTTTCCTCCCATCTCTGGTCCACAGAGGCAGAAACTGGTCTTGTTATCATTTTCAGTGTTTTCTCCTTCTTGATGCTGAAAAATGGAAACAGTTTCTCGGTGAAGCAGTGGTTGAAGGTGTGGATGTGGCCGCCGGTGTCAGCATCTGAGAACGACAGCTTCCCCCTCTCACAGTCTAGATGGACTCGGATCCTCCGGGGCGGCTTGACGACCAGAACCGAACTTCTCCCCGGAGGGAAGAAGGCCAGAAAGGCGCTGTCCAAACCGATCCTCCACGACCCCGACCCGACGGACCCCTTCCTGTCTGCGGACTCCGCCGCCACGCCCACCTCCCAGCCGCCGCCTTCTCCGACCTCGACCTCCCAGCTGTGCGACCCGGAAGTAAACCCTTCCGAGCCGAGCACGGCGCGGCACCGGCCGAACCGCTCCGGGTTGTCTGGCAGCTTGACCCGCTGTCCATGCGCCACGGCGCTCAGGTCGTCGGCCGGGGTCAGCTCGAGGTGAGCTGTGTTTGGGTCCAGAACCACAGTGGAGAAGGAGACGGCCGGCTTCATCTGGATCCAGATGTTGAAGCTCAGGTTGCCCAGATGTTTGGCCACGTCCAGGAGCGCGCCGGCGGACGGCGCCGGGTCCTCCTGCAGGCGGCGCTGTTCCGCTGTATGTAAGGCAGCTTTGTAGGAGCGCAGGAAGGAAGCGCTGTCAGCCTTCAGCTGCTTTTCCGTCTCTCTGATTGTGATGGACAAATCTGAGATAATCCTGCTGAGAGCTTCAGATTCCTCCCTCATCGCTTTGCTTTTCTCCCGCTCATCCTCCTTCAGCGCAGCGATGCGGGCCTCCTCTTCCTGCTGCAGAAGCTGCTGAAACTTCTTGAACTGATCCCGGATCTGCTTCTCCGTGCTTCTGTTCTGGCTCTTGATGTGTTTGGCGTTTTGGTCGCAGCTCCCCTTCGCCTCTTCGAAGAGCTTCAACTTTTCCCGCAGAGCCGTGAGGGACTCCCAGACCTCCTCCCGGCGCTCGTCCGCCGCCTCGTCGATGGGTCTAAACTTGTGGTTGCTGTGAGCTTTGGAGTCCCTGCAGACGACGCAGACGGACTGCTGGTGGTCCAGGCAGAACAGCTTTAGCTTCTCGTTGTGCTGGCTGCAGATACCCGTCTCTGTTCCTGCAGAAAGCTTCATTTTTTCCGCTAAACACAGATTCCTCAAAGCCGAGCTGATGGGCGGTTCGCTCAGAGGCCTTTCCTTGCAGACCGGACACTCGTTTATCTGCTTTTCCTTCCACCAGGACCGAACGCAGGCTTGACAGAAGCTGTGGCTGCACGACAGAACCACAGGATCCGTGAAGATTTCGTGGCAGATGGGGCAGGAAAGATTCTTCTCAGAGCTAGAAGCCATTTCCTGTCTGCGAGAAGCTGCAAACAGATCAAACAGTCAAATCAGGAAGTTTTTCTGCTGCTAAACATTTCCTGCCCTGACTTACCGCGTCTCTCCTTCTGTTCTGAGGTTAATTTAAAGGTGAATCTCTGTTTCAGGCAATAGAGAAAACAGTAGCCACCTCTAATCTCTTTTGTTTGAGATTAGAGGTGGAGCCGCTCCAGGTTTTTATTTTCACTTTCTTTTTCTTCTTCTTCTTGCCTTTTTTATGGTAGTTGGCAAACAGCTTTACAGTCTGTTATCACCACCTGAGACAGCAGTGCACTGTAAATTGTAACATTGCATTTAATTGAGAAATATGAGTAACAAAACTTGTAACACTTAATCTTTAGGGTAGATGGAAAACAGGTTTACTTAAACCCATGCAAACGAGCTGCCTCAAACGAATCAACTTATTAAAACCAGTAAAGTTAAATTATTTAAGGACTGCAAACCCAAATAACTTGATAAATTCAGTTTAGTTACATATAAACTAAATAGCAAAAACATCTTCTTTTTTTTCTCCATGGTAAACAATAATCCTAAACTGATCTAAAGTGTTATTCTCAACAAACTTTTGTTTTAAAGAAACTCGGTGTCATCAGAGCATACTTTATTTTTCGACACCGAAATCAGTTGTGTTAATATTCAATTTAACATATTTTCTAATAATAGAAATTTTCTGAGTTCATGAAGTTAAAAATTTTTGACTTCTGGATCTCAGAAAATTTCCAAAACTCAAAAAATTTTCAACTATGAGCTCAGAAAATTTAAATAGTTTTTAAATGTAAAAAATTGTATGAAAATTTCTGATTTTTCTTTTTACCACAGATTTTAGACTCTTGGAGATCAGACATTTCAAACTCTGAAATTAATCTCAGAAATTTTTATTTTTTGACATAAATTTGCTCCTTTTTTTTATCTTTACTGCCGCTAATAAGCCTTAGTAAAATCAAGTGTGTAGTAAAAAGAAGTGTGATGTTTTGTGTCACCCATAGATCGATCCTAACCTGTTCAAGGACAATAGATGATTTCTAACCTCATTTCACTGATTTTAACGTTTAAACCCACAACAGTGTTTTTTTGCAGTGCGTTTTTAGCAGAACTCGTTTCCCACAGTTCAGTATATTTTTACTTTCAGTTTCAGGTCTGTCTGATAAATGAGCTGCCACTCAGCTGGGACGGATTATCTCGTTGTGTCAACACCTCTTTCATGGGAGGTGAACTGAGGCAAACAGGCGAGTTCAGACCTGCAGGTGGAAAAATCCAATGTTTTAGTTTCAGGGAAACGCAGAAGGCGACAGGCGTGTTTTAGAAAGTGTAGACACCTTATTCCCTAAGCCATGTTTCTCAAGAGCTAAATAAAACAGATCTCGGTGTGTTTGGATGAGGTATTGTTGCACATTAAGTTCCCCCGTCCTCCAGAGTTTCTTAATTTTTGTGTTTTTTAGTCGTAGTGAAATATTTTGGTTCATTAAAAGGCCAAAGTCTGAGGGGAAAAGTATTTATGATTGTCGTCTTTAAATCAGATCTGCTCTGCAGAATGGCTTCAGTTCAGCAGCAATGGAAAGTTTACTGCACAAAAAAGTTCAAGTACAAACTGACAAACTCCAGACTTTAACTAAGCCACTCCAGAACTTTAGATTTTTTTTTCTTACTTGCTAAAATTTATTTATTTATTGTGGTAATATATACGCAAATAATATATTTTAAAACCGAGAATGCAGCAGCTTATAAACTGATAAGCAATTTCCCTTTGGAGATCAATAAATCTATTGCTGGGTTTCAGACGTGACCCGGATAACGCGTGAAATTCAGATGGAGGTCCGGAAGTGGATTTCAAAACAAAGCAAAATTGGTCGCTACATTCGAAAGACAAAATAACGTTTACGTTTCTCTCTATTAGAACGGTTAGGACAACCATGCAGACATTTTGATGCTGGATCAACAGAATAAATGGGCGACGTTTACTTCCTGCCCTCCATCTGCACTGGGTGACGTCGGAGCTGCGTCATCTGGAACCCAGCAGTTCTGTTTTATTTTATTCTTACATTGTTAATTAATTGAGTATAAATGAACACTGCTTTAGGCTCTGTTATTTGCGGCTTTCTGCAGGTATTTTTAGACCAACTCGAATATAAAGTTTATTTCTCCAGAGAACAAAAGGCCTGAGTGAATCAGGGTTGTTGGTTCAAACCCCTGAGGTGTTTGGCTTTATTCCCAGTTTTTACAGTTTAATTACGACACCTGTAATGTTTTTATGTGGTTTTCTCCAGATGTTTGCCAAGGCTGCAGTTCTGGACAATCGGTGGGATTTCTCTGGATTAAAAAGTTTTCTTTAGGTTTATTTTCATCAAACTGAGGTTTGCACATTAAGTTATGAGATTATCCTTCCACTTACAGAGAAAACTGAACTATGACATATATTTGATACTTTTAAGTGTTTGTTTTTTAAATTTTTCTTTAACAGTAGTTTTTAATAAATTACCTCCATTTGTTTTGTTTCTTGCAGCTGTTTTATTTTTCACATTTTCAGACTTTCAACCTGGTTATGACCCCGAAATGTGAATAACTTTTTCTCTCAGTTTAATATTTAAACCTGGAGCCTAAAAACGTTTTCTATTCTTCTATGGAGAGAGGAAAGTGCCAAATTACAATAAACAACTTATAAAATAATTATTGAGAAATGAAATACAGAAATTTATCAAATATAAAATTAATTCTGTTCCTCGGTTAAATGTATTTTTTCTTTTTAAATACTAGATATAATTATCTCTTGATATAATAAAATACTGACCAGAGAGTCGTAGGAAACCTGGAACAAGTTTGTTGTACTTTGTGTTTGTGGCCTGAATGTTTACGAAAGGTCAGACAAAATGAACCACACCTTCATTCTTCTCATGCAACAAAAAGCTTCTGCCTTCAGGAACCGGTTTGCTGATTTTGTGTTTTTTTGGAATTATAGTTTTGGCACTAAAATTAGCATCTGTGTGTTTTACTGCATGGAGTTAAAATATACACCCTGAAAGGAAGTTATTATGCTGAACTTAAACAATGCAATAGTTTAAAGAAAACATTGTCCTGTCTGTAGACGGTCTAGTTAAAGAGTAATTTGGAAAACAGTGTAATTTATAGGAACATCAGGAACTCTCATATTTATGCTCCATTTTGTTTCCAAAGCATCATTTTATCCCTCAGATTGTTTTTTAAATCCTTCATCACTTCTAGAGTCAAACTGATCCCTCACAGGTTTCAAACAGGAAGTTATTAAAGGGGGCGGGGCTTATTTGCTCTGACGTTCCTGCTTGGCTTTCGACCAATCAGCCGTTTTCACTCTGAACATTGTTTTGGTTGTAACTCATAACTCCGTTCATACTGGACTCTTCAACATCTGCCGCAGTCGTCCTCATCTGGGTTTATTACAACTTAATTTTTATTAATCTTCTGGATTTGAGCAGCAGCAGATTCTGCAGGTGAGGAACAAATTTCCTGCTTTTTGTTTTTCCCTTCAGCCCTAAAAGCCCTGGAGGCTTTTCAAACCTTGGGACAATGAAACAACCATCCTCCTTTGGTTCTCTGGAAGAAAACCAGCTGATTCCTTTCAAATGACTGAGAGAAACTTCTGAAGCTTTCTGTTTCATTTATTTTACTTATATTTAATTTGGCAGAATCCAAAGCAACAAAATGCTTTTCTCCCACAGTAACCTGAAACCAAAATGTATTTATTCAAAGATAAAGTGACTCTGAGCATCTAAAACATTTAAAATATTGTTGGTTATTAAAGAACTGTAGCCTATTTTTAGTAATTGTTTCATAAAAGCTGCAGTAGAAATGTTTTATTAAACTTTTCACCACATATGTTAAAGACTAAACCTCTTAATGTCAGCAAGCTGCAGAAAATTAACATTTTTATTGTTAATTTATGATTATAAACTGAGATACTTGAGTAAAATATCAAATATATTAAAATGAGTTTTAAAAGTTGAGTTTTACATGTCATGTTTACTTACGTGTTGTTAAGGTTCTGGTTCTTTAATCTTAAAGTCACTTTCCTTCCTGAAATGACAGTAATTATGATGAAACTCCTCAAAAATATTACATGTGTTTCTTTTTATTTTAAACAAATTCTGCCTTCATGAAGACTGAAAGGCTTCCAGCTGTAGGACAAACACGCTTGGCTCAGATGGATCTGACTGTTTTTGTAATAATTTGCAGCTGCTGACCGTAAATAAAAAGGATCAGAGGCCCTGAAATCCGACTCTGTGTGTAAAATGGTTTTTATACGTCGTTTAGTCTGAGTCGATTTCTTAAATGATGCTGTAAATCAGCATCATTTAACCTCAGATCATCTAATCTGAGGTTAGAAGGTCATTTATTCCACCTGTTTGGACTATTTAATATTTCAGTTTTCTCAAAACTTTCCATTTGTCATCCACAAACAGCAGCGGAGACATTAAACATGTTTTCCTGTGGAGGAAATGACAGGAAATGCTGTTTCCTGAGTCTCGATGCTTCTCCACATACAGGAACTTTTGGGGCCAACGACCCAAATCGCTTTATCTCTTTACGTAAAATGGAAAGTTCCTTTAAATATGATCTGAGAGCGTCAGACTTTTTGTCTTTTTTTGAAGCAACACATGCGCGTCCAAAAAACTTATTTTTGTTTCGATAGAACAAGAAACGTCATTAAAATAGCATGTGAATAGATTTAACGCAATAAGTTATTTAAGAACACGGTGCCCATCACCTGTGTACCACTTCCTGTCGTCTTCTTTGTCGTTTCCATCAGTAGTAACATCACTTGACTAATTTGATGACTTTTACAAAACACACTGAAAAAAGTTTTTCCAAATGTTGTAAAATGTTTTCATTAAGCTGATTTATTTTTGTAACTCCAACTTGTGGAACGATAAGAACGCAGCTGGTGTCTGGATTTAATTATATTTTGATTATTTATTGAACGATAAGCGGAGAAAATTGAGAAAGCAACAATAAAAATGAATAAAAGGTGTAATGAAATAATATAAAATGTACATGGCAGAAATAAAAACGGTGTTATTAGATCTCTGTTGGTGCTCAGGCCTTTTCTGGTTATTATGTTTATGCTGTAGAATATCTGCCCCCAAGATTCAGCAGATAGAAAGTTTCAGACATTCAGAAGTGATTAAAAGCAACTGGAGACCTTTCAGGCTCCTCTGCCTTGTTCTCTCGCTTGTCAAGTTTGTCTAAATGCAGGAAGTCGGTTGTATAATCGACACTGAGACATTAGTGAAGCTGGAGGAAATTTCCATCCATTTCTGCTGCTTCTGACCCAATCTCAAGGTTTCCATCAGGAGGCCTTTTATGTTCAGACTAATCAGGCAGGTTAGTATTGATTCCCTTCAAATTATCCTAAAGATGTGAGTTAAAATCTAATCTCTCCAGAACTTGAAACAGCAGGTTTATCTTTCATGTTTTACATCGATGTCAAGCAGGAAATCTAAAAGCTCTTCAGGAGTTTCCAAGATAAAACTAGTTGAGACAAAACCGAGAAGCAACTTGAGCTGATCTTTGAGATAAGAGCGTCTGCTTGTTTTCTGCTCTGCATCGCAGCTAAAACCTGCTGAACCACTTCCAGATGCAGAAGTACAGAGAATTAGTGCTTCACAAAAGCAAACAAACCGAGTCAGAGAACAGAACCTCCACCCTGCTGCTGCTCTGAGGACAGATTAACTGCTGCGCTTCAGTCGTTATGAGTTTCTGTGTCACTGAGGCAGATTATTCTGCAGATTCTGGTTTGTGTCACGCCAGCCTGTTGTGTAAAGAGCACTTCCTGGACTGGAGGAAACTCGATTCTGAAACCAGAAACATGAACCATCAGAACATCTAGTAGTGCTAGAATCCAGCGGCTGACTCTTCAGAACTGATGCTTAAGTCGAGTTTCCTCCATCAGACCAACCCGGGAGCAGAAACACCAGATAACTGAGGCTTCTGAGAGTCTTCTGACCCAAAGTAAGACACTCTTTATTGGACTTATCTGTGGTGGTTCTGGTGAAACTCACGGATCGAAGATGCTTCACTCCTCTCTCCTCCAAACCGTCCCTCAGATTTAACATTTGATATTAATTATTAAGTCATAATTATGAACAAAACCTTGTATGTAAAGCTGCAGTATGTGCCTTTTTTATTTAAAAAAAAATATATATATATTATGTATTTACAGTCATAAACAGTCTCCGTGTCATGACAGTATAAAATCGTCTGTGAAAAACCGTTAGATGGGTATTACTGCCATGTGAAGAAATGCACCGCTCCCGACCAAAAACAACCAATCAGAGGAGGGAGGCGGGTCTTAGCGCTGTCAATCAACCTCATGAAAACCATCCATGGTCTTTAGTGGCTAACTAGCATTAGCATTCATTTTCTGCTCACATGGAGAAGAGGATGGGGGTAAACAGCGCACATGATCATCTGCATGATTGACAGCGCTAAGCCCCGCCTCCTGGCTCTGATTGGTTGTTTCTAGTTAGCAGTGTCTAATAAATAATTTATTATTCTAATGAATTTTTCAAATAATTTAGTAGAATAAATAATAAGTAGTTATTATTAATATTAATATTTGTTATTTATTTTGCTGATTCTGTCTTGTTGTTTTGTTCTTTTTTTTTTGTTACTGCACTCTTCAAACCTTCTTATAATAATTACTTTTGACAGATAATATCAATCTAAATGTCTTTTTCACTTTATTAAATATAAACATTTATAATGTTCTTGATTCTGATCAAACATGATCATGACAAACTTACTGAGATAAAATCTGCAGCTGAAAGCAAACCCGTTTTTTTTTTTATTTGTTTTTTTTAGTGCACACCTTGTTTTACCTCTGGGGCAACTGATAGTTAAATGTGTCACTTTTTATTATGTCTGCTGTTGAACACATAACTGCAACCTTTATACGTGTTCAGACATGATGACGCTCGTTAAGATGCTAAAAATGGTTTCTGCTGTGAACTTTCAGCCAACATGAAAATCGCAGCGTTTAACATTCAGAAGTTTGGACGGAGCAAAGTGTCGGATCCAGATGTTCTGAACATCCTGGTTAAGGTAAAAACTCACCGTTCTTAGAGTAAAGAAACACATGATGCTCTCCAAAAACACAAAGTATTACCAATGATTTCTGGTCTAGTTTCCGGTGCAGAAATGTTTTTAGGGTTGAATTACAAGAAAACGTTTTAGCAAGAATTAGGAACTTGTTTCAAGTCAGTTTTTCCTGAAAGTTGACGAAAAAGTTCTCGTTCCTTTGGCAAGACATTTTTTCCATCTTGTAAGAGAAATGATCTGCCAATAGGACGAGTACTTACACATCAATTTCAAGGAAAAACTGACTAAAAACCAGCTCCTTTATCTTGCTGAAAAGCTACTTGTAAGTCTATTTTAAGTGTATTTTAAGATATTTGATTTAAAGCTGTTAGTCCTAACTTGTGGCCTGATGTATCAAACTGCTGTGATGTTCAGATTATTTCCCGTTATGACATCATTGTGATCCTGGAGGTCGTCGACGCCAGCGGGAAGTCAGTGGAGACGCTGGTGCAAGCGCTCAACAAGTTAGTAAAAGTTTCCAACATCATCAACATCTCCATAAACTGACATCCACAGAAACACTTCAGCTCAAATCACCTTTCTCTAAAAGAAACGTCGTCTTTATGATTTTGATTCGGGCCTTTGATTCTTCAGTTTAATTGTTCGTTTTCAGAATATACCACAAAAAAACGGCAATGAATTTTGAAAACAGTAACAAACTTAAGTTAATATTCACACAGTTTTGTTTTTTATTTAATGATTTTATTGGTATTGACATTGTACTGTTTTTTTGTGACTAACTGTTTCAATCAAGGCTGAAGAAGAAAACATGACTTTGAGGTTAATTGGTCTCTAAAAACCTTTAAGCTCCAAGTTATAAACATATTTGATATTTAGACTCAATCAGCTTCATCCGCCGCTTTTCAGAGCCAACAAGAAACATCACTACACTCTGAAAATCAGCTCTCGCCTGGGAAGAACGCGCTACAAGGAGCAATTCATGTTCCTGTACAGGTGACAGTTCATTCACTCACTCACTCACTCACTCATTCATTCATTATAAAGTGCTCTGTGAATGAAGTCGTATTGAACGCGCATGCAGGGACGACCTGGTTGACCTTGTGGGATCGTACCAGTTCGATGATGAGAAGACCGAAGGCCTGGACGTCTTCGCCAGGGATCCGTACATCCTTCGGTTCAGGTGCCTGAACACAGGTGAGCCAGGACTTGTGGTCAGATCGATGCCTTCGTCTCTCCTGAGATGTAAAACCAGATTTGTGTCTGATTCTCCTCGCAGTTCTGAAAGATCTGGTGATGATCCCAGTTCACACCAAACCCGAGGACTCGGAGAACGAGCTGGACGAACTCTACGACCTCTTCATTCACGTCAAGAAGAAGTGGAGGACTGACGTAAGACTTCAACCAAACAAAAACATCAGAGACTAATACTGTAATATTTAAAACTCTGGAGAGTTCACGTTCTTTTCCCCACGGCTGTAAACTGGGAGCAAAACTTCAGATCTGTCACTGAAAGTAGATCAAATTAAAACAAACTGGTGACACTGGTTAAGGTTTCCTGTTTCTCTGCTGCAGAACATGATGATCCTGGGCGACTTTAACGCTGACGGCTCGTATGTTTCAAAGAAGGACATGAAAACCATCCGAATCCGCAGCGACATGAACTTCCACTGGCTGATCGGAGACGATGTGGACACAACGGCGAGCACCAAAAACTCCAACACGTACGACAGGTAGGAACCGACCGCCCAGATCCTCCCAATGAACGTTTAAACAACTACAACTCAAAACTCTTCAAACATTTAACAAAAGGTTCTCATTAGAAATAAGCAGAACTGCGACTCCCTGCTGTTTGCTTTAATTCTTCTTCTCCTCTTTCAGGATCGTTATTTATGGAGACGACATGCTTCAGGCTGTTGTTCCGAAATCTGCTAAAACCTTCAACTTCCAGAAAGCTTACAAGCTCTCCGATGAGCAGGTCCGTTCTTATTTTCACATGTTGAAACGTTGCTTCTGAAAATATTTCAATTATGAAAAATTATTTATGACCATGATCAGACAAACAAATTACACAGTGTGGGTTTCCAGTCATACCTTAGCAACGAGAAAACATTGAGTTAAGTCATAATAAATGAAAGGGAGCTTTGAATTGTGACTCACTGTTGAGTTTCTGTGACTCATGGTTCGTTCTGTTCTGTTATTTCATACAATTAACAGCTAAATTACCATAATTACAGGCACATGGACATAAAAATGTCTATAACTGCACGTTTCACCTGGATATTTGTGTTTTTTTACCCAGAAGATGCAATAATCTCAATAAAGTTTAATTATTTCCAGGCTCTGAAAGTGAGTGACCATTATCCAGTGGAGGTGGAGCTGAAGTCTCTGGTTGAAATAACAGATGAAGGCGATGGTAAGTCCAATAACAATAAAAATAATGATAAGGGTATTTTTTAGTTCTATAGCTAAATGAAGAGAGGTCAGATTTTACCTGAAAAAAATGTTTCCAAATTGTCTCATTTCGGTGTTTTATTAACTATAAATCTTCAAAGTCCAGACAAATAAAAATAGTTTCATCTTACGGAGGATTTTTCTATTTCTTTGGGCTTTGAAAATTTACAGCTTGAAATTCTCTTTTTAAAGCTGACCTCTTTTCAGGCCTCCATCTTGTCTTCTCATTGACTCCTTATGAAGTCAATGTGACTTCATAAGGAGTGATGGGGGGGTTGAAGTCCACCCCAAAGAGAGGTTAGCTAACTGCTGCAATCAAACAAGCTAACTCCTACTAGCGATACAAACCGATAATTAATTTCTTCATATTTAAGCACAGTAAAAACAGTGACACAAACCCTCAAAAGTGCAGACAAACAGGAAGTCACTCCAACTTTCAGTGCGTTCGGCAGCCATATTGGATTCTGAGGACGATGTTGCTCTGCTAGCTCTGACTTTCCAAGTCGTTCCTATGATTTTAGTCAAGATTCCAGTTAATTTTTCCAACTTTAAGTCTGAAAATTTGAGCTGGAAAAGAGCAATAAAGCCAGATTGGCAAGCAGGTATGAAGTGGGGATGAGCTCTTTTATTTTGGCTTCATTTAGATAAACACACATGGCTGCATGATAACCTGTGTATGTAGTTATCAGTAAAAACATTTCTTTTGCCTGGCCATATTATCTGCATAATTAGAGTCCAGTGTGTGCATTTATACCAGATTTAAGTTTTCAATCTTTGTACATTTTTATTTTTATGAGACTATTATTACATTTAAAAATTGTCAAAAATAAACAACAGAGGAACAAAGAAATAGATTTAAAATCATCTCTGTGGAAATCTCAAACCTTGGCTTCTCTCTTAGGTAATGCTGGTGGCTGCTTTGTTTGGTTTTGCTGGAAGACAGGAACTAAAAGTGTAATTATCTTTCAAATTCCTCTAATCAAAAGATATGTCCTTTTGATTAGAGGACATATCTGCTTCCTCTGCAGGCCTGAAAGACAAGCTGAGCGGGATGCAGACTGATGAAGACGAGGATCTAACGGAGCTGAAGAGAGGAAATCTGCTCCTGGAAAGAGAGAAGCTCAACCTGGAGATCCAGATCCTCCGGATGAAAGTCGCCAGGATGACCAACGGAGCTAAAGTTTAGCCTGAAGAGGCAAGAGCTCAGCCCCACTTCACACCTACTCACCAATCTGCCAATTTCCAGGTCTGAAGTTGGAAAAACCAACTATATTAATCTGAAACACAGCCAACATGACCATGAGCTGCAATAATACTGGTTAGCTGTTAGCGTGTACAGCAGCCAGTTTCACAAGGCTGGTCTCTGGAAAAACTGATCCAGATCAACCAGAACCAGTTCTCTACTGTGATCTGGGCCTGATTTGACAACACTGCAAAAACTCTTTTAGTTTCTAGTGCAAATATCTTAGGAAACTTGAAATAAAAGAAAACCAAGTAACTTTTCAGGAAGATGTAGGATCGTGTTTCCTTAATATGGATGAAAAAGTTCAAGTTCTTTTGGTAAAGCATTTTCCCCATATAATGAATAATCTGCCATTAGGACTAGAACTTTTTCATCCATATTAAGGGATTATTAAGTTACTTTTCTTGCTGAAAAGTAATTTGTAAGTTAGTTTTGTCTTATTTCAAGTGAACTAAGATATCTGCACTAGAAAATGGACCAAAATACTTGTTGAGATTTAGTGTTTTTGCAGTGAAGCGAACAGAAAAAAGATAAACATTTTTACAGTCTCCAGAGCAGAAGATGAGATCCAAATCTGTTTTGAATAAACCTGGACAATCTGATAACTTAGGAGAACTTTTCAAGCACAAGGCCTTGTTTACATCAGGTTTCATTTTGGCTTTGTCCGATCAGCAGCTGCTCAGGGAGCCATTGATGGTCTGTTGCAGTCTGCAGTCTTGCACCTATCATCTAGACTTGCTGCAGAATACCAACATCTCGCTCTCTATATATTACATGTGAATATAAACCAAATTATGTTTTTGTTGGAGTTTTCTGCATCTCAACCATCAGTTTCAGCCTTGTTGTCATCAAACTAGCAGCATCACTGCACTGCAGATCGTTTAGTCGTGGCGCAGCACTCACTAATAATCATAATAAATAATACATTTTATTTATAAAGTGCTTCTAATGGCACTCAAGACTCATGCTGCAGAATAATAGTTAAAAACATCAACAAGAAGAAAATATTTGTTTAGTAAAATAATGAATTGGAAGAAATTATGCACTGAAAAAAATCACACTGAGCCTCTGATGTTGGATTTTATGAGTTAATTGTTGAATATTCCAAAAGATAAATTATTTATGCCTTTAATGCTCAACATTTAACACATCTGCTTGACATTGTGACAGGTTGTTTTTCTGCACCCTAAAAACTCCTTTGTTCTACTATCTTATGTGCAATTTGGAGGTATGTGTGCTTCACCATGGCTTTCTTACTTGTTGAGTAAGAGCCATGCTCTGATTGATTTTGTCACTTTATGTGGGTACAAATAAATTATTTCCTGCACCACAAATTCTTAGGTGGCCGAATTAAACCTTTAATTGTTTGACTTGAGAATCTGAAGAGCAGTTTTATGTGTATTTTTTTTTATAACTCTTTAATGTTTGAATGATTGACATGTTATTTTTCTTGAACTGAAACTACATTCCTGGTTCTGTTAAATTTCTTAACCAACTATATCTGAGCAAAAAGTGGCAGCAGCGCCACGACTTTTTTAAAATTACTGTCAAAATTAAAGGTTGTTTTTTAGATTTTTTAGCACGACTGAATACAGATACTTTTATTTACTTTTTGCTTCTCACAGAATGAAAACTGCCTTTTGAAATAATAATTTCAATAATTTACTAAATTTCCTAAAAAGGTGATTTCTTTTGTAATTAATTTAACTCAATGTTTTTTGTGTTGCTGTTTGTCAATGAGGAGTGTAAACATGTTTTGTACAGGATAATTGCTTTTACCATATTTTATGAATAAACTGATTTACAATAAAAACTGCCAAAAGCAACAAACATCACTGGCTGTGTAATTATTGCAAAAATAGTTTTCATCAAGCCGTAACTCTCCTCTGGTGAGTTGCTTTAAATCTGTAAAACGGTGGAACAGCAACTGACTTTCCAACAATTTCAAAATATCTTCTGGTAAAATTATTAAAACAAAAGAATACTGTGAAAAAGTACAAATGAGGCCTCATTTAAAAATGTTCCTTCCAATCATCCAGATTTTTCTGAAAATATGAACAGATTGTGAACTGATGCACACCAACATTTTCTTTCTCCAGTTTATTAAAGTTATTGACTAAAACATGATGCTTCAGATCATGCAAATATTTTTGAAGTCAATACGTTTGGAACGAGTAGCAGAGGGAATAAGCCTCACATATGATGTGATTTGTTATATTTGCAGGAGCGTCCCACCATAACTGGAACGCTCTGACACGTGGATGCTTTAGAACGTTTTTTATGAAACACAGAAAACTCAGAAAAAAATTCTAAACAATTTTATAATTTTTTGTGTGAGAAACAGAAAATGTATGAAGCTAAAAATGTTGCCATGATCACCATTTTATCAATTTGGATATTTTGCTTCCATCAAAAAAAAAAAAAACAAAACGCATAAAGCAAGACATAATTACAAAAAAAACTTTATTTTTATCTCCCACTTCACAATACAACAAAAACATAGTTCAGGTCTTTTCTGTTAAACATTTTCCACTGAAGAAATGTTCCCTTTTATTTTTGACAAAAAATAAAGACATTTCATAAACAGAGTTAATTTATTGTTGGGTCTGAAGGGAGATAATTACTTTTCTTCTTTCGGGGAGGCATGTTGTTGTCTGATCACTCAAACGAAGGTCATTTTCTGCACTGTACTGAGAGCTGGAAGAGCTCAGTGCAGGAGCAGCTTATGAGTGTTGCAGGGTTCATGTTTACCAGTGAAAACAAACTGAAGGTTGCTAGGCAACATCATCTTCAAACTTTACTTCTTCCCCGACTTCTTGATCCCACCACTGGCTGCAAGAAAAATTACACAGATGCAAAACTGATCAAATATCAAAGAAACAACTGTGGCTGATTTTGTTTAATTTATAACATGAAACAAAAGGATTTTCTATCAAATTAGAGACGACATCGGGCTCAGATATGGAGCTTCATGGGTGCGAAATGTTTCTCCATACGTTCTGTGAAACCACAAAATGATGCATCAGGCCCAACACATAATGCTGTTAATCCCATACTCAGGTTGTGTGTTCATGGCTGCATTTCTGGTATTATTTAAAAACCCACAGAGGTGTAATAAAAAATAAAATATCAACCATATGTGAATTCTCAGGTGTCTTCCAGACAAAATCTGAAACAAATTTAAGGAAACCTGAGGAACTGTTTATGTTCCTCTCGTCTGTTGCATAAACAAACTGCAGCGTTGATGTGGAATGGTGGCTGTAAATAAAGCTCAGGGTATGAAGTAATTAAGACTCATTAATAATGTTAGTTTGCGTTTTCCAGGGACCTCGTGCCATTTTATAGCTACATGAAGTAGCTATGTTACTTTCAGTTGTAAAAATGTTGCTTATATCAAATATGACATAAAAAAATTACTTCCTAATTTAATGTCTTGAAAGTGGGATTCTGTCTCTTCAAAAACTTCAATTTAGATAAACAATTTAATGAAGTTTTTTCTCAATTTCTTCTCTAGTCTCACCTAAAGGTCCTTTTCCTGACGCTTTGGCCTTCAACGCCTCCATGGCTTTCTGGTCTTCCTTCTGCTTCTGCTTGAAGGCAACGTCTTCCTGCAGGGAGAAATTATTTTCAATACGCCACAAGCAACACTTTCGGTTAAATTTATTTCCTGTTCACAAATGAATGAGAATTTCCAGAGGATTCTTTGAATACAGTGAATCCACTCTTGACACTTTAAATCTTCATGGTCAGGAGGCCAATAAAGAAAATGTCTTAATCTGTGACTTCACCCAAGTTAAATTGTGAAAGAATAATCTAAACTAATTAAACTTACATCATCCAGTTCCTTGTTTTGTTTCTTGGGCGTCTTGAGTGGTTTCTTTTTGCCTCCTGAAAAATGTATAAATAAAACAAATCAACCAACATTGCTGTCACTCCGTCTTTAAAAAGCAATTGTATATTTATGATATTTTTATATTTAATGAGCTACTGCTTATTAAATCTACTGCACAACCTCAGACTTTAAGACATATTAGTGCAGATTTTATTTAAAATATTTTCGACCATTAATGAAAATTTCAAAGTGATTTCTGTCTCACAGTCATGCAATGAACAGTTCAAGTTCACCCTGGTCGCTTCCACTGGTTTAAAAAAAAAGGAAAATTGCTAATCGAAGCATTTGAATAACTGATCACCTGCCTAATGTCCGTCATTCTGGCAAAGTTTGGGGATTTTCATTCCAGAGAAAGACTAAATGCTGGTTAATTCACCTGCTCATCACTTCAAACCGTTGTACTTTCGGTCATTTCATTTTGATTTATCTCAGTGAAGCACAGGAGGCCAAAATGTTTCTACAACGATGTCAGAGATTGAGCAGGTCAAACATAACAAAACCGACAGTTAGCGCTGCTAAATGTGGGACTACACTCTGAATCAAGATCTATATTTGTGTTTTGTTTTTTTTCCCAGTGAATGCGTGCATTTGTAGACATTACGCAAATAAGTGATGATGATGGACATTTTTTAAGTGAAACGCAGCATATTAGCTAGAATCTGTTAGCATTTTTAGCTTCATGTACAAACTGAAGCGCCCGATACATAAAGTAACAAGGTCAGAAATTTATAGTGATGTAGCTTAGCACAGCAAAAAAGTCTCACCTTCTCTACCGGACATATTTAAATCGTTTAAATAGGATATAAATCACTAAAATTAACGGTAAGTAACAGCAACTTGGGCTTGTTGTCGATTTAATCCGCGCTGGAAGGACCCCAGAAGAACCGCCGGAAGAAGGAGACCAATCGTATGCCTGAACAAAAAACATCTACATGATGCTAGCTGGTTCTTCAAACGCCAGGAAAATAAGTGGTTAAAGAAAATTTATTCCGAAAAACTAAATGCTGTGACAGCTCCAAAGGAAACAGGTGCGTTTATTTTACTAGCTGACTCCATAAACTAGAATTACGACAGACATGTTCTAGGCAGTTTTATAAGAAAACAAACACCGAGGTCAATGTTAGCATTATAAAGCTAGTTAGAAAAGAAACAGAAAACAATGATGTAATAAAAAGGAGTTTCAATTAAATAAGCCGAATTATATATGTAAGTATTTAGAGTGTGGTAGCAGTGTATGTATTTAATGGTTTGTCTTCAGTGAGGGCAGAAACTGGTGTCTGCTGTGTTACACAAACTCAGGATTGTCTGCAACAATGAAAAAAGATTAGAAGAAAATATTGCAATTGGTAAAAAAAAAAACTTGCTGTTACATTGAAGTTATTTTAGATTCAGAATGACTTCATTCCTTTTAAAATGCGTAATAAACCATGTATTGTTCTTATATTGACATGTTCTGTTGTTGGTATTGCGCTACTTAAATGTAAATCAATTTAAAAGCAGCAAACCTTTATATTGATTTATGAAGCTTTAATGAAAGCAGCTGTCAGGTAATTTTTAAAAAATCTTAATAGATTCATAAAAAGGTAACTCGTGAAGTAACTAATATATGTGCCCTTATGTCCCCTCATAAATTAGGAGAGTTGGATAATAATAAAGGAAATACAGATATTTTTTTACAGCAGAATTTCTTTTATTTAGAAAAATCAGAGAAATATGTAACTGTCAAGTTCAAGAAAGAATAAACGTAAAGAAAATTTACTTTCAAAAAAGGCATTTAAGTGAAATGTATTAATGTTAGGTAAGGTACATTTTAAAAAATAAAGGAACTGTTTGTTTTAATAAGGTAAGATTTAATTAGGTTTTAGAACTAATACATCTACTACTGTGTTTAAATTACACATTTGGTCATCTTGCTTTTTTAAAGCTGGAAATTCAAACTTAAGGAATTGTTGAGTTTTTATTTGACTTCAGATTTAATTTGCACTTAACTGATACACACAACTCCTTCACTTCAACATGTTAATGAATTGGTCCTGATTTGATTGGATCCGAATTTTTTAAAAAGATTTTGTTTGTTTTTCTTTTCTTTTTAGAGGTGCCTTTTTGGTGTCGACCCAAACGTTATCAATGAGGTAAGAGACTCATGAAATGCTTCAAACTGAATTCAATTTACCAGAAGAAATTTAAAAGAAAATCTGAAGTCAATCATAGAATCATTTGTGTCAGAGCCCAAACCTTTGGGCATGACTGAAAGAACTGAATTAATTAAAGAAGTTTCTCCGTCTCAGGTACAGAGGAGCTCAGATCTTCATCTGGGCTCGAGGCTCATGCTGTCTGTCTCGGTCCCACCTGGCGGCCCGAACCGCTCCGGTTCGGCCCTACAGCTCTGAACCGCCGTCTCGACCTCCTCCACCTCCTCCACCCACTGACCCCTTCCCTCTTGTACAGAAAGGTACAGCTGAGGTGGTGAAGGAGCGCAGCCTGTCTGCCCTGCAGGTACAGCTGTCCAGTACCAACATGCCAAAAAAGACTGAAATATCAGAACGGCATTTTCTGTTTGTTATGATTAAAGTAGCATTAAATAAAAAAGTTCTTCCCCCTTTTTGTCCCATCAGCATGCAGGAGAGTTGGGGCGCCAGTGGAGCCAGAGGTCGGCGCAGACGGCCACCGCCACTATGAACTACTGGTGGGGGAGATACGAGGAGTTTGTGGGGCTGAACGAAGTCCGCGAGGCTCAAACCAAGGTCACAGAGGTCAGAAATCACAGAGAACAGTCATGCCTGCAAGTTTAATCAGAGACAAACATCTTTATGCAAAATTCACAGTTTGCATGTTTTTGTTCTTCCTTTGGATCTTAAATGCTTCTAAAAAATAAAAACAGCACAAGAACATAAAAAAAACATTCAGCCGGTTTTTGGCAATCAGTTGATGTTTTTTGGTGTCTGGAAAATGAGCCGTTACAAAACCAACCCGTTACCTACCAACCCCAGCAAAGCCCAGTCCGTCACCTAGCAACCAAGCTGAGATCCAGCATATTTGGTCAGCTGGTTTTACTGCTGGATGCGCTGTACAATAGCTGCTGGAAAAGACAAGTGTTTTGTTGTTAGCTCACTAGAAACCAGTTGCTGCATTCTTATTGGTTGTGCAGGAGTCTCCACTAATGCTTTTCAAAGTCTTACAGACTGAATGTGTCTGCTCAGGCTGAAGCAGCGTTCATGGTGGCCAGAGGAATCGTGCGTGAGGCGCACATCAGCCTGGAGGCGCTGCAGGGCCGCCTGAAGGAGGTCAGGGACCGGCTGGACCGCGTCTCCAGGGAGGAGGCTCACTACCTGGAGCTGGCCACGATGGAGCACAAGCTGCTGCAGGTCAGCTCAGGAAACAACCACCAGTAAAAACTGGTGATTCGACGCAAACAGCGAGTTTGAGTTACGCAGGGTGGATGAGCATCGAAGCGTCTCCCCTTTACATCTACAGCTGTCTAAATGGTCAAACTTTCATGTTGTGAGATAATCAGGGTTTGTACGGATGAATGAAATTTCAATGAGATGTTTTTAAAATCTGAAAATTTCTTGATTTCTGTGTAAATATTGACATTCAAACTACACAGTTTTGTAATGAAGTTCAATCTAAGATTTGATTAAAAGCCCACATTTAGAAAACATTGTTAAAAATTTAAACCAGATACTCAACAAAAATACAATTTTTTTTCTCACTGTTAGAATAAACTTGTGTAAAACAGATCAGCCATTTTTTTCCTGGACTGCAGGAAGAACGGCGTCTCCGGACTGCGTACGAGAACGCCGAGAGTTTGGAGAGGGAAAAGTTCGGCCTGTTTTCGGCGGCGGTGAGGGAGAGTCACGAGAAGGAGAGGACGAGAGCGGAGCGCACCAAGAACTGGTCCATCATCGGCTCTGTGCTCGGAGCCCTGATTGGGGTCATGGGGTCAACTTATGTCAACCGCGTCCGCCTTCAGGTAACGAGACGCTGACTGAACTTTAACCCTGAAGCATAAAATACTAAGAGAGGGAGACAGGAAGTAGATGAGGAAGCTTCTGGATGGTTGAAAACATAAATACCACCAACAAATCAGCCCAAAAATGACACCAAATATTTTTATTTTTAATATTTTAAATGTACAACAGTAGAGATTAGGAGTTGAATGGATCTGATGCTTTAGCAGCAAATGAATCCAATGTGTTGGAACAAACATCTCGTTTTCAGAACCGACCTGTTTGGCCTGATGATGCAACATTTGATTTGTTTCTCACTTTATTTTGGACTTTCTCAGAACTTTGTGTTGCTCTTGTTTATCCTGATGTGGGTTTGAGGTCATTGACCTGTTGAGTCGCCAGCTGTGTCAAAGCTTCAACAATGAGCAGATAAAATATTTAGATTTAAATTTAATTTCCTTCAACGCTTGTTTCTGATAAGACTTTAAACAAATGTTAAAACTGTAATGTAAAACAATTAATCAATTAATTAAATATATCGATTTTTTATGTACACATGAAATTATGGAAGACCATATCTGCCATGAAAGAAAAGATAAAAATCCAACAGAAATGTATAATTTATAGTATTACAGTAATAGTTCCTGTAATTTGTTTTATAGCAAATGTTGCAATTTTGGTCCTCAGTCGAACCAAGTCCATTGGACTATTATGTGTGAAAACATCCCTCGGTTCGTTTTCCGAGGTGTGCGTGCGTATATTTGAGCCTGTATGTATAGTTTTGACCTTATAAACCTGAAACCGAAGTGGATTTTGTTCTTGTGTGTCTGCAGGAGTTGAAGAATCTTCTTCTTGAGGCCCAGAAAGGTCCGGAGAGTCTGCAGGAGGCGCTGAAAGTCCAGGCTGGGAACCACCAAACCCAGCAGGGCCAACTGGGCGAACTCATCGACAGCCTGCGGGTCACTCTGGCTGACGCCTTCAGCAGCGCCCCCCAGGGGAAAGGAGGACCCACCACAGCCTCGCCTGCCGTTTCTCTTTCTGCCTTTAAAGACCTTCAGGTCCAGAACCAGAAGACAGAATCTCAGCTGGCGTCGCTGGCGGCCCAACTGGGTCGGCTCCAGCTGGGCGTCAGTAAGGTGGACGGCGAACTGCTGGCGGTGCGGAAGCTTCTAGAAACGGAACCGCAGATCCAAACCCGAGCCGCAGGCCCTCAGGGAGCAGAGAGACGGGAGGCGGCGGCGAGACGCCTGGAGGACACAAGGAGGACGCTGGGGGAAGGAATCAGGATGAACATGGTTTACAACGCCGTGTTCAGCTACACCGCCGCCGCCGTTACCATCACTGCTGTGTACCTGCTGCTCCGGGGAACTGGTTGAACTGGACCTGGACTGGGTTATGACGAGTCACAATAATATCAGTTAATTATGAGCTTCCTGTTGAACCGGAAGCAGATGGCTGCATCTGAAACTTCATGGTAACGGGAGCACAAAGACTTGCAGCTATTTATCATGTCTAATCACTGATTACAATATCAAACCATCAAATCTTCCATCAGATCATAAAGAAAAATCTTCACATTTCCAGGGAAATATCTAATCTTTCTTTTATTACCTCTTGTTTTGCTTTTTTTAACTCACTGATGTAACCATTCTGATCCAGATCAAGTTGCAGGCTGCCACTAGGGGGCAGCCTTCTGTCTCAATCAGCTTCTGCCTCTTATGTAGTGGCTGATCATCCTCTCTCCAAATGCAGTTAAATTAATAAGTTTGACCTTTAACCTGCCGAATGTTTCTGACTTCAAACTAATTTATTTGGTTTGGATGAAACAATCTGCACATTCCAGCTGAGCTGAGGAACACTTTTGAATGAACAAATAATTGATTTTAGGATTTTTCTAAAGAATAACTGCACGACTGACTGGTATATTCCCAGTTAATCCAGTAATTAATTTCACATCAGCTCCAGTGGACCAGGACAGCAGAGACAGCTTCTCTGCAGATGAATGATGTTAAAAATCTCTCACAGGGCCCTTTAATTCAGATGAATGTATTAAAAACATTTTTGGCTCTGTAGATTTTCTGTTTGCTGCAGCAGAACCTCTCAGATCCTGGAGTACTTGAACATGTGAGATGTTTCTGACGTCATGCACTGATATCACCTGTATATTAAAAGGTTGAATGGAAACAACTCACCTCATGGTTTTGGTTTCTCTTCTTCAAAACAACATGGCTGTTCAGTTCTAGGTGTGACCAGGAGGGGGCAGCAGAGGAAAAAACAAAAAAATGTTATTTTATTCGTTCCAGTTCTGATTTCCCAGTCTGAAAATTCAACTGGAACGGATTTGTCACTGGGAAAGTGGGAACAACTCCGACTGCGTCCAGTTCTGACTTCTTTTAAGGTCAACTTCACATTTCAATCAAACTGCTCTGCTAGTGGAAACATTTATTGAACATATTGACGACTGCATCTAAATTGATGGACTTGCAACTCTATGTATGCAGTGGTGCAGTTGGTAGAACTGTTGCCTTACAGCAAAAAGGTTCTGGGTTTGATTCCCAGCCCGGAATTTGCATGTTCTCCTTTTGCATGTGTAGGTTCTCTCTGGGTACTCCAGCTTCCTCCCACAGTCCAAAACCATGACAGTTTGGTTAATTGGTCTGTCTAAATTCTCCTTAGGCGTGTGTGTGTGTGTGTGTGTGCGTGTGTGTGTGTGTGTTGCCCTGTGACAGACTGCCGACCTGTTCAGGGTGTACCCGCCTGGAGAGGCACCAGGCCCCTCAATGGCCCCCACTTGGAACCGCCACTGATCAGGATGAACAATGGATACAAATGCACGCCACACTTCTAAGATCTTTATTAAATCAGTATTCACTGTATTTTGTTCGTCTCTTAAATAATATCAAATAAAAATGAAGTAAATGATGACAAATAGTGAAATCAAAATAAAAACAGATGCACCAGAACTCTCTTGTTAAGCGGTTCTGATCGCCTTCAGCCCGGGCTGCCCCTCTGCCGGCCCAGCAGGTCGTATTCCCGGTACAGGATGAAGTCCTTCAGCCGCTCCGGCAGCGGCACGAAGCTCATAAAGACGGGCGACCGGAGACGGAGGCGGCCGAGACAACGACGGATCCGCAGGCGGCAGAGATGCTGCAGGCAGCGGGGGTTTTCTGGAGGGGTTACCGGGAAGAGAAACGGTGACCTTCATCTCCTCCTGTCCGAGCTAAGGTCAGGTTTCCGGTCAGGTTTCCGGTCAGGTTTCCGTTACCTTGCAGTCTGCAGATGTCGGCCCACTGGGTCTGCTCCATCAGAACCGCCTTCAATTTGGAACACAGCGTCACGTGATCCACGTAGTCCAGCAGCACTCGAACCACGTGACCCGACAGGTCTTTCAGCCAATAGACGGTGATGACCTCACAGAACTGCGCTGGCAGAGAACGTGACGTGGTATGGCAGACCGTTTTAACATAAAATCCCATAACTATCTGTTATTATATCGATATGTGTTAAAATCGGTATATTTTCTTTTGTTACCAGAGTGTCTTTGATCACGGAGCAGGTCCATCCCTCGTAGTCCTCAGGAACGTGGGAGCTGTTGCCATAGGGACAGTCAAAGCAGCGCTCCACGTCGTAACCATAGTTACACAGCATCCTGAGGATGATCTGGTGCAAACATTTCATTCATTATGTAGATTATGTTCATTAAAACTTCATGCAAACCTTTTACCTCGTCTTTGAGCGCGTACTGCAGCGCCGAGGGGAAATGCGTCGTGTTTATTTTGGAGTAGTAGTTGACGTTGGCGCCGTAACGCAGCAGCAAGTTGATCAGATCATAGTTGCCCAGACGGAGTGCAACCTTTTATTTAAAAACAGGCAGGAATTCAGGTTTTACATAATCAGTAGATGTAGCTTCTGTCCTGAATTATGAAATGAGACTCAGAGGAAAACAAGAAGATTAAACAGGAAATCTGCTTTACAAATCAAATTAAATCATTTATGTAGCTCTTTCTTCAATACTTCCACATGATGCCATTTATTTTATCAAGAGCACCAATTCCTGTCCCGCAGGAAAACAAACCCACAGCATCATGCTGCCACCTCCAGACTGCACAGTTACATTTTTCCTCCAAATGAAATGATGCTGATTATGGTCAAACTTTAGTCTGGTCTAACCACATTCATGACTCCACAAATGAAGATCTTTGTCTTTGTGTGCATCTGCAAACTGTAATCTGGCTTTTTAACTTCCCTCTGAATAAATGGCTTTCAGCCCTTTTTTAAATTATCATTATTATCTTCTGAGTTCCAGTGTTTGTGCCTGTTTATTAACGTTACTCTGGCATTTTTAAGCCGTTGGTTCTTCGCCTGGACAGGTTTTACCTGCAGACATTTGACCGGGTCTTGGTTGGGCATGGCTCCGGCCTCCAGCAGCAGCTTCACCGACGCCATGTCGTTATTGGAAACAGCAAAGAAGAGAGCGGACTTCCTCTCGTCGTCGTAGCTCCGGCGGATCCAGGGGTGGAGCATGAAGTTGGGGTCGTAACCTGCCTCCAGCAAGGCCTGATGGGAAAACATGACAGTTCGCCAGATTTGCTGATGAAGCTGAGGTATCGGTTATGTACCTTAAAGGTTTTTGATCCGATTTTTGTTGCCTTATTAAAAGAAAAACAGACTGTTTTTTTCAGTCATTTTCTATTTTGTTGGTTGAATTTTACCTTTCATAATGTGTGATCAAGAGCTGAAAAAAAACACCACAAGGGCCACAAATGGCCCCCGGACCACACTTTGGACACCCCCTGCCTTCGACCCAAGTTTTATCTGAGCAGGACTGTTGATTCATTGCAGAGATATTTCCAAACTGAAATCAAACACACACACGCACACACACGCACACACGCACACACACACACACACACACACACACACACACACACACACACACACCTGGATGCAGTGTGTGTGCGCCTCTGCAGCCGCTGAATGAAGGGGGCTGATCCCGCTGTCCTTCACATCTCCCATGTTGGTGACGGGCAGCAGCAGCTTCAGTGACCTCAAACACACACACACACACACACACACACACACACACACGGTTATGTGTTACTGATTTTATTTGATAAAATAGCAATATGTGTTATTTTATAGCACATATTATGTCATACGTGAACTGGATTTGGATTATAGTGGAACTAAACGGTGATGGTGGGAGTAAATCCTTATTTAATTAAAAAATACATAAATTAACCATTTGAGAAGAAAGAATTACAAAATAGGTCTCAAAATGGAGAAGTGTGTCCATTTTAGAGGGATAATTGTAAAAAAAAAACCAAATTAGATAGAGACACTTTCTGATGATATCGTCTTTTCTTAGACGAGTTCCTGCTTTAAACAGACTAAAACTGGGCAGGTGAGGTAAAGAGCTCACTGCAGATGTCCTCTGTGTGAGGCCCGGTGGATCGGCAGATGTCCGGTGTGATTGGACACGTTGGCGTCGGCTCCGTGATCCAGCAGCAGACGGACGACGGCGGCGTTCCCTGAAGCAGACGCTTCATATAAGACGGACGCTTCATCGTGCGCCTGAGAGAAAATGTCTGCTCCTGCAGGACAGGCAGCATTTTATAATATGACTATAAAGAAATTGAAAAGTGGAAAAGAATCAGGAAGAAGAGAAACATAGAAACACCTCAAAACAACACAATAACACAGAATATAAATATTTAAACTGAACTTATTGAAGCTTCTGTCTTAATCATGAGATTCAAAGTAAAATGAAAATACAACTTTGGTTCAGATATGCAACATGCAAACAGACAAAACAGCTTGAAAACCAAGAAATGTTGATTTATTTCTCAAATTAGTTAATAACTAACTAATTTAGTGGTAATTTAGTTTGTCAAATCTATCTTGAATAAAACTTATGAGAAAAAACTGAATCAAATTGGTCGACGCAGTTTAGCTCCCGCTAAAGAGCTAGAAGTGATCAATGATTCAGAGTTAGCCAGAGGAGGGCAGAGCAACCGAAACATTTACTCAGTAAGAGTGAATAAGCATTTGGTAAAAAGTCGACTCAAATACTGATCAACTGATCATTTAATATTTAAAAATTACATCATCAAATGGACTAAAATGTAATGTTAAGTGGAAATTTTGATATTTGAAGGATAAAAATGACAATAACTCAAATAAGTAACAAAAATTAATAAAATCAAGGAGAATAAAATGTTTCCAAATAAGTTTCTTTCAATGAAAAACTTATGAAACTTCTCAGAAACAGCAGGCGTCTCTGTGTATGGTGGATGTTTGGTTGAAACAAGTTGGTTTTTCATTCAGTGGGTAGAAAATCCAGAAATTTTACTCAAGTAAGAGAAGAGATATTTTCTAATTAATTTACTCAAATAGAAGTAAAAAGGAGAAAAAATTCTCCTAAAAGTTCATTTAAAAAAAAGTTACTCAAGTAAATGTAACGACCCGACTGTAGGGTTAACGCAGGAACATTTTAATTATCAAAGCTGTGGTTATGAAAAAGACAAAGTTTATTTGATAGTTTTCTAAAGTGACCCGATCTGACCTGACCTTTCCTCAGCAGGAGCTCCACCACCCCCAGGTGTCCTCCCTGTGCTGCCAGCGCCAGCGGCGTGAAGCCGTAGTTGCTGCGCGGGTCGGGCCGCGCCCCGGCCTCCAGCAGCAGCTTCACCAGCTCCACGCTGCCCGCACGCGAGGCCTCGTGGAGCGGGCGGCGGCCGTGGCAGCCCGCCTGGTTCACACTGGAGCCACGGAGGAGCAGCAGCTTCACCAAGTCGGTTCGGTCCGAACGGATGGCTGGAGACAAACAGAGAAAACTGGAGTTGGACCGATCCAGAACCAGCGCACAGCTTCAGCAGGAAACCAGAGATCAGGCTTGAACTCTGACCTGAACCTTCAGAGACACATAAAGACAGTTACAAAGTTGGTCTTCTGAAGAACAGTTCCAGGATCAGAGGAATAATATCCCGGCATTAGAGAAACTTATCCATGTGTTTATCTTTAGTCACATTGATCACAGGCCTGCCTAAAAAACATCCCTCTTATCTCACGTATAAATAATCTGCCAGGAGAACTAGCACTGTTTCATCAATATTAAGTAGTTATTAAGAAGTCTGCATCATGGAAAAACTGACATATTGTCTGAGACTACAGCAAACACAAAATAACAGTGGACAAAATGGACATTATGCAAAACAAAAGACAGAGAAAGAACTGGGCAAACTGGACGGGAGAAGAGGAGGAAAAGCTCCTCAGTAAAAGTTTTATATAATGTTGAATGTGAATTGTTCATGTATGTTTTATTTGTGAACAAATGCAAAAAATGGTAATAAACGGTTAAATGATAAATATCAAGTAATTATCGACTGAAAACAAAAAGATAGTTGTAAGTTAATTAGACATTTGCACTGCAAACTAGACCTAAAATACTAGGTAGGATTTTGTGTTTTTACAGTGTAATAAACTTTGTATTTGCCTTTTTAAACATCTGTAGTTCTTATATTGAAAAACCTGGTAAATATGCAAAGTTTCCTGCTTATTGGTGTAAAACCTCACAGCTGTGCGTGACTAAACGTACTAAACAGCAGCAAACTGTCTGGCCCACCTACAAACAGCGGGGCGTCCTGGTCCTGGTCCTGGCAGTCCGGCTGAGCGCCGCGCTCCAGGAGGAACGAGGCGTTTTCCACCAGACCACCTTCCACCGCCAGGAAGAGGGGCGTCTGGCCCCGAAGAGTCCGGCCCTCCAGAGAGTCCGGACCTGAAGCTGCAGGACGTTTGAACCGTTTAAACCGTGTATCTCGACTCTGCTTCCTCGACAGCAGATATAATTCAAGAGTTAAAGACATTTGCACTGGAAACGAGGCGAAAAATACTGTAAAAAATTTGTGTTTTTACAGTGCACAAACAAAAATCTTCACTGCACAAACATCTGACACTTATTTCATGTGAATTGAGTAATTTGGTGGGGCTGGTTGACCTTTGACCTTTAAGCTTTCGTTAATGTCTTCAAAACAAAAGCAGCTCAAACAAAATCTTTGCTGCACAAACGCAGCTGAGTTGATTAACACCAATTTGGTCTGATTTAAAGACGATTTAGTTGACCTTTAGTGACCTCTGGAAACATTTGTTAGTATGTTTAAAATGACAGCAGCACAAACGAAAACATTTTCTGCAGTTCAGTTGGATGTGAATGAGGGGGAGTGTAACCTCATCTGACCTCTGTATGTGACCTCCAGGACGGCCTGGTTGCTCTGAGCTGCCGCCTCATGGAGAGGCGTCCAGCCGCGGCCGTCGCTCCGCAGAAACTCGTCTTTAAGCCGGACAGAAAAATCCTTCAGCTGCTTCTCGTTTCCTGGAGCAACAGAATCATCCAGAACTTTACTCTGAACCGACACCCGGATAAATCCGTATGATTCTCATCCCAAATGAGACGCTAAACCGCGCCTCTTTAGCTACCTGAGATGGTTTTCTGAATATTTATTGTGTTTGTTTACACAACCAGATCACAGTTGTTTATTATTTTAGCATAAATCAGAGATGTTTTGATGTTGTTTACCTTGTTTTATAGCAGAGAGGATCTTGGAGATGTTGGAAGATCCTGAATCGGCACTAAAATAAAACAAGGAAACTCAGGATGAACCCAGATGTTTGTTTTTTTAGTGTTTTGGTGCTGAGAAGAGTTACATATTTAATAAAAACACTTTTTGGCATCATTTTCAACTTTAAAGCTGCAGAATTTAACTTTCATTAAAAATGGTTACGTATTTGTTAAAACTGTCCTCCACCCTGAGCTGCTCCTGCTTTCTGAAGAAACAAAGCTCCCGACCAAAAGCAGCCAATCAGAGGAAGAAGTATGGAGCTAAATTGGGGCCATAAAGTTAGTTATTGACAGCACTAAGACCCGCCTCCTGGCTCTGATTAGTTGTTTTTATTTAGCGCCTGGAGAAGTTTAATTTTTCACAACATACTGAGTTTCAACAAATATCTAAACAAAATATTTTTTATAAAAGTTACATACAATAGCTTTAAGGGCCACTGTTTAATTAAATAAGTGAAAATAAAAAGCTAAAGACTTTTGAAACTTTTCTGCTTGTTTTGGTTTGCGCATCGTTTCCTCGCTTTGTAAAATTTGAGGTTTGTTCTCAGTAAGAGGCTCAGTGATGGATGTTCCTCCATCACTGACCTCTGACCTCTGAACTGACCTCGGCTCGTTTCCTGCTGACGACTCTCTGTGGGCGTCCCGCTGCTTGCTGCTCTCCAGCAGACTCTGCTCAATCATGTACTGAATCGCTGCATCTTCCTCATCATCCTCTTCCTCCAACATATATCCACTGGGATTCATCGCATCCAAAGGAAAACAAACCTTTTTGTCTTCAGGTTAAAGAGAAAAGAACATCAGATGTGTTATTTCTGCATTTTATTCATCTGGTTTGTAAAGTTAAAATGTGTAAGTTCAGTGTTTTCCTTTTAATTTTGCATGTCAGAAAGCATAAAGCAAAGACCTCCTCAATCAGAAACGATCCATCTTTAAATACAGGAAAAAGCTTCAAAATGAAGTTAATTTCTGTCATAATCCTACATCTTTGCTCTTTTACCTTGTTTTGTTCAGCTGAATTGCTGCATCAGATTTGAAGCTGTTGAAGGTTTGAGAAAGAAGCAGGCGAATGAAACCAGATCTTTAAACCAACATGGCTTCCTGCAGCAACACAGCAGACTCCCAGGTTTTCCAGTACAACACGTTAAAGAAAACAAACATTCATGGATTCACCCAGCAGCGTTAGAGTCAGACTGAACTGTTTCTGTGGCTGCAGCTCTGGCAGCGTTAAGGAGATATGACACCTGTTACTAAATTTACTCTCACCAGAAACATTTATGACCTAAACACATGACTAACAGCATGGTGTTTGCACCTCGCTGCACTTTTTACATTATGTTCAACGAAAGATCAAACTGGACGACTTTTACTGTAAATTATGTTCGATTTCCAGCATTGAAAGCTTTAATAGTGAAATCCAACCAAAACAAAACTTGCATCATTTATCCAACTGAATTGGCATCAATTCAGAACCAATTAGCTATTTAACCAGAAAACAAAAAAGCTAGATTCAACATTTAAATAAAACCAAGTCATTTGACTTTTATTTTTAAGAAAAAGAAAAAAAGGTTAATAAAGTTTATTATTGTGAAACCAAGTGGGTTTTGTTTTGCATGCATTTGAAAATCCCTCTGTAGTTAAATTTTTGGTAGCAGCAAGAACCAGATTTGGGTTGTTAATTCTTGAATGTCATCCAGTAAAATGGTCATATTATTGTTAAATTAAAATGAAAGTAATTGTGATTTACCCAACATTTTCTACCATTTTAACTGGTTTTAAAAGCTTTGTAAAGGGAATAAAAACACTTCCTCTTCCAAAAATTCACCCGCATCAACTCCCATTATTTATACAAATTATTTCTACTATAATAGGCTAATATTTTATCAAAGATTTGCAGTATCACTAAATGTTTTGATTGCAAACATAGAAAACCGCCCTCCTGTTGCACGGTGTGCAACAGAAGCTGACATTTTTTTAAATCAATGTTTTGCAGTAAAACAATCACAAAAACAGCAAATGTTTTTCTAAAAAAATTTGTCAAATTATTTTTTTATTGTGATGATTGTAGCCAAAAAACAAGACCATAACAAGAAAACTGTAATTGAAAACATGTTTATTTCAGTTTCTGTCTCCACCGTTTATGACCTGGGTCTCTCCTTCTTGCCTTTGTAAAGCGCCAGCAGAGACACGTTGGCCACTTTGACGACCTTGAAACGAACTCCAGGGATGTCTCCCACGGCATGACCCTTACGACCGAAACCGGCCACCAGAACCTCGTCGTTCTCCTGCACAACCAGAACCACAGGGAGGAAGTTAGAGACGGCAAAACTCAACAACAAAGATTAAAAATAAATCTACACATTTAAAAGATTCCACTTAGGAATGGAAAGTGAAAACCTGAACATTTTGTCACACTACACACGTTGAAGCTGTTTACCTCGATGAAGTTGAGACAACCATCATTGGGGACGAAGGCTGTGATCTTCTTGCCGTTCTTGATGAGCTGGACTCTCACACACTTCCTGATGGCGGAGTTGGGCTGCTTGGCCTCGACACCGCTGCACAAAAACACAAAACTCTCATCAGCTGAAAAAACAAATGAATCAGAGGATGAGCAGTAACCGTCTTTATTTTTAATTATTCATAAGGCAAAAGGACGTTTCAAAATCAAGTTTTCCATACTTTCTAGAGCTTTTATCATACGAAGCATCAGGCACAGAGTTGAATTTCCTGTGTGACAGCAACATTTACCTCCTGGAGAGTGAAACAAGCCTCCTCTACCAGCCTAAGACTGATCTGCTGGCTGTCTGTCAGTTGTTAATCTCGTCTGGCTGTACTCACACTTTCTCCAGGACGATGCCCTTGGCATGAGAGGCTCCTCCGAAGGGGTTGGCCTTCAGAGCCGTGCCCAGGTGAGCCTTCTTGTACTGTTTGTCATGCCATTTCTGCTCACGCCGGTGATTGCGGAGCTTCCTGGCGGTACGCAGACCACGACACTTTCCTAAAGAGAAAGATACATTGTATTACTTTGCTTTCATCTCTGGCATCCGTCATTATCCGACCCACTCAAAACCATCAACATCATGCATCCATCTGTTATTGCCCATCAGCAGTACTCTAAACTTTTAGGACGACTAATTTACTTGTATATTAGAAACAAACCAAGTGGTGAGTTTTTAAATACCAATAATGCCAAAATTGGCACAAGAAAAAAAAGCACATTTAATACACAATACATGCTTTCTCTAGTCCAAGCCTATATTAAAAAATAAACTGAAGAAGCCAGAATACAAATGTATATTTTTAGCACCACAAATTTCTAAGTTGCTTAAAAACTGTCAATGTTTGTGATTTTGGGTCACGTTTCAATGCAAAAAGAGAAACGAAAATTACACCAGGCTTTAATGGCAGAGCTGCAGTAATAACGTAATTCATTATGCCAATCTGTATTTTTGACACAAAGATGGTGGATTAAATGTTGGGCTTCACCATCTGCTGCTTTGGACAGAAACATTTCAAAGTTTGTCTTGCTGGTTTAGTTCAGGTCACTCGAGTCCGAGATCAGAAGAACACACATTACAACGAGCCAAACAAAAAACATGTTTACGTCGACATGAATCTCACAAACTAGCTTCAACAAGTTAAAAACTACACGGATTATTCAACACTGAAAACTGTTTTTACCGGTTATCTCCAAAATATTAACTTTCCATTAACGATCAATTTAAAAGCTTCATATTTATCTGGTTAGTCTACATAACCATACGCTAATTTCAGTCTGTTAGTAATATTAACGTTAAAAATTAATCAGCATTAAGATCAAACTGCCGACCAGCTACTAGCAGCGAAGCTACATTATGGCCGCTCCACGTTGCGGACAGACGCCGCCGCATAAACCTCTTTTTTCTCATTCACTTTAGCATTTTACTGAATTAAACACATAAGAAACACAACAGAAGACGCTCACGTACAACGTCGATATGAAAAATTGGTTCAATCGAGACACAAACTGAGTGTTTTTGATAAAACTGAGCCTTACCCATGATTGCAGAAGCGAGTCAGGGATTGGAAAGGAAGAACCCAGCATGCACCGCGGCAATGTGTAGTCGGAGGACCCCATCTGCGTGCGACTATAGAGTGCCTAAGTAAAACTAAGTAGTTTCATAAATTTTAAAATGATCTTTTTTTACCCCTTAAAAGTTGCAATAATATAATGTACTTGTGCAATTTTTCTTTAAAGCTCTTGTTGAGATAAATAAGTATAGTTCCTAAGACAGAGGAAATTTGTTTTACAAAGATGTTGTAGTTGTCGTAGTAAGCATAGAATGTCATTACAAAGAAGGGACCTAAAAATCAAAAATTATTTATTAAATTAATTAATAAATTTTTTGATTATTAGCAACCCATTTTTTGTATTTGTCCAGTAGAGGGCGTTATGTGTTTGCCAGGCGTAATGAAGTATCAGCGCATTTAATCAATCGTAACTCGCTAAATACTAAATAAATCTTCACGCTTTTTTTATTATTATTATTATTATTATTATTATTATTAGTGGGAACCTTATTCAAACAGCTGTCATGGCTACATTTACAAGGAAATGTCTTTTTAAAGTATTTTTGAATTGGACTGGTACATGTCAGCATATGTAAATATTTCTAACAGGATAGAAAAGGAACAGAATATGAATATTCATATCCATAGAGTAGAATTTCTATTCTATTCTATTCTATTCATTCTATAGGATAGAATAAAATAGGAGTACTATGATAGGAATTCTATGAAATTCTATAGAATTCTATAGAATATTATTCTAAAGAATAGGAATTTTATAGAATTGATATATGATATTGATGTATGATGGGCACATTACACACCCACACACACACACACACACACACACACATATATATATATATATATATCTGCGACAGACTGGCGACCTGTCCAGGGTGAACCCCGCCTCTCGCCCGGAACGCAGCTGGAGATGGGCACCAGCAACTCCCGACCCCGTTAGGGAGAAGGGTGACGGAAAATGGATGGATGGATATATATATATATATATATATATATATATATATATATATATATATATATATATATATATATATATATATATACATACATGAGAAACTGGAAAAAATACCAGGGCCTCAGGGAGGAACTGGAGAGGGCCTGGAAGGTGAAAGACCACAGTGGTGCCTGTGGTCATCGGGGCACTCTAGGGGCAGTCACCCCCAAACTGGAGCAGTGGCTACAACAGATCCCAGGAACAACATCAGACATCTCAGTCCAGAAATGTGCTGCAGGACCCTCAAGCTCCCAGGCCTCTGGTAGAGGACCCGAGCTCAGAGGATAAGAACCATCTGCGGTGGGTGAGAAGGGAATTTTTTATACAGTATGTACGTATGTATATACTGTATATATACATATATATATAGTAATATGTATATATACATATATGTGTTGAATGTACTGAAGGCAGATTAATATTTGGGAAAACCGGAGCAACCGGAGAAACCTTTTGTGTGGCCAGAGGCAACAAGGCCACAACATGCCTTCCCCTCTCTCACGAACAACTTTCCTGTCTCAAATAAAGGCAAAAAAACCCAAAAACCCAAATAAACATAGAAATCCTCCCTATTGCTTTGAAAACATTTCTAATCAAACAGAACGTCTTCAGTGGACGGTTCCTGATAGTCGGGAGCACAGCTTCCTCTGGAGTCTTTCTCTGGATTATCTCCACTTTACTGATGGACACTGGAACATGTTCTGCTGAGTCTGAATCTAAGATGAATGTAACCTCAGAGACAGAGTCTGATTCGGGCTCAGAATAAGTCTCAGGGATTTCTGAGGGCTCTGGAACATGTTCTCCTGAATCAGGCTCTGGAGTCATCATCTCCTCTGGAGATTTTAAACCAGAACCTGACAATTCTTCAAACGCTGCATAATCTCTGCACAGTTCCTCCACCGCTAATGCATCAGGCGTTCCAGTTGCTTCCAAGGTGGCGTGTTCTTGGCAGACTGGACTCTCCACAACCTGGATGTAGTTCTCACACGTTGTCTCTGTGTGTTTAAATGGTATACACATAGCTTTAGCCAGGCCTCTGAAAAAACGCACACACAACGATGACTTCTTCTTTGGAGAGACCTTAAATGAACATTTGCCAGTGAATTTGGAGAAAAACCTCTTGAGCTTCCCTTTAAGACCTTTGACCTTAGATTTTGGCTGAACTGGGTAGACGACAGGTACTTCGTTGGATTGCTCTCTAGAGCCCCACAATTTAACCAGATCCCTTATCATTAAGGTTGTTTCGGGAGCCGTATTTTTGATGACTTGCTTGACGTGATTTCCTGCAGAGTCATTAGAGTCTGAATTGGGAAGGACTCTGTCCATCACATGTTTGGCAAGTAGCTTATTTACATTCTCGGTGTGTTCGGTCCGGTAATCTCCTTCGATGCCGAGTGCTTTTGCGATTGCTTCTGGGACTTTGTTGCCCACAACCTCTTCTACGGATTCAGCGGTGATGTTTTCCATTTGGAGGTTACAGAGGACGGCAGTTTGAAAGAGCTCCACAATATCGTCCAAAGTATCACCCAGACCACGAATTGTGATGTGATCTGGGTCTCCGGTTACCAAACGGAAAATCTCGTCTGAGGTCAGGTTGCTGAGAAAATTGTCAACCATCGCTGTCAGGATTTGGACGGTGCAGGTCTCCTCAGAGAGGGAACTTTGTCTGCTAGACATGGTAGAAATCTTCTCTGATTTTAGGATAAGCTTAAAGTTTTCTGCAAAACTCTCAGGAATAACACAAACTGATCCGGGTTTGTGTTCGAAGACGGTTAGAGGAAAAGAAAGAGCAATAAACACCCAGAAGTAAATGACATCCGTTCATACGTCATAGGCGTCAAAGCTGCCTGCGTCATAGTCTCAGGTTCTCACGTAATACGTCACGTTTCCTAGTCTTATGGTTATAGTTTAAAATATTTGGATAAAATCGGAAGATTTCATCCAAATATTCACATCAAACACGCGTTGTTTGACGTCACGTGGACAATTCGCTCATGAACGTGGTAAAACCGCTCTGTGAAGAAATCATATCGAGATTCAGCAACAGGAAGTATTAAAATCCAAACGATTTTAAACAAGATCTAAACAGCCGAACCGTCCTGGTTCTGATGTCTATATATGCAGCCATTATGTCCGCGTTCACAATGATTGCATAAATATTTGACAATTAGAATTGTTTTTTTTTTATAAGAAATTAAAAAAAAAGGCAAAACAGAGGATCGCTGCAGAAAACAGAGGATCATCGCTGCGTCGTTAAATAAACCAACTGTGGCCGTTTAATTAATCAATAAACGAAGAAATGAAAAAGTTCTCTGGTAGTTCTGAATGTTTTTTCATTTTTCTGCCATTACAGTCACATCTCACTTGAAATAATATTTAACTCTAAAAAAGCGAAGATCACATTAGTCACAGATTATGATGATCTGACTGCTGGTAATTAATGCTAGAGTTTAAAAATTAAAAAATAAAATGAAATCATTATTTTTAGATTCCTTGTGCATATTTTCTGGTGAAGAAAATATTTTTCTGGATTAGTTTTAATCCTCAGTAATGCATCTGCTGGGATGAAACTGACCAAATGTGGAAACATAAGTGGTAAACCTCAGGGTTAACCAGTTACTGAGGATCGCTACATGGTTTACATAACTGGTTAACATAACTGGTTAACCAGTTATGTTTCCCTCCCTCCACCTGCCCTGGTCTGTCCTGATTGGCTGAATCCTGAGTCCGTCACTGGGGCTTAGAGGCGATGGGCTGATTTAAGTAGATTAGATTGTGCTGGGATGGAAAGGGAATGTTTATGGCATCACTCTCTGGTCAGAACAGCGATGGCTTCTCTGTGGAAACATTTCTGCATCCTCGTCCTCCATCTGCATTCATCTGCCTCTTTCCACCAGCAACCTGCCAGCAGGTGCGTCACACAGAAACAAACAGCACTGAGGTTTCTAAACCTCAAGAGTCTCTGATCTTTGATTCTTGGCACCTTCACTTATGGATTTGCTGGTCGCTTCTCTGCTCTAATTTACATGTTTTTAATTTAATTCAAAGGATGTTTTTATCACTACTTTATTTAAGATAAAGTAGGGCTGCATGTAATCTTTAAATACTTGTTTTTGGCTGACAAAAACAAGAATTTGTATTTGCAGGTACAGGCTGTATTGTGCATTAATTTGCTGAGTTTTCTAATGGTTTCAACATCCAGCTGGTGATGAGCAACATTTCTATCTTTTGTTATGTTTTGAGTCTTGGTTACATTTTTGAAAGCATTAAGCAATTTCTCCATAAAACTGAATGTTATTAGGCATAAAGCGGAACGGTCATGCCCACTGAACAAATTACATTCATAATGCTTCTGAATGTAATTTGATATTTGACAAACAAAACCCCAACAGTTCAAACTGATTCTGAAATCCTCTAAATCAGCTTTAAATGGATGTTCTGAAAACCTCGTCTTTTCTTTACCTGACTATTTTAAACAAACGTTTCATTTAATTATTGGATAATAACTAACATCCATTATTTATTTGTTCTATGTTTTTCTGTTGTGAGAACATCAATTAAGGAAAAAATGAGTAATAAATCCTGCAGAGGATTGCAACATGTAGGGGAAATGTTTATATAAAATGTCTGAACTGTTGATATTTGAAACAATACTTAGTTAGATATTTAGTGCCAAATTGTGTTTATTATTTTGTAATAATCTTTCTGCTTTGAAAGCTTTTTGAAGCTTGAAGCTTTTTGAAGCTTGAGGCTTTTTCCATGTATTAATAATCCATTGCTACCCTGAGCACTGCAGCCAGTGAACACTTGAACTATTAAACTCCAACATGCTTTTTATGTTCTGTTTGTTGTTTTCTCACATTTACCTAAATGTAGCGCAGATCTGACCTTTCATCTCCAAAAAACCGAATTTCCTCAGTTACTTTGAAAATCCATCGGCTAAACTTTTAGCTTTCAGTTTGTGGCATCACAGAATCTCCCAAAAATTACCCTGCAGTCAAAAAGGTAAACTGGTCAGTTTATCTATTTTATTTGTTATGTAATTTATAAATTCAGAAAAACTTACTTTTAAAAAATAATTCATAATTAGTTGACTTTAAAAACTGATTTACATGTTTAAAGAAATTAAAATTTCCCTTCCCTGAACTATGAAAGATGTAAATAAAACAGAGAAGAGTTAAAATTTATAAGAACTATTCAGAATCTCACAATTAATTAAATACTAGAAAAAATAAATGAGCTTTTAACAGATATAGACATGAAGGGACACAAAAAGCTCGTTATCACAGCAGCTTTGACGCTTTTCTTTTCTTGGATGTTTCGCTTTTTCTCTTCATAGTTTTAACCTGATCAGCATCATTTGGTGGCTTTTTGTTTTTGTGCAGTTCATCTCCAGAGCTTTGCAGGTAAAGACAAGCGACCCAACAGGCTGTATTGTGCATCAATTTGCTGAATTTCATGATGATAAAACAGTAAAAAACAATATCTCTGTTAATGTTTCTCATTTTAAAGGCTTTCTGCCAAACAGAGATTTGTTTCTCTGGAAAACTCACCATAAACTGACAGAAACATCAAACAATGTGCTGCTTTGTTTCTGCCTCCTCTAACCTTTTCTACATCATTTACTTTCATCATGAAAGTCCAAAGCAGCTGCAGAAATTAACCACTGCTTTTAATAATTTACTTTATGATGACAAATGATTTAGGAGTAGAAATGTTGAAGTTATTTTTGTGTTTTTATTTTCACCTTATGGAGAGTGGACCCACTTATCTCAGGTTTAAAGAGACCTGAGCCTGTGTGTGCATTATTCTGCATCGGCTCTCACTGACACATATTTGGTCCTGTTTCTTGTTTGCATAATCCTCTTTGTTCCTCCTGCCTCTTAGCCGCCTGCTTGCTTTTCACCAACAGGCCTATAAGCTTATTTCTCTTTAACTCGCCGTCTTTGTCGACATTTGGGTCATCCGGCCCACTTTACTGACAAAACCAGCGACCCAAAGATTAATGCAAGAATTCTTGTGACATCATGATGTTTTAAACTCTTATGAGAGATGAAATGATGCCTGACCGACTTTAGTTTGATGGCTGAGAACCGACTGGACCAGGATGGGAGGAAAAGCTTTTAAGGTCATTCAAACACAGGCAGAGATGGGAGGAACCAATTGCACTCACTGTAAAAATGTACTTTTAGGAGACTTTTTAATTTGATTTCATTTTATTATAAAGTATTTCTACTCTTATTTGAGTAACATTTTTGTATTTCCTCCCCACTGAATGAAAAACAAACATATTTTAGCCAGAAATCCTCCAGACAGAGACAGCTGGAGTTCGTTTGTTATTGAAAATACAGATTTGGAAACATTTATTTTGCCTGATTTTGTTATTTTTTGTTACTTATTTGAATTATTGCCATTTTGGTCCTTAAAATACCAAAATTTCCACTTAACTTTACATTTTGGTCCCACTGATTAAGTATTAAATGATTGATAATTTGACCAGTTACTCAGTTGGTGTCCTGAGTTTTGTTGAGAGGTGAGGATGAAACTGGACCCAGATTATGGCGAAATAATGATGGTTTCATGAAGAAACAATTCATAAAAATGCAGTCAGTTCAGGTGAGTAACGGCAATGACTCTGACGCCGGAGCTGATGTGAAACTAATGACAACAGACAAGACTGACGACTGAAACCCGACAGGGAAACAAACACGGTGGGATTAAACGCACAGGGAGGTGATCAGGGAAACAGGGGCAGCTGGGGACAAAAAGGGAAGACAAAACAACACAGGAACTAAATTAACACACAGAAAACCAAATCCTCTCAGTTGGATTCTGACCAAATACTGTTTGAAACTGAACCGATGATATAATCTCAGGGTCTTTAGAAAGTAAAAACTCTCCTCTTTGTTTGGTTCTGCTTCTGAACAAGTATTCAAACCGTTTTAAGTTTAACCAAGTTAATTAACATGTTTGCATGTAACATGTTTTGGTCTGATGACCCCTGGAACCAGGAAGAAAACGTCACTTTATGTCACAAGCAGATGCTTCATAGATGTTACTTTAAGGATTAAGACGACGTGAAATCCCCCACTGGAAGGAAGCCACTTTCTTTCCATATAATCTGCAGAAACCCATTAATTGCATCATTATATAATCGCTGCAGGCCCTCAGTCTGCTGGCCGCTGCCCTGACCGGCGCACAAGATCAGATAAATCTTGTTTCGGTTGCAGGGATTTGGTCAATCAGCCTGGATTTCACTGCTCTATTGTCTGTCTATTTTTCTGACTGAGACGTAATTCATCCGTTTATCCTCTGACAATATAAACCATATTTAGTTTTGTATGCAGTTGGAAAGATGGAGGAATTGATCAGCTGAAGGCATCTTAATATTGGAACAGAGATTATTGGTTATTTGTATCCCGATGTTATCAGTCGGATCTTGGAGTAAATTCCAACTTAAATGTGATTCAGTTTCAACTTGGTAAATCAGTTTGATTCACATCAACGATAAATGGACACAAACCATAAAATAAATTGTTTATTTTTGCAACTTTTTAGTTTCAATATATTTAAGTTTCTGGTTAAAACATGTTTGTTTTTGATTCAGTGGGTAGAAAATCCAGAAAATTTGCTCAAGTAAAAGTAGAGATACTTTATAGTAAAAATATTGCTAAAAGTATTTTTTCCAAAAAAGTTACTCAAGTAAATATACTTGAGTTGATTCTAACTCAACTCTAAGTTTCACCTTTTCAGCTGAAGATAAGTCTGATATGCCAAATAGTTTAAGCTGCCACTATAACAGCTGCAGAGTTATAAATTATATGCCAAAAATGTGAGAAATAATGAGGAGCTCATAGTTTTGGGTCGTCAGTTCAGCAGAACCTGAAGGCAGCTCTGAGATCAGCACAGAGAGGAGGAAATGTTTCAAACAGTTATCATTTTGTTCATGAAATCAGAAACAGGACAAACGTTGATGCTGCTTGAATCCCTGATTTCAGATTGTGCCAGTTTGAAAGAGAGGAAACTGAAAGATTAATCAGATCTCCTGTTTCGCGTTAAGCTGATTTCGGTATCAGATTCCCGTCCATTATTTTCTACTTTAGGCATTTGTTTGGAAAGTGGGTCAGAGCCGCTCCACTCAGCGGCAGCAGCACATCTTTCCCTGCGCCGGGCTGATCACCAAGTGTTGGTTTTAATCCAGTGGGTCGCAGCCGGGTCGCCAGCCGGGTCACAGGCCACCACATGCTCTCTTCACAGGTTGAACTGGAGGCAAATATCACTTTTCTTTTACCAAATCTGCTTCATAGAAGGACCCACTGCCCCACTCTGATCATTGCTATGGATCACTGTGAGGTCACTAAAAAATAACAACAAAGCAATGATTTCCTGACAAAGTCCAGAGAGATTTTCAAACAGACAGAAACCAGAACAAGGAAACCTGGACCATCAGGATCATCTTTTTAAAAACTCTGGAGTCGCTCAATCTTTTCCTTTTGCTGAATTATTCAACTTCACTGCAGTTATTTTCTGCTTGAGAAACAAAATCTGTAAAAACTTCTTATAGCACTGCGTTTACAGACTCATTCAATGCATTAGGATATTATGCAAAAGTCAATTTTTTTCATCACTAAATGAAACATTGCAAGGATTAATTACAGAGATGAATTAAATGTTTTTAATTCTCTTAGTTATGATGATTTTCTGCTTAAAGTCAATTAAAAGATGACAAGAATATTACATCAGACTAACTTTGTCAAGTGTTTAAAAAAGTTATCACTGCATTTAATATTTGCTGATTAATTTTAACCAGAAATATTAAGATTAGAGAAAAGTCTCAATGTAAAAAACTGGAATAAGATGAAGTCAAAGTGTCTAAAATAACTCATTAGTACAGAATATTATGCAGAAATCATAACAAAACATAATTCTCCTGTGATTTCTGTTTGCAGCTCAGCATCTGTAGTCAGAGGTAAGTTATCCAGTTATCAGTTATCCAGTTATCCATCTGAACATTTAAACAGAATCAAATGAATAAAGGTGTGAATCTGTAGGAAAAGTGCAACCATTTTATTTTTTGTCAACTAATTTTTGTGAAATCTGAGTATTTTTTGTTTCTTATCTAGATGAAGGAAGCAAACCGACGATGAGAAATGAAGAATATTTGTTTTTCACAGGGGAACCGGAGGTGAGTTTAGCAGCAACAATTAGTTCAGTTTAATTATAAGAGGCCGATTCACAACATGTATCATCATAACTTTATAAAAAAGAAAAAAGTCAATTTAATCCAGTAATGCACTCAATAAATCCCTAATTACATCAGAGGTGGGTAAAAAAGATTTTTATTTAAGTAAAAATAAAAAGTATTTGGCAAAAAGTTCATTCAAGTGCAGAGTCAAATGATCAATTATTTAATATTTAAAAATTATATCATCAGAGGGATCAAAATATAAAGTTAGATGGAAATTTGGGTATTTTAAGGAAAAGGATGACAATATTTCACATAAACAACAGAAAAAGCAAAATCAGGGAAAATATTTTTTCTTTCAAGATGAAACTTTGAAACTTTAAGAGAAACTGCAAGTGTGTGTCTGGAGGATGTTTTATTTTACTCAAATAAGAGTAAAGATACTTCAGAATAAAATTACTCAAAGAGTAGTAAAAAGTAATTTTTCTTAAAAATGTAACTGAGTAAATGTAACTAGTTACTATGTAACTCTGTCTCCTGCAGGATCCTCATGCTTCGCAGAGGAAGTTGCTCCAAACAGCAGCAGCTGCTCTTCCTTTCTCTCCTCTCAAGGTGACATTAATAATAAAATCATTTCTCCTCACAGTCTGAGGATTTTTTAATGTTCTTGCTGTTTCCATGCTGCAGGTGTTGTCCAACGGAGAGCCGTGTATTTTGTTCCAGGCGAGGAAACTTTCTCTGCGCTATGAGAAGCAGAGACCCGTGGACCTGACAGCGCTCACCTTTTCCCCTCAGAAGCTCGTCGACACGAGGGAGTCGCTCTGCCAGCAGGACAAAGCCACGTATGTTCACAAACCTAATGCAAACACACCAGGACATCATTTCAGACTCTGACGGCCAAATCTACTGTTGATGATAATCTAAAGGTTAACCAAAAGTCAAGAAACAATCCAGTTTATTTGTACAGAACATAAAATTATAAAATCATCATAAAAATTTGAGAAACCAGGAAGAAACACTCATCAAACCATCAATAAACCTCAAATATATTGGTCCATGTTACAGTGATTATGGAATGAAAGCAACTCTAAAAAGATGTATTTTTAACTTTTATTTCTATTATCTTGTTTTTTCACTATAAAAATAGCATTTTTGTAAAAAAATAAAAATATCTGATCAAGTTTTTTTCTTTAACTCCTTGTGTCTGTGTGTCTTCTTCAGGCTGGTCATGAGGTTTGGAGATGTGGAGGATTTGAAAGGTTTATCAATCAGGTTAGTCTGTCTGATAATCACTAAATAATAACACGTTATTAGTTTTAATCTGCTGTGAAAGTCTGATGTTAAAAACAACAAAATGACAAATTATTTCAAAACTTTCTCCATCTGTAATGTGACATATTTCCAGATCAATAAGCTACAAATCAATGACTATTTGCAAACTAAGAAACTCTAATGACCTTGTTGCATAAATGCACAGTTGCTTTTTGTTTTAATTTCAGTTCAGTCTAATTAACTTGAAATAAAATGTAACAGATTTTTATCACATTTGCAACATGCACATTTTTTAGCTAACGTCACAGAAATGTTACGAAAGATCTTTATTGTAAAAATCTGTCAGTCAGTAGAAGAATAATTCAATAGTATTGTACATATAACGTGGTAACGCATATAATCATGTAGTGACTTCTCAGAAACACAGGTTTCTATTATCTTGTTTTACACATAATAATAACAACACATAATGAGCCCAGTTGGGATATCCTTCATTTTTCTGCAGTTATGCCTTCATTTCACAGAATAGAGGATCTTTCTGTCTATTCTATTCTGAAACAGACATTTCTGTACATAAAACTTGAAAAAAGTACAATTGAATCCTGCAGGATTGTTAGAAGCTCTGAGAAAGAGCTTCTCTTCATCTCAATATTTCATCAAAATATGCACACAAAAGAAATAATTCATTTTCTTTTCTCCTCATTTTAATTTATAATTTAGTTATAAATCCACTGATTAAAAATTGAAACACCAAGGAACGCTTCAAGTGAGAAAAGACAGATTTGGACGTGCAGATCAGTGAGAATTGGCAAAGAGCTGTCATGTCCATACTCAGCCACCAGAGGGCGGGATTTATGCAGTTATATTACATTGCATTATTTACATTAAGACTGGATATATGCCAGTTAGCAGCCTCCTGGTGCCTGCTTTCTGTAACTCAGCAGCTTTCAATAAGGATATCATTTTTATTTTTATTATTATTATTATTATTTTATTTATTTTTTTTTCAATAAAATTCCCTTCTTTTGCCTTCTATATAGGATATCTTGCTGCTCTCTCTGGTTCCAGTGACTGTTGCAGTACGATAACCCATAATGGGGTTTGGTTTGTCTGAATACCATTTTCTTTCTCCAGATTTCAGCTCTCCAACATATTTTACGAGTCCTCGGGTCAGTGGTGGTTCTCCGTGGACCGGGTCTCTGTTTCATACAACACTTCTGAGGAGGTTGTCTTCAACGCTACAGATGTTTATGCTCCGGCCTCCTCCTCCTACCGCTGCCTCCATGTCAGCAGCCTGCAGAGATACAGTGGTCTGTTGCTGCCGAGCACTGAGCATGCACAGCGCTGGGCCATCACCTTCATCGACTTCCAGGTACCAAATAATGTTTCCAGTATGGGGCCCCTGATTCCCCATCTATCTGCTGGAAGGCAAAAAGCTCCAGTGATGATTAGTTTGTGCTTTTATTGCTGCAGAACTTGTGTAGACTTAGAACTTGTGTGTTATTGCTTGCATTATCCTTGTTCTCCATGTCATCTGCTTTACCCGACTGCAGGCTCATGATTGCTGTGCTGAATATCTCCTGGTGTTTGAGGCCCTGATGTTCTTTACTGTGCTGTCTTTTGGATTTTTCACCAGCTAGACAGCAAGATAACGAAGCTTTAATGACCAAACTTCTCTTTATTTTCACTTGTTTACTGAAGCTTGGCCTCTGACTTCAAGGCCCTTAAGTCTGGCCATGAAACTGAAATATACAATGCATCTTATCAGCTAAAGAACTTTGCAAATTTGCCATGTTTACTGCGAGCTAAAATAAAAACATTTCCATAATTGACTTAAAGGTACAAATTATTCACATCACAAAACAAAGAGACAATTATTCTCACCATTAACCAACATTTACGAACAAATCTTGTCTGAAATACAACGTATTACGGTAATAATTAGCTTAATTTAGGAACTCTTGGGCGTTACGTTCCACCATCTTGAATCTCTTTTTTTAGCGTTACCAAACAATGCAGCAAAATATCCACCAGAGGGCGCTCCAAGTGGTTTTCAAAAAGGTGTCCCGTCGATCCGCGTTTTCCCGCCCAGTTTAATTTACAAAGAGCAACAAAGTGTAGGTTTAAAAATGTAAAGGGCGACCTAAAATCAACTCTGACAGATCATCAGTAGAGCAGGCGTTAGCTAATTAGCTTCCACTGCAAACTACAGCTATGTTAGCTTAAAAGCAGCCGTGGCTAATCTACCGCAGCGACTTATTAATAATCGCACAAATAAACATCAAGCCTAAAGACTTAAAATGTTCTGTTCTTTGAATGGGAAATGTTTCAGTGTTTTTTGGTGTTGAATTATTGTCAGTTAATATGGCAACGAGTCTGTGTGCCTGTATGTAGCCGTCAGAGAAGACGGCCTTCTTCAAATCAGGCAAAACGGGTGTCAATTAACTCAACTACGTTTGTTCTGGCTTGTGCAAAAGTTTGATACCAACTGTCTGATTTCATAAAAGTGGTCTTCGACCTTTAACCTTTCATTAATATCTTCAAAGGCAATGCAGCACAAACAAAAAATTTGTGCTGCACAAACATTTGACACCAATTTCGTCTGATTTGAAGAGGGTGGGGTCAACTTCACTCAGGTGTTACTAGCTACAAACGGCCAGTAAAAGAATCGTCTTTTTTCCCTCCAGCAATCCATGAATGTGCAAAATTTCCGTATATAAACAATAACCTGCAATCGGTCCATTATATGTCTGTTAAACTGAATTAAATCAAGTTTAATAAACGGGTATTGATGTGTTTAGATCCAAGCATTCAACATCAGCGCAGGGAGGTTTTCTCCTGCGAGCGACTGCACCACCGTCCTGACCCCGGCCATCCTGATGGGCCTCATCACCTCCCTGATCCTGCTGCTGGTTCTGGCCTACGCCCTGCACATGGTCGTCCACCTGAAACACATCGAGCACGACGACGACCAAAAGCCTGACATCTACTTCCCTCAGAGCCCAGAGCAGCTGGACCGCTGCTGCCAAGACAGTTCCACCGAGAAGAACGTGATGTAGGACAAAAAGAAAGTTCCCAGAACAGAGACGGAGCTGTGATGACCCGGGCGGTGATGAGCTTTCTGCTCAGGACTTCATTTTTAAGGAAATTGTTTTATTAATTATCTTTGTAACACATTTAATGAAAATATTAATGAGAAAAAGAAAGATCTTTATCAAATTTGCTTTTCCAAGTTGTAACAACTAATTGTTTAGATTTCCCTTTAACAATAGCAGAAAACTCATGTTGGGGGTTTCCTGTCTGCATTTTGTGGCGTCTCTGGATACTCCTGCTTTCCACAAACAGCTCAAAAGCATCGATGTGAAACCAGATGATTAGTATAAATTTGAGGGACTTTATGATTTGAGCAGAGATTAATGTTTATGACAGCTTTTACTTTGGAATGAAAACATCAGTTATAAATGAGGCAGCAAGTTTGACAGGTTTAAGCTCCGCCCCTAACCGGTTTTACCTAAACTGAAGCAGGAAACAGTTTGTGAGCGTTGGTTCCTGCAGAGAGACGATCAGATTCACCTTCAGACCAAACTAGCAGCTTCCTGTGAGTGAGTCCAGCTGCAGGAGAGAAACGGAAACCTCCAACTCTGCTGCTTCCAGCTGCTCACACTGAAGGTGAGTTGGACCAAGAAAACTCAGAGTCACTTTGAGGGAAGTTAGTAGAGGAGGGATGGAGCCGTGACTGACTGGACCTTCTGTGTTTTCAGTTTCACTCAGTGACAAAATGGCTTCCAGGTTAGAGGAGGATCTCTGCTGTCCGGTCTGTCAGGACGTCTTTAAATATCCCGTTGTTCTGACATGCAGCCACAGCTTCTGTAAGGAATGTCTGGAGAACTGGTGGAGAGAGAAACCATCAAGAGGGTGTCCAGTTTGTAAGAGGAGATCTCCAAAGTCTGATCCACCTTTTTAAACCAGAGAGTTTCAGAGGATCTCTGCAGTCTGCACTCTGAGAAACTCAAACTCTTCTGTCTGGACCATCAAGAACCAATTTGCTCCATTTGCAGAGATTCAAAGAGACACACCAACCACAGATTCAGACCTATTGATGAAGCTGCTCAGGATCACAGAGAGAATCTGAAAACATCTCTGGAGCCTTTAAAGAAGAAGCTGGAGCTCAGGAAGAAAGTTAAAGAGAAGTTTGATCAGACAGCAGAACACCTGAAGGTCCAGGCCCGACACACTGAGAGGCAGATTGTTGAGCAGTTTAAGAAGCTTCATCAGTTTCTAGCAGAGGAAGAGGAGGCCAGGCTGGCTGCACTGAGGGAGGAAGAGGAGCAGAAGAGAGGGATGATGGAGGAGAAGATGGAGGCTCTGAGCAGAGAGATAGCAGCTCTTTCAGACACAATCAGAGCCACAGAGGAGGAGCTGAGAGCTGCAGACGTCTCATTCCTGCACAACTACAAGGCTGCAGTGGAAAGAGTCCAGCGCTGCCCCCTGCTGGAGGATCCACAGCTGCCCTCAGGAGCTCTGATAGACCAGGCCAAACATCTGGGCAACCTGGCCTTCAACATCTGGAGCAACATGAAGGACATGGTGACCTACACTCCTCTGGTTCTGGACCCAAACACGGCTCATCCAAGGCTGTTCCTGTCTGAAGATCTGACCAGTGTGACTCCAGGAGAGGAACAGCAGCTTCCTGATAATCCAGAGAGGTTTGGTTTATGGTGGTCAGTCCTGAGTTCTGAGGGTTTTAACTCAGGGAACCACAGCTGGGATGTTGATATTGGAGATCGTGAAAGCTGGACACTTGGTGTGTTAGCAGAGTCTGTCCAGAGGAAGGGAAAAATAGAGTCTGGATTGTTGCTTCTGTATTTGTATGAAGGTGAATATAAAGCATGGTCTCCATCAGCTCCTCCCACTCGTCTCTCAGTGCAGAAGAAACTCCAGAGGATCAGAGTGAATCTGGACTGTGACAGAGGAAAGTTATCGTTCTCTGATCTGGATACTAACACACACATACACACTTTGACACACACCTTCACTGACAAGATGTTTCCGTACTTCAACACTAGCAGTGTTAAACTCTTACCGATGGAGATCTCAGTGATCAAACAGCAGCTTTGAGGTTTTCAGAACAAAAAGTCCAAAAGAAATCTTATTAATCAGACTGAAACTGAACTGATGTTCTGGTTCTTGACTCTGTAACTGGATGTTGGGCTTCTTGACCCACTGGAAATCTTTGTCATCCTGAACACTGAGAATCCACAGGATTGTGTCCTCGGCCCACTGAGACAGTAACCTCTCAGAGGAAGCAGCTGCGGTTTGCGATGGACCTTTCCAGGTTCACCTCAACATCTGTAGCACAGCAGTGGAGATGGCCACCATACCTTTGGTTCTCCAACAGCAGGTGGCAGAAATGACGTGTCGGTCTCCAACATGAGGAAGTGCTTCCACAGCTGATTGGAGGAGAGCAGACTGACTTCCTGCCAGAGAAGCAGGAACATTTCTGGAACATGAACCAGTCAATGGAGGGACGGAGAAACCTGCATGTCCCCACAACCCTGCACATGGACCGTCCCCCTGGATGAGAAACATCTTCTCCCCAGGTGCTGTGAAGCTGCTGAAATGTTTATGATAAACTGATCTGTTTCTGGGTGTAAAACCTGTTTTTTTAACATGATTGTTTAATTGTACTTATTTTGATTGTATACTTTAGTTAAAACTCTTGAGATTTGGGTTCAATTCTTCACTCTATCGTGTTTTTCATGACACAAAACCCATAAACTTTATTTCTGAGTTAATATTCACAGATAACATCTGGATCCATTGGGTTTAAGTTGTTGGAAATTTTTTCTGGAAATATGTGTCTCCCTTTTCTGTCATGATGAGTCGGGTTATGAAAACTCCAGACCTGAATGTTGAACGTTTGTGATTTTCTATTAAATCTGGAATATGACTCCTCATTCTTTAAAGAGACAGTAATCATTCTGTATGTAAACATCTGGACTCGAAGACATTCATATGCAAGCGTCTGACAGATTTGTATTAGCTGTAAGAAAAATATTGTAGGTTGGTGAAGTTGTAGGATCCAAACGCAGAGAGACAGAGGCAGCGACTGAATTTGAAGATTTAATGAAAATAATGATGAAATCCAAAACTTGAGTATTGGGAGGTTGATTTCTGAACTGAACTGATCGCAGGTGTGAGTGGAGAAAGTCCAACTGAGTAGAGAGACGGGGGTGAGGGAGCGAGCACAGGGGACAGAAAAATAAATATACCACTAAAGAATAACCAGAAACAAAATAAAACTACAGTGGCAAAGACTGAGAACAGCATAACTAGGAACAATAAGAACTTCTGAACTAAAGAGAAACGGAAACAAGACTGATATAAACATCTAATTCTCAAGTTTTTTCTCAAAAGTAAAAGCAAAAGTCAGAATTGGTCCGTCTGAAGCTTTTTCCATCACTTTCCAAAGATGTTCGCTGAGGAAGTTCCTCCTTCTGTAATCCGGGCTTCTCACACCAGGATGGATTTTTCTGGAGAACAGTTTGTTCATTTTTGTCCAAAAAGGGACCGTAGGTCTCACATTCACTTCACTCTGTGAGTTTTCTTCACTCGTCTTCATTCAGCCGAGCTAAAACTATAATTACTGCCAATATTATAAAACTAGGATCCTCAAATCCAAGCCTGGAAAGTAGAAAAATACCAAGAAAATATTAGAAACCAAGACATATTTAATTTCAGTTCCAGTAACTTCCCAAAACCTCAAATCAATTAAGTACTAATTATTCATAACTACAATTTAAAAAAACTTGTTTCTAAGTTTTTAATCTCATAAACATGACAATTGCATTATTCTAATTTTTAATCACTTAACCTTATAATTATGATGTTTAATCAGATTCTGACTTTTAATCTCATAATCCTGGCATTTTATTGCACAACTGTGACTGAATCACTCTCATAATTATAATTTTGAATTGCTTAATGAATAATCTCATAAATGATGTTATATTGCATACATATGACTTACTACGTACAATTATTTTACTAGTAGAAAATTGAGTTTCCACATGTCTGGAGAGTGAAATGATCAGCATTTTTCATCTGATTTCATTATACTTATGACAATATTTCTGTTTTCTACACCAGGACTCCCTAAATTGTTCAGTTGGCAACCATCCAAAAAATGGGACAACAATAATATGTCTTTTTAAAGTCAATTTTCAAAAACAAAAAAAATAAATAAATCTCACAAAAATTAAAACAGGAACAAGAGAAGTTAAATGCCACCTGGTGGCCACATAACACAATGGGGCAGAGTTAAATAAACAAAAATAAAAACACTTTCAAGAAAAATACATACCTGGAGAAGCGATTAAACTAAATTAATCCACTTCTGTCCGCCTTTCTGCTCCTAAACGTATAAATAAAAGTGTTTAAACAAGCTGCGCTGCATTAGCATACACTGGGCAGCGAACATGGGAGTTCCCACCAAAAAACAGCGAAATCGCCTATAAAGCTTAAAATAACATTCAAAACTACACAAAACGTCTTCACAAAATGCAAATACACAATAGTAAATAACATCTGTAACAGACTTCGGCATACACAGCTACTTTCACACAGAAAACAATCTTATATCACGAAGCAACCGTTTCAGTAACTTACCCTCAGCAGAGCAGAACAGCGAAGTGAGGGGAAGCGCGAGGAAGCAGATCTACAAAGGGCGGGAAGAGCTACGGAAGCCCAGAAGGCACAAAAAGTACACCTCGCACAGGCAAAAACAATAAAACAGGAAATAAAAATAGCTCAATGAGGTAAAATTCACAAATTCTCAATCTAACATAATTTTCCGCACTTGTTTACAAATAAAACATACATTAACAATTCAAATTCAACATATATAATATAAAACTTTTACTTGGGAGCTATTCCTCTATTACACCTTTGTCCCGTCTAGTTTGTCCAGTTTTTTATCTCTGTCTTTCGTCGCTGTTTTTTGTTTTGCATAATGTCCATTTTGTCCACTGTTATTTTGTGTTTGCTGTAGTCTCAGACAATATGTCAGTTTTTTCATGATGTAGACTTCTAAATAACTACTTAATATTGATGAAATAGTGCTAGTTCTCCTGGCAGATTATTTTTCCATTGTTACATGTGAAATAAGATTTTTTAGGCAGACTTGTGAAGAAACTTATATATATAACCCTCACCATGAATGTCACGTTATTCTAAAATTAATTACTTGCATATCTGTTTCAGTCTGCGAAAATAGGTCATAAAACCTATTATTATTGCCATGTGTTATTATACTTTTGGCCAGTGGAGGAGCTATTGGACGAATGGTGCTATCTGAAAACAACACTGACATACAGAAGAAGTTGAGCGTTAAGTTTTTAAATGCCATCTTTTGGTAGTATTAATGCTTGTATCTATATGCGCATTTTTGCCTTAGGAACCTATTATGTGTTTGCGTTTTAAACGCTGTAGTGGAGGTTAATTTAAATTGCTAATTTTATTGGGTGTTTAGCCTCGGGCTAACCTGCTAGCTTTGTCTGCTTCGGTTTATTCTTCTTCTGCTGCTGATATTTGGGGTTATTTCCTCCTCCATCCTCCGAGGGCTTCATGTTGAAGCACCTGTCCGCTGCCTGCGTTCTGCTCCCCCGCTGCCTCCTCGCTTCCTCTCCGCGTACCTTAAGCGGAACCAGCCGCCTTCTCGGTCGGATGGAGGCGGCCGTGGTGCGCTGCCTTCCCGGGGAGCCGAAGCTGACCATCTCCTTCTGCCTGGAGGACAGTCAAAAACACATGCTGCGGGACCAGGACGAGGCGCTGGGGAAGGTCCTAACTCGGATCTCCAACACCATCGCCAAGAACCAGGTAAAGGCGAAGAAGTCAAAGAAGAAGCGGGATCAGCAGCCGAGCGAGGCTGCGGACACCGCCGTGGTGAAGCTGTTCTTCCAGGGAGACGAGGTTCCCGACACGTTGCCGAACCGCGAGGCTTGGCAGGACGGAGCGGTGCTGCAGGTGGGGGAAGTGAAATACAGTGTTCAGAGGAATGCTCCCACTTTCACCACTGCTGAGCTCCCAGTGTCCCTCATGGCAGGCTTTCCAGTCTGCCCCAAGCTGCAGGTGGAGTTTGGGGAGCTGCAGGACTGCGAGTTTATGTGGTTCAAAGAAAACTCAACAAATACTAGGTAACTATGGATTCTTGTTATTTATTTCACAACGTCATGGTTCAAAAGATGGTGTCCATTCGCTTTCATCCATTCATTAAAGGGGTCAGGGGTTGTCCAAAGGGTCCACTTTTGGCCCTTGAAATGATTTTGTTTGGCTGCAGACCACAAGTCAAAATTGTAACTATTTGACTAATGAAATGGAATAAAGTTCTGATTTTCTTTTCATAAGGAAACAGCCTGAAGATCTTTTATGTTTCAGATGCTAAACAATATGCAAGTTTCATAAAAATGTAGTTTATAGTTGAGCAGGTAGAAAAGTTTAAGCCTGCTACAATAACAAATTTTGTTGGATGATAAATTGCCCCAGAAGTTATTGCAGTAAATATTAATGTTGATTTGAAATCAGTTTCAAGCAATATTGAAAACTTTGCTTTCAAAAATCAATAATGAACGTTTAACAGGGCTGCATGATACCTCAGCACCAGCATCGTATCGGCCGACATTATTCGTTTTTTTACTTATCTGTATCAGTCCAATAAATAAAACTGAGCTGATATGAGCAATTTATTTTTATCATTATTTTTTTAGCATTTTCTGGAGGGTTATTTCCCCCAACGCTGTCAAAACACTATTGCAATGTAGATAACATGAGTAAATATTTGTTTTTGACCATATTAATATTGGATTTCAATATCTGCACACATTTTTTTATCTGCATTCCTAATAGATACATAAACTTTAGAGTATTTTTATTAGCATTTCTTACAGATTTCTTCATCCCTTAGAAGAAAAAGTAAGTCCACACATTTTATTGCTGAAAATTCTCATCTTTATTAGATTTAAAACCTAAAACGAGAAAGAAGATTGTTTCTCGAATTGCAAGAACACGTTTTCTATATTGGATATTTATAAAAAATGAAAAGAAGTCTTTTTTTCCAAATGATCATGTAACATTTGTGACTTTAAACTAGTTTTACTTAGCTGGCTCTTTTGTTTGTAAAGGTTGCAGATGCCTTGACCAAACCATCTTTGTTGTTGTTGTTAAATCTTCTTCAGTCCCTCATGGTTGTTTCTAACTTCAGTCCTAAAGATTCTCTGGCTCCAGAAGGCGGATGGACGCAGGTCGGATGCGAGCGAGTCCTCGTCCCGTCCAATCAGGACATCGGCTGCAGGCTCAAGCTGCGCTGCACTCCCAAAGACGGCAGCCGCACCGGCCAGGTCAAAGAACTGGTCTCCGTGGCAACTGTGGAGGCAGGGCCGGGCGTGTGCACGTTCGACAACCGCCATGCGTACACGCTGAGGCCCGCGGCGTGGCCGGCGCTCAGGGTGGTGTCCTACAACATCCTGGCTGATGTCTACGCCCAGACGGATCTGTCCAAGACGGTGCTGTACCCGTACTGCGCCCCCTACGCCCTGCAGCTGGACTACCGGCAGAACCTGGTCAAGAAGGAGCTGGCGGGCTACAACGCTGACATCATCTGCCTGCAGGAAGTGGATAAAGGTGACCGCAGCTCAGAAACTGAAGATTCACCAGTTCATTAAACATTAAAATCCCCAAGTATTTAGTCCACTTTTAATTCAATACTAGAACAGGAGAGTTTACTAAACACAAGAATGATGCTGGTTTGGAGATTTCTGTTCATAAGGATTGTAGTTTGATGTCATAACTCTTTTTTTCTGTCTTTTGTTTATTTCCTTCTGTCTTTGTCTTTTTCTTTCTTTCTTTTGTTTCATTCTTTGTTGTTTCTTTCATTCGTTTTGTTCCTCATTCTTTCTGTTTCTTTGTTCGATCGTTTCTTTTATTTAATTCTTTCTTTGTTTTATTTCTTTCATAGTTTTGTTTCTTTTTGTCTCTCTTGTGCGAACGGTCTCCATCCATCCAGTTATTTTATAACGCCTCCACCATTTTTCCAGGATTTTTTAAAGTATAAAGAAATTTTTTCTTTGCCTCAGATTCAAAATTAACTTTTTAATAAATGTATTTAAGCCCTATTTTTGCGTAAAGAAGGCTGTGACCTCTGACCTCTTTGTGTTGCACGCTATTCATAATATGCTGATGAAGGTTACTAATTAGTTCTGTAGTTTTCCCTGAATATTGATTTATTTTATGAGATCAGCAGAAACAAGTTGTTGCACAGAATAATTTAAATCTTGGGGAAGAGCTTCATTTTTTAAATAAATGCTGATTTACAAATTAATCATTTCATAAAGCTTCTTGGAAAAACCAGGATCTGCAAACTTATTTATCCAGATTGAAGCTTTTGATATGAAAATAACACAATTTAGATATCTTTGCATTGACTTTAGTGAGTGTAAAAAAATAATCTTTGCAGTTACAAACGGTTGACCAAAACCTTGATATTAACAGCTTCAGTATTAAGCTTTAATAGATGTTACATCTTGATGTTCTGGCCTCTTCAGGCGTGTTTGTGGACAGTCTGACTCCGGCGCTGGATGCTTTCGGTCTGGACGGCGTTTTCAGGCTCAAAGAGAAGCAGCACGAAGGACTGGCTACGTTCTACCGCAGGTTAGTCCAGAAGAAACTGTAATTTCATCCCATTGAAGGTTATTTTTTATGCATTTGGGTTAGTTTCAAAACCCAGTTTCAGTATTTTTTCTCTCTGGATCCATGTGGAAAAATTCTCAGTCCAGTTTATCTTTTGATTTTTATTAAACATCCAACTGGGCCAGAAGTAGGGCTGGGTGATATTTTATGAGAATAACATAACATCAGAGATTTTCAGACCAGATTTGATTTTAATAATAATAACAAAATTGTTTCAAAGTCCTGCTACTGATAATAATTTGATGTTTAAAGATTAAATATTTCTATTAAGTATTATCTGTAAAATGTATAGTAAAGTGTAACGTCAAAAGACACTCAATATTCCTCATTTAAATTGAATAAAATCTTATAAATTAACTACTTTACTCTCATAATATTACACCTTATTCTCGCATTATTTCAACATTATTGTCGTACAAATGCATTCCTGCCATATTGTAACTTTATTCTCGTAATTAAAACTAAAATAAATCTAAGCCTGGTCGTTACATTTAGTTGTACAGCTGATCTGAATTCAAAGTTAAATAAATAGAGGCTGTGAACGACAGCTGTTGAACAAGATGGCCGCCCAAAGCGTGATAACATCACTCTGAACTATGGAAGCACAAGGAGCAGATTGGAGGAAGAAATGCAGATTTTCCAAAATTTAAATCTTCAAAAACTAAAATTTGATGAATCTATAAAATGGGTTTCTAACACTAAGTTATTGATAATGGAGGCAGTAGAACCTGTTTGTGTTCAGTCTGGTTGTTCTCACTGCTGCCCCCTGCTGAGCTGCATGCTAACAACACCCTGCTGTGTTATTTCAGGTCAAAGTTTCGCCTGCTCAGCCATCATGACATCATGCTGAGCGAGGCCCTGACCTCTGACCCCTTACACTCTGAACTGCTGGAGAAGCTTTCTGCCAGCAGCAACCTGAAGGACAAGATCCTGCAGAGGTCCACATCACTGCAGGTACAGCTAGAAACTGGCAGTAATAAACAATAATATTAAATTATTACTAAGAGAAAAACAATAAATTACGAAATGGAAATTATTTATTTATTGCGCCAGGCCTAAGCAGTACTATAATGTTGTGTGGTAGAGAGTTTCAGTGATGCATTACTCTAACATCGCTTTACGCTGCCTGATGGCCGGTGAAAATGTCAGTTCAATCTAAATTTGTGAATGATGAGTGAAACTTCGTCAGTAGCTGTGATTGCAGCTTCCTGCAGGGACTGGATGTGAGGTCATGGCTGTGGCTGCGGGGCGGTTTCAGTCAGCGTTGATTTCCTCTGCAGGTCTCCGTGCTCGAAGACCTCGCCAACCCAGAGAGGAAGGTGTGTGTGGCCAACACTCACCTGTACTGGCACCCAAAAGGTAACCTTTATTTTAGTTATTGCTATTGATTATTTTGACGATTAATCAGATTTTTAAAATCCGATTCTGCAGATTTTACACATTTAAGCCTTTTTATGTATTAGAAATACATTAAAAGATGCAAATAAATATAAATAAGAAAATAATAGTGAATCATTTGTAGCAAAGGACACGAACACATGACACGTTGAGCTCTTTCTGCTTGATGTAACATCACACAGTGTGGAGCTGATCTGTTTATATGTTTATTTTTACCGGTAATTAGGTAGTAGAAGGGGCTTAATAGGATTTTTTTTTTACTGAATTTCTATCAAATTAGGCTAAAACAGACACTAGAGGAATTTTGTGTAGCATATATTTACAGGTGGTGTTTTTTTTTTTTCCATCCTAAATGCAAAATATATTTATTTCTTGTACAGTTTTGGGTTAATTTCTACTATGACTGCGTTGTTCTTTCATCAAATTTGTCTATAAACTCCAGTTAATAATTAATCAGTTGCTAAATTAATTATTTAGCAACTGATTGATGATTATTTCAGTAATCAATAAAACATAATTAATGTAGCAGTGACGCAGCGACAGGTTTTTAACCTGAACCTCATGTCATGCTGAAGGTGGGAATGTTCGCCTGGTCCAGATGGGCGTGGCTCTGCAGCACCTGAGCCAGGTGATCGCTGACGTTGCACCTGGAGCTCCTCTGGTCTTCTGTGGTGACCTCAACTCCACTCCAGACTCGGGTAACAGTTCAGAGGTCAGATCACTCCATGTCTGGTCACCAGAAGCAGAACTGATCTGCTGGTTTGTCGTTGATGTCGCGTCCCCAGGTGTGATCCAGCTGCTCAGCGAGGCGGCGGTTCCTCCGCAGCACGCCGACTGGAGCAGCTCGGGTCCAGAGGAGTCCTGCTGCATGGCGCTGAGCTCCACCTTCCCGCCGCTGCAGAGCGCCTGCGGGCAGCCGGCCTACACCAACTACGTGGGAGGATTTCATGGCTGCCTGGACTACATCTTCATCCAGCCGCAGAGCATGCAGGTAGCTTCATGATTTTTCTTGTTTCATGATAATTATTTTTACCATCACCTGAATCTGACCTGATGATTTTTCCCCTGCAGGTGGAGCAGGTGATTCCTCTGCCCAGCCACCAGGAGGTCACCACCCACAAGGCTCTGCCCAGCGTGGCTCACCCCTCCGACCACATCGCGCTGGTTTGCGACCTCCTGTGGAACTCGTGACCTCTGACCTTTTCATTAAGATGCTTTAACTTCCTCCTGCAATCGAACACGAGGTTGCCTTTGTGAGACGCTGCTTCCCCAGAGATCTGTTGGACATTATAGACTCCTGAAGTTGTTGTGGTTCGGTTCATTCTGCAGTTATTTCATTGTCAACGCTGATATTCAGCGCTCATTTTTAATTAAAAGCACCATGAAGATCATTTTACTTCGCAAGCATCCAGCAGACTGAGTTACTGTCTTCACTTCTGGACAGAATTAAAGGGAAAGATTTAAGATATTAATAGGTTACCATTAGATCATTATTATTATTATTATTATTATTATTGTCAGTGAGGCCTACTGTTGTTGCTCTGTGAAGTCCAGATTAGCGCTGGGCGATAAATTGTCGTTATCAGTTAATTGGATTTTGAAGTTTAATTTTTGGAAATTATTTTCTTACTGATGTGATTTTTGGGTTTCTATAGTTCAGAGTGATGTCAGGGCGGCCATATTGCATGTTTTACAGCTCCATTACAAAATTTTAGGGTCGGGTTATGATTTCTTTTATTATTATGAAAAACGACAGTTTTACAAACATGCAGTCAAAATAATGCAAAAATAAGGTTGTAATTAATTGTGTTCAATAATATTTTAACACATTAACATAAAATGTGAGCAGCTCATGTCCGAGTCTGAAAACTATCCGAGTTTTTTTCTCATTCAAACGAGTTTTTTTCTCTTCATTATAAGATGTTTTTCTGACAAAATTGCGTTTTTATTTTGCTAATGTTGTGCTAACTTGGCCCTAACACTCCATCACTCAACTCACAGAAGGGATGATTGAAAAAAAGACACTTTTTAGAAATACTTTCTTTCCTGTGCAATTAATTAAGAAAAAATAGATTAAAATCAGATCTGGTATGAAAGAATCTGATTTTATTTTTAAGCCATAATGCCCAGCCCTGGTTCAGATTGACACATTCAGCTCAAACCCCTTAATCTTCATTTTGATCTTTCCTAAACTCCTTTGGAAAAAGCAGCTACACTTTGTCACCAAAACACGATGTTAAATTGGGAATTTATGCCATAAACCAGCACGAAGTGGCACGACTGCACAGGGGAAGGAAAACTATACTTGTTTTTCTTCAAATACTTCTACCATAAACTGTAAATGAGAATTAATGTCCTTATATTGTAACTCAGAATAAACTGCTGAAGTCTCTGGTTGCTGTGCGAGTTGATTGGGACGAAATGAAAGACGAATTGAAAGACCCAATCTTTGTGTTTCTCTGCAGGGAAACACAAAGACGCCATGATGGATTCTGCTAACATTTTGTCATTTAGGTAGTTCAGTTAAATCTTTATTTCATTCTTAATTTGAATGTTTATTTCTTTATTGACATGTTGGATACATATTAACAACTTTTTAAATAAATATCTGAAAATAATGCAGATAAATAATAATGAAAAGAATAATTACAAAGCGTAAATGTGGCGACAATGTATTTTTGCAACTGGGAGCAAAAATACATTTAGCTGTTTAACATCTCGAAAGTTCAAATTATACCTGAACTACGATCCCAAATCACAGTCGAGTAGAAAAAAAACAAAAGTTGGAAACATCATCTTATCCCCTACTCCAACATCTCTCTGCCTGGCATTCTAATCATCCAACCATGGAAAGGACTAAAGAAGAGCAGGAAAAGGTAATGTAGAGGATTAGCAGTGTTTACCAACAACTGATGTCATTTATCTTTAGTCAGAGGCCTACTCAGATTCATTGCAAGATTGACTGTTACTGGAGATCCTTCCTGCCCTCAACAACACCACTCACAACAACTCTTTGAAGATACTGATTTAATGCAGCAGTCATCTGATCTAAATTGATTTTTATCCAAAGTTCAACAAAATCAGGTCAATCAGGATTATTGTGACGTTTCGGGAAGTAAAGTTACACTGTGCCTTTAATTTTCCCTTCTCGCCACGCTGTTTTTCTCTGATTGGTCAGAAGAGTGAAAGAGGCGGGTCTAGGTTGTTTGGGACATACCATGATTTGCCATTAAAGGGGGAATTTAAAAAAGTATAAATAAAAATGATCGAATAGTTGCGACACGCGGAAACTACATTCTTTTTTATTTGGCTTGAAACAATAATGTACTTATTTCTAGAGTTAAATAATGGTTTAATTTTGGACAAATGTTTAAGTTTAACACCCCTGACTCGGCAACAAAAGTAAAGGATGACCACCAAGTTAGTCAGAATGACGCATAAGAACCGGAAACGATTCGATCTGACTTGTACATTTTTTTCTAATACATTTTAGATCAATGTAAGACGAAGCAGGGGTGGGTAGTATTAGTTATAAATTGTATATACTGACAACAAATCGCGAATTTGCATATTTGATAAAAATGTTTAGCGGACTTCAACAGATATGTTTTCGGAAATTACCTTATTTTTAAAGTTCTCACCGGATGCTGAATGTGTAACACCCGACTGCTTAAACACGACGCTGCCGAACCGGAAGCCAAACAAGGAATTCGGGTCTGAGGAATGTTACGTGTCATTTCAGAGTTTCAGTCATTCAGAAATCTCCTGAAGTTCTTCAGTGGTTAAACCCCTGTAAGTTTTTATCCTTTTAACTTATTCACACAGTTAGATGCTTAGGAGACCCTATTAACCGGCGGCCAGGCCTCGGTTTGTGGTGTTTTCATGAAGATAAATTGAGCTAAACTAGCTAACCTGAGTTCAAACACCATAAAACGTGAGTTCATGTCAGTCTCAACACTTTTAATTTAATTTAATCTCGGATAAAACGTAAACATGACATTTTAATAGTTTAATCTTCGCTGTTTATGATTAATTATCTGTGTTTGCTGAAACTGTTAAATTAGTTTCTGGTGTTGTACAGAAATTAGCGTCCAGTTTGTTTCGGTTCGTTGTTAGACTTTAAATATTGTTCATCTACGGTTTAAAAGATGTTGCACATCCATTAGCTTTGTTTTGTAAAACAAAAACGATCATTGAAGCCAAATATCGTCTTAAAATATATCAGTTTTAGACAATAAGATCACTTTATGAGGTAAAACAATCCATGAAAACATTAAAGTTCTGCCTGTTTTTATTCAAGTGTAAATTAAGGATTCATCAAGAACAAATGCAAAAAAGAATGAAGATGCTATAAATAATTATAAATTGTGTTTTTCCATTATTAATCTGAGCCTTTTTTTTTTTTAGTTAGAAGGGATTTTGTGTCACTTATGTAGATTTCTTTTTTTCAGGAGATGGTATCAATCCTCCTTTCTTGTGTTTGAAAGTCAGTAATATAAGAAACTGTTGCTTTCCCAAACCCTTTTTCAAACATTTCTGGTTTGTTATGTTGAACTGTATTTCCAGGAGTCTCGCTTTTATACTTCACAAGTTTATTTTAAGTGGAATTTCACTGTGGATCTCTGATCCGATGAAACTATCACACTTTCAGTCAGCAACATTTACTAAAACGGATCCTAATAAATAGATTCGATCATGTGACTTGAGGTCCCACTTTAGCAATGATCATCTTCATCAACATCCTACTTAAAATAAGTTTGATAGTTATGTTTTTAGTATCCATTTAAAAAATCATGTTAGCAACCTTTGGCTGCACAGTGGCGCAGTGGGTAGCGCTGTTGCCTTGCAGCAAGAAGGTCCTGGGTTCGATTCCCGGCCCGGGGTCTTTCTGCACGGAGTTTGCATGTTCACCCTGTGCGTGCGTGGGTTCTCTCCGGGTTCTCCGGCTTCCTCCCACAGTCCAAAAACATGACTGTCAGGTTAATTGGCCTTCCCAAAATTCTCCCTAGGTGTGAGTGTGTGCGTGGTTGTTTGTCCTGTTTGTCTCTCTGTGTTGCCCTGCGACAGACTGGCGACCTGTCCAGGGTGAACCCCGCCTCTCGCCCGGAACGCAGCTGGAGATAGGCACCAGAAACTCCCGACCCCGTTAGGGAGAAGGGTGACGGAAAATGGATGGATGGATGGATTTAAAAAACCTTAAAGGCTGTTCAGGAAAATGTTAAAACATTTTGATGGAGAACCATGTTTTTGTGCCAACCCTGAAATAAATACTTCAGGTGTTCAGATCAGTTTTGTAGCATCTCCAGCTTGAAACTTATATTTCTATAAACTGCTGCTTTGGACAACCAGGTTTTTATTTTTATTTTTTAGAGTGGTACCTTGCTTCAACAGATCACATGTTTAGAGATTAGAGCAACGATATAAACCAATGTGAAGCGTTTTAATTATAAAACTGACCATTTCAGACAAATATTTCCTTGTTGTGGTTAAAAGAAAAAGCAACAAAATGTTTGTCTTTTAGGTTTTTGTGTAAAATAAAGGTCACCAGTTGTTAAAATCAGTTATTTCTATTAGAAGTCATCAAGTGACATGATTAAAATACTATAATTTTAGTTGTTATGAATCTGTGTTTCACCAAAGTTCAGTCCAGTTTATGCATCGCACCTGCAAGAATTATTCTGCAAATGTTACTCACTTTATCTGTATTATGTTTGCACTTCTTTATTTATTAATTAGTTGGAGAAACACATCATAATTAAAAGAAGCTATTTGAAAATTATCAGTCCTATCCAGAGGTGTGGAGATTAGCCAAAACTACTTTAACTTATCTTTACTCAAGTAACAGTAAACAGTATTTGGTAAAAAGTACAGAGTATCTGATCAAAACAATCATTTGACATTTAAAAATTACATATTTAGACATACCAAAGTGTAAAGTTACATTTGGAAATGTTGGTATTTTAAGGACCAACATGACAATAATTCATGTAAGTAAAAAAGTTTTTCCAAATCAGTTTATTTCAATGTAACACTTATGAAACTATAACAAAATCTGCAGCTGTGTGTCTGTCTGGTGGATTTCTGTAAATGGGTTGAAAATCCAAAAAATTCACTCAAGAGTAGAAATACTTCATAATGAAATTATGCAAATAAAAGTCAAAAGTTCAGCGTAGTAAAAATACACATAAAAGTACATTTTGTTTTTCCAAACAGTTTATGTATTTGAGTGAATGTAACTAGTTAGTACCCAGCTCTGATCCTCATATGAGCTTGTGAAGGTTTTAAAATCGTATTCTTTATGCTCCTCCTCAGGCTGCGCCGCACTGTTGATGAACTCTTTCCTCTTCCGCTTCCTGCTGCTGACGGCTGAAGGATGAAGGCTTTGATTCTGGTTGGGGGTTATGGGACCCGGCTGCGGCCGCTCACCCTGAGCGTCCCCAAACCGCTGGTGGAGTTCTGCAACAAGCCCATCCTGCTGCACCAGGTGGAGGCGCTGGTCAAGGTGAGGAGGAGCTGCGCTGAATCTGCTGGCGGGTTCGTGATGACCTTTATTGATCGGTCGCCGTGTTCCTGCGTCTCTGTGCGTGTTTGCAGGCCGGGGTGAACCACGTCGTTCTGGCTGTCAGCTACATGTCGGAGCTGCTGGAGAGGGAGATGAGAGTCCAGGAGCAGAGAGTGAGAACATTAACCAACATTCAGAGACTGCAGCCAAAACAGGGCTGGAACGATTAGTCATGTTTGATTCATTAATAAAATAATAATTTAGCAATAAATGAGTCAGTAACTTATCACAATAAACGATAATATTGTTGTTTTGAGATTATCTATTAAAAGTAATTACATAACAACACAAGCATTCATTCTCAAAGATTAATAAACTTTAAATCCTAATGAATATTTAACACTGGAAAACATTTTAAATATCCAAAATAACAGAAACAAAATAACAGAAACAGCAAATAAAATGAATTAAAATTAATTTCTGTAAACAAAATCTTCCTTCAAAATCAGGACTAGTTAAGACCAAAACACCCGACTGAAAACTTTTATCATCCAGGTTTTGGTTGAAAGAGAGAAAAGAGAAAAACTTTGAATCATGCAGATGGAAATTGTTGACTTTGTTTAATTTACAATGCAACGTATTGCTTCTTGCGACAGACATACAGAGCAGCAATTAAGCCCAAACTGTACACAAGTAGAAATATTTTCCATTTTAAAAGAAAAAACATGTTTGTCTGTAAATTAACAGTTTTAGCCTCACATGGTTCAAATTCTGTAAAGAAAATCTCCTGTTGAAGTAACCAGTTGATTGACTCCGACTTGTTGACGTGTGAAACAATTTTGTTTTATGTGAAGGATAAAAATAAACATTTGAATTTTTGTTGTTCTGTCTGCTGCGTCCTGATTATCATTTTGTTTCTGTTTCTCTCCTCAGCTCGGGATCCAGATCTCTCTGTCTCATGAGAAGGAGCCTCTGGGAACCGGTCAGTACGAATAACATGTCTAAACATTTTAACTCGACTTCAGTTGAATAAAACATACTGAAGGGGAAACTTCTCCATTCAAAGTGTTAAATATCAGCAACTACGAATATTTTAATGAGAAAAAACTTTTGTATAATTAATTGAAGTTGGTTATTTCTGCATGATGCTGCAGTTAAACTCATTTTTACGTTAAAACTTTACATTTACCTCAAAATGCTTCATATTTCGACTCTGGAAGAATCTGCTGGTCTGCAGGAATTCAGCAAAGATTTAGATTAAACAAAAGTTCAGTAAAGATGCATTTTCATCCACATTTCCCCTGCTGGTTGTCCTCGTCTCAGTCTCTGATTTTATTGTTTCTGCTGGTTCGCAGCCGGGCCGCTGGCGCTGGCCCGAGAGCTGCTGAACGTCGACAACGAGCCGTTCTTCGTCCTCAACTCGGACGTCATCTGTGACTTCCCGTTCACAGATCTGCTGCGGTTCCACCGCAGCCACGGCCAGGAGGGAACCATCGTGGTGAGAAACCGTCAGAAATGGTCCAATGATCCAGAACCAGGCTGGGAAACATTCACAAAAACGTTCAGAAAAGAAATTAGTTCAGAATATTTCAGGTTCTTGTTGGATTTAAATTTAAGCTTTAAAAGTGATAATAGTTTAAGACTTTTTGTAAAATTTTATGTGATTTATTTCTTTTGTTTGTGCTGCAGATTATAAAACCAGGTTTGTTTTCATTAAACTTAAATGTTGTCAGTTTCTGTTAATAATCAAAAATATAAACACATTTAGAATATTATTACATTTTATTTATATAAGTATTTTAAACTCATTTAAATTAAAAGCAGATTTTAGAGAAAAAATACTGAAGCATTTATTTATAATTAGTTTAATATTTATAAATAAACACACTTTACTTATAAAATATATCTATTTTATAAATATTGCAGGTTAACTGTAGTATTGTTAATAATAAATGTGTTTATTATTGCACAACAAGTGCAAAGTTTAGCAGTTTTGCGTTTATCTAGTAGATTTGCACACAAGCTAAAAACAAAGAAGGAAATTGAGCAGAAATCTGCAAGAACTAAATTAAAAACAGATTTTAGAGAAACAATTTAAATTTAAATATTTTTTCTTTACTCTTCTGACCAGATTAGCACCTGAGTGTCCATTTTTACCCCCAAAAAACAAAAAATAAGAGAAAAAAATAACATTTAGGTTCGGTTTAGTTAAATGAAAACAAATGAAGTTAGAAGAGCGAAGCTTCTGTCTTTGATCTGAAATCGTTGAATCCAGACGAATGAAAATGTGAAACGTTTGTGTGAAGGTGACGCGGGTGGAGGAGCCGTCGAAGTACGGCGTCGTCGTTTACGAGTCGGAGAGCGGCAGAATCCAGCGCTTCGTTGAGAAGCCGCAGGTCTTCGTCTCCAACAAGATCAACGCCGGCATCTACATCTTCAATCCCAGCATGCTCAGCAGGATACAGGTGAGTATTTACACACAAAACGAGATTCATAGAGAGACGTTGAAACCCCCAAAAGACGCTTCCTGCTGAGCTTAGAGATTTATTAACTTTTCTATTAGGAAGATGAATTTTGTTTCAGTGATTTTCTAACCTGAACTTTAAATGTTTTCCTGCTTTAAATGAGCAAAAGTTTATTAATAATCCATCATGTTTCCTCTAGGATCAGAGGAAAAGCTGCTTCCTATTTCTAGCTGTTCTACAGACTTTAATTAATGCTTTGACTGCAGATTAGAGCAGTTTTAGCACCATTGGTGTTTTTTTCTTAATCATTTATTTATTATTAGGGTTTTTTCTGTCTCTGGAATATTAGTAATAATTTTAAATCTACTTCTTTCAATGTTATTTAGACACTGGTTGTTGTGTAGGAATCTGGAAGCACCAGATTAATTTTTGTAAAATTCAGCTTGTATGTTTTCTGGTTTAACTGCTGTGATGCGTTCGTGTGCAGCTCAGACCAACTTCTATCGAGAAGGAAATATTTCCTGTCATGGCGAGAGAGGGGCATCTGTACGCCATGGAGCTGCAGGGTAAATATTATTACACTTCAGATTTACTGCCATTTGTTTCTGTTTTATTTTCTTTTATGTTGTCATTTTTATCCTTCCTCTTTTTTCTTTATTTTCCTGTTTTTGTTAAAAAAAAAATCTGTTTTCTTTTCCTTTTTCTTTAAACAAAATAACTGAACTGCCTCTGAAAAACATGGAATAAATTGAATCTCTGTCATGTTTCTGTTCTGAAACCAAACATCTAAATGTAGAGAAAATGTGAAAAATATTTTCTAAATATTAAATAATTTAAATTGTTCCTGTCATTATTGGTGCAGACAGATTTATGTTAAGTTTTTTTCACAGCAGCAAACAAATGAACTTGCAAAAGTGGAGAACAAAATTTACAAAATAATAAAATAATATAAGTCTAATAAAATAAATCTTTTTTAAGGAGGAACTGACTGTGAAAGCTGTGGTTTAGTTTGTTGCTCATTAACGAGGGAAATTGAAACTATTTAGTCAGTGAACCTCCTTCCATGCTGCTGTAGCATCAGAGTAAAAAATGACTCGCTCTGATTTTTGCAGCTCACAGCTCCACCAGACGTAAGTGTTTGGATCTTTTCTCTCATCCAAACTTGTGTAGATCTGGAGAGGAAATGACTGCAGACGACCGACAGATTGGAATATTTGAGTTAGAAAAGTCAAAAATGTGCTAGAAAAAAATCCACACATTTCTTGAATTTCTGAATTTGAAAATGTGCTTTAAAAAAAAATCTAATTTGCTTAATCTTAGAATTGTTTTGAAAAAATGTTGAAGTTTGAAAAGTCCAAAACTTTTTTTTTTTTCTTGAAAATTTCTGAAGTTTTCAAGCCAATTTTTGACTTGCAACTCAGAAACCAGATCAGCTGCTGTGATGCTGGAGCTCTTCTGCATCCTCATCCCCCTCTCTGTAACTACAAGGACAGACACATTTCCCTCCCAGTAGACAGACCAGTGCTTCCAGTTTCTCTGTTACTGTAATCACAGTTTTCACCCTGAAGTTACCAATCCGTAGTGACGTTGCCTCGTTTGCTTCTTTCATTATTTGGGATAAATTCCACATTTTTCCAAGGATTTTGGTCTAATTTCTCATACAAATACACTGAAATAAGACAAAAGTAGCTTATAAGTAAGTCTTTAGTAAGATATGAAAGTTTGATTTAAGTAAATAATTGCTTAATATTGATGAAAATTGCTGAATTTACTGGCAGATTATTTAATGTATAGAAATATATTGTTTTTCATAAAATAATGTGCCAGTGGAAGTAGCACTTTTTGATGAATATTGGGGAAATATTGTCATAAAAAAGCCTTTATATCTTCATGAAAAGTTACTTGCAAGCTACTTTTGTCTTATTTCAAGTGTACTGAGATATTTGCACAACAATCCTTGGTGAGATTTTGTGTTTTTGCCGTGTTGATGAGTTTCTCTAGCGCTGCCCTTTAAATATAGATTTTTTTCATATCAGATTTGATTTCCAATTTTAGTTGAATTTTTTTTTTTGTTTTTTTGCTTCACTTTTTTGGCTAAAAAAATTACAATTGGGAAAAAATATTTTCAGAAATTGGCTCTTATTTCCATCCTGCCTGTTAGGGAACATTAGAACCAGGTTATGGTCATTTTGTTTAATTACAGGAATAAAGTCATAATTTTAGCAGAGTAAAATGCAATTTTACCATAAAAAAATCAGGTTTTTTGTGGGGGTGAAAAAAAAGCTTGAATGCAGTTGATTAAGTAGTTATATGAATTATTATCTGCAAAACTTGTACCAAAGTATATCTTCACGAGATGCTCAACATTTCTCTCTTTATTTTTCTTTTTCTGTTGTAGTTTTCATAAAATTACTTCCTTATTTTCCTAATGTTACAACTTTATTTCAACTCTATAGCTGTACGGCTGTTTTCTTGTAATATTATGACTTTATTCTCATATTTAAAGTATCGGTTTGGCCCTAATGCTGTCGCAGAGTTGGCCTGAATTCAAAGCGTAAATAAACAACATGGCCGCCCTCTTGCCCAGCCCTCAGATCGTTTCTCTCATTTCTGACCCGTTGGGTTTGGCGCCTGCAGGGTTCTGGATGGACATCGGTCAGCCGAAGGACTTCCTCACAGGAATGTGCATGTACCTTCATTCTCTGCGACAACACGCTCCAGAGAGGCTGCGCACAGGACCCGGTTTCCTTGGCAACGTCCTGGTGGTGAGTGCGGCTCGTCCACGGTGTGAACAATAAAACAACCACAGACGTGACGCCTGAGAGGATCACGTTTGTCTGCAGGACCCGACGGCGCAGATAGGGGAGAACTGCACCATCGGGCCCAACGTCACCATCGGCGCCGGCGTTGTGGTCGAGGACGGCGTCAGGATAAAGCGATGCACGGTGCTGAAAGGGTCCAGAGTCCGATCGCATTCCTGGCTGGAGAGCTGCATCGTCGGGTGGAGCTCCTCCGTCGGCCAGTGGGTGAGTCCCGACCAGCGGCAGAATCAGGACAAATATTATCCTGAGTACCGGTGGGACGTGAAATCCAAGACATCAAATCAAAAAATGAAAAAATGAAGTGAAAATTTGCTTGAAAAGCTCGGATATGAAATAAAAAAAAAAGGTGAAATTTCTGCCTTTGAAAAGTCAAAAATTTACTAGTAAAACTTTGGAAATGTCCCAAAATTGTACATTTTCATCTTCTGAAGCTCAGAAATTTCCTTGATTTTTATTCTTTTTTTTTTTTTTTTTTTTTTTATAGAAAATTGTTTAGAATAATTCAAAATTTTTTTTTAAACTCAAAAATTTAAAGTTTAAGAAAAAAAAATCATTTTTTTTATTTTTTTTTTAAGCATATATTTGACTTTTTTGTCTGCCATTTCTGAGGTTAATCTCAAACTTTCAGAGTTTTTTGGTGTAAATGTTTTATTTTTAATTTTTTTGGTTCGATCTAAATGTCGCTGGCGCCGTCGTAACTCGGCTGATGTTTTCTGTTTCTGGGTTTTCCGTCGTCTTCAGGTCCGTATGGAGAACGTGACGGTGCTGGGGGAGGACGTGATCGTAAACGACGAGCTCTACCTGAACGGCGCCAACGTCCTGCCTCATAAATCCATCAGCGAGTCGGTCCCAGAGCCGCGGATCATCATGTAGCGCCACCCGGAGGAGGCGGGAGGAAAACACCTCGGCTAACTCTCCACTAACTGAATCCCCACGTTGCCTCGGACAAACTGACAAGTGGAAGATGAACAACCAAGTTTATTTTTTTGTTTATTCACATTTAATTTGGACTCGTTTTAGCCCTGCATGGCTGCAGTTTCCTCCAGACGGCAGGAAGTTTGACTTTAGCGGGACGGACGTCGGGTTGGAGGAAAACCGGTTTGGGTTGGTGCAGTTGGTAGGAAGGTAGAGCTGATGATGGGATTATGGGTGAGCGTTGCTTCTTAGACTTTATACGTTCATATTCTGAAGGATCAAACAGCAGCTTTGTGCTCAAATCATGACTATAAACGGTGGGGAAGTTTAAAAACTCATCAAAATGTGAATGTTTGTTATTTTTCTGTCAGCCGGATGAATGTAAAGAAACAGAAAATCTCATCTCAGAAATCTGGAATCAACATTATGATCCTTCATTTAGATTAAAACTAATTGTTACTCAACAGATTTTCTCTCTTTTGCGTCAGAAACGAAGCGGTTACTAACAGGATGAAGCAGATTTTCATTCCTTAATGAGGTCAAATCACTGCTTTTCAGCAGCTAAATGCACTGAGTTTGTGTCCATTTAAAAGAAAACAGTCAACATCTGATATTCATCTGGCTTTTTAAAAAATACATTTCCAAATGTGATATTTTGTAAATTAATGCTCCAAAACGAGACGTATTAGTGTGGATTTAACCGGACTGCTGATGTTTTCATCCACAAAATTTAGCAACAGCAAATGAGTCCAATCAAACTTTGAAAAAAGTATTTATTTTTAAAACTTTTTTTATTTTGAGAAATATATTTTTTAAAATGAATTTATTTACAAATATTCCAACAGATTAAATTTGATTTAATTCAAAGCGTAGAAAAAACACTGAAAGTTTGATATTTGAGCCGTCATTCATTTTAAAAAAGAGATTAATTTACTTTATCACTTCCATTATCTTGATTTTCTTCTTTTTTTGCGTCTCCTTTTATTATTCTGTTCATACATCATTTTTTAATTAAAATTTAAATTATTATCCTCTCCAACAGAACGAGTTTCATTAGGAAAGAAAATCCGGTTTGGAATCTATATTTGATTTTAAATAATTATATACATGAAATATGCCAAACTGACCGGAGGCACTTTGGCTAAACGCATCTTAGAAAACATTTCTAAGTTGTTAGTTTTAAGAAAATCTCTCGGCTTGATGTGAAAAATGCTTTTTTGGCAGCAATGTAGGAAAATTTCCTCTCAGTTGGATTTTTTTTTTTGTAAGCGAGAAAATAAAAACGAACAAAAACATGAAATATTCGACGCTCAGTTTGACGTCGGATGAACCTTCGCCTCATCGCCGTGACGTTGGGCTTTCTTGGCGATTTTACCTCCAGTTTTTTTTTTCTTTATTTTTCGTTTGGCTGAAAATAACAGAAATGTGGAAGCGGTACTTCGTTCACTCCTCTGAGTTCTTTCGGTCAACGTTCCTGTAGAAACTGCTAATTATGGGAACCAGAGCTGTTTGCAGTCATTATGAGAAATCCTGAAACGGATTGAGGTTTAAGCTCTAAAATAGTAAGAAAACTTCAACTTCTGACCAAGTTGAATCGTTTTCTGATGTTCTAACTGCAGATATTTAATCACTAAGTTGATCTTTATTAATTATTTATCTCTGTTTATGTGCCACCTGTCAAACGGCTACGGTAAGCAGTTACTGATTTAAAGTCAGGCAGTATTCTGGAGCCTAAATGTGTAAAAAGTGTTGGTGAAGGAAAGTTTTTTTCTTGTCATTAAGGTGTTTTTCTAAAGAAAGAAAATAAATAAAGGTATTTGGATTAAGTCTGTTTCTTCTGTTATTTTCAGAGCTGGTTTTGTTTAAAGATGAAGCAAAATGAGTTTCACATTTAATTTATTTTTTTTTGGCCCATGTGTCTGTCCGGACCGCATCCTCCCGTCCCAGTCCAGATGAACTCTGACCTTCTGCAGCTTCTTCACCGGGAGACGTTTGCTCGGTTCCGGATGGGAAACAGGCGTCACGTCTCCGTTGAACAGACAAATCCCCCAGAATGCATCTGTGGCTCTTCCTCCGGACCGGAGCCCTAGTTCTGGTTGATGAGGGAATAATACGTCGATTTTAGATGATCAAATTTTAAATGAAGACGGAAAAAGAAATAACAAAAAAGTTGCACTGATATCCATCAAGTCCAGTCAGATTCTAATGGGCTCCACAATGACGTTTATAAAACATGAAACCAGAGAAGCGCTGCTGAAAATAGAGATAAAACTGCTGACAAGTTAAAAATGTGTTTAATGTCACAGAAAATACAGGATACCTTCACCTTCTAAAACCCAAAAACTCCCAAATGTGGATTTATTACACGCTCAGGTGCAGTTCAACCGTGTTTGGGTCCAGAATCACCGGAGAGAAGGAAACCATGCGCTTCATGTTGGTCCAGATGTTGTAGCTCAGGTTGCCAGATGCTTGGCCTCATCCTGGGAGAGGCTGCGGCTCATCCAGCAGGGGGCGCTGTTGGACTCTTCCCTTTGCAGCCCTGAGGTTCTGCAGCAGCAGAAACTCATCCTCAGAACATCTGAACTCTTCTTCTGCTGTTGTGACGGTTTGTGAAAGATCCTCCATGTTCTCCTTCATCGCCTGCCTCTTCTGCTCCTCTTCCTCCCTCACAGCTCTGCCCCTCTCCTCCTCTTCCTCCCTCACAGCTCTGACCCTCTCCTCCTCTTCCTCCCTCACGGCTCTGACCCTCTCCTCCTCTTCCTCCCTCACAGCTCTGACCCTCTCCTCCTCTTCCTCCCTCACAGCTCTGACCCTCTCCTCCTCTTCCTCCCTCACAGCTCTGACCCTCTCCTCCTCTTCCTCCCTCACAGCTCTGACCCTCTCCTCCTCTTCCTCCCTCACAGCTCTGACCCTCTCCTCCTCTTCCTCCCTCACAGCTCTGACCCTCTCCTCACATTCTTTCACAGTCAGATGAGTAATTTAAGATTTCTTATCTATTCTCTTCTCTAAACATCCTGGACATAAACATGGCTTTGAAAAGGTAAAATTGCAGTTTTAACTTGTCGCAATTTGTGTTAAAAAAAACATTTAAAATATCAAGAATTAAAATTAGCATTATGATTAGTCTGGATAAAAATTTAAATATTTGAAATTTATTTTTGACAATTTGTAATTTATGTTTCACAGCCAGTAATTTATTGCAGATATTCTGAATTGAAACTTCAAAAAGTCAAGAAACTATTATTATTATTATGCTCTTATGCATTTTGCGCAGCTTTGCGTTTTTCTCCTGATTTCTGTTTTACATGAAGGTGACAGAAGAGACGAGCAGGCAGGAAATCAAGTCAAACCAGCTCCCCCTGCTGGTTGCTGCTGGAACTGAGCATCCTACCGTAAAACCCATAATATCAAACTGGAAACTTATTTTATTTCCATATGAAGCTGAAAGGAATAAAGAGCATTAATTTTCCAACTGTGTATTAATTGGTCAGCCAGTGACTGAAATCAGATTGTTTTAACATTATCATTAGATTTTTTTTACAGAAATAAATGTTTTTTAATAACAATAAGTCCAGAAGAGCAGCAGAGACCCGCAGCTCAGGAGAGACATGTATCCTTTATGGAAAGTGTCTAAAAGTAAGCAAAGAGTTTCCCACAAGCTAAACGCCTTAGCAACTACAGAATGGCTTAGATTTAAGCACAGCCATGTGTTAGAATGGCCTAGTCAAAGTCAGGATCTAAAACTGAGAATCTGTGGCAAGATAGTATCTATACAGTCAGACTGAGTTTGAGTTGTTTTTTCATAGAAAAATAAGCCAAACTTTCTAGTTGTGCAAAACTAGTAGAGAAATTCCTAAAAACACCTGCAGTTATAAAAAAAGCATGCCACACTTTTCAGATTATTGTTTGCAAAATAACTACAACTTTTTACTTTACAATTTTGAACAACTTTACATATCATGTAAAATCACATGTACTATTTCTATAAGTAGATTTTCTTTATTTGTGATTTATGACAATAAAATCAAATTTACTCAAAATTATATTTTATAGCATATAAATACTCAAAAGAGGTCTTGCTCTTATAAGTAAATGTTCTGTTGGTTGAAATACATACAGGAAGTTTGTTGCCATGCACTTTCTTTCCTCCACTTTACAGATGCTGAAACTCGGAGATTATTAATAAAGTTTATCTTTTATCACATAATATTACACAATAAAAAGATCATTTAGATAATATGAGGCCACAATGTCACAATAACCACAATATCAAGGAAAAGTACAGCAGACAAAGGAACCTTGACCCGAACTGCTGCGGGATCATAAATCAGTGATAAAACTGGAAAAGTTTTGCTACAAACAAAAATAAAAGGTTATTTTTAGAGCAAAAGAAAAGCAATATTTTTTATTGCCCCACAGTGGAAAAATTCAGGTGCAAGTTAAAGATAAACAGATGCAAATTTAAGCCAAAGAAAAAACAAACACATATTTAAAATATAAGAAGAGGTGGAGTAAGGTAATTAAAATGTGTAGATTAGGTAACCAAATAAAAATACTCAGATGGTGTGCCTTTGATTCGGCTTTTAAACCAAACAAGATTGATGGGAGATTTAGATGATGGATTCAAAACGGATTAACCACATACTATACATTTACCCAGCAGGGGGTATTTCAGAGTTTTGAGGAACTTCAGAGGGACGATTTCTTTAGATATCTACAGTTTACGGCCTATTTCAATCAAAATATATGTGACAATTGGGACACAGCCAAACCAGGACTTTTTAGGGTGTTTCAGGTTCATGCAAGAAACCTGTTTCCATGCTGAACAATGGTATTCTATTGGCTAAACAAGGTGACACAAACTACATAAGAAACAAGTAAAAGAAGGAAATTTATCGATCTGAACGGAAGAATGGGAACAGATTAACACATCACACTGGACAACCTCAAGCTCCAATACATGGAGGTTGTTCTGTTGGAAAAACTGTCCGATATTTTGTAACTGCAGTTCAGAAAAAGCATCGGGAAAGCGGCGACTCATGTTGGAGACTCTGTGGAACAAATGAAGCAAATCACCACCACATCTTCTGGGGTTGTCCGGTGATCAAAGCTTTTTGGGAACAAATATGTTCCCACATAAATAATATCTTTATTGAAAAAATCCCATATAAATGTGAATCCCTATACTTAGGAAACATTTTATTTGATAGCTGGGCTCTGGCAGATAAAGCACTGCTGCTAGTGCTTCTGGCAGCAAGCAAAAAGACAATCACTAGAAAATGGTTAAAGCCTGAAGCACCTGCAGTTGAGGATTGGGTCAACGTCATACAGGACATTTACATTCTGGAGAAACTGTCTTTTTCTGTTCAAGGTCAAAGGGAATCATTTTTCAGGAACTGGTCAAAATGGACTAATTATGTAAAATCTGTACTTCCTGTGGACTAAAGATCTCTGTCACATGCAAGTTTGGTGGTGCTGCGTAGAATATCCTGGTTAAAGAAAACAAGAAAGGGAGGAAAACTATTTTTCTGGAGCCGCTGCAGCCTGGATGTTTCTGGATGTTTGCACTTTAACATCATTGCGTAAGTCATAAACCCTGTGATTTTATGACAGGATACAACTTCTGTTTGGTCAGATAAGAATGAGAGCCTAATTATCTTGACTCATGTCGACTGTGTGCAAGTGTCACACATATGTAAACAGACAGCTAATCTATGCAGGTTAAATGTTTTACCAGCCAATAAAACGGATCTGCTGCTTCTTTAGGTCAATGTTTTCTTCAAGTCGCGAAGCTTCTCCAAAGGTTGAGAAGTTAAATTATCATCATCATCGGGGCAAATTTTATATTTTTTTGAGGATTTGTTCCCAGTCAGAGACCGTGGTTCTGTTTTGAAATATAAACAGTCGACAGTTTCCTTACGACACGTTAAAAGCTTTTATTCAGCCGATTGGAGGAGCAGCATCAACGTCTCTTTAAAAATGACTGATTTGCTATAAAGGTGAGGATTTGCTGACAGAAAAGCAGAGAAGATGTTAGAAAAATTGTGATTTTGATTGCTGTCGAGTTTGTGGAGCAAAGTTTACCATTCCTTCAAGACCAACTTGCAACTTATGAGCTTGTTTTGAGTCAATAATGCTTTTATTTTGAGGGAAAAGTTCTGGTTTTATTGGCAGATTATGTTCATTATTGTTTTAACTGAAATAAGTGGAAGTAGAACTTTTTCACTATTAATATTATTAGAACTGAGTAACTGATCAAAACATCCATCACTTAGCATTAGCGTCTACTAAGTACCATGTTGGTGTAGCGTTTAGCATTAGCATCCACTAAGTACCATGTTGGTGTAGCATTTAGCATTAGCGTCTACTAAGTACCATGTTGGTGTAGCGTTTAGCATTAGCATCCACTAAGTACCATGTTGGTGTAGCATTTAGCATTAGCGTCCACTAAGTACCATGTTGGTATATTATTTTAGCATTATCATATGCTAAATTCCACATGGAGTTAGCGTGTTAGCTTTTGTTAAATTCCATGCTGGTATTGCACTTTAGTGCTAGCAAAGCTAATGTTTATGATTAGCCTAAGGGTTATTACAGCTAACGTTTTAGCTACAACAGAAAAAAAAACAATGTCTAAAAGCTTGTTTATATAGATTTCAATAAATAAAATAAAAAATGTTTCACAAGAGTCAAAAATCTACTGGAAAACAGTAGAAATATTTAGATGATGAAAATGATTTAGATGAAGATGATTTTGTTACGTAACGTCAATAAAACATGCAGTTAAAGCAAATGAGTGTCTCTCCCACTGCAGGTTACCTAAATAAACATGACGCACAGCAGAAGCACCTGCTCTGTCCAAGCTGGACGTTCATCAGCGGCGCTTTGCTGAAAGAAACCGAACCCTCAGCGACATGCATGTTTAGAAACGCGTCTCTCAGCAACCGAGTCAAACAGCAGCTTAAATAAAGGAGACAATACAGCTGACTCATCACAAAGAACCGTCTTAATCTTTTTAAATTCCTCCTGTCATTATAAACTAATCTGTGGATGTTTGATCTTTCCTCTTTACAGAATATCGTCTCTCATGTTTCCTCCCAGACAAAAGAGAACAAGTAATTGATCTTCAGTACTTCATGATTCCAGGTAAGTCAAAAAAATTAGCATGTCTTTAAATAAAACCTTCTTCTGTCAATCATTTCAGAAAGTGAAACTCATTTATTACCAGTTTCATCACATAGAGAGAAAAAACAAAAGCATTTTATCGTAGTTTTGATGATCGTGGCTCACAGAGAATAAAACATATTTTAAACAGCATGTCAGGTTGATATCTATTTATAAGGAAGCATTAACTTCTCTAAAGACTGTGTCCTCCAGAAAACCCAGTGGACCAGAACCAGCAGACGACTGAATGAGGATAATAATATAAGTCAGGCCAGATATTTCTAAATTAGCATCACAAAATCAATGACTTTGATTGGGGAAAAAAATCACAAAGTCCTGAAGGGACTGATCGATTTTAAAAGATGTCGGGATTTTTTGATTTTAAGAATCAAATGCAGACATATCTATTTTAAATATTTTGACAGTCTCAGGAAACATTTGCAATATTGATTTTTTTTTTTTTAAACATAATTCTAATTTCTCAGTTATTGAATTTTGGGTTTTCACTCTTTGTCAACCAAAATTATCAAAAGGACAAGAAATAAAGTCCCTAACTTTGTACATTTTCACAATAATCTCACATTTTGAGCTGACTGTAGATTTAATGTGTCAAATTTTCAAAATGTTTTTCAGATTATATGATTGATAAGTTTGCACTAAATGTTTTCCTGCCTGTGTTTCTGTTTAACCATGTTTATGTCTAAAGGCTGAAGGTCATTTAATGTTTTGTCTGGAAAACTAAACTAAACAAAGTTTGTGGAACAAGAACAAAAACTCCAAGGTCTCTTTCATTCATGCTGAGATGAACATAAACAGTCTGCTTGTCTTTTCATTTATTCCACTGAGGAATTTAGTTTGGTTCATCTGTGAAACGATCAAACAACCAAAACGTTACACTCAAATTTAGCCAAATTATTTTAATCCCTAACATTTAGATTTACCTAATGTTTTGAATCAGCTGCTATTCTGAGATAAATTATGGTGTTAATTATTTTTAAAATCATTGTTGAAAAGTTTTGAGCCAAAATCTTTGAGACAAAACGACTGATGGGTCAAGAAATAAAGAAATAAAGTCAAGAAAAGAGGGGTTTTTGTAGGAAATTTGTTTTTCATTGTAGATTCAAAACTTTAAATGGATTTTAAATGAGTAGGATTTGGGTCACTTTCTTTCAAAACGCTTGTAATGTTTAGTCAGATTTAATAAATAAGAGCTGATTTGCTTGCAGCAAAGTTTGTGATGCATGAATCATTTTCCATTCTCAGTAATAATCTGAGGAGCTCATGAAGTGAAAGTTACCATCTGCATCAAACGCATTGATGGATTTCTGTCATTCTTGAATTGCAGCTGTGGACCACAGAAAATCAATGCAAGCGCCACAAATGGCCCAGAGCCACACTTTGAAAAACCTGTGAAACCTGTAATATCCATTGTTATATTAACAGAGATGAATTTCTGCCCTTTGACACTGATTCAGTCCTGACTTGCAGCTTTTCTCCCTCTGGTCAAACGTCATAAATCGGAGCGCAGCCAAAAGCTGCGTTCTGATTCATTGCACCATAAAAGTCGCCATTAGCGGCTGGTTGGCTTGGTGAGGACAATCCCTCCATGAAAGGATTTCATTAATCAGATTTACCTGCTAAGACTCCTGATAATCAAAGAACAATAAAGACCTTCAGCACATTTTCAGTAGAGCAATTTAAACTTGAAACTGAAAATGAATCAGCAGTTTTTCTTTTTTAAATTGAAAAGTTACATAATTGTTACGTAACTGTTGAAACAGACGACAGATCCTGCAAAGTTTCAACGTTTTCAACACCCAGTTAAGATTTCTGAAAGATCAAATGCGTGTAAATACGTTTATTCTGGAAACTGCATCGAGGTTTCCTCCCATTTTGCATTAAACTTTAACTTCAGCATTGATTTATTTTCATCCACATCTAAAGAATCTCATCATTGCATCCAAAAGCTTCGTGTGACGTTTTCCCTCTTAAATGAGTTGTTATGATTGTATTTGAAGGAAAAAAATTTTTTTTACTGTCGGATAAAAATGTTCAAACAGATTTCCATGACTTTGATTTATTTTTACCGAAATAGAAGTGAAAATTTCAAAAAACAAATCAGATGAGATAAAATATTCACTTGAGATCCAAGTAACAAATAATTGACCAATCCTGCCTTTTTAAAGAATAAATTCAGAAATGCAGCAAAATGTAAAAAAAAAACAATTTATTTAAGAATTGGTCAAAATTTTTATCTTTTTTTACAGTTTTTTTCATTTTTATATCCTCACAAAAATATGCAATAAATAAATAAATTAAAACAAAACGGCTGAAACATCATCATGGACTGAGGCTTTAAGACAGAAATATTTTTGTCAACTTGTGCTGAAAGCCAGTCCACAAAAATGTGTTTCACAATATTAAGTGTAAGGAAAAAATGTGTTTTTCTTCTAAATTTGCAACAGGTTACAACCCACATCTGCATATTTCAGACATATTTAAGCAAAAAGCATCAAATTAGCAGCGATCAGGGCAACAGTTTCCGTCTTTAATTGGACATAAATCCAGCGGTTGCTGTTTTAAGGGATTCCTCTCCACTCATTTCTCATGGAGTTTCATCATTTGTTCATGTGAAATATCGAGTTTGGATATGTAGATGTGTACATGCAGGCTAGAACAAGAAACCTTTGTCATTATCGCATCGCATGAGTTGGGTTTCACCCAGCTGGTGGAAAATGCTAAACCTTGTTATTATATAACATAGGTGGTGCTTCATATTCAGAGTCTAGCAAGCATAGCTCTGTGAATTTACTAGGTTTAAATCTCACATGCAGTGAGATTTCTCAGTTCAAATGTGTTTCATAAAAGTTTTTGTGCTGCTGCAAAAGGAGAGGATTAGACAAATCCACTGTTTGTGCAGGTTTCAGTCCTCAAAGGCAGAAACATGTTTACAGTCCCAATGAAGTTTCGGCATTGTGCAAACAATAAATAAAAACAAAAACATATTTTCAACACAACTCACACAAAAGAAGAGATATTTAATGTTCAAACAAATAAACATTTTTTAAAATATTCAGATTTGGAGTTTGATTCCTGCACCGTTTTTTGGGCCACACCTGGTGAACTCGGACTTGCATCACCACCAACCATTCAGCCTCTCCGCCTCATGTAATCTGTTTTATATAATATTGTAATCCACTTGTCAACAAGCTCCTCAGAGCATAAGAACCAGGAAGAGAGCGGACCCAGTGTTGGTTCTGACGGTGTCTGGGTCGATTCGCAGCCACTGTGAGGTCACTCAGTGTAATCTCATTAATCTAAACCCAATCCTGCAGCGGTAATCCAGGCAGCTTCAGGTTTGTTTACAACTCACCAAAATCTAAACATGCAAACAGTTTATTGACTAAATATTACAGGTATATTTTGATATGTTTAGGCGATAATCCTGGTTCGTGGTAAAGTTTTCATAATATTTCTGTTCATGCACGCTAACGTCTGTCACATTTAAAGAGGCAGTAACATGTAAAATAGTTGCAATAATGTTTTTCACTCATCAGAAACATACCTGGAGTGTTGCCTCTCATCTTTGAGAAGTCTTTTAATCTCCATGGTAACCACTCAGCTGCGGCTGGACCGAGCCCCGCCTTCGAGGCGCAGCTCCTCCCTCACTTAGCTCCTTCAGACTAGCCAACAGCAATTAGCAAACAGCAGAGCTCTTTATAGGAGCTACTGCTTGGTGAAATGCTGCTGTTAAAGGGTTAACAGAGGAGCCATGTTGTTGTGACTTCCTGAAGACGGAGTTTCAGAAAAAGCTGAAGTTTTTAAAGAAACAGCAGCAGTTTCAGGATTCAGCACCTCATAACTGCTTAAAAATAAAAAAATAAAAAAAGCAATGTCATCGAATGAAAATTGTGGATAAAATAGGAAAGGCCCATCACCTGTTTGATATTTACTACAAAACCCTAATCAATGATGATCATTTTCAACTGAAATAAACATTTATATGGTGATACGTCTTTCAGCCATATCACTTTTTAATAACCCGTTATGGACCTGATTACAGCAGCTTCCTGCTGGTCACACCGATTTAACAAAGGCTTAACCTTCTTTAGACATAAATGACTAAATCTGGATCGAACAGCAGATCCAATTTGTTTGTCGTATTGTAACGCCTTGTCAAAGGGAACCCAAGGTCTTTCACAGGGTCACTAATAGTTCTGATCGAATTTCTCAGACTGGTTGAAGCTAAAATATGAAGATCCAGCCTGTTTCCTGGTCATTCAGGAACAAAAAGCTCAACCACAGAGATGCAGTTCAGAAAGCAGTAGATTCCTGCATCCTGACCTTACTGGTAAATAAACTAGTAGCTCATCCGAATAGCAACAAAATTTAACATTGTGGCAATTAATTATAGATCCCAATGGCAACGCATACAAAGAGAAAAGAAAAGCGCCCAATATGGAGCCTTGAGGAACCCCTTACAAAAGAAGGTTATAGAAGAATAAAAGCCACTAATCATGACGGAAAAGGTTTGTTTCAAGCAGAACATCTCATGCCTCTGTAGTTTTTTCAGAACTTGCTTTCGATGTTTGCAGAACGCGGCACATCTCTGTTTTGTTTGAGCCGTGTGAAGTCACGTGTCAGACCCAGAGTCTGACCTGGCCTGTCTGGATCTTGTTCAAATGTTCTGCTCATTCCTGGAAAAACGGCTCAGGAGGAATGCTTCTGTGTACTTTTAACCCCTTTTGTCTGGTTCTGATCCGTTCGTCCTGTGATCCCTGCTTGTGAAAGCAGAATCCTGTGACGCTGGAGCTCAAACGCCCAGAGACAGACAACAGGAAGCTCCCTGGACCGGATCACCAGGGGACTCTGAGCTTCCCAAACGCACCTTTGACCGTCAGCGAGGCCTGTCGCAATAAGGCCTAAATAAATAAATCAATTAATCAAATAACAAAACCAGTTTGATCATTTCCAATTGCATGATTTATCATTTTTCTCTTTCTACCAAAACCTGGATAATAAAAGTCTGATTATAATCCTAACCCTGGTTTTGGGTCGATTTTTGAAGGACAATTTTATTTGCAAAGACTTTATAATTCATTTTATTGGTTGTTTGTTTATTTATTTTGGATATTTGGTTCATTAGAATTTAAAGTTTGCTGATCTTTGAGAATGTGGCCTCCCATTATTATTATGCCATTAACTTTCTATTACTTTAAAACAATTTTATCTTTTATTGCAATAACTTCAGGGACAATTTATCATCCAGAAAAATGTGTTATATTGATGCGCTTGAGATTTCATAAACCCCATTTCTACTCTGGTTGGTTTTTCCTTTAAATTCATACTTAAAGCTGCAATATGTAAGTTTTATTTTTAGAAAAATATTTTTTGCTTATCTGCTGAAATTGTCACTACGTCATCCCAGATAATCCGTAAAAAAATCTGCTCCCATGCCTTCTCCTAGCACTAATTAAAAAACAACCAATCAGAGCCAGGAAGCGGGTCTTAGTGCTGTCAATCACGATTCCGTGTGGTGCTGCTTACTCTCTGATGCACTGCAGCCAGTAGAGTCTGTTGACAATGCAAAGCATAGCCATCGATGACGGCAGATAAATGCTTTTTCTGTAACAGTAAGTTGTTTGTACTCCACTATTACATTTAGCAGTGTAGATGAGGATGATTGACAGCGCTAAGACCCTCCTCCTGGCTCTGATTGGCTGTTTTGGTCAGGATTGGTGCATTTTTTCAGGTGGCAATAGTAGATGAGGAAGAAGATGGAGGATGTCGAACTTTGCACAGATTATCTGTCTTATTGCTGTCATGGTGGCAGTTTTATGTCAAATAAATTGTTTTTATAAAAGTTACAAACTGCAGCTTTAATTAGAGATCAGATTTTAACCCATTCCAAAACCTGAAATGTTCATAACCACGCTGCTCACATTCAGGCCTGCAGGAAACTTAGAAACACGGAAAAACCAGTAAAGTTCATTGAGAGAAACCAGTTCAAACCAGTTACAAGCAGAAAATCCCACATGAAGCCACATGATCAGCATCATTAATCTGCTTCAATCTCTTTTATTACAGCCATTCATAAGAATATCAATAAGCCTGATTATGTAATACGGTATAACAAGATACGAGGCTTCAGGTCAGAGGCGATCAGACGGTGATCAAACTGAGGGCTTGTTGCAATAAACCAGATTTATCTTTTAATTTATTTCTGCATTTGTTTTTAAATTTATTTATTTTTTAGTCAGAAACAAACTTAAGAAGCTGAGAAACTGCTTCTTACTTCAGCAAAGTGGGAGTGTTGTTGTTTGTTGTTGTTGTGACTTGGTTTGTAAGAGACCAGCTGTGGTAAAACCTTTAATGATGAAATAATGAGAACTTGCAGAGGAAATTGCAGAAAGAGTAGGTCATGGAAAACCGAGTAACGGAAGAATCCAGTAATGACCAATTAAAAACCAGTGGCTTAAACACTGGGAGGAGTGGAAAATGACAAAGGAACCAGATTAAAGGAAACAAGGAAAAGAAGGAGGAAAGCAGGAAAACTATAAAGTTACACAAACTGGAATAACAAAAATAAATTTGCTTAGTGGAACCTCGACAATTTTGGGAAAAAAAAATAGTTTTTTGATTAAAAAGATGTTTTTTCAATGGAAACACTTTTTGCTCATCACCAGTGGACAACCGGATGTTACTACTGGCAGAGAAGACAAAGAAGAGGAAGACAGGAAGTAGGAAGAGAATGATGGTGCAACATTTTTATAATGACTTGTGTGAATAAATTTATTCACAAGTGATTTTAATTGCTTTTCTTATTTCAAGGAAACAATTGTAAAATTGTGTTTTTTCCACATTTGCGGAATATGGACAACATTTTACTGACATTTGTAATGGAAACCCAGCAAAGAGGGACAGAGACACAGAAGGAACTGGTAAAAAAAAACTGCCAACCAAAAGAAAAACACCAACATAGATCCAAGAGAACTAAATTAAAATGCTCAAAATACAGAAAAAAAAAACAATGAACTGAGAAGCCAAAAGCAAAGAAATGAACTGAATATGGCAAGACCAGTTGAACAAAATGAAACGAGAAAGAAATCCCTTCAAATTCCAACTAAATCATTTAGCTTTGCCTAAAACCTTTCAAAGACAATTATGACCTCAGAATATTCCAGGTGTGGCTCGTTGGTGGTGGAACATTAAACTTGTAAAACACTTTTTGCACAAAAGTGAGGATGAAAGAAAGAGGCTCCTTTCAAATCCTTCCACTAACGATGAAAAGTAGATAAAAATTGATCTCAAACAGACATCAATCATTCAGGTTTTTACCACAAATCTGCTGAAAATGGAAGGACAACGTGACCAGTTCTGTTAGGAAGAGCGGAGTGTTGCTGAACGCTTCGTTTCATTCATGTTGCCCATCCTGCGTTGCCCTGCAACCAAACAGCAACGCTGCAGAGCGTCTTTGATTCAGCCAAACCTCTGATGTTAAAAAGTCAGACTCTCCCTTCTGAGTTTAGCTTTACAAGACACAAGTGTTTGTAATTTTCTATTAAATTGTAAACTGATCCCCCGTTGAGTTTAAGTTTTTGGGGTTTTTTAAATACAGCTTTTCGCTTTTACACCAAAACCAAATTCCTTCACAGAAAAACACTTTTTGAAAAAAAGGAGAAAAATTCAAATTTTATCATTTTGACTTCAATCTTGTAATTTCTGTAGCTAAACATGAACGTTTGCATTTTTCATGCATGTAAAATGATTTGAGAAATGCAGGAACAAATGTTTGCGCCATTACATGCATAATAGTAAAATGTAAAATTTTCTTTAAAAATTTAGTTTTTTCAAACATCCTATTTTTATTTTGGATGCTTACATTTAGTTTGCACCATTTTAAACATTACTTTGATCTCAATTAACCTTTTTGAACGTTATTTTGATCTCGATGAGCCATTTTAAACGTTAGGCTGTTTGGATGGAGGCGTGTTTATCTATCGCTCTTGAAGACAAGATGTTCCAAACTGATTTTCTATCTGCTCTGATAAATGGCTTGCAGTAACTGAAGAAAAGCCGAGTTTTTTTCTGAACGGAATCTGAACTATGCAGGATTCATGAGATGCACGTCACACAGCCGCCTCATGACTAAAAGAAAGTAACTAATATCCAGACCAGAGGCTCTGATGCTCTGCTGACGGATTAATTTGAACAAAAATTTGGTTTTTCTGTTTCTTCTTTTCTCAATAACTCCCATCAATTAGAGTAGATCTTATTCATTCTTATAAGAAATAAAATATCTGGGATTTAGTAAAATTACGAGGTATTAAACTAAATTTAGGGAGTTTCAGTTAAATCAGGGTTACTTGTTCTTGAACATGTGTCGACATTATGTGATTGCATCATGACTAGAGGTATAATAATCAGTCATAAACAACACAAAGCTAATGACAGGTTGCATAATACTTCTCTATTATGGCACGTCAGCCACGTTATAAGTGTGATGTAACAGACTTTCTGCAGCCATGTTTGAGGAACAAATCAATGTAAATGCTGACGGCTGCAGACAGGATGAGCTTTCTGTGATTTCAGTTCTGGATCAGTAAACTTACCGTTTATTTGGCCTGTGTTGTTTGTTTTAAGAGACATCTGAGGGTTTTTGATGAGAGGAAATTAAACTGTTTATCTTTGCAGGAGATTCATGAAGATACAGAAAAAACGTCATCTCAGTCTTTATTTTAAAACTTCACATCACATGTTTGATTTAAGTTTTCTTTTCAAATATTAGAAAATAACTTCAACAAATTTCATTAAAACTCAAAGTATTAATTTTGTTACATTCTGTCTTGGAGTGTTTTTTGTTTTTTCTTCTCTGAAATAAGCTTTAAAATATTAGCAAGATAATCTTTCAGGCTTTTTGGCCACTAATTTAAATTTTTATGGAGTATTTGCATTTTCAACTAATGCAAACCAAGTTTGGGAGGAAAAAAAGCAAAGAATTGTTTAAATGTTAACACTTAAAGCCCTTTGTTACTTTATGTACTTCAGATTCTGTTGTTATATGTCTGGTTAAGTTTCTAATGACCCAGTTCCAGTTACTCTGGGTAACTGGAACTGTTGTCATCTCAACACCAAAACAAAGGAAGAGTTGGCTGACTTGAGAAAGTCTGTGGTTCCATGCTGGACCAGGACATTGAAGTTGTGCATACAAATACCAGAGTGTCATGAAAAGACATGGAGTGTCTTATTCTGTGCTGCAGTGTGAGGGGAGGGACATGTAAGATATAAAAAACAGCAAGTGAATGGGCAAAATTATAAAAAATGCTAGCTTGGCTCCTATGGGCTTATGTTGTCATGGTGAATAAAAAGCTGACTACTCCATCTTCATTGGAATAATGATCATGAGAGCTATAACTCGTGACTAAAGGAAGATGATGCTGGACACAACCAGCTGAAATAGACTTCTCCCTTAAGGCGGCTGGCTCAGCTTTGGTTAAGAGGAAGAAGTGGCGTCATGCAGGGAGTAAACATGACTCTGATTATGTGGAAAAAAGTGAGACTTGCACAAGTCACTTGGAGTTCATCAGACTATTCTGGTTAAACAGAATTTGTTAATTAATGCGTCACTATGGAAGGTTGTAGCAACACCTGAAGGAAACAGTGTTATCAGAAAGCTAACAGCTTCTGGCACTCGTCAAGATCACAAGCCCACATGTCACTTTGCTCAGGAAATTGTTCAGCAGATCTTTGACCCTTTCCATGCTCATTCAGAGTCAGAGAAGTTGTGCCAGATACTCACCTTATTAAGTCAGAATCAGAGCAGAAATACAATCCATCTATATGCTTCCACATTATTAGCATTTGAAATTAGTTGTTGTTAAATGTTGTGACTCTATAATGTGATGAATTACACCCAGACTTTTAAAACCCAGGTTAGAATGCCTGTTTGTTGAGTCTCCAGCCTGCAGCTCTCAGACTTTCATCCCTGGTTCTTCTTCCCTGCTGGATAAATCTTCATTTAATGAATTCAACTGTGAGCTGCTGAATTTGCTGTCACTACTTTTGTTTTGGATGGACAACTGGTTCAGTTTCGTTGGTGCAACAGTTTTGGAGTTTTTTTTCTACTTTAGTTTCAAATAATATAAAAATTAACAAAATTGTATGATGGCTATCTTTTGGATTATTCAGTAGTAAAGTAATTATAAATTAATAAACAAAGTAAGTCTTCATTTAGGAACACTTCCTCTTACTGTGGTCAACTAGAGAGCATTTATCTTAACATTTAGCTGTCTAAGGTGTGCTTTTCATGCATTTTCTGAATGAACAACTCTTGGTAGCATTGACGGGTTAAACTGTACTTGACCTACATGTGCAAACAGCACGTCTGATGAGAGCTTGGCTTTCTGAAAGCTGCAGACTATCTGCTGGTTTCTATCTGTACAGTGGTGCTTAACTTTTTAAAAACAGAACAAATTGGGAAAAATTGCGTATGTAAACATGCACCCTATCACAAAAAGATAAATATAAGTGTAATCGTTGAGCAATAAAATCTTTTCAACAAATAACTTTTTTCTGAACCTATCAAACTGATTGTCGAGCATCTTGCCTCTATAAACGATCTTTTCTGACGACAGCGCGGTTTTTCATAACTGTTCATCTGTGCCTTTGTCTGATTGGCTGGGGGCGGAAGGTTTCTGTTGATTGGCTGGTGGGCCAGGCTACATTATAACTATATAATATGTGAATGCGCGACTTCAGCTCAGAGCTGAAGGGCGGAGTTGGTGAAAGAAGAGCTGAATGACAGACCGGCGAGGATCTGCGACATGACAGACTGAGAAACCCAGGCATCAAAAAACAAATTAAAGAAGATAAAAACGGCTCTTCGACCCAGCGGAGGATCTAAACCAGAAGGAGGAATCGGTAAGTCAGTCCCAGCGGAGCTGGTCGCGCGCGAGGCTACAGCGGCAGGTAGCTAGCACATGGGTCAGAGTGACGTAATAATGCTGGATTATGGGGCTGCTGCTGTTAGCCTGGGCTATAACTCCGTTTATCGATGCGAGCTCCGCAGCTTCCCGGCCGGCCGGGAAGCTGCGGGTGGGTGTGTGTCGGTGGGAGGGAGGTCTTCACTTCGGGTTACGTATCCAGTCACCGCTGGCCCACATCCAGGACCCATAACTCTGTTACATAGATGAAACTAATTCAGATATATTCTCTATAGATGTACTTTAATTTACTAATCTGCTGGTTGATTTTTCCTCTTACATTTTTTAAAATAAAATTTTATTTATAAAACGCCGATTTAAAGGTTTTTATCAATTAAAAGTTGCGATGAAGCCGGTTAGGGCTGAGAGACTAAACATAGCGTTGGTATTTATAGGATTTATTCCTAATGTGCCTCTGTGAGCTAGAAGTAAAATAATCTGAAACCTTCCAGCTTGATTTTTGTTTGCCTTTATGACCTGATTTCCATACTCAAGCAGCTACATGTTTATTGAGCCAAATATAAAATACAACAACAGAACTGATATTGTTCTCCATCTGTTATCTCCACCGACCTTATTGTCACAGTTGGAAGCCACACAAGGAACACTGAGTGCAGGATAATGTAAATGTCCAAACATTTTCATCCTTTTTTTCTGGGTTCACTCAGATTTCTACAAACTTAGCAGCATTTTTTCTATTTTTATTAATGGAGGAGTTCTACAGAATCGCACAAACATTGTAGCATTTGGGTTTGAAAACATTGTCTTTGCATTCTGCAACAATTGGATCACTTTAACCTTGACTGTAGCAGGTCCAGCAGGTCTTGGGTCTTCATAAATAAAATCCTATTAGCCGTCTGGTTGAAGCAGATGGACCAAACAGCCACAGGTTATATGTGGTCTGCAGGGAAAGGGAAGGCGTTTTATAGTTTTCATGCCTTTGAATGCCTCCCTGCATATCTTGGCAGGCGTCCACAGCGAGCATACAACAGTTAAAACACTCCTTAAGTGCTCCAGAAGAGCTGAAGCTCAACAAGGTTTTGGGAAAATCCTGCTCAGTGTTTTGAATGTGTGAGAAAACCCCGTCTACTTTCACATTTTGTTCATTTCTTCTTTAAATTCTGCAGAAAAGATATGAGACAAGCCTTTCAAAAATATTTTCAAGCCTTTCTACTGTGAGGTGTAATTAATTTTGTGTCTTAGGAGCTTCCTCAGTGCATCCAAATGCACATAAAAGTGTTATAGGAGATGAGCGAGGGGCAAGACATGCAGTAAATGTCACCAGGCCGGGAATTGAACCTGTGACCACTGCCACGAAGATGAAGGCCTGAATACATGAGTCGCGCTTCGTCCCTGCACCACCACAGCATCCAGTTTGAAACTTTTTAGTGCTGAGTATTGACACACAACTAAATAATTGGGAGATAAATGCTGTGACTTTACACAACTTGTTTCTGCTCGTAGTTGTTGCTCCTCACTCTTTAAGACGCGTTCCCACATGTTTCTACCTCCACCTTTTCCTGCTGGATGCTTATAACTGCATAAATTGTCAATGTCAATCAGTTCCAATTGAGTTTCTTTTGCCTCTAAAATTTTTGTCTTCATTGATCCACTTTTCGTTTAGTTTTTATATTTGCCGCGCGATGGTTGGACTACAGCGGCTTTTATGGCGTCAGAATCGCATCATCACGGTTTGAGAGAGAGAATATTCCAGAGAGAACTCGATTACTAAAATATTCTTTCACAACAGCTCAAGTTAAAAACATTGTATCTCATTGTAAGATTCATCACTAATCCATTTATGAACACCAAGCAGACCAGAAACCGGCTGGTCACTTTGACTCAGTGCAGTGTAGAAGAAAACCACTCTACACTGGGTGCAGCATTTCTGTAACAAATGTTTAGATTTTGGTCCCGGTCCAACCATCAGACTATCAGGTGTGAAAACACCTTTTCTCTTGCTGTGGATCAGACTCTTCCCGATCCAGAATGATGGAGATTAAAAGCTGAAAAGATAAAAAAACAGCCTCATTTTTATTAAAGTACAAAATTATTATTCATAATTATTATTCATCTGGTTTGACTCTCAATGTTAACTTTAAAAAAAAGAAATGAATTAATGATGTCAGGACTTGATATAGAAACAGAGACAATTAGCATTTTTTAAATGCCAAACATTCAGGTTGTACATTGAGTCATAGTTAAAGCAGGTTCTTCATTTCGCTGATTATAGGCTACATAACCCTCCAGTGATTATCATCTCACGTTCCACGCCGACGTCCTGCATGGAGCGGTGTCGGGTTTCTGTCGTGTCACCACTGATCCAAGGCGCCTGCAGCGGGCGACCTTCGACTTTTTGATAATTTCAGGCTCAGTGTCGGGTCGGCTCTGATGCTTGTTTTTATGTTTGTGCAGCAAAACCTACGAGAAGGTTTGATATTTGGGAGAAAAACCTGCTTAACCAGAATGGTGAGCATCCAGGTGTTTTCTGTTGCTTTGAGCGACGAGGAAATGTTTGCATATTTCTTCCACAGTCAGAAAAACAACCTGGTGCTTTGAAATAATTTTAACCCAACTGGGTCCAAACAAGCATTTTATACCTGTTTTATAAAATGCTTGTTAAAAGTATTCACCAAAAACAGACCTGTCACAATAACACATTTTGCTGGATGGTAAATTGTCCCAAAAATTATTGTGATAATAATAAAAATTGCCTTTTTTGACAAACTTTTTCCTCCAAAAAGTCCTTTATTGTAAAAGTGATTCCTTCAAAATGACAAAAAAGTTACTGCATAAATATTCAGTTAATTCAACAGAGGTCCAGCCAATCGGTGCCTGCTTTCTCTTCTGAAAAGGAAATTACATAGATTAAAACTTAAAAACCAAAACTTTGAAGTTATTGCCCTGCACTAAATTACCTCTTGGAAAAGTTTTTACAAAAATAATTTTCATGGTGAGATAATTTTTTAGTGTCCAAAGGACAGAAACTAAATTGAGAGTTGATTTTCTAACAGTGAAAGAATCTTCCTGTTCTTTTGCATCACAGATAAAAACAGAGCCGGATCTTGTCACGTATCTCTTGTGATGATCAGCTTTGATTGGCTCGTCTTTTGTCTTTTTTTTGTTTTGTTTTTTGCTTTGTTTTCTTAAATAACACAAAGCCGTCCGTTTTTTAATCTCCTAAACGCTGCAGTAAAGAGTTCATACCTGGAGCCAAAAGATAAAGTCGACACCCAAAGGCGATTTTCTCTAAGAGTGGATTGTTTGCAGTGCTGGAGGAAATGATTTGCTGTGGCCTCCGGTCACCGTTAGCTACCATTCGGATAGTATCATACTTTAAACAGAAACCAATTTGTGTTTTGTTACAGGATAAAGAGTGGAAAGCGATGCTGTAACTGTAAATACGTTGGTTAGTGTTTCTGGGAGTAAACTAACGAACCAGAGCGGCACGTAGTCCTGAGTGACTTTGGCGCTGAGACCCACTCGTGTCTGGGCTCCCTGCCAGCTTCGTCGTTGCACTTATGTAACCTCTCTTCATCTCTCCCAACCCACCTCCTTTCCCTCTTTCATTTTCTCTCCTTTCATTTCTTTATGCTTCTCCTATGCTGTTGACTTAAATTTTTCTACCTCGTTCCTTTTCTCACACGTTCCGTCCTCACTTGTCTGCATTCGTCTGTGTAAGCATGACTGTGCAGTTTCTGAGAGCGAGCCGCTGCCCTCGGATCGCCGGCCCTGCCCTCTGGACGGGGCGTGCGTCCAGCGTCCATGACCTCATGGCTGCTGAAGTGCAAACCCAGCAGTGAAGTTTATATTAATGGAGCTTCAATGTGCTGGAGGGGAAATGTGAGTCATGAGGCTTTAGAGGAAACTTACTCTGGGCCTGAAGGTTTCAACAGTTGGGAGAGAAGCTATTTCTAATTTCTGTTTTCTTCCACTCTGGTCATAAAAACAGATTAGCTTCAAGCTGCTTTATAATATTTATAAATATAAATGGGATGAATTAATAATAAATCAATTATTGGCATGATAAATTAAGTGATTTGTCATTTTTGTCTTTTTTTCTCTTTTGGGCTCAGCTAAACCTTTTTTTAAAGAACCATTTAATTTACTCCATAATTCATTTGATTTGTTTTTGTTGTTTTGTTTATTTATTTTGGATTTATAAAATGACTTCCAGTTCCAGCGTCAAATGTTCATAAAGATTGAAAGTTTATTGATCTATGAAAATATGTTCTTGCATTATTTCATCATTACTTGAAAATGGTCTCAAAACAACGATATTATCGTTTATCGCAAAACCTTGTGGGATGATCTATTGTACAGAAAAATGTGTTATTGTGGCCGATCTGTGTACTAATCTGAGAAACCAGAGGAGCTGATGAGTCGACGTTAAGTTACAATCTAGATTTTATTTTGAAAAAGCAGAATATAAACCATGATAACAAATTTTGCTGGACGGTAAATTGTCCCAGAAGTTATTGCGATAAATGATTATATTGTTTTGAGACAATTTTTAGGGAAAATAACAGAAATGGCATAATAATACAAGAACACATTCTCAAAGCTCAATAAACTTTAAATTGTTATGAACACTTAACACTGGAAGACAATTTAAATATCTAAAATCAATAAAAACAGAAACAACACATGAAGTGAATTATAAAGTCTTTGTAAACAAAACAATCCTTAAAAAAGGTCTAGTTAAAGCACCGGATTGAAGGCTTTTAACATCCTGTGTTTGGTGGAAGAAGAGGAACAATAAATGGAAGTTATTGAGGATAAAGTCACGGGGCTGAAATCTAAGAATCTGAATCGGAACCAAATGGAAATGTTGACTAATTGTCTCACTTCCTTCCTGACGCTCCGTCACCTGTGAACATCGCAGGTTGAACCTCAGCGCTAAACCTCAGCGCTAAACCTCGAGGCCAAACGGAGGAAGTGAGACTGAAAACGATCTCACGTCATGTTGGTGACCGGACTTTGTTCCTCTCTGTTGCAGAAGAAATGGATCTGCAGCATAAAGAGACGACGTCTGGAGAGATTCTGCCGGTCGTCATCATCGGTAAGACAAACCTTCGCTTCATTCATGCTGAGAGGTGAAATGGAGGACAGTTCAACTTCAAACAAGGAAGTAATCTTAGAGCCACATAAGTTTCGGTGCTTCTTGTCTGAGGCAGCTGCAAGCAAGATTAAGAACTGAACTATTTATTCTTCTGCCGTTGAGTTGATTCCCATTCAGAGAATAATGGAAACTGGGAGTGGAGATGAGCTCTGCTTGTTTACATATTATGTGCAAATATGTGGAAGTAAAAATGCAAATTGTTTTTCCTCTCATGCTGAGGCATTGTATATATATTTAAAAAAAAAAAGATCTGCTGACTCATGCAACAAATGTTCATAATTTTCTGCCTCCATCATGTTTCTACGCCTGTCGCAAGAACTTCAACAATAAATTATCCCTGCAATATTTCCTATGAGATATATATATGAAAAATCTTCTTTATCCGTAAATATGTTCTATTGTAAACAGTATTTTTTATTTCTTTAGTTGCAGATGCATATTTGCTACATTTGATCAAACCTTCATTAAATTAATGTTGTTGCATTAAAAAAGGTTTTTCATTCCAAAGTATAAAAAGTTGCATCTTTTAATGTTTTTCAAATACTGTGGGGAGAAAAAGCCTTAAGTGGTTAAATGAGAAATATGCAGATTGTGTCAATTTTCTCATTTGATTAATTGTGCAAACAGTTGATAGAATAATCTATTATTAAAGTAATTGCCAGTTGCAGATCTAACGTATTGATAATGGAATAATAATAATACCAATTTTCCTTCTCAAAGACGAATAAATTGTAAAATATCTTTGAATCCCAGCGTGAGGTGTTCTTAAAAAATTACATATTCAAATTATAAATAAAAACCACCAATAATACTGAATAAAATGGAAATAAAAACAAACCAAAACCATAAATAAAGCTGATTATGAAGTTAACATCTGTAATAATCTGAATGGAAATGATTCTTTTCCTTTTAGTTTCTTATGCGAATGATTTATTAATTCCTTTTTGTGACAGGCCAACATGTTTCTCAGGAAAAACAGAATATTATGAATTTTTTCAAATTCTAACTTAAATCTCAGAATTTCAACTTTTTTTGTCAGAATTTCAGCTTTTAATCCCAGAACTTTCTGAGTTCAAAAGTCTGTATTTTTTAAATTTCCAATGCCCTCCTGTTGCCTAGGTAACGGCCCCTCCGGGATCTGCCTGTCTTACCTGCTGTCAGGCTACGCCCCCTACCTGTCGGCAGAGGGATGGCACCCGAACCCCCTGCTGCACAGCAAGCTGTCGGAGCGGCCTCACCTGTCGCTGCTGGAGCAGGTAACCCGGCCCGTTCCGCCGTGACGCTCGCGTCGGTTCGGGCCGCATCTGAACCGAGCCTCTCTGCAGGACCTGGAGTATCTCTGCGAGGGCCTGGAGGGCCGGTCGTCCAACCCTGTGGCGGTGCTCTTTGACTCGCTGCTGCTGCCGGACAGCGACTTCGGTCTGGACCACACGTCGCCCCTGGAGTGGCGCTATGAACCGGAGCGAGCCATTCCCCACCTGGTTCTGGGAAAAGGCCCGCCTGGAGGCGCCTGGCATGTAAGGCCCACCGTCATAACACTGTCTTCATTGAGGTTTTTATTTATTTTGTGACTTTTTGTCTTAATTGAGCATCTCAGTCTCTGATGTTAGTTTTTGCTCCTTGCAGGCCATGGAGGGATCCATGCTGACGCTCAGCCTGGCCAACTGGATGGAGCTTCCCGGGCTCAAGCTGAAGGACTGGATGAGAGACAAGCGCAGGTTCGACCCGCATCAAAGAACCACGTTCTGTAGGCAGACATGGGCAGCAACTGGTCACATTGTTTTAGTGAGAATATTTCTACTTGAGTAAATATATGTTGAAGTTGTGTATTAAGATAGATAAATCTAAAAATATATATGTATGTATTTTTAAAATGTTTTTAAATATTAAATTTACAAAGATGAACATTTAAATCAGCTCTTATGTTGTGGCTAACCTAGATTAGCTTATTTAAGTCCTAGTGTACGATTGGCTTAAAGATTTGGGTTTTGAACCTTTTGTTAAGTTATGTTAAGGTATAAAACTTGGATGATTCTTTGTGTTAATTTACAGGTGAAAGAAATGAACTGAATAAAGGTTCAGTTCATTTGATATCTGCTCTTTAGCCCCGTCCGTTGCTACGTTGCTAAATGTTGTTGACGTTTGTTTTTGTGGCAGAAATGTGAGGAACGACCGCGCCACCCCGGCAGAAATCGCCTCCTACTATGAGCACTACGTATCCAAGATGAACCTGGAGCAGAACTTCGCCTGCAGGACCACTGTTACCACGGTAACCAGGGAGTCCGGTCAGCAGGACGGGTCGCCGCCCTGCTGGAGAGTGTCGGGACTGCAGCGGAGAGATGGCGAAATTCTAGGAGGTGAGTTTTATAAAATACAAACAAAATAAATTAAACTTTTATGTTGTAATGGTTTAAAGAGTATTTTCATAATTGGTGTTCTCGCTGCAGACGGTTGCTCGGTTATGGAGGAGGTGCCGTTCTCGCTGTTGGCGCACAACGTGGTCCTGGCGACGGGAACGCACGACGTGCCGGCTCGGCTCGGCGTGGACGGAGAGTCGCTGCCCTTTGTCTGCCACTCCTTCTGGGAGCTGGAGGCGGCCATCGCCCGTGGCGAGCTCGACCAATCCTCCGACCCCGTGCTGGTGGTAGGGGCGGGGCTTACGGCGGCCGACGCCGTCCTCGCCGCTCACCACCTCAACACGCCGGTGTGCCACGCTTTCCGGCGCTCGGTCTCGGACCCCGGGCTCATCTTCAACCAGCTGCCCAAACTGCTCTACCCAGAGTACCACAAGGTGAGGCAGGTTCTGGGCAGGGGCGGGTTCTGGGCAGGGGCGGGTTCTGGGCAGGGGCGGGTTCTGCAGACCCAAAGTGGGTGTTCCCACATCGCAAACTCTGATTGGCTAATTCCAGCAGCACAGATTGTTCAGAAACTGTCTTCAGGCCAGTTTAAGCTTAATTATTTTTTCAATTGTATATATTATATTTTTTATTATTTGTTTTTACTACTTATGTGACTTTCACATTATTTAAGTAACAACACCTGATTTTGTTTTTTGTGTCATGCTAAGATGACGTTTAGCTCTCCAAGCTTTTAAGGATCTCTAATAAAGTCGCCACTGTTATTAAATTTGACCATTAGAGAGACCACAAGCAGAGAAAAGGAGAAAATTTCATCCAAAATCTCAGAAATGTTGAGATTAACCTCAGAATTATTTTTTTTCAGAAAAACCAAGATAATTTTTGACTTTGGAAAGTAGGACATTTCCAAGGTTTTTTCTAGGAAATTTCTGAGATTAGTTGCAACATTTGAGGTTTTTTAGTAGCAAATTTTTTATTTTTCAAACTCAGAAATTTTCTACAAAAAGAACTTCAAAAATAAAAAATCAGATTAATCTCAAAATTTCAAATTGTTTCAGATTTTTAAGTGTTGAAAATCAAATTTACTAGGAAATAAACTCTACATGTTCCCTAATAGCTCTGAGTAGCTAAACATTTATTAAAAAAGAAAAACCTCTAAATTTGATTTCGTCCAATCAGGTCCTTCACCTGCTCGTCCAATCATGTTGCTCTGGACTTTATCCGTCCAATCAGGAGCGGCTCTTCCTTTAGAATCACCTACTTGGTCTGCAGACTTGCCTTCTCGGTTCTGAGGCCGGTAGTCGGTTTGTTGGTCGGTCCGGTTCTGATCTCTGCTCTTTTCCAGGTCCATCAGATGATGACTCAGCAGCAGCACCAGACCGACCCTTCGGACCGGGCCCAGAACCTTCGCTCGCCTCCTTCCTCCTCCTCCAGCTCGCCTTCCTCCTACCCCGGCTACCTGAGCTTTCCCTGCCACCGGGTCGTCGCCTTCCGGCCCGACCGAAAGTGCATCCTGGAGTCGGACTCTGGCGAGCAGACGGTGGTCCCGGTCTCCAAGGCGCTGGTTCTGATCGGCGCTCATCCGAACCTCTCCTTCCTTCGCGACAACGGCCTCTCGTTAGGCATCGACCCAGAAGAGCCGATTTCCTGCCGGAGGAACCCGATCGACGTGGACCCGTTCACAAACAGGGTTCTGGCGGCGGACGGGCCGGGAATGTACGCCATGGGCCCGCTGGTCGGGGAGAACTTTGTCCGGTTCCTGAAAGGCGGGGCGCTGGCCATCGCCGGGGATCTGTGGAAGCGGCGCAGCGGCGAGGAGGAGGCCGTTACGCCGGACAGCCGGGTCGACCGCCGGATAGACGCCCGGGTTCTGGACTCGTAGCTCGGTGCTGAGGCAAACGGACCGACTGGAAAACCCGAGATCAACTGGACCTGTTCTGGGATCAGCTGGAGAAACGGCAGCAGGATGTTTCTGTTTGGACCCGATTTGCAACCAGTTACCAGAACTTTTTTCTGTAAATTTTATGATTATCCATTTTTTACTGGAAATATTTAAGTTTTTTCCAAGTTTTCAAATTTTTAAAACATTTAGGATCCGTTGCTAACGGCGACGTTTTAGGGCCAGAACAAGAAAACAAAATTTTAATTGAAAAAATAAAGTTATGCGATTTAAAGTCGCACAATAAAGTCAAAATAATGAGAGAGTTGTATTACAGTCACAATTATCAAAAAGTGTGAATACGAGAACAGCCAAATTTACGAGAATAAAGGAGCAACAGTATGTTAAAGATGCATCAAAAGTAAATACTATAAAATAAATATATTATTTAAGTTGCAAAATACATAAAGTCGTGATAATTCATGGATAAAATGGTTCTCTAAACTAATTTTGTCTGGCCCTAAAACTGCGTTTATGCCGACAATCCATATTAATATTTAAAGCTTAATTGGTTATTTTTACTGCAGCTTCCAGTTTGTTTGGTGTTTTAAATGACTAATCTGTTAAATTTCTGTTTTTATAGCACTTTATTATATCTGTGCTGCTTTTTATTTCATGTTTAATCTTGTAGCCTGTTTTCTTTATAAAAACTGTTTTCTATTTATTAATTTTACTAAGCAAATATTAGTAAAAAAATGTCTTTTCTATTCTAATTCTTCAGTCCATTAAAGGTGTTACTTAGTTAAATCAAGCCATAAAAAGAACTTTTAAATCAACATTTTTATATTTCCTTTTTCATCCTCAGATATTTTTCTCACTTTCAAATATTTTATTTACACCTTTTTGTACTGAAGCAATAATCAGCATTAAGTTTCAACTGAACATATATTTACATCCAAAACATACTGTGGCATTTTTAAATGAACATTTATGTACCGTTTCATTTGGGATGTGTTGGGATTTCCTGTAAGAAAATTGTTGTAACATTTCTTAATTTGGTGTAAAATGATCCTTTAGTTTTTTTTAATGCTGCAGTAGCTTTTGTGTGTAAATGTTGACAGGATTCGGTTTAAGTGCCTTGAAACTTCATTGGATTCTTACAGAATCGTCTGTTTGCGCCATTGCCGTGCAGATAAACCCAGACCTTCTGTTTGCAGGTGCTGTTTATAATAAACAGGAAGGTTTGTTCCAGGAAATGCCTCATCTGTGTTCATTTCTATCGAAGTTTGAGCTCAGCAGAAATATTGTCTCTGCAATTTATCATGTATTTACAGCATAAACAGTGGCACAGGCATTTGTCCCTCCTTTCCTGATCCTAATAATCTTCCGTAAATATGTCCAGTCTTAATACATAATAGTCATCAACTCATTTCAGACCTGTGAAGCTGATTTTATGCTGTAACAGCCTGCCATAGGGTTCACCTGGAGAAAGAATGACGACACGACGCAAAAGCTTCTGGAAAGATTTAATCTCACGTACTTTTCACTTTTCTAACAAACAGTCAGGGTGATGTCAGATGCAAAAAACAAAATCAAGTCTCATCAATCTGAAGCTAACAGCCATGAGGTTCAGAGGTCAAAGCAGGCCGCCGGTCGGTCGGTTTGACGTGGCGCGGAAACAGGAGGGACGTGGATGAGCATGCAGGTTTATTCATTTTATTTCTTAACCGGCTCTGTCGATGTAAGAGTGAAACAAACCAACAATTAAAGAACACACGAAGATACGTTGAACAGTTTTCCCCCCCGGAACCGCAGGTCCAGAGCAAGGCAGCAAAGCCGAGTCAGCTCCAATAATAATAATAATAATAATAATAATAATAATAATAATACTGCTTCTATTCTCTCCTCCTAACAACATCTTTACATTTTTACACTTTTAAAGATGGGGGACAAACCACTTACCCGTATCTGTGGGTAAAGGTACAATAAAAAAATAAATTATCACCTTAATAAACCAAAAATAAAATATAATATTTGCTCTGTTTGGTTCCTGCTCCTGAGGCTGAGTACCTGTTGCTGTCCAGCAGGGGGCGGTGCCGCGCCTCGGCCAGCCTCAGCCTCAGGCGGAGGAAGATCCACGAATTGATTGGCTCCACTCCAGCCAGAGACACGGACACGTTATTGCCACTACTGCCGACAGCTACAGGACTCCAACATAGACTTATATATAAATATAAACTTCTATATTTTGAGGCAGGGCTGCGTGATAATTCAACACCAGCGAAACGTTCAAAAGGAATTTAATTAATTTATTTTTGGTCTCATTTCCCATTTCTATCAGAAAAATATTATATTACCGAGCCCTGATAGTTGAGGGTGGTGTTACTCTTTCGATCAGTGCTATTAACAAATCCCATGGAAAGGCGCCATGTTGGCCTTCAGGTGCTTCAGAGCTCATTTGAAATTCGAGGACCTTCACAAACCCCCCCCCCAAAAAATAGAAAAACAGAAAATTCACTTCATTTCTGAGAACAAACAAACTGAGCTCCATCAGTGCATTCATGCCGGGCTTTTTTCCATGAGATCCGCTAACAGCAAAAAAAAGAAAAACCAACATCTGGACACCACTGAACCAGATCTTAAAGTGACATTTATGCTTCAAATATTACAAATGAGCTTCACAGGACACAGGCCACGTTAGATTTCTGATTAATCCCCAATGTTTAAAGATAAAACGGTTACATTTCCCTCTGGGGGCCTGTTTCTGCTGCACTGCATTGCCGATTCCCCTCCCAGGGGGCGCCACTGCGCTCTGCCAGAACCACCTGGTGCTTCGCCAGGTGTGTCTTAGTGCGTTTTCTTACTCTTACATTACTTAGGTTATCCAGGTTCTACCACAACGTATTCGGGCCAATATGGTTCGAAAAAAGAAACTAGTAGATTGCTGCCAAAAAAAAAAAAAAACTCAGAATTTTGAGATTAATTTAAGAAATTATCTAGAAATTTTTTTTTTTTCAAATGTCAATTTCTTTTGGAAATTTGGAGTTTCAAAAGTAAAAAATGTGCAAATCTGGTTTGGAGAAAGTGGAAAATTTTCCAAAATGTTTTCTAGAAAAAAATTCAAATTTTTTTTCTTGCACATTTTAGACTTTTGGAAATCAGAAATGTCCTTATTTTTTCTAGAAAACTTCTGGAATTACTCTAAATGTCTGAGTTTTTCAGAGGACATTTAGTCCTTTTTTGGCCCGATTCGCTGTTGTGGGTTTCGGTTTCTGAGGAGCCAGGAGGGGGCGCTGCGCTGGGCCTGGAGCCGATTGGTCGGTCAGTGGACGTTTCGTCCAACCACAACGTTCCCAGGATGTGGCTGTTTCTGACTGACAGGATGAGAAAAATCCTCTGAATTTTGAGCTTCACTGTGCAGAAAGTTTCCCTTAAAGATACGCTTCAATCTAGAAAAACACTCCCCCTAGTGGCCACACCGGTTCCCTTCTTCTGCCAGCCGACGGGTTGCAGTCGCAGCTTTTTTTTTACATTTATGCACAAATAAAACCCTCCCCTATAGCTGCTGTTTCTAACTTTTTATCAGAACCGGCACCGTTCTGGATTGAAGCAGTAAAAAATCTCCTCAGGACGGCGGCGGGCCACCTGCTGTGATGTCACCGCCGCTCTGTGGTTAGGCATTGATGTGTGATGGTGAGGGAATGCTTTAAACCACGAAGGTCCTCATAAGGAGACATCATAGTTTGGTGTGCGGCCATTTTGGCGGCGCCGTCTCGTCTCCTCGGTGCGGTCCGACCTGAATGGACTCACAGTAAGAGGTGGGTGTGTGTGTGTGTGTTTGCTTAAAGACCGATCAGTCTCTAGAGTGGGAGGACTTTTTTTGTTGTTTTTAGAACAGAACCGAGCCGGTTTGGTCCGACAGAACCGCGCGGGAGCCTCTGGAGCTACGGCAGGTTCTCGTCTCGAAGGCTCTCTAGAATCCGGATCAAGTTATCCAGTCCGAACACGTAGCCCGAGTCTGGGCCGTCATGCACGGCCGTGTCGCCGCGGAAACCCCTGTAGGTTGAGTGGGCAAAGTCGATCATGCGAATGTCCACCAGAGGGGGCTGCTGAGGCGGCAGGGAGGGACATTTGGACGGGGGGCAGGGCACGAAGGGGCAGCAGTCCGTCACGATGGGCGGGAAGGGAGAGGGGGGCGCGTCTGGCGGCGAATGTCCGGGTTCCTGAGAGGACAGAAGCTCCAGTACCGAGTCCTGGTCCTGGTTGCAGTCCGTTTCACTGGAAGTGTCGGAGTGAGGAGAGGGAGCAGGGAGGGGCTCTGCAGGGGCTGCGGGGGTCTTCTGCTGCCAGGCGGCGCTCTGCCCAGGGCCGGGCGCCGGGGCGGCTTCAGGCTCCTGCAGCAGGACGAGAAGAGTCGGTCAACCAAGTCCACAATGGTCCGGTTTGCAAACTAACAGAACCACAAAGTTCTCACATCTTATAGTCCCGTAACAGTTGTTACATTTTCAGCTGCTCTGAGTCAAACCATCCAAACTAACTGAAAAAGCTGTTGCCCTCTTTCGCGTTGTTTCCTTCAGTGGTTCTGGGTGCAGCGCCCCCTCAGGCGAGGAGGGGAACAGGTTGCCCAAAGAGTTTGGTTGGTTTGACTCCACAGCATCACAGCAGCTGGAAATGTTGACATTTTGTTCCCAAATGAAACCGAGTCAACCAGACTATCGGGTGTAAAAACTGTCATGTTTTTGGATTGTGGGAGAAAACTGGAAAACCCGGTGAGGAACGCAGGCCAGGATCCAAACCCTGAACCTTCTTACTGCAAGGCATCAGAGGCACCTATTAATTTATTACTTTACTGTGATCATTATTCATTTAGTTATTGATTCTAGAGTCAGCAATACCATTTATTTTCCAACAGGAGATTTAATCCTTTGAATTTTGAGAAATAAACATATTGTTATAGTCCATTCTTTTTAATATGGTTTATATCTTTGTAACAGGTAGATTTACTCATAAGACTTAAGAAATTACAGTGGAAACTTGTTAAATTAGCCGGAGCAGCCATTTAATAAACTATCTGTGAGTCCAGAATTACAAAGGAAGAGTTGTAAAAATTATGATTTAATCATTGAAATCTTTCCTCGGCAGTGATCCTAGAGAGGACCATCTGAACCGCGGTTCTGCTCGGTTCTGATGCGAGTTTCTTTATTTAGCCCGTTCCCTTCTAGAGGCTGACAGTTTGGGTTCAGAATCAGCTCCATGTCTTCTCATTTCATTCTTGAATCGCGTCTCCCTCAAGAGTTATAGACCGAAAATAGAAGCAGAAAAACCTCAGCTTGTAGTTTTACATTCAGAAACTGAAAGCAAAGACGCTCCAACGCTGGACGGAACGATTCAGTGAAACTTTCATTTTAAAAAATCATCTGAGCTTCATTTCAGTCAGAAAGTATCCAAAAATTGTAAAAATAACAGAATGACATTTTACTTTACTTTTTACTTAGACATCTAAAAAAAATGACTCAATAAGAGTAAAAAGATATTTGGTAAGAAGGCAACTGAAGTACTTAGTAACTGAACAAAATAATTCAATATTAAAAAAATTCTCACTGACGATGGCTAGCTTTGGTTTTACTGTCAAGTTGTTAACATAACACGCTAAATATTAAACATTTGGAAGAAAAAAGGGAAGCAGTGCTGTGCTGTTAATATGACAAGAACTAGACAATAAGATCAGGAGGTTTTAATTAAGAAAAAATAGCAAGGGATAAGTTAGCTAAGCTAGCTTGACTATGTCAACTTTAACTTATGGATGTGCTGCAGAATTCTGCGTTTCAGTTCAGTTAAAAAAATAAAATGAAAAAGAAATAAAAAATTGCAACCTAAACACCAACTGACACATCATCAGTAGAGTGCTGTTTAAATGAGCTAATCAACCACCGCACTGTTAGCTTAGCTAATAGCAGCGGTAGCTAATCCACCACAGCGATCTCTTTAATAATCACATAATAAAGTTTTAATTAGAAACCTGCCCATCTGCTCACCTTTCCCTCGTAGATAATGAGCAGCGAGGAAGAGTAGAAGCGGTAGGATGCCTGCCTCTCTAGCACCACCTTCAGGCTGCGGAGCTTATACAGGATGGGCTCAAAGAGGTCCCGCCTCAGGCACTTCCCGTTGTCCAGGAACTGGTGGAGCGCCTGGCGGAAGCCTTCGATCGACAGGCCGCGCCCGTAGTACTTGTTCCTGCAGAGGTAGTGGCCGGTGCTCAGCTGGTACACCTGCAGGGGGCGACATTTAAATAATGCATCACCAAAATCACTCTGCAGAAAGTAATGCTGGCTGCAGCTCTGTATTTCTTGTTCAAGGAAGCGCAATAGCTTCCTTAAACAAGTTAGGATCGGTCTAAACAACACATGCTCATTACTTTTTATCACAAAATGATTCTTAGATAATAAAATTTTAATCTGCTCAGTTCTGCCTATTTTGATGACGTCCTGTCACTTCAAATCCAAACAAGCTGCTGCTGGCCAACTCAACGTTTACACACGCATGTAAAAATGGCTGCAAACAGATGCACAATCATATAACCGCACGTCTTTGAAAAGCAGAAGTAGAGCCTCCTGCACAGTCAACAAAAATGCACCAAGTGGATTCTGGATGTTAAGTCAACAACAAACACTTGTGTTTTCCAGCAGCCATTATACAGCACATGCAGCAGTAAAACCAGCTGACCAAATGTGCTGGAGCTCAACCTGGGTTGCTAGGTAACAGCACTTAGATTGTGGCTCAACAATCAGGAGGTTTTTGAAATGGCTTATTTTCGAGAGATCAGAAAACATTAACTTATTGCCAAAAAAACCAAACAGCTGGGCTCTTTTAAGCACTTGGGTTTTTTTTTAAGAAGCAATAGAAACCCAAACAAAGGAACAAAAATCTGCAAAGTGTGAATTTTACCTAATAGGTTCTCTTTAAATGGGCAGTATTACATATTAACCAGGCACAAAGTGATATTCTATATCATAATCAAGTAAATATGTTACCTTCAAGATATTATAAAAGTGCTATATAAATATCACACATGACTGAAACGAAATGTCACTTCCTGATTTAAGGGCCTGTCTCTTTAAGAAACTCCTGCTCTTCCTGAAACTTCCCCTACAGGAGATCATCACCACATGGCTCCTCTTTCTTTCTTTTTTTTTAACCAATGTTTCAGTGAGAAGTAGCTCCTATAATGAGCTCAACAGTTCAACCAGGCATTTGCTAATTGCTGCTGGCTAGTCTGAAGGAGCAGAGTCAGGGGAGGGGAGGTCAGAAACTGCAGCTCTGAGGAGGAGCTGTACCTGGAAGGCGGGGCTAGGTCCACCCAGGCGCTTTGCCCTGCTGAATTGATGCCATGGAGAGTAAAGGATTTCGCAAACATCAAAGAATCGAATCAAAAAATCTTACTTCTACTCCGGATGCAGGATTCTAACATGAGCTAATGCCCAAAAAAGTTACCAATACCTAATATCTCCTCTTTAAAAGTAGAGGAAATAAATGATGCATTCTTTAATCAGCAAAGAAATTGAGTAAAAGCTGAACGCAATGTTTTAAATTTAAGTTATTCTGGCCACTTTTCTGCAGCTGAGTGAAGCGAGACGTTTGGTTAATGAAAGATGTTTCTGCTGCTGCATCCTGATGCGTTTCCTTCGCCGTTCTACCTGCATGCCACACACTCTGACGCCCAGCGTCGCCGAAGTGCTCTGTTCGCATTTCTTCATCTGCCGGGCCGCCTTCTCCTCCGAGGCGTCGTCGCCGTGCTGCCGGGTTCCCATCTTCAGGTCCAGGATGCAGGGGAAGGAGAAATGGTGGACGACGTTCTCCAGCAGCAGGAACTCTGGTTGAGACGCCGCAGTTAGGGAACAAAACCTGGAGGATTTCATCGGACGCAGTCTGACTCTGACCTAGTTTTAAAAATGTCACTTGGAAAAATATACAAATATATTTGATTTAAACAGAAGTAAAAGATTTCTGCTTTCTTTTACACCAAAAGTTGGGATTTACAGGAAAGAAAATTTCAGCCCATTCCAATATTTAATATTTATACTTCTGTTGTAAACAATGGCTGATATTTACTGATATTATAGAAATTTGTCAATCACTTTGATGCCCTGAAAAAATAATCAGGCAAGTTTTATTAATTGAATCGATCCTGATGTGTTTACTTGTCTAAATCTTCATTTAAATACATTTAAAATGTTGATAGACGAGAATCTTTTTTCTAATTTTGCTCCTTCAAATTAAGAGATAAGAGTTTTTACAGTTTTTAATCATTTGTGATTTTTTTGTGAATTAGCTGTGTTTCTGTTTTTAACTGTATGAATCTAAACACCTTCCAAAAATAATAGCTTATGCCATTTTGTGCCAAAAGTTATACTTTTTTGTTGCTTAAATAAAATTCAAGTTTCAGAAAAGCCATAGTGTTAGAAAGATAACATGTTTCATAATTTTTGGTTTAACTTGTTCTATTAAAAATAAGCTAATAAAAGATTACACTCCAGTTTATGGAGATTGTGTGATTGCAAATATTCATGCAGATTCATGAATTTATTTCCAAAAGTGAATGATTGTAAATTATTTGCAAAATTATCCCAAAAAAAGTGGTAAAAAACCACCATCGGGTTAAAGTGACCCCAACTCCCACCAGCAGGTGGCAGTATTTCTTACTTCTACTAACCTGCTGCCTCAGCCTCAGTTTTGGTCCATGACTGACATGGTAACAAAAGTCGACCTATTTTAGTTTAATCTGCCTGTTTTTGTTTTTTTTTTCTTATATTTTTTCCTGTACTTGTAGTTTTTTGGAAGGGCTTTAATGAAATAAAATACAACAGAAATCCGTGCAAATATTTCTAAAGGAGCACCAAAAAAAAATCATTAATTCTGATAAGGGAAAATATATGTATATAGTCTGAAATCCTGGAGGAACTGCAAAACAAAAAGAGTCCATGAAGCTGCTGTGCTTTGAGTTGCTGCGACGCGACTGGCCGAGTTGCTTTCACAGCTGAGTCGAACAAGGTGTCCAGCCACGGGGCGTCCGGCGGACGGATGAAGGATACTGAAAAGCTTGCGGTCTTTGGACTCGGATCTCATGCGGTTGAGCTGCTGCTTGTGGCACACCAGGCTCCAGGGGTTGTAGCTGATCTTCTCCGAGGCCAAGCCGCTGTTCCAGTCCAGCATCTGGAACGGGACGTCCGAGTGGACCTTTGGGTCCAGCCGGGGACTCTTCAGTTCTGTGAAACTGAAGCAGGAAAGCAGGTTGTTAATGTAAAGACTTATCGTGATTTAATGAACTGTCGTTCATTCAAATAAATAACTTCTTCCTGACTTTGCTATCTCGTTGTCATATTGTTACTACTGTGGAAAAGACAAAGAAAAAGGTGGCAGGAAGTGGGAGGATGATGATGGTGCTGCATTTTCTGATTACTTAGAGCAACTAAAACATGGAAAAACTCTTCTGCAGTTTCTTGTTTAGCTGAAACTACGCAGTTTTTTTTAACTTAGCAGGATATTAGCAAAGTTTTGTAATGGAAGCGCAGCTGTGATGAAGTGAACAGGCTGTTACTTGTCGGAGCTGTCGGTGTCGTGCGACTCTCTCCGCTCGGTCCGCTCCTCCTTGTATTCGGAGGAGGAGGAGGATCGGCGGAGGCTGCGCCGGGATTGCTTCCGCCTCGGCTGCTCCCTCTCCGGGGGGTCCCTCTCCTCCAGCTCCCCCGTCATGCCCTCCATGTTGTCCACGTGGGGGTACGCCACCAGGTTGATGTAGCCGTCGGAATCGCCTTCGAAGCACACCAGGACCACGCCTGACAGACAGAACCAGAGACGATCACAAACAGACGTTCGATCGGTTAAAATGCTGCTGAGCTACTTTTCTAGTGACAGAAAGAACTACAGTGAATCTCAACGATATTTATCTTATTATTACCCAGGGGTGGGGAGACTAGTTGCAATGCACTTGTATCGTTTTTAAGTTAGATAGGATCAAGGCGAGAGCTAGTCTTAAGCTTGTGGCTTGTTTATTGTTGTCATAGCAACCCCATAGCAACTCTCAGCTACAAGTGTGACGTCACAAGAACTTTTCCGCAAGTTATAGGAACTTGTTTAATAAATTAAAAGAGATAATTTATTAATTAATGATTTGCAAATTATTTCATTATAACAAGATGTTTTCCATGTTTCAAGTGAAATAATCTGCCAGAGTAACTAGAACCTTCAATATTCAAGAACTATTGACTTAAGACAATAAGTCTGTATTGACTTAAGTCAAGTTCTTAAATCTTGTTGAAAAGTTACTTGTAAGTTAATTGTGTCTTATTTCAAGTGGAATAAGACATTTCCAGTAGAAACTAGACCAAAGATACTTGGTAAGATTTTGTGTTTTTCAGTCTGTTGTTTATAAAAGTGCTTCAGATCCTCAGTGTGATTAGATGTTTATTCAAATCTGGGATATTTTCCTGACCTGCCCTGAGTGTCGGGTAACGCGCTCATCCACAGAGGCAGAAATAAACAAATCAAACTATTAAGTCCTTCTGCTCCAGATCTAATTTTCCTAATTATTTCCACAGAAACCAAGAGGAAACTCCCTCCATTCATAATAATGTCACAATAAAAGTCAGCTCAGCTTCTCTTTCATGTAATTAGTCAGTCTTTCCACCTGCCAGCATCTTCTGCAGAGGCGCCTCCATCTGCAGAGCCACTGAGCAGCACAATGTTTCATCAGATAGTGTCAGAAAATATGTGGGCAAAACAACTTTGACGGCTTGGAGAAGCAGCTCCTGGGCAGCTGTCTGTCTGCTGTTATTTAATCAGCAGGACAATGGCAGCAGGCAGGGATCCAGGGCTAAATATAGGCTGGCTGGGCGGCCGTCAACATCGGGGAGGACTGGTGGAATGCAGACCCACCGGAGAAAATATCCAGTCAGACCCACAGAGGGAGTCGGTTTCCACTCAAATACACCTGAACTTCACTTTCAGATTTCAGCAGGTTGTTTTTCTATGGATGGAATAAAATCTGCAAACACAAATATTTCTAAACGAGGAGCAGCAAAAGCAAATGAGGTGGAAAAGCAGCTGTCATGTTATCAGACTTCAGTTTTAGTTTTGATATTTTGTGTTGTTTGTGTGACAAAACTGATGATTAAAAAAAAAGTTTTCACATTTTGAAATTCATCAGAACCAAAAGGAAAATTATTTTTATCACTGATCTGCATCTAATCAAATTTATTGAGATTTATTGATGATGTCATGGATCCAAATGTGGAGAAAATGGTAAAAGTATCAATCCTGAACAGACTTTTAGCTTTGGGATGTTGTCACTGTCAGGATGAGACTTTTTTCACGATGTAATGGGAGGTTTGAAAATCCCTGCATTACCACCAGACTGAACATTTTTCCTTTTGCTTCCTGTGGAAACAGGAAGCTGCTCCAGTAGCACCCGCATGCCTGTGTTTCTTGTCCATTTTCTTTAAAGGTCTTTCAATCCCTCCCAGGGACATAACCTCACCAAACTGCATGCATTATTTCAGATGATTATGGAGTAATTTCTCCGAACACAACCGAACGTCTGGCTTCCAGTCTCAGTATTTGTGTTTGTTTAAACTGTGAATTTGTCCCATTAAATCTGCTGTGATTTATTCTAACAAAGAGCTCAGTATGTAAGTGGGTCACGCTGGTTTCCAGTTTGTGTCGTGTCCTGGTTTTGGGAATGATTGCAGCAGGTTGATGGGACGGTTTCGTCACAGCGTCTGCCGCGGCGCTGCTAGTCGACGTGTGCAGCTGACAGTTTGGGCTCTCCGGGTCCGGCCGACCCGTCACAACAAGCTGCCAGGTTCGTGCTTTCACTTCATCTATCAGCCCAACTCAAACTCTCAACATTATTCACCCTCTTTTTTCTTTCAAAACACCCCAGTGTTTAAAGTCATGAGTAGAAAAAAAAAAAAAAAATTCAAAATATGAAAAGGGAACTATTATGCAAAATTTTGTCCATTTTTGTCTCTGCTTCTAAAAACAACCCAAGCACTTAAAAAAAACCTCATCAAACTGATTCTGGCAATACGTTAGTTTTTTTGGTGTCTGGAAAACAAGCCATTTCAAAAGTCTCTCAAATCTTGAGTCACAGTTTCCCATTGTCTAGCAACCAGGTCCGTTACCGAGCAACCCTGGCAGAGTTCCAGCAGGTTTAGTCAGTTGGTTTTACCGCTGCATGTGCTGTACAATGGCTGCTGAAAAAACAAATGTTTTCTTGTTGATTTGCCGTCCAGAAACCACTTGCTGCGTTATTATTGGTTGAGCAGGAGGTTCCACTGACGCTTTTCAAAGCTAGACAGCTGTATAATTGCTTATCTGTTTGCAGCCATTTTTATGTTTGAGTACAAACGTTGGGTTGGGGGCATGGCCAGCAGCAGATGATTTGGATTTAAAGTGACAGGAGGGCCTAAACCAGCTCAAAATACACAGAGCAGAGCAGAATAAAATCTCTGCTCAGAGCTGAGCAGAGATTTTATGATCTTGTGCAAAAAAGATCATGTGCAAAAAATTTTATGAACATGTTTTGTTTTGTACAGATCTATCCTAACCTGTTCAAGAAAGCATAACAGGGCAACTTTAAAGAAAAAAGCCGCCCAAAAAGCCCTCCTCGTTTTAACAGACTGATGAACAAGGCACCTGCTCCATCAACCAGGATGTATTTCTACTAACAGGGAACAGGACCAACGCTGTCGGCGTTTGTTTGGGTCTGTTTCTACATCATCAGGCTGTCAGGCAGATCCAGCAGCGGCCGCTGATGGAGAACAGAGCCGCGACGTCTCCTCTTCCATTAAACATCCGGATCTCCTTCCTCCTCTGCGTCATTCTGCCACTGCAGCCGTTTAGCAGCGAGTTATTCTGAGCCAAGCAAATATTACAGAGACTTACTAAATTAGTTGATGATTATTTTGGTAATTGATTAATAAATTCAACCCCTGTCATGTGTGCAGCAGGTTTCATAATGCTGCATTGAGATGAGGTTTGGCGGCATGAAGAGCCCAGCGGTTCTGATCCGAAACATCAGAGAGCGGCGACTGACCTTTATACTCAGGAGTGAACTCCTTCATCTCAGGAGGCAGAGACTCATAGAAGCGCTGCTCTCTGCTGATCAGAGGCTTACACACGGTGTGGTCATCGTACCGCATCATGCTGGTGTGACCCCCCACCTGCAACACACACACACACAACACACACACAACACACACACAGACATGAAAAGCTGCCCGGCGTCCTGAATTCACAGAAATAAACAAACTGCAAAGACACTAAATCTGTAAGTATTTTTTGTCTAGTTTCTAGTGCAAACCTTAGAACCTTGAATTAACTTAGAAACAACATTTTAGCAAGACGCAGGCGTTTGATTTCGTTTGTTTTAAAGCTGATCTGTTAGGACAGACCCAACATGTTCATAATGATTCTTGGATAATGAGATTTCAGCCTGGTCTGCCTCTTCTGAGCTGCGTCCTGTCACTTTAAATCCAAAATGAGGTGAAACCAGCTGACCAAACATGCTGGAGCTCTGCTGGGGTTGCTCGGTAACTGCTAGGTGCTGATTTGTGATGTTACATTCAGAAAGTTCTTGAAACAGTTCGCCTTCCAGACACACAAAAAACATTTCCTTATTGCCAGAAAACAGCTGGATGGTATTTTTAAAGTGTTTTAAGAAGCATCAAATGTTACCTTGAGTTAATTTCTTAATATTGATGAAAAAGTACAAAATTCATTGGCTGATTATTTCACTTATGGGAAAAATGTCCCATAAGTGTTTTAAGTGGAATCATCTGACTATAGAATTAGAACTTTTTTGTCAATATTAAGGAATTATTGGCTGAAAACAAGCCAATGTTTCATGTGTGTTTCATGTGTCTTAATTCAAAGGTTCTAAGATATTTGCACTAGAAACTAAAATGACTTTGTAAGATTTGTGTTTTGCAGTGTAAGTCAGGTTCTTTGTATTCAGGGCTTTTGTCGGGTCCAGCGCACCTGGTGTATGAAGGGCTCCAGAGAAACGCCTCCATCTTGTGGTCTCACCCCTCCCCCGGTCACCGGCCCCTGTTGCTTACTGTCCATGCTGCTGGGTGGAGGGAGGCACATGGCTCCTGGCGGACGCACCGCAATTCCTGCTGACGAGGAGGACAACATCAAACGATGAAGGCCGATCCGTTTAGAGCAGGTCGCGGCCGGGTCTTACCCTGAACATGGGCTCGGGAGGGGTCGGCGCAGGGCACCACGGGCTGCTGGGAGCGCACGCCGGCCCCAGGGGGAGGCGGCGCCAGACCGAATAGCCACTTAATAAAGCGTCCAAGGAGATTCCAATCCACCACCGACAGAACCCCAGTGCGCTGAGGTTGGGTGCTGGGGGACAGGATGTGGGGGGACCACAGGAATCGCAGGGTGTCAGTCAGGGGGGGTCACCGCTTACTGCAAAGACAGGAAGTGACACAAAGCAGAGACTTAATGATTCATAACATCAGAGAGGCGTTCTCTTTTCTGCTTCCCTAAAAGCTAAAACAATGTGTTCTAAAAACATAAGGAGGCCAAACACGGTTCCTGGGGACCGCCAGATCCAATTAACCGTTTTCTAATGAAGCAGATAATGAACAGACTCCAGCTTACAGTCGTGGCCTGGAGGAAGAGGAGGCAGAGGTCACCTGACCTCCAGGAGGGCCGACATGTTGATGAGTTTAACTGGGGCAGGACGATAAATCAATCTTATCGATGAATCACTTGTTTTGGTTTTTAGTGTTTGGAAAATCTGGATTTTTTCCTCATCAGTGAACTCCTCGGGTTTCCAAGTTCAGAGTCACTTTAGCGCCCTGGGCCACCATCTTGTTTTACAATTTCTATCTATTTGGACTTTGAATTCAGGTCCAACTCTATGACAAAATATCAGGGCCCGGCTGGAATTCTTTATTTTTAATCGCAAGCAGAAAATCATCAAAATGAACAGAAATAAAAGCTTGAAAACATGATTATGAGTGCAAATAATCCATATAATCTACTACAAGTAAGTAAAAAAGTAAAAAATGTTACTGAAATAAATAAAAGTTTCAATAATATTCTAATTTACTTAGGGCTGCAACTACAACTAATTTTAGTAATCGATTATAGATCTAATTTTTTAAAATTCAGACATTCTACAGATTTTTAATTTAAATGTTTTATAGAATATTAGAAATACAATAAAAGATGCAAATAAGTAAAGAATTAAACTTATTTAAAAAAATAAAAATTTTATTGCCTGTAAAATGCGCCTTCAGCATTCCGTTTAGTGAAACTAAATCGATACCATCTGAAGACTTTTGATTAAAACATAATTTACAAAATGTGTTTTTATCTTAAATGCAAAATGTGATATTTTTTGCGTATTTTGGCTTAATTACTGCTCTCAACATGATCTTTCAGCAAATGGCCTTTTTCTGTGTGTATGCTACAGTTAACAGTTAATTGATCATTAAATTATTTGACGATAGTTTTAATTAAACGTTTCAGTTCATAAATAGATATTTTCACAGTTTCTTGTTGCATAACTTAAAAACCCACAGAGTCCTGATGTCAACCAACATCTCAAATGACCCAGAGTTAAAGCAATCAGATCCACCAGAACCAGGACCAGAACCAGCAGAGCTGAACGGCCTTGTGGAAGGATGGGAACGACCCAGTCCAGCATGTCGTCACGGTAACAAACGCTTTAACACAAACACGACTCTTCACAGGGTGCAGAAATATAACCGCAGCGGAAAAACTCCTGTCGGATCTTAAATCACAATCTAACCTTGAGCAAGCGCACACACACACACACACACACACACACACACACACACACACACACACACACACACACAGAAACCCAGCCTTTCCCATGAGCAATGCATTTCAGTTAGAGGAGAGATCTGTAAACATCGGCTGTAGGATCAACAGAACCTCTGAGTCGTGTCCTTCGAGGAGCCGCCGTTTATTTTAACACGTTTGCTTGACAAAACAGCAGCACAGCAACTAATGATTATCCAGTAATTGATGAATCTGTTGAATATTCTCAGAGTTAAATCTCATTAAAATATTGGCACATTCTGCAGATTTTTTTTAAGCATTTAAGCCTTTTTAATACAATAATAGAAATGCATATTAAGATTAAGAATAAAATATTAACTGTATTTTCTATTCCGTCTGCATAGAGAATAGCAGCAGGACTGCACTGCCTGCTGGCTCATTATTTAAGTTATGGGCCTGTAATATAAGTGCTTTTTGTGTAATGGAGCTTAAAAATGTGCTTTAATCAACAAGAGGTGATCCAGTAATTATCAGACCACCAGACTCCATTTGGACCGTTTCTCTTTCCTGTTCTGGTATGCTGTTCTGGTATGGCCCCGCCATCTTTGTTTCTGTGCCAACTGGCTCTGCTTAAGGATGACCAGCGGCGCCCTCTGATGGATGAGAGAAGCTCCAAATGGTTAATTGTTTTCATTCCTAATTGTAATCTACTTTTTCAGCCAATATGATAAATGTTCTTTTCTTTGTTGAACTTTAGCCAACATTCTGCCATTTTCACAGCCACTGAAGGTTTGGAGGATCTCTAACTGGGTAAACATGTTATTGTTATGAGAGGCATAAATATAGCATCCCTTCAATAATTGGACACAGTGAAATTACAGCGACGATTGCAGCTGGATATGTTATGCAGCAGTAGTGTGCAGATCTATAATGGAGAATTGGTAGCAGTGCAAAACATGCATCTATTTTTTATGCTAAGGATTAAATTAGGCTGATGACTCATTGGTTTCATTGGTCTAGGGGTTTGCAAGGAATTAAAACAATCAATTAATTTTACAATTAATTTTTCTATAATAATGAATTAGTAATAATCCACTGAACCAAGGAGGAAGAGAGACGAACATCTCATTGCCTTTATTTACGCCATATGAACACAGCTTCTCTGCAAAATCAATTACATTTCTGGATTTCGTGCTTTAAAACTAAACTTTGCTTGTATAAACAGAATCAGGACAGCTGTTAAAATAAGAGCAGATCAATCAGGGAGCCGCTTGATGTCCCAACTGCTTGAAGGAAGAATGTACCGCCTGATTCAGTAGCCAGCTACTAAATTATCAGTGTGTGTGTGTGTGTGTGTGTGTGTGTGTGTGTGTGTGTGGAGCCCTCGATGTTTATGGGTTCTCTGGGGAATTGATGGAGTGACAGGTGTGTTTCTGGCTGCTGGAGAGCAAAGGGACGTCCTTTCATGTGTGTTAACCCAACACACACTGGACTATTTCAAAAGTCCAACTGACCTCAAAAACATCAGGAGATGATCTCTCCTACTGCTGTAATCTTCACCCCAATATATTTTTCTGTCCTCCGTTAAAGATAAAATAGAAACAGTCTATTAGGTTTTTATTTGACCATGATTTGTTGCTTGGTCTAAACCAGTGATGCCAAAAGTCAATCCTCAATGGTTTTGGTTCTTTCTCTGGTTCAACATTGGATGGACTTTCAAATTTGAAGTTATTTGTGAAAAACTCACCTATTCATATTTGTTTCTGTTGAGCACATTTAAAATATTTGTAAGTAAATGCAGCTCAGGTAGCTGAAATACCCAGACGCATCGGTCTTGATACGCCATTGGCCGGTGTTTATAAAATTTGACAGGAAAAACTCTCCCTCTCTTTTTACTTCTTCGGGTTTTTAGTTTTTCAAACTGCAGCCAAATGTTGCATCAACTTCTGTTGAAACAAAATTAATGCAATCATTACACCTAAATATCCACTTATTTTACTATATTTTACTTTTATTTACCCATTCTTTGATGTTTTCTTTTATCAACCAAATTAAATCTAAAAAATAATCACAGTGGCTTAGCAGGTCATAGAAAACCACCTTTCTGTCTTCTACAAAACCTCTTCAGCATCATTAACCTCTTGTTTCTCAGTCCAACAAACAAACAAGCAAAGGTAAAAACAACGTCACGTCTAATCTGACCCCCATGTCCTTCTTGGTGCGGTGAGCAACCTGATCAGACAGCCAATCAGCTTAGAGGATCTGTGTGAGCATATCTTACATCATCAGCAATCACCTGGACAAAGCCGCCGGTCCGCCACAGCTCTACAACGCTGACAGACTGATTAAGCAGCTATTTCAAACTGACTGACCACAGGGCTGTGTGTGTGTGTGTGTGTGTGTGTGTGTGTGTGTGTGTGTGTGTGTGTGTGTGTGTGTGTGTGTGTGTGTGTGTGTGTGTGTGTGTGGGAATCCTCCATCCTGCACTAAGTCACAGATGAGAGAACCAATTAGGGACTTCCAGAAATATCCAAGAGTTGAAGTAAACAGTTTTAGTGTTTTTGGAAGTGAACATTTTCAGCACAGCTGAGGACAAATCAGAAGTTTTAAAGTTCTAACACCTTGTCCCTAGTGGGGTCAGGAGGTGGTGGTGCCGATCTCCAGCGAATGTTTCGCTGGATGTCCTGTCCAGGACGCCATCTCAGGGCAACACAGACTGACAGGACAAACAACCAAACACACACACTCACACCTAGGGATAATTTAGAGTCATGTTTATGGACTGTGCAGAGTAACCGGAGAAAACCCCGCGTACCCCGGGCCGGGAATCGAACCAAGGAGCTTCTGGCTGCAAGGCAGTAGTGCTATCAACTGCACCACTGTGCAGCCCAAAAATGATTCACATTATCTTTAATAAGTAAAACAGAGGTAAGTTCTGTTCAGATTCCACTGTAGGAACCCATAAATGTGCATTATTTCATGAGAATCACCTGAAGAACTGAAACTGCTGCAGAGACGGTTTTCTATTTTCATCGGACTGATTGTATGAAGAGGTTCGCTGAGGCCTTGCAGGTGTTCAGTACGTCAGAGGAAGAACTTTTCTGCTCCTTAAACTCATTTTTGGAGCAAAGCAGGACAGGTTTGACGTCAGCTTTCAGTAAATGACAAAAACCAGAAGAAAACACATGTCAGATAGTTTCATCACTCAGGGCAGAAGTGAAGGAACAAAGATTTCTGTTCCAAGACGATTCTGTACCATAAAACATTTTTTGTATTTTGTGTGTTTTGTATTTTATTGATTACAGCAATAAACAAACTCCTATTTCTTACTGAAAAGTTGCTTGTAAGTTAGTTTAGTCTTGTTTCAAATGGTATAAGATATATTTCTAACATCTGTAAACAGAAAATATTGGAATCGAGAAAAATCTAAAGACAACAGAGAAAGAAAGAAATACGGATATTGAAAGAGAAAACTATCAAAATAATGAATCGAGATTTTGGAAGACAGTTTTGGGGAAAAGATGCAACACTTTTGAGGTGCCATCCAACCCAAATTTACGTCTGCTGAGTTTGAAAAAATAAATAAATAAATAAAAAACATAAGACAAACACAGCTGCTGCTGCTGCTGGGTCCCCTGACACAATCCAACAGCTGCTGAGTGATACACACACAGAAAACCAGGAGAACAATGTGTCCCGTTAACCTTCGCCTCGGAGGGGAGACACACCACATCAGCTACAACACCCACGCACACACACACACACACACCCACACACACACACACACACACACACACACACCGCACACGCACACCCACACCCACACACACACAAACACACAGTCTCTTTTGACACCACAAACCTGAGCCAGCAGCCACAGCACCCAGCATGTCAGTCTGTCTTCTTTAAATGAGAAACATTCACATCACAATCAGATCTCATGCTGGTTCCGTCTCCAGATAAATTATTCTGTTTTTACTCTACAGAATCATCTTTTCAGCTAAATAAAGGAGAAAACTAAAGAAACATCACCGGAAACCTCACAGACGACACGCTCACACTTTTCTGGTACAGATAGAGATAATCGCTGCACTGAGTCCCAAAAAACGACTGTCAGAAATATATCAACGACTGTTAGATACGTCACCCTCCTGAAGTCATAACATTAGGAGAATATAGTCATAATATTAATATCCAACAGTTATTAATGTTTGATGTGACCAGCTCAGTGCCTCCGCAGCTGTTTGTACAATAATTATGATGTGTGGAAATATAAAATATGTCCCTATTTATAAAACCGATACTAGTTTATAACTTCACATGATGCTCAACATTCCTCATTTTATCGCCGCACTACGTTTCACCTACCAGTTAAATTGCTACTTTATCTTCTTAATATCACTGCTTCATTCTGTTACGACTTAATTCTCAGTTAAAAAACAAAATGAACTTTGTTTGGTTTTCATGTTTCAAATGAGTATATTTTGAAAAAACAACCAGATTGATTTGCTGAGACGATCACCTCAGAGCTCATTCACTCTGTGGAAGCTTTTTTCTAACTAATGCCACTTTTGTCCTGATACTTTTACAAATTACTCTCTTGAGTTAAAACTATTTTAGTCTGGCTGTACAAATCTCCACTGCATTGCTAAGTGCCACAGTAACGGATTCTCACAGCTGATGGGACCCAACCTGCTGGCGGCCTCAGAGACCAGGAAGCATCAGAACGACGGTGAAGAAGAGAGAATCATGGGAAATCTCATATTGTCATTACAGCTTCTTACAATGGCTACTGTTTCACTTTTGATAAAGTTATTTTTCAGTTAATTAAAAGGATTTTCTGTCGAACACAGAAACTTAACGGTTTGTATGCCTCGTTTGAATCGTGATCAGTTTTAATTCAAAGTGTTTTGATAATGTAATAATATCTTGTATTGATTTTGTGTTTAGCCTGTTTGGTTTAATGAAAGTTTGCATGTGGTCCCTGTTCATGTCCGGGTCTCTCTGGGTTCTGCTTCCTCCACCAGACCAATAACATGACTGCTGGGTTAACTGGTCTATTAGTTTCTAGGTGTTCGACCTGTTCAGGGTCTCGACTAGGACTGCTGCAACAAACAATGAATTAATTAAAGGCACTATAAATGAAAACAAACTCAATAATTTCCATTTGCATGATTTATTGTTTTTCCTCTTTCTACTAAAAACTGGATGGAAAGTTTTCAGTCTTTTTTGTTTCATAGCTAATTTTATTTATTGTTTCTGTTGCTTTGTTTTATTTTTCATTAGAATTAAAATTTATTGATCTCTGAGAATTTGTTTTTATTATGCCACTGCCTTTACATTTCTTGGAAGTGGTCTCAAAACAACAATATTATCGTTTATCGAATATTTCTGGGACAATTTACTGCCCAACAGGATTAATTATTGTGACAGGTGTATTATAGACAGTGGATGGATGTTTGCAATCACTGAAATACATATATTATCTATTGAATATATTTCAAATAGAATAAAGTAAAATTGATATTTTCTGGACATTAAAACGCGCAGGCCTGGCTTTAACCAATCAAACGTGTCTAAATGCTAAACAGGGAAACCAAGACGAAGACAGACAGCTTATCTCCATGCAGGAGATTTAAATAAAATATTAAAACATTCAAGTGTTTTTCCGCCTTATCAGGAGGTAACTGGGAGAAGCTTTACAAACATCTAAGCCTCAAGGTAAGTCCAACTCCAGCCTTTGAAAACTTCTGCAATAATCAGATGCATCATCCGCCATGTTTGTTTTGAAACAGGAGCTCATGTCAGTATAAAATACTGCAAGAGGAAGGTTGTCATAAAAAACCCACCAGAAGGATGGAGACAGGACATATGGAGACAGCTCAGCAGGAGTCCGAGTCATTATTCCAAAACGTTTCTGGCTTGAATACAAACCGAGTTTCAGAAGAATAACGTTCCTATTTAACAAAGAGCTTAAAATATCTACTAGCTTTGGATGTTTTCCCTGGATTTCCAGAGAAATGCTTGGTAAATAATAAGCAAATCATCCTTTTCCTCTCCTTCTAATGCTGTGATGCTGTCTTGAATAACCAAAACAAGCAGTTTGAGAGGGGAGAGGTTATTAAAATAGAATATCTGGCAGTATGCTGGAGCTACAAAAGTCCCTGCATCCTGTTTAGAGCTTCCAGTCGCTCCCAGTGCGAGCTGATAACTGCCACTGCCTATTTAATAAAACAATCATTCATAAAGCAGCATGACAGGGCAGCCCTGCATTAATACAACACAATCAGCATAATTCAAGCCTTCTAATCAAACAAATATCATCAAACTGCTGATTTTCAGACGTCAGAAAATCTGAAGTAGAGCAAGTAAACAAGGAAGGAAACCTGAAAGCAAACAGGTTTCAAAACAAATATTTTCTTACGACGTGTAACCACCTAAAGAACATGAAATCACACACAAAAGATGCAAGTTTTTGAATATTATTATTATTAAGAGCAAAACTGTTTCTAAGTCCATATAAATATTCCAAATTACCAGACATATGTTGTTTTTAAAAATCAAACAAAAAAATAAAGGTCTGCTATAATAGTTCTTATTTAACTGATTATTTTTTGGTTGAGTTATTCCCTGTGTTTCTGGTTGCTCCACATCAGGAAGGATTTTTGATCTTACTTTTTGCATTTTAACAGTTGTTATCATGCATAACCATGGCAACAAGGTATCGTTATTTTACAACTTGGACAAGCGGATTAGCATCTAAAATGTCAAATGACACCTGAATTATCATCACAAATTCCTTAGGGGTTTAAAAGGAGGCTTCAAGGATGCAGAGCAGGAGGTCCAAACATTTCTTCCATCAATCAATGTTTCTCTGCCCGGCTTTCTAACCGAATATTCAGATAGGAAATGAGGTGGATTAGCAGTGATTGCCAACAACTGATCGTGTCATCTGGGACATGTTATAGTAGAAAATAGTCTCTGCTGCATAAAAATGAATCTATTCGGATGTCATGACAGTAATACAGCAACAGCCTTCAATCAGAGGATTCTTCAAATTTGTTGCATGACTGACTGCTACTGGAGGTCCTTCCTTGATGCCCACAGCATCACCATCCACTCTCTTTGGAGATACTTGGATGATAACATTTAATTTTCTTAAATGTATTTTTCAATTTGAATAATTAATATAAATCTAAATAAATAAACTAAGGCAAGAAAAAAATAGTAATTTATATAAAACCACAAAGGACTTGAGTGCTCAAAGACAACCTATTTTATGCAAAGCTTATTGAAACTAAAATATCAGTGTTTAGACGTTTATAAAATTAACTGATAACGTGCAAATGCAAACTGTACCGTAATTATATAATATCTAAGCAAATACTTATTTATTCAAATCAATAAATTCCTATAAATAGTTAAAAATGCGTTAGCAGGGCTGAGTCTCCGGGTGGTAAAACCTACCAACGCCTCTGGTCTTTGGCATAATCATATTTACACAGAGGTAGCTTCCAGCGAATGAAACTTTTGGAGAGCGACCCCTATAAAAACATCTTAACTCCCGATCAGTGTGATCCAGAAGCTCGGCCATTACGCGCTAGCAGAAGGACTTACTGTCACATTACACGTTTATTGAGACAGGTATCAGTTAGCTTTAGCTGCCGAACTGGCCAGCTTCTTGACCTTAGCCTGACAACCAGCAAGAGAAATAAGTCGACCACTTCCAGCATTTAAATAAGCTTAGATTCAAAATAAAACATCACCTCGTTTTATACCATCATCCGTCGTAATTCCACCTTCATTAAGAGCAGCTCTGACCCTCAGGCTCGCCCGGAAAACACTGTCGTTACACAGAGTCTAGTTGCCGTTAAGTAGCCTCGCATGCTAACGGTGCTGGCTAACATCACGGACTGACGTTACGCAGCCTCTCCGGTTAGATTGCACCAAGCTGTCACAACAACAACACACCTTCAGGATCAGCGGGAGCACGCTGGACGTCACGGAGGACAGGCGAGGTGGTCCGGAGGAGCTCATCGATCTTGATCTTCAGTGCTGTAACTCATTAACGACCGTTATTCCAGTTAGGGTTAACGCAGACTGTTTAGATTTTACAGTTCATTAAGGCGACTCCGGCGCTTTGGCGCCACCTAGAGCCTCTGTACTCAAGAAACGGTGCCTTCATTTACATCAGAGGATTTACGCCATTTCAGATGTCCACCACTTGAAAGATAGACAGTGTTATGGCACGGGGTATTATTTATGAGATTCAAACCCATAGTTTTACTGATGGTTATAATATTTACTTTCGAAGTAATAACAGTGACGCTGAAATTGAAATTGTGACTTTAAATCTTATGTCGATGAATGAATATCAAATTTTACGAAAGCTTTAATGCTAAAATTATGACTTGAATCTGATAACTATTACATCGTTTATATCTTTCTTCTTTCAAATGTACCGCTGTATGATAAATCACTGTCATTAAAACAAAATTAGCTTCAGTCTTTGATAAATCCCGAGGGTCAATGAATGCACCGTCATCAAATTTAAACGTCCAAAAATGAAGACCTTTCATTGGTCAGTAATTTTAAATACAGCAAAGATTAGCCAATCAGTGACACGCTTGTTGTTCGTCGGTAGCAACCAACGTAGGCAACTGTTTTCCCCCAGAAATTGACTTGTTAGCTATCAGTGCTCAGTTAACGTGCCCTTTTAACTATGAAAATTAATCTGCTAGTCACTTATATTATCTTATTTTAAGTTTGTTTGTAAATCTGCTTCTGATTCGGTGTATATTTTTCTCGACATGAACCTTGGGTGAGTCTGCTGCTGAACAGCTTCCTAAGCTAAAACACTGAATAGCTAAGGTGTCGCAGTGAAATTGCACAGAAAATAATGCTTAGTAATGAATTAATTTCAGAAAATCAAACTAACAACCCACTTTGACGTTATCTTTTTCTAGACGAGAAGTGAAGTCGAAGATATTCTAAAGAGTAGAAATATTAATTTGATTTCAAGGCACTATCTCAAGTACATATATTTGCTATTTATTAATAAAAAGAAACATACATATTTTTTTCTCACAGTCTGAAGTTAAATCAGACCAAACTGTTCCTGTTTCATGTCTGTTAGTCATTCAGTTCAGAGGAAATAATACCAAATTATTCTGAAAACATCAATAAACACAATTCTTTCTCTTAGTATTAATGCATTTAGTAAAAACAATAATTTAGTTAATTCTAACTAAAACAAAACAAGAGAAAGACAGGCTGATTTAACTTCAGACTGTGAGAAATATAAATGTGTATGTCTGTTTATTGAGTGTTGTGGTCTATGGTCTCAACTGTAATAATGACTATACAAAATTTATAAGGTGAATATTTATACACATGCCCTTCACTTTGCTCAGTTATTATGTTGCTTCTTGATGCAAAAATAATTTAAATTTGTAAATTTATTAAAAATAAATATTTGAAACATCATCAAAAACAGAATATTTAAAAGTTTAAGTGACTTTTGTGTAAAGATCCACACCTTTTATGACAGATTGTTGCTGGCAGTTGGAGAACACTGACATGGTGTGGGCAAAATGTTTTCAGTTGGATATTAAATTACAAGTATCATATTCAGACTCTGTGTATCCATAATGTATTTGATCCATTAAGTGGCTCAGATACCAAAGCTCTCAGAGCTGCTGAGGTGAGTAGCTGTAAATTAAATTCAGACATACCTTATTAATCTCAGTGTGAAATTTAAATGCAATTCATATTATCAAAGTTTCTCTAAAGAGTTTTCATCGATGCTGATGGTTGTTGGCAGGACGGTTCTGTTCTAAAGTGTTTTCAGTTTGGAGGAAACCAGACAACAATCCTCACCAACAGTGAACTATATATATGCCCTTCACTTTCGTTCTGTGGGACTCTTATAAATTAATTAATCTACCGGTGGAACTCATACAATTTCAATACTTATTTCAAGTGCTCTGAGATATTTGCACTAGAAACTAGACAAAAAAATGCTTGATAAGATTTTGTGTTTTTGCAGTGTAATCCCAGTCATTTCTACCTGAATAAACAAAGGATTAATATCTCTGAAACTCCTGGTGTACATCTAAACTAGCATTTTCTCCCAGGGGCGCTTCAATTAAATTGTAAATAAAGGGTCTTAATTTACAATTTAAATGCCATATTTTTCAAATAAATTATTAAATCCATATACAATTTTGTTTGATTTTGTCATTGTGGGATTCTGAGTGTAGTTTGCTGTGGAAAAATTTGTGAAAACCAAACAGAAAAACTATTTCTGAATCTATTTTAGGTTTTAAAAATTCAAATTTAAATCAGTGAGTGAATGAAGGGTAGCTGTTAACTTTCATTCATTTTCTTAAACACATTTTTCCATTTGTCTCTTATAATTTTGGTGTTTGTTTTCTTCTCTATTTTGTTCTCTAATGATTCTTATTGTTCCTGAACAGAGATGGTCTGCTGTTTGAGCTGGACAATGGAAAACCCAGATTGATTTTACTCACTCATGGTGAGATTTTTCTACTTCCCAACATTTTTGGATAAATTATCTGCTTATTTTTGCGTTTGATTACAGAAGATTTTGCTCCAATATACTAACATATCTGTTGTAACAACCATTTTATTGATTTGGCTGCTTGTGATAAAAATTGATTGCTGCAAAACTTTAATTATTAAAAAATGTCTATGTTTGATATTAAGTAATAATAATATGTCAAAATTTTATGCTTTTATGATATTTTTGGCTTATTGTTTCGTTTATTTTTACAGCAGGTGTTGTGAAAAATCCAATAAAGGTAAGAAACTAAAACATCTGTTGTCTTTAGTTACATATTGGTGTCCAGCACTGCTTAGGCTCTTCTGGAAACGATTCCTTACTGAAAGGAGAAAAAATAAAATAAAATAAAGAAATGTGTTAATCTTTAAGGTTTTTGTTTACCTGCATGGTTTGTGATGCGTTTCCTGCAGCTGCCCAGTAAGCACAGAGCAGTTAGCATCCTGAGCGCCAGGCAGCCGTCCTGCCTGGAGGAGGTTCAGCCTGAGGAGCGACCAGCTCAGCAGGCTGCGCGGGGTGCCAGGGAGGTCAGGTGTAAAGCAGCAGCAGCTTCATCCTGCAGCTCCAGCATCTCCACCACTGATGGCAGAAGCTCCGTCCTGAATTCATCCAAAACTCCAGGCCATCACAAAGAGCGTGCCAGTAAAGCCGTGGCGAAGGTAAGGGGGTGGAGCCTAAATGATTAATGTTTGGATCAGTATTGGTACAATTTAAAGGGGACCAATTAGGTTAATTTTATATTTTTGTATTTCCGTTTGGGCCTCAGTGCTGCCCAGTTGGCAATAAATTCATGTTTTTTGGCGTCTGGAAAATGAGCTGTTTCAAAAACCTTCAAAATGTAACTTTTCAAATTAGCAGCAAAGCAGCCCGTTACCTAGCAACCCAGCCATAATTTGGCTGTCACTCAGCAACCCCAGCTGAGCTCCAGCATGTTTGGTCAGCTGTACAATGGCAGCTGGAAAAGACCAGTGTTTTCTTGTTGACTTACCATCCAGAAACCGTTCACTGCATTCTTGTTGGTTGTGCAGGAGGCTCCACTTCTGCTTTTCAAGGATGTACAGTTGTATAATTGTTCATCTGTAGGCAGCCATTCTGATATGAGTGTAAATAAGAACAGAAATAAGCATTCATTTTGCATGGTGGAAGAGTAAAACTACTTTTTAAAGCATACCTTAAATAAAAGTTGATTGTATAACACATTTGGTATCTCAGATACCATAATAGTTATCAAAAAAACAACAACAACAAAAACAGATATTTACCTTTTTCAAGCTGCTGTGTAACTCTGTATGTATCCTCTGAAGGTAAAGACAAATAAACACAAACTCAGCTCTGCTGTCGGACCGCTGGGATCCCCCAGGAGAACGGCTCCACCTCCAAACGGCGGGGATGGAGTGTCGCAGAATATGCTGAGCGGCGAGGACACAGGCCTGAAGGACGGAGACGTGATGTGTGTGAACGGAGAGCAGCTGCAGGAGCTCCTTAGCTCCATCACGGTGTCGACCGGCTGCGCCCAGCGGGGTCCAGAGGAGCAGGCGGCTCAAGGTGGCGCTAGCAAGAAAAACTACAGGTCTGCTGGAAGCAAAAAGCTTCTTATTTTAAACTGTTTCATTTTAATCGCTAGGAGGTCAAACACGCACAAATGCTGTCTCTTCTGTGAACGGAGGAGAAGAAAGGCAAATAAAGGAGGATGAGAAAGGAGAAGAAATGAAGGAGGAAGGTGATGATGAATATGACAGGTAAACATTTTTATAAACTCTAATATTTCTGCTGTGAATCATTCCAGATTGATTCAAGTTCAACAAAAATAAGAATTAAACATTTAGATTCAGTTTGAGCAGAAACAATGGGGGTAGATATTAAAAATAGTAACACAATTTATCAAAGGTCCAACCTGTTTTAAACATAAATTCTATTTATTCTAATTAAAGTCAGAATTGTTCTGTGTTTTTCTTAGGTTGCATCGCTCTTCGTTCAGTTGGTTCAAAGAGCGTCGGCCGGACAGCAGAGCCGCCATCGACGCTAAGAAGGCTCAGTGGAAAAGAGAGCTTGGTACGAACGCTTTGCATGTGGCGACAGAGGGAAGGAAAAACTGCCTCTAAACAGGAAGAAACGTCCAGCAATGATAATTTTGTAGAACGAAAATGTTTGTCTGACTTTCAGATGAGCAGGTCGCCCTAAAGCAGCAGCTGCAGCGCTCAGCCCCCAGCAGACTGCAGGTATTTCACCTTTACCTCAACCTTTGTTAGACTGTTTATTTTCCAGGTGTAATGTCCAACAGTTGCCATGGTTACTTCATGCTGTTAATCAGGAAAAAGCACAATGAGCCGGAAATCATAATGGGAACGTTTTCCATTTGAGAAGCTCCTTGCTGATTAAATGTATCCCTCAGAACCGTAAAACTGACGTAACTCGTAAAAAATTAACATTGTTGGGGGATAAAGAGGATATTTTAGGTAATTTTAGGGAGTGTATTTTGCTTTAACAGGAGTCTGGCAAATATAAATAAGTCTGAAATTATTCAAACCAGAGGCGGATTTAGACTTTTTCATTTTCATTCAGGTCAGAAATTTGTTTCTGACGCTAAATGAGGGAGGCGTCTCCGAATTGATACTAAACAACATGAAAGGTTTTAGAAAAAAATTGATTTTACTTACATTATATTCAAAAACGGCAGCATTTGAATTCTTCTTTGTTGTGTGTTGTAAGGATGAGCTTGAAATCTTTGAGTTTGTTTTTTTTAGTTACAAGAATATTGTGACAATGGATGCAATTTTATCAGAATATTTTAAATTAAAATCAGACTTTTAATGAAGAAATTCCTGATTTTTATTTATTTTTACCCATTAAAATCAGCCCTACATATTAGTATGAATACATTTGACTCATTATCCAATAAAACCGTCATTTTAATGGGTTAAAAATCAGAAAAAATCAGGTTTTTAATTGATAAGTAGTTTGTTCATACCAATGTATAATAATGTGTTCTTTTTAATGAAAAAAAAATTGAATGGATAAAATCGATTTATCGCAAAGCTCTACACATTAGTATGAATCATTTTTTGTGTTCTGACTCTCAGAAATCTCCTCAATCCCTAAATCTTTCTCTCATCATCTAATGGTGTAAAAACATCAAGTAGACCTGGAGGTAAATTAACAAAAAAACAAAATGCATTTGAAATCTGCAGTGAGCAGGAGCTTGAAGCAGTTTCCAGGCCTTTCAGCCTGTATTTTATTGATGAGGTTCGGATGTTGCTGTGTTTCAGGGTGAGAAATACGCAGAGAGTGTTTCCTCTGTCGGCCAAAGAGAGCAGCCAGCCGCCATCAGGTCCAGCCTCCGACTCGGGGTAAACATAAACTCTGAACGTAGTTTCAAACATTTCACCTCCAACTGCTGGGTCCTGCTGGATCCTGCTGGATCCCGCTGGATCCTGCTGGATCCTGCTGGATCCTGCTGGATCCCGCTGGGTCCTGCTGGATCCCACTGGATCCTGATGGATCCTGCTTCCTCTACGACACGGAGGCCCAAAGACGTTTGTGGCCCTTGGAGTGATTTGTTTTTCCTAAAAATTAAGTTTTCTTGAGTCAGATTGTTTTATTTTTGGCTACTTTTGAGTTGCTAATTTGGGCCGGTGTGACGAAACGTTTGGACCCGGCTGCTGCAGGAGGTGACGCCCATGGAGGAAATGCTGAGCGTGGAGAGGAAGGAGGAGCAGAGGCGGGTCTGGCTGGAGGAGCTGGACCGCCAGCGGGAGGAGACGGCCGAGCGGCGGAAACAGGAGATGATGCAGCGGAGACAGGTAGAGACTCTGGCCTAGTCCAAACACAGCCGGGTCGTTTTACAACAATGGCAGACGAGATATTCTCTTCTGTAAAACACTATGCACTGCAAGTCCACACACAAACTCAAGAAAGGAGAATTGTCAAATCTTTGCCGAAGTTTTCAATATCAGTGATATTAAATGGAGGTTATGTGAGGAAAATCCATTCGGTTTATCTCTGACCTCTGACCTCACAGTAACGTCGTGTCTGTGCAGACGGAGGACCACGAGCGCTGGGCCGCGCACTTCGACTCGCTCCAGCGCAGAGCGCCGGCCCAACCCGTGGCCCCGGGGCGGCTGAGCGGCTCCGAGCGAGACGACTGGGACCCGTCGTCCTGCTTGTCGCTGGTCTGGGAGGGAACCAGCAGCTGTGGAGCCGACAGCGTCCTGGGAGCCAGCGTGGATTCAACCAGAGGTTTTCCCTCCAGATCCAGGTAGAAAACTGGGAAAATAACAATATTATTGTTTATTGCAATCATTTATGGGCCAATTTATCGTCCAGCAAAATTTATGGCAGGCCGACGCAGGATAGACTTTTATCATAAGCAACTTTAAATATGTTTTAAATTGACAAACAAATGTAGAATATCTAGAATAACAATATTGTTTTTTTCGTGACAGGTTTACATATTAACCTGAGAAAGCAGTGGTAACTCCAGAGGAGCTGTTCAGCCAACTTTAAGTAACAATTCAGCTTTTATTGTGAAAAACAAGAAGGAAGCATTTGTTGCACGGAGGCCTGGACAATAAATCCTCCCAGAAGTTACTCCGATAAATATTAATATTGTTGTTTTGAAGTAATGGGATAATAATAATGAAAGAATATAAGTCAATAAACTTTAAATCTCCAAAATGTGGTGCTGGAAAAGTTTGAAAACTTGAAAAGTGCTTGAATGTTGCAGTAACAGTTTTAATCCCCAAACAGCAGCAGTAACGAAGCTCTGAGTTTAATCTGAACTCTGTTTTTCCTGCAGCTTCCTGAGGACGATGACGTCGCTGCTGGATCCGGCGCAGATAGAGGAGCGAGAGAGGAGGCGGCTCAAACAGCTGGAGCAGCAGGTATGGCGGCACCAACATGGAGGAAGCCTCGTCTTCAGCGTGTGGCGCTTTGCCGCCTTCACCGTTTTATTCTGACCCAGAGAGACATCCAGGCCCAAATGGAGGAGCGCAGGAAGCAGAGGGAGCTGGAGGAGGCGACGCGGAAACGGGAGGAGGAGAAGGAGGAGTGGAGGGTTGCCATGGAGAGGGAGAAGCTGCAGAAGCAGTACGAGCTGGAGATGCTGAAGAAGAAGGAGAAGGTCAGGGGTCAAAAGATGTTCCACCTTCATTCCTTCAGATTTTACCAAAAGAGAAAGAAAAGGAAACTAAGTTGTGCCTCATCCTTCATGGCAAACAGTGGAGCTAAATCATTATCATTATTGTTAATAATAATAATAATAAATATTTAACTTCCCTTTGGGATCAATTAATTGTAAATATATTAATCAAAGATGCCAAATAATATAGCAAGCAGACAGATTGGCAATATTAGTATAACAAGATTGAGTTATATTCTTGTTTTTGTAGAAGTGAGACTGCCACCTTCAGGAGGAAATTAGCATCACTTAAACCCAATATTTTGATCATTTTTGCACTGAAAGAAATTCATAAAATTGTTGATTTTTACATGAATTTCTGCAAAATCACAAAAGCATGCAACAGTTGCAGACCCCCCCTATCTAGTTCCGCCCTGGGCGTCTGCCAATATCAGAAACAATCCATTTCTTTCTCTTCAGGTTTTGGTTGAGCGTCAGAACGATCCGGTCCCTCCGGCGGAGCAGCCAGAGATCGGCGGCGGGTCGGAGGAGAAGCCCGGATCCAGAAGTGAGTGAAGCGACCCAAACAACCCGGAACAAACCGGTTCTCTGAGCTAAACAAGTCCAGCAGAACTTCATTTGTTTCAGGAGCGGTTTGCATCTAGAAGTGAAAAGTTCAATAAAAGAAACGTAAAAAGAAAATGTAACAAATGTTGTAGTTCTGGTCCAGTCTGACCGAGTCTATCAGACTATCAGGTGTGAAAACCGTCTTAAATCTCCTTTAGTTTGGCGAATCTAAACCACGTTGGGCTTATATATGCACAACAAACTGCTAGAAAACATTTTCTAACTGGGTTTTGTTTGTGCGTGTCATCAGTCACCAGGGAGGCTGAGCGGGTGGAAAACGGCGACCGCGGTTCGTCGTTTAAAGACTCGTCTGTTCAGACGGGTGAGATGCTGCAGACGGACTCCTGCTCTCATTTTTAACAAACGATTACAGCTTCTCTCCTCTCCCTGAGCAGAGGATTCTCCTCCTCCTGTTCAGACCGCCGATGTCTCCGTCCAGAACCGTCTGCCTCCCTGTGGTTCTGCCGAGCCTAACAGCAGGAGCCGCGCGCCCAGAGCGGGAAAGGAGAACATCTGTGCGCCGGCGGGAGAAGACCCGTACGCTCCGTTCGCCCGGGCGGAGAAGAGCCAGAGGAGCAAGACGAGGCCGGAGTGGGGAACACAGAGGTTAAAACAACAGTCACACCAAGACAGCAGCTGCTTTCCCATCACCAAATATTTGTCTGGATTCTGCGAACGTTAAAAAAAACAGTTTTGCAATTTTGGTGATTCCATTAAATAAGAAATTACATTAAAACCACATTTAAATGAGCTGGTTTATGCGAAAGGCCACTACAAATGATGGGAGCATCAGATGTAAACATTTACATGAGATGTTTATAATTCAGCCAATCAGAGGACAGGTTGATTAGAGTACTAATGAGGCCCGGCGAGCTCACAGTGACTCAAGCAAACGGTTCTGTTGTGTCCCTGCTGCGGTTCTCCAGGCCCAGCCGGCGGTTCGTTCCCGCCTCGCAGCGCTACCCGGTCGCCCTGCAGAGGGACCGGCAGGAGAGCCGCCTGAGGAGGCAGGCTGAGCTGCTGGCCCTGCAGAAGACCCATCCGACCAGAACAGAACCGCCCGCTGCCCAGCAGGCCCGGCTCTGCCCCGACGGCCAGCAGCACAGAACCAGTCCCGCTAAGAAGGTGGAGAAGCAGAAAATCCCACTGGACTTAATGTTTAACGATGTTGCTGTTGTTGTTTGCTAATGAGCGCTGATGTTTCAGGTGGAATCGGGTTTGAAGGGAAACGTCGACGCGGATCGGTGAGCAGCGCCACATAAACCTGGAACGTCCCGGTGCTTTAAACAGGCCTGGGCAAAAAATTATACAATATATTTTATTAGTTTCATTTTTAGTTTTTGAAGATTACATTTTTGGAGAATTTGTATTTTTTCACCAATTTCCCAAGTTGGTAATTTGGAGCTTCAGTAGTTCATACAGAGAGAATGAAGGAGTTTCATCTTAGCAGGAATCAGTTTGTTTAGTAAAACAGTGAAGAGACCAGAGCTGAAATCTGGACTGTGGCATCCTGCAGGGGGCGCTCTCCTCCTGCCCAGAGCCAGCAGGCCTCCGGCTCTCCTCCTCCTCCCGCCCTGGAGTTCATTCCTTACCTCCGGACCGCTGAGGTCTTCAGCCTGGACCCCCTGGAGCCCGCCGACACGCCGCCAGCCAGGACTCACCCCGGTCAGGAAAACAGGTTCTAACTCGCAGCAGCGCTCTGCAGTGGGTCGTAGTAACTTCAGCTGACATTTAAATATTTATAAATTAAGATATTAAGACAACAAGTGCAGGTTTGTAACCATTATTCAGTTTATTTCTGCAATATTTCCACAAAGAATGACACTAAAAGTAGCATATGCCATTTACCCAGAATGCATTGCAATGCCAACATTGCAACATCCAATCCAATGACACTATTTTACTTAAATGTATTAAAATTAAACAGCTTTACTGTATTGTTTTTAATAAAAGGGTTAGGGTTAACTTCAAGATAAATAAATATTTCTTGAAGTTTATTGTTACAACGAGTCATGAATGCCCTTAAAACCAAAACTGACGTTAAAATAAACATTTTAAGGCGAAAGACGAACCAGAAATTTACTCATTTTAAGATATCAGTTTTTGATTCGGAAGTCTTCAGTGGATTGTATTATATTGTTTTTATATTAGTTTATTGTTTTTACTGTAAACCTTTCATTTTAAGGTTTAAGGATAAACATCCTTCTGGTTCTGTGAACTATCAATACCAGACCAGATTGTTTTGGTCTGTTTTTGTTTCTGTTATTGTTTGTTTTATTGTTTTATTGTTTGTTCCCATCAAACAATAAAAACAAGGCAAGAAATTCTAGAAAACATAATTAGAAAATAAAATGTCATCTTTCCAATAGCAGATATTTGTCTAAAATGAAGTGTTGTGTGACATTTGCAGTTTTGTTCGGCTGACGTCATGAAAATGCATCTGCAGGTTGTATCAGAGCCGTGTTGTTTTTCCTGTTCGCCACCAGGGGGCAGCTTTCTGCTCAACTGAAAGGAACAGATTAAACAGAACAGAAACTTTAAAAAATCAGGTTCAGATTATATTAATGAGCATTTTAATCCTAAGCGTGATTTGCAGCCATCTTTCTCTGTAACCTGGGTCAACAGAACCTAACAGCGGGTCAGGAGGTCCAGTTACCAATCAGAACCTTATCTCTCCTGGTCAGGCCCTCGTCCTCCTGAGGCCTCAGCTCCTCCGGGCTCCTCGCATCACGACCCGCTGCTCCACCCGGAGATGCTGCCCGGCTCCCAGCGCCAGCAGCAGATCCTGAGAGGCCTGGCTCAGCTGCGGCAGGTAACCCAGACACACCTGGCTCAGCTGCGGCAGGTAACCCAGACACACCTGGCTCAGCTGCGGCAGGTAACCCAGACACACCTGCTGGCTCCCCATGAAGAACACAACAAAACACACTGACCACTAAATTCTGCAAAACTTTCCACACATAAACTCTATAGATGTTGACAGAGAGCTACGCCACACTTTTCAGGTCATGTAAAATGAGAAAGGAAATTCTTACAAGATAATAAAAAGGTATAGAATATAAAAATAATAAACATAAAATGTAATGTGTATAACTAATAATGCATATTTAAGTAATTTTAGTGAGATCAGTTTTGGGTTACAAAGCTGATTAATATTATGACTAAGTCATAATATTAATGTGAAATCAGTTCAGCTTTCTGTCATCAGATCGATCGATCCGGTCGGTACCTTCCAGACTCCGGTAGTTTGAGCCTCACAGGAACCATCCAGCAGCTTGTTTCCCTCGGATCGGTTCCGCCTGCAGGTGAACCCACTCAGCCAGCCGCTGTCTGTTTTTCAGGGTTTATTACAGAAGCAGAAGGAGCTGGAGACGGACCTGAAGCCCGTCCGGAACCGCCGTGACAGCGAGCAGCGCGCGCTCCCCACAGCTCACCGCACGTGACCGGCGGCGGCGTCTGGAAGCCCTGCTGTGACTTCCTGTTCCACCGGGGGCCGGAACCGCCTGAACATAAACACCAACGGAAACCTGCTCCGGTTTGCTGTGGTTCTTTCATGGAGGGAAAACTTTAAACCAGCGACTCCCTCAGTTATGAAGGTTCTACCTCTTTACGGTCGCTGCTAAAAAACAGTTTATCTCCCAGTTTCCTGCTGAACGACAAGCATCAAGTTCCTAAATGTTCCATTTTTTATTTATTGCTAATGTTATTTAAAGTTTGGTTTATTAATAACTGATTAAAGATGTTTTGAAGCTGCAATGTTGACATGACAAAGTCTTGCTGCTCTATGTATGGCAGACTGTTTTAGGATTAAACCGTTTCACCCACTTGAATCCCAGATATCTACAATTACATTCTGACTGGTAAAAATTACCTTACAATAAATTTGTATGAAAGTTTCAATTCAGAATATTTACAATAAATTACTGGCTGTGAAACATAAATTTCCATTTGTCAAAAATAAATTTCAAATATTTCAATTTTTATCCAGACTAATCATAACACTAATTATAGTTCTTGATATTTTAAATGGTTTTTTGAACACAAATTACGACAAGGTAAAACTGCAATTTTACCTTTTCAAAGCCATGTTTATGTCCAAGATGTTTAGAGAATAGATAGGAAATCTTAAATTACTCATCTGAATGTGAAAGAAGCCATCTTAAATTTCCATTTTGTATCATAAAAATTTTGCTGTTTCTGGTCGAAATTTATTCTTGGCTGGAGTTCAGGTAATCAGTGACACTGAGTTTATGTCAAAACGGCTTGCCATATAACCGCACAGCCTGGGAGGCCAGTGTTTTAAACCAGTTGTTTTTTGTTTTTTTATTTTTGCCTCTCATACAGTTTTATTTTTCTTAAGTTTTGAGGAATAAAAATACAAAACAACCTGAGAACCAGGAGGAATCGGCTGCAAAATATGGATGTAGTTCAACGTTCGCCTTCTTTCTATAAAATCTAAAATGAACTTTCTCCTCTGTTGTCCATCAAACAAAGATAATAAAATAAAATGTTGAATCTTCTGATGGTTCTCAAGGAAACAACCTGCAATTCCATCCCAGATTCTCTGTTCAGAGAAAAATGATGAAGAACCAGCAAGAACTGCAACAACAGTCAGTTCTTCAAGTCTTCAGACTTGTTTTGTTTTCTTTAGTTTAAAAACTGTAAATAAGGTCTTTGAATGCAAATTAATAATTTTCTGCACCTTGTTCATAAAGACTTGCTCACATTCCTCCAGAAACCAGGGGATTAAATGTTATTTAGGAGGCATTTATTGGTGCTACGTTAACAGATTAATGAACCTAAAGTTGATCAACGATTCATTCATAAGCAACCATTTTGTTAAAAGCCTGAAGATTCTCTTGTATTGAAAGAGCCAGTTTTCTATTTCATAAAGGGCCGGCCCAAGGCACAAGCAAAATAAGCTGATTTTTATTTTTTTTAGTAATTTCTGTCATAATATCAAACACAATTTCGACTTCCGGCCGGAACGGCGTAAAGATGGCAGCTCAGTAGACGTGGAAGCTGTGATTGAACAGATTGCAACTTGCCTTTCCAAATAAAAGATTAATTAAAAAAAAGAAATAAAAATCATCCTGAAAAATGGCCATCATGCTGAAATTCAAGTGGCTAATGGAAAAATATAAACAGATGTGTGTGTGTGCTTTTTATGATTTTTTTGTTTGTGTGACCACAGACACATAAATCTTATTTTGCTTTATTTTGTAGTAAAATAAAGAATATTTTCTTTCTTTTATTGCAACCAGTTGCAGTTTGTTTCCACAATTCTCAACAGTGGAGTCTTTATTATATATGTATCTAATAATTAGATAAAAAGCAGATTCAGTAGTTTGCTGTGATCAGGTGTGGCAGTGGGGTTACCTGGGTCCCGCTGAGCCGTTTCCTCGTCTTTCTGTGGACAAATCATTCATCCTCCAGATGCTTCAACACTTTGAACAGAGGGAAAGGAAAAGGTTTTTCTGTTTTCAAGGGATTTTAATACAAAAACCAGATATAGAAAAAAAACCAAACATAAAAACTGATTTAAGTTAAAACCATTTGTTACAGATTTTCTCTCTTCAGCAACAGAACAGAAACGGCTCCCAGTGCACCAAACCAAACATTCAGCACGGAAAACGACTTTATCCTCTGGTTTAAGGAAACCCACGTCCTCCTGGGTCTGAGTTTCCAGAGCAGCTCAGGTCCAAACAGTGAAAACATTTCTGCGCTTCGTTGAAAACCTTTGCTTATTTACACGCTGGTAAATATTTACATCTGCTCATTTATTTGCTTAGTGTTTCCTGAAATGATCCGGATTTATTCTGACTCTGTAAACAGTCAAGACTGAAACCTTCAAGTTGTTTAGTAATAATAACAATAATAATAATAATCTTTATTGTTTGAGTTCAATCCGTTTCTGGATCAACAGATCCAGTTCTCCTCTACATCCTGTTGAAACCTCCGCCGGGCCGGGCGCCACGGTACGCGCTCCCGCCCGGACCGGCAGGGCCGTAGAACCCGCTCAGGAGGTCCACGCCCGGCTGCTGCAGGCCCCAGACCAGGGGGCTGGCCGTGGGAGCCAGCCCGCCGGGCCAGAGGGGCGGGGGGCCCATGATGCCCTGCAGGGCCCCCAGCGGGCGCAGGGCTCCCAGTAAAGGTCCGGTGTGGAAATGCTGGCCGTGGAACTGCGGCAGCTGTGGGGCTTGAAGCTGGCCGACGCTCCGCTGCGGCGCCGGGCCGAACAGAGCCGGACCCGGCTGGTTCTGATCCCGGTACATCAAGACGGGGATCCGGGACTCTGCACTGCTCTGGGGAGCCGCTTCGGCGCCGACGGGCGGCTGCTGGTTGGACTGGGAGGATCTGCAGGAGAAAACATGACCAGGTGAAACCAGGAAGTTTATGCTGATAAATAAAAACTATTATTGATTAATAACTTGAAAGCAAAAGCTGCTTGATAGATTGTGATAGAATCTGCAGCTCAACCTGCAATGAGGATTTTATTCTGGATATTTACAAAAATTATTTTTATCTTAAGTGCAAAATGTTACATTATATGTTTTGCAGTGTTGGCTGAAACTGCTCTGTTATTCTTTAATCAAATTGACTTTTTTGATTCAGAAACTCCAGTTAATTAATTTATTAAATGAGTTAATCATTTAAAAAATCAATTAATCTGATTAATTGTTCTCGCCGTAGTTGATTTGTTTTTGTTTCGGATATTTAAAATGTCTTCCTGTTCCAGTTTCAACTGTTTAAAATAAATTTATCAATCAGAGGGAAGGAAACCGTCAGCATCTGTCCTGACTTCCACATGTTTAGGTCTGACCTCTGACCTTTTTACTTCATCTTTGTTTCTACTACAGAATCTAACCCTGTGACCTCTGACGCCGTCCGACCGGGACAGGAACCTTTAGCTGACCTGGAAACGTCGCCCTCTTCAGGAGAGCCTGATGATCGGTCGGGTTCTCGTCGTCGCTCCGGTTCTTGGTCGAAGTCTGGCCCATTTGTGTCAGCTGACCGAGCGGCTGTGCTCTGATTGGACAGTTCTGTGTGGTTCTGGGCCGAGTGTCCCTCTGTGGGAGTGGGTCGCCGTCTGTCCTCCGACCTCTTGTCCTCCCACGTCTCCAGCTGCAGACCGGAGTGAATCAAGTCCAGGGTCGCCGTCACCGCCGTCCTGCCGGGCGCGAACCGGACCGACTCCGGCGGTGCTGCCCGGTCCGTGGGCGGTGTGACGCCCTCCACAGCGGCGGCAGGAAGGGCGGCGACGCTTGACTCCACCTGCAGCTCCAGCAGCTGCTGCTGCTGCAGCCGCAGCTGCTGCAGCTGCTTCAGCCGCTCCGCCCGCATCTCCTTGATGGCCTGCTGCAGCACCTCCATGTCTCTGCTGGTCGCCACGGAAACACGCTCGCTGCCGGGGTCCGGAGCCAACTGGTCGGGGTCGGGTGGCCGGGTGGGCAGGGTGCCGGGCGTCTGGTTGCTGTCGGCAACGGGGCGGAGGCGATCGGCGGCGTTGGACGGAGACTGTTGGCCGAGACCTGAAGACGGAGCAGAACGGTCAAACTGAAGGTCCGCGGGCCAAATCCGGTCCGGCTCCAGAAAATAAATCAATTAATCTCATGATAAAGCAAAACGAGCCCAATAATCTCAATTTTGATGATTTATTGTTTTTTCTTTTCTCTCTTTCCACCATAAACTGGATGGTAAAAGTTACAATAGAGACCTACAAATGGAGTCATCTAGTAACAGTTGTGTCTTAAAATATTTTATCAGTCAAATCAAAGGAGTTTTTTTATCCGTTTACTGCAACGTTACATCAATCAGTCCTTCCACCGTTTTGCAATTCTACGATTTTTTGAGAAATTTACGCAAAATCAACAGTTCCTTACATTTTTTCACACGATAAATAATGATGAGTTTATTGCAAATTGCCACAAATATTATCAAAAACAATGTGATTATGGGATGCTAACTCCAACCTGCAGGTGGCAGTATTTCTTCTACTCTGCTGCCTCCGTCCGGTTTCATGTTTCATGATCAATGTGATTTACAGACATTTATTAACTGTCAAATAAATGTCCTTAAAAACTAAAATGATTTTAAGGACATTCTGCTGATGTGGCCCAAAATGAAAATGAGTTTGACTCACTGCTTTAAAGTGAGATAAATATTTACATAGTTACGTTTCTCAATCGCGAGGCTTCCATTCAATAAGAATTTCAACTAAAATCACATGTGAGCAAGTTTGTTTCCATCATAAGTCATTAAGAAACATGTCGGAAAAATTCAACTTTAGTCTTATGATTTTATTCTCAATTTAAAAAAATAAATATAATATTTTGTCAAAGAGTTGATCTGAATTCGAAGTCCAAATAAATAAACAAGATGGCCGCTCTGACATCACTGAACTACGGAAATCCAAGAAGCGCAAAAATCCAGATTTTCCTAAACTTAAACCTTCAAAGACCAATAATTCTAATCATTGATAAAGTTGATTAATACCCATGTGGCTAAAATAAAGTTTTAGGTTTGGAGCAGCAGGAACCGACCTTTGGGAGCGGGAACTGACCTTTGGGAGCAGGAACCGACCTTTGGGAGCGGGAACTGACCTTTGGGAGCGAGCAGATCCTCCAGGAACAACTGCTTGTCCTTGACGCTGAGACAGCCAACCAACCGGCTGAAGCTGCGCTCAATTTCTTCCATCCCGGCCACGATGATCCCCCCGTTGGAGTAGACAGGAAACTTATCGAAGGAGTGCTCTGAGTTCAGAAATGAAAATAAAAAAATCATTTAAAATCTGGCTTCTGTGAAACTTCCAATTTAAGTTTGAGATAATTTACATGCGTTTGTTTTATTTTGTTCCCAGGTTCCCTGTTTTCAATAAAGTAATTGGAGAAAAATTTTAAAAAATAACATAAATATCAACACCTGACTACTTGAAAAAATTGTAATAGTGAAATTTCAACACAGAACTCGAGACGCCAAGTGTGCTAAAGCTTTTCAAAGTTAGCTAAAGCGTTAAACTAGCTCCACTACTAGCGCTTTAGCTGAAGAATGCTGGACATAAAGCAACTTTAAGGATATAAAATCTTCACTGAAACAACAGAACAGTCAGTTGAAGCTGATTAATGCTCTACTGTATTTTTAAAAACCGCTTTACTTCATTTATATTTCCAGAAAAATATTTAATAATGTTTTAAAAATAAAAAAGTAGTGTATTTTTGCTGCAGTAAAACTACAGCAGTGAGAGCGGCTGCGGTACCAGTGAGGTAGACCGTGTGTCGGAACTGCGTGTATCGGGCCTGGAGCTCGGTGAGGCAGTCCAGGTCCGGCGACTGATGGTTTGTCATGTCACAGTGATGATACGGCAGGAACTCTACGATCTGCCGTTTCTGGTACGCCGAGAGCAGATCCAGCAGGTTGGCCGCGTCCCTCCGGAACCTGAACAGACAAACATCAAAATTTGGGGGAAAAGCAGCTGCAACATCTCCAAACATGACCTGAGGGCCATCGAATCTGAAATCTTTCAGCAGAAGCAGAGCAACACACAAAAAATTTTTTTTTATCCATTTGGGAGAAACTACTTCTATAAACAACCCAAGCGCAATAAATTCATGTTTTTAGGTGTGTGGAAAGGGAGCCATTTCAAAAATTTCTTGAAGTTTGAGTCACAAACCACTGAGCTGTTACCTAGCAACCACAGTAGAGTTCCGCCCGTTACCTAGCAACCCCAGCAGAGTTCAGCCTGTTACCTAGCAACCACAGTAGAGTTCCAGCACTTTGATGTGGTGGTTTTACCTCTTTATGTGCTGCACAATGGCTGCTGGAAAAGACAAATGTTTTCTTGTTGACTTACGATCCAGAAACGATTCACTATATTTTAGTTGGCTGTGCAGGAAACTCTACGGTTGTATAATTGCACATCTGTCTGCAGTCAATTTCACGTATGAGTATAAACATTGAGTTGGGGGCGGGGGCAGACTAACACCTCAATGTCTGGGAATAATTTTGTGCAAAAAAAATGTGGTGCAGATATTTTGTATAACTCTAAAATTGATGCTAACCTGTTCAAGGAAGCATAATAGGTCTCCTTTAGAGGTTGGAGTCGATTAATCTGTGTTTGAGGCGGCGTCGTTCTGAAAGCTACACCTTAAGTTATATTGTGTACCTGGCTTGCTCTTTCAGCTTCTTGTGGGTTTTGCAGTGGATCTTCCACCTCCAGAGACTTTCTGGAGAGCTGTGTTTCTCCAGGAGCATCAGGAGAGCAGCCAGTCGATCTGCAGCAAAACACATCAGCGCTCGTTACGGCGCATGGAAACGCAACAAAAACAAAACCCATTCTGACTCTCTACGTACTGTGAGTGATGACGTCCGGATTGAGGACCAGCTCGTCGGAGACGATGCAGCCTCCAGAGACAAACAGCTCGATGCAGCTGCTGTTCTTCATGTCGTCCAGCGAGTCGATGCCCACAAACACCACAGAGGAGTGTCGCTTTAAGGACATGAGGCCTGGAATCTGACAGTGACACCAGGCATGGTTACTTCACTGTTTACATCAGTTGGACATGGAAACTACACCTATAATAGAGATGACTAGCTGCTTGCTAGCCAGATGCGCCTAATGACACCTACTAACTCTAGCTAACTAGCTTGCTAGCTTGAACTGAGTCTAGTGGACGATCGGGTGTGAAAACAGCCTGAATGTCACTGCAGTGCGTTTTTCCGCATCATGCGGGTCCATTGAGCACCTGATGGACGTGTCCAGCGATGTCCTGGTTCTTGATGATGACCAGCAGGCCGTTCTCCGTGTTGTCCTGGTGCAGGAAGTCCGCCGGACTCTGATGCACGTTGCCCAGGCTCACCAGATATTCCTGCAGGTCAACAACACGCAAACAACACATAAACCACGGGTGACAAACTGGAGGTCTGAGGGCAAAATCCGGCCCGCCACTCCGATCCGGTGTGGCTCTTTGTGTGCTTAAATATTTAATCAAAGCAATTGTTATCTGTATTTGTGAAAATATGTTCAAAGTGAAGAACTTACTAAATGCAGAGTCAGCTATTTGTTCATGTTTTAACTAGAGACGCAACGATTCAATATAATATTTGTGTCAGTTTTTGTCAGTTTCAGTTTATTTTTCATTGGCTGTTTTAATCCTCATTTCACTGACTGAATAATTTAAAGTTGTTTTTACATGTCGGACCAAGATTGTGAAGCTGTTTGTCGTTTCCGTTTGTTTATTTTCTGCATTTAAAATGTCTTCCAGTGTTAAATGTTTGTTAGAATTTAAAGTTTATGGACCTTTGACGATGTATCATTGTGCCGTTATCGGTTATTACTAGAAAATGATCTCAAAACAACAATATTATCGTTTATCATGATAACTTCTGGGGCAGTTTCCTGTCCAGCAAAATTTGGTGGGCCTCCCAGCTTACCTTGACCTCCTTGCAGACCGGGTCGTCCGGTTCTGGGCAGTGGACGTAGAACTGCGGCGTCTTCCTCTTGATGTCCTTCAGGATCTTCGCCAGGTTGTGCAAGACGTTCGGCTCCAGCCGGTCGATCACAGAGCTGATGTGTGTAGTCGATGGGACGGGTGCCGCGCCGGGCTCCAGAACCGAGGCGCAGGCGGGGTTCGGACTGGCGACCTGTGGATGCTGGGTTTCAGAACCAGATCCAAGACCTGACACGGTTACGGTGCAGTCCGCGCCCATCAGAGTTTCTCCTCCTTCCTGTCCAGGTGAGCAGAGCACGGTCCGACCCACAGCGCCGTCCTGAGGCTGAGCCGTGCGGCCCCAGGCAGACCCAGAACCAGAGGTTGGGTTACAGTCAGAAAACTGTTCGGTAGCGGCGGTCCGACCCGCTGAAGCCTTCCCTGCTCTGACGCTGGCCACGAAGTCGCTGACAGTGTTGGCCAGTGCGGCGTCGACAGGAACCCCGACAGCCGGCGCCGGGGCGCCGCGGTCCTCGCTCGCCGCCAGCAGGCTGACGATGCCGTCGTGCAGCGAGGCGACGTAGTCGGCGACCGGAGGGCAGGGGTTGTAGAAGGAGACGTAGGGCGAGAACTGCGGCAGCGACGCGAATGGCGGCAGTGGCGCCGGCGGCGGCAGAAGGCTGACGTTGACGCCTTCATCCTGCAGGAGGAGCTGCAGGTCCGAGGAAAACTCCGTCAGGTTTTTGTCCACGACGCTGTCCAGGTCTCTGACTGGACGGCCAAATGAGACGCTGTCGGGCTCCTTCGGTTCTGACCGGTTCTGCTCAGCGACCTCCTCATATCCCTCCTCCAGATGAACCTCTGCTGCTGCTGCTGCCTTTACTTTCACCAGTGTCTCTGCCTCTCCCTCCGATTCCTCCGTTCGCTGAGATTTAGACGGGGAAGCTTTTATCCTCAGAGGTAGAACCGAGAACGGATCCGTCTCTGCAGGAACCGATGCTGGCTCCGTTTTAACTTCCTTCTGCTGGACCTTCAGCTCGGTTTTACTCGACTCTCCTGAAGGAAAGTTTACAATTAGTGGCATCACTTAAAACAAGTATTGACCCAGCGAAAACAAACTTCAGTCAATTTTATGAGAAAGAACAACACAAAGTGAAGGGAAATTACACATTGTTTTTTTCTCTTTGTTAAAAATGGTCCACAAAATGTCACCATTGCTTCTTCCAAGTCGGCCATGTTTGTTTATGCCAAACCAACATTTCATCTTGAGAGATTTTGCAAGAATTCCCATCTGACTTTTAAATGCTGGTGAGTGAAATCGGTTCTGTTTGTGGCTCGATAAAACACTGCAAATTCACAACATTTTACCAAGTATTTTTGGTCGAGTCTCAAGTGTGAATATCTTAACTTTATTTATATAAAGTTATATAAATAACTTTATAAGTTATTTATAACTTATATAAATAAGTTTACTAATAAGTTAGTAAACTTATTTCAAGTTTACTAACTTCCAAGCAACTTTTCAGCAAAATATAGGAGCTTGTTTTAAGAATTCCTTAATATGGATTTTAAAAAGTTCTAATACACGTTGAAATAAGTAAAATAATCTGCCAATTGTACCAGTAATTTTTAAAAAGTTAACAGTAAGGAATTATTGCCATATATTAAGCTATTGAAAAGTTATTTGAAAGTTAGTTTTGCCTTATTTTAAGTGAACTAAAAGATATTTGCACTAGAAATTAGACAAAAACTGCTTGGTAAGGTTTTGTGGTTTTGCACTGTATCAGTCATGTTTTTGGATTCTGGGAGGAATAAGTCAATAACAATGTATATTGCAATAAACATGTGATCAGTATCGATAGAAAACACAGCCAGTATTTTCTATATTGGTCGTACTGGTGAACTGGAGTTCCACTGAACCAGGTCCAGTCAGTAGATTGGAATCCAGTGGAAATATTCAATTAGGCAGAGGAAAGGCTTCAGCGAGGCTGGTGGAATCTACTCACTCTTCCACTCTCGTTACCTAGCAACTCGTTCATTCTTTGGTTACCTAGCAACGACCTGTTGCTGGCGCAGCAGCAGTTTAAAGTTTTGTTTCATAACTGCCATAAAATATAAAACATCTTATGGACAACTGGATAAAGCAGGAAAGATCGCATCAGTTAAAACAAAAAGCTAATCAATAATTATTGATATTGACCGAATCAAGTTCAAAATTATTTCTTGACCCCAATGATTTAAATGAGATGCTTATCCTCCCGACCCTAAAATAAACTGCTCCACGGTGCAGGTCAAAGGTCAAGTTAAATGATTTACTTCGCAATAGGAACAGAACGATTATGTTCTGGAGGTTCTGGACGGGTTAAAGATGGATCAGCAGCCGAGCTCAGGTTGCAGAATGTTACCTGGAAACTCCTCGGGGGAAACCTGCAGCTCGTTAGGCGGCTTCACTTCGTTAGCAGGCAGATGCCGAAGGGAGGACGGCGGCGTGGTCTCAGGTGACGGTGAGCGGGCGGGGGAGGGGTGAGGGCTGGGCGGGCGGGCTGGGGTCCGGGGACGGGCACTGGGACGGCGACGGCGGCGGACTGGGGCGGGGGGGGGCACTGGGACGGCGAGGGAGGCAGGCTGGGGATGGGCGACGAGCACTGGAAGGGAGAGGGAGGAGGCGTGGCCTCGGGGGACGGGTAGGACGGAGGGGGGCTGCGCTCCGGAGACGGGGCAGGGCTCCTCCTGGGCAACTTGGTCGTCACGGTGACGCCAGTGGCCGAGTCACAGTGCTGGAAACGCGGATCTTGTGGGAGGCTCCTGTCCCGCTGTGAGTATCGCTCCGAACAGAGACCTGCAGGGAGAAACCAGACTAAACGTTTCGCAGTCTGTTTGATTTGACATTTGTATCCTGTTCTGATTTCTGATTGGCTGCTGCCATGCCTACCTAATTCAGGTTGAATGTCAGCTTCTTAATACATCTATAAAAATTATTTCCATTCAGGGTTAAAACTAAGTTACTAGTCTTTCCTGCAAGGAATATGAGCTTATTGTAAGTCAATAATTTTAATATTGATTAAAAAGTTGTGGTTCCATTGTTTTTGCTGTGTGGATGAGGAGAAACAACAGGTTAGTCCTGAATCAGAGGAAATCCCCGGTGGGCCGAGGATGATCTGCAGCAGATGTTCAGCCGCGTCGCTGAGCGAACCGACCTGTGATGGGAATCAGGACCCACGGGATCTCCCACTCCTCCTCCTCCTCCTGCTCTTCATTAGCCGCCGCTTTCCTCCCCAGCCTTCCTCCTCCTCTTCCTCCGTGGTGGTTCAGCTCCCCGCTGTGCGAACCGGGACTGAAGCCCTCCAGGCTGCTGACGCTGCCTGCCGTCTGCTCCTGCACACACACACACGCACACACACACAGATTGTTTTCTGTCATTATTCAAACCTTTGAGTAACTGAGATTATCGAAGAGTTCAAGTCTAAAAATAATCCCCTCAGTTAAACCAAGTCCAACATCTTTTTGTTGCAATATGAAGCATATTTTCTGTGGTAACAATAAAAATCAAAGCAGGAAATTTCTGGTCAATCCAACCAAATCCTGAGCAGAATGACGTCAGTCAGAGGCTTCTTCAGATTTGTTGTAATACAGACTGCTACAGGAGATGTTTCCTGCCAACCTCTATTTGAATTTGAATTAATATGAGTAACAAGAACATTTAATTTTCCTTTGGGACCAATAAAGTAGATTTGAATTTGAACTGAATCACTGCTGGGCAGAAAACTTTACAATCTGTGTGAGCAAAAACTCAACTGAACATCACCGATTGGTTTCATAACTCAAATCAAACTGGAACATATCGATAATTAAAACTGAACCTTTTTATAAGACTGAACTGAACTCACAACACACCTCAAAAACACACAACTGTGCCATGTACCTATTTTGGTGTAGCTCAGTGAACATATCTTAGTACACTTTAACTAAAACACAACTAACTTACAAGTAACTTTTCTGCAAGATGTAAGAGCTTGATTTCAGTAAAATGTTCATTAATGTTAACAAGAAGAATTGGTTCCCTGGCAGATTGTTTCACTTATAACATTTCAAAATAATTTGAAAATGTTTTTCTTTTGTATTTTTTTTCATACTGAACCAAGACTTCAAGTCCGAGACCCTGTTGTTTCCTTCAGTGGTTCTGGGTGCAGCGCCCCCACAGGCCAGGAGTTGAACAGGTTGCTCAAAGGGTTCAGTTGGTTTGACCTTTTCATTAGTAAGAAATCTCCCAAACTCCAGTTAGATTGTTTGGTATTGAAACCCAGGTAGCTTAGCAGACATGTTCCAGATTGTACTTCGTTTTTAGTCACAGAAATCTGCCTGAATCTTTCATTTCTGAAACCATAAATGATGTTTTACCTCCAGCTCCTCCTGCTTCCTCAGGTCGATGTCGCAGTTAGTGGGCAGGCCCAGCTTCATGGCCAGCCGACCGAACGGACTCGACTCCTTCAGTCCATCCTCTGTCGCCTCAGAGTGGCTCTGATTAGCAGCATTAACGAGTCCTGCCGCGAAAACGCATTAAAATACTGTCAACATCGCCGTACCAGGCCGATATCATGCCCTAAATATTAGCTTTTCATTAATCCAGACGCTTTCAGATAAGAAACACAGAGTCTCTGAACAAGAAATAAAAGGTTCTGTCACCTTTCAGCTGTCTGAGAAATTTAACAGTTACTTCAGATCCGTCTTCCCTCAGATCCACGTCCTTCAAACCCAACGAGGTGATTATCGATGCAAAAGAGGTTTTGTTTCCTCCAACTGAAAGAAAGAAATGGGCAGAAAACAAATAAATACAGAAAACAATAGACAAACTGTCAGGATGGTTAGATTGTCCTAAAAACAAAGGGAAGTATTAAAAAGTATTAAAATGTCAAACTTTATTTTAGTTTTAGGAACAATTTCCTGTTTTATAGCTGAAAAGCACTAAGTCGGTCTAAAACTGATGAAGCTGCAGGTGAGATAATTAGAGCGTCAACTAATGATTATTCTAGTAATCAATGAGTAACGACTAATCAGGTAAATAAAAAAAAGGACATTCTGCAGATTTCTCTTAACAACTAGAGCTTATTTTATTTCAAATCAAAAATGCATAAAAAGACACAAATAAACAAAAAATAATTTTTATCATTTTATTACCTAAAAAGCAATAATATTGCAATTCTTGATTATAACACATAAAATCAGAGCGATATCAGTTTAAGTGCTGCAGAAGAAAAAGCTGTAAGATTCATGAAACTGTAAGTTCGGTTCACCTGGAATCCTGTCGGCTCTTCCTGTTTCAAGAGACGCCTTGAAGTACTTTAGCGTTCGCTCCGCCGTCTTCTGATCCATCTTCCTCTTCGACGCCTTCACACCATCGACATCCTCCCTCCTCACTTCCGCCTCTGCATTTTTCTTACAAGTCAGAATCTGATCCAACAGCTGCTGCACCTGTTCAACAATCAACAACAACAAAAAACTCAAACATTTTTCTTAAAAGAAAATTCAAACATTTTCTAAGTTTTCAAACTTTTCCAGCACCACACTTTGGAGAACTATAACTAACGTTTCCAAATTTAGGCTTTTAAACAAACATTAAACTGTGCAGTTTGAATATTAAACAATGTCAAGGACTTTATACAGAAATCAAGCTCTTTCCAAACCTCAAAAACACCTCAATAAAATTCCAGACTTTCAAGGATTTCAAGAACCTGTACAAACCCTGAAAGTAACCAGTCCCAGAGATGATCAAGCTCTCGCTGTCATACATAGTCTGACCCAGGAGTGACCTTTGCCACTGAACCGCCATCTTGGTAGGCAAGCGCAGCGAAAAGCACAGATGAACAATGGCTTCCAGACCAATAAAAAGAAAGTAGAGTGTTCAAAACCTGTAACCGGGTATTAGTTCTAATGTACTTATATTTTTTTACCAAGTATATAGGTCCAAGGCGAGAGCTAGTTCTAAGCTTGTGGCTTGTTTATTGTTGTCATAGCAACTGTCATTGCAGTTAGTTATGAATACCTACCAAGATGGCTGTCTTCATGCATAGCCGCTACAAGCTCCCAGCAAGTGTGACATCACATGAGAACGATGCACTTTTTAAGTGTCTGACGGTTATTTCACCTTATGAACGTTGCGTCCCGCCGCGTCTGTTGGGCCTCCGTTGCTTCTGGGCGTTTTCTCCGGCGGTGGCTCGGGTCCGAGGAGCGCCTCTACCGCCTGCCTGGCGCGCGCTGCCGACAGCATGTAGGCGGCGGGGTTGGCCAGGTAGGAGCGCAGGTAGCTGTCCGTGTTGGGCCGGTGGTAGGGCGGGCAGGGCTTGGTCTCCTCGTCCAGAACCGAGTCGTACTCGGTCATGGGACACGGCTGGACCTGCAAACACATCCAGTTTCAGAAACGGGTCTAAAAACTAGCGGATAAGAGGTTCTCCTTGTAAAAGACGATGGAGCGTACGCTGCCGGCGGTCACGCTGATGAGGTATTCACGCGTCTGCAGCTCCACGCCAGCAGAGAGGTTGGCCGGCGGGTTGGCTCGGGTTTTCACCAGGGAGTGGTGCAGAGCTGGCAGGAAGTCAGAGAGGCGCGGCATCGGCGAGGCAGAGGACGGTAAACTGTCCTGGGAGGAGGAAAACCGTGACACTGCAGGAAAAGAGAGTTACAAAAAAACCGTTTGCTTTTGTTTTCACAGTGTGTGAACAATTCATCCACTTAATTATCAATTAATGGTTTATTTGATTAAAATTAGCTGCATTCAGTTAACTAGTAATGTCTGCTTAGAAACTGCTTCATCTAAGCGGACGTTAGATGATCTAAATCTAAGGTTCTTTCATCTAATGTTACATGTCTGGTAGTTTGGCCTCCATCCAGCAGAGGGCGGCGCTGGTAATCCTGAAGCAGAGCCAGTTGATACAGAAACAAAGATGGCAGCAGGATCCAAGAGAAACAGTCCAAACAGACTCGCATGAAGTTTGCAGATAAAACAACCTCCTTAAAGTTATCAGCTTAATGTCGCTCATATTCACTCCAGCTGCTTGATCTGTTCATGGGAATTAACTGTTTCATATATTTTATTCTTTTCACCTTTCATTTTTCAGTTTTGGTAGATTTTAGAAATATGTCAAAGACCTGAAAAAAGCAAAGTTAAGACCAACTTATTGTCTAATGAATTTAAGATTTTTTAAGGATGTGCGGAAGCCTCAGTAGCAGGACACTGGACTTCTGCTTTCTTAAGGTTTCATAAGAAGTCCAGATGCCTGACAGTTTCCGTTTATTCACACAGATGGGAATTAAACATCTAACTCTTCCCTCTCATTATTTTTACTCACTGAATGTGGAAACGTCTCTGGGCTCCAGGAAAACAAACAAGGCCTGAAGGCTCCTCTTCCAGTTCTCTCCTCTCTCTGAAAGCCCAGAAACATTTATTAGCTCAGTCTGCCATCAGTCGATGTTTGTTTTATGCAGAAACAGAAAAATCTTCACACCTGTTAAACTTGTTTCAAATTTTAAGTGTCAAAGCCAATATAAACAAATCTAACTCCACCCATCTTCCCATCAATCCCTCTCCACAGCATGATGCTGCCACCACCATGTGTTCAGATAACATGCAGCGACTCGTTCATGTCTTACCCGTCGGTGTGGCCATCTGAACGCTGGACAGCAGGAAGAGGAAACCTTTATCTGTGAGCGGATTCACCAGAACCTAAAGAGAAAAAAAAATTTTATTTGAATTTTGCTTTTTAAGAGCCAAAACTTTTAAAATTGCAAGAAATAAAAGTTTGAAATATGCCACTCTATGAAATCAATAAAAACAGAATATTTTTCACTACATTCTATAATTTGAGTTTTACCCACCAGCTGTTTGGTCTCCAGCTCCCGCAGCAGCATCGTTACGTTAGTGGAGGACTGATTTCTGTCAATCACCTCCAGCAGGCTGCAGTAATAGCCGTCAGTCACAACTACACACACACACATTTAAAAAGTCACCGTAAACAAGAACAGAGACAGAAATGAAGATTTAAACGCTCAGCGGCGGTTTGCTCACCTTCTTTGCTGCTGCTGTAGGTATTAAAGGAGAACACAGCAGAGGGGACCAGGCTGGTCACTTCATCCAACATCATAACCGAGTCGACATCCAACTTCTCGGGTCTGAAGGAGGAAAAGTTCAAAGTGAGCATATTTAAACAAACTACTGCTGCACAATAACAAGATTTGTTGGACGATAAATTGTGTGACAAGTTACTGCGATAAACAATATCGAAAGACAAATTTAAACTAATTTAAGAATAAAAATAATGGATTAATGGAGGCATGCCCACTCAAAGTTTAAAAATAAAACTTAAATTTCTAAAGAACATTTACCAATGGAAATAGAAAACATTTTACATTCTCAAAAAAAACAAAAACCAATTGCCTTTCAAAAAATAACAATCAGCTTAGACAGAAAAAAATGGCAAAAGTGACAGGAAGTGTAAACTACTGTGTGCGGTGTGTCCAATGTTTGCAGCGTTTCTCAAAATGGCGGCTTTTCAACGATATTAAAGGCGAGCGTCTCTAACGACTGTCCAAATTAAAATTAATGCACTCGTTTTAATTTATTATAAAGTTCACATGTGATGTCACACTTCTGGGAACTTTGAATCTGACAGCCATCTTGGTAGGTTTCCATAACTAACTGTCATGACAGTTGCTATGGCGTTGCTATGCCAACAATAAACAAGCCACATTCTCTGTCTCATACATGTTGATTCTGATCAGCAGCGATTTTGTTGATATGCATTTCTTTTGCGCATTGGTCAAGTGTCAATATTCTGTCCTTTTGTTGGACTCAAAGCCACTGGTCTTCCATGCTTTCCGCTGCACTTCCCTACCAAGATGGCGGTTCAGTAGCAAGGATCACTTCCAGTTCAGACTTGTAGAAACTATGCATCGATTTATTGCTTATTGCGGCACGTTCAAAGGCGCATCCTAAAAGAACGAACAAAAAACAAACTAACTAAATAAGGAATCAGAAAGTCTTTAAGTTTCTGATGCTGAGGGGAAAACTTGTTTCCTCTCCTCATCAGGTCAAAGGTCGGAAGGTGTTTTGTGTGGGACTCACAGCCTGAGAGGCAGAGAAGGAGTGGCGCTGGACTGAAGGGAGACCTGGAGCAGAACCCGCTCATTTTTCACCAGCTCGCCGGTCCACACGGTGAACTGAGCGCCCCCTGGAGGGAAGGAAGGAGGAAACACTGCGTCAGGTCGGGTTGAAGCTACAGAGCAGAAAACAGCTGGGCTGAGTTTACCTTTGCTGCTCTCTGAGAACTGAGTGCTGGACCTGAAAAACAGACATCGTCATACTGAGATTTTTAACAAATATAGCTAAAAATGATCTTTAGGATCATTAAGAATGAATGAACACACTTTATTAACTCTGAGGGGAGAAATTTACATTTCAGTAGAGCCCACACAAAACACAAACAACATCAGACTTGGGCAGGCAGGCGCCATGGGAGGCGCTGCCCTTTGGCTAGATGTGTAAACACAACACTTGGCTAAAGCAACATAAAAACATAACTAAACTGCACCCAACAGATCTGCTATAGATGCTCCTCCCATCATTTATCTGTTTCTCTCACAGCTTAAGTTGCAGGCAATAATTATTCTGATTAATCTGATAAAAGAAAAATGCTACCACTTTATAATAAGGATCACCTAATAAATAGCTCATATATGTTATTAATTCACCTCTAAGCACTTTATAAATCATTAATAAATGTTTCTTAAGCATTAATTAAGAGTTGAGCTTTAGGAAGGACATAGAAGATTTTTCAATTTAAATTGAATATTTTCATTACAGAAAGTTGAGTGGACAGAAAAAGTGAGTCATGCATATATTTTTGTACAGTTTTGGTTTAATAATAATTCAAACTGTTTTTGTTTTTTTTGTCTTTTACCAAACAGCCTTTTTTAGACTCTATAATCTCCAGTTAACGATTAATTGATGACTAAATTAGTTGACAATTATCTCAATAATTTATTCATCACAATTAGTCGTTTCAGTTTTTTGGGTTAGATGTTCTGAAAAAACAGATTTTAACCACGAATGAAGTGAAAACTGTACAGTGATCGATTCGCCACTTCAACATCCTGAAAAATCAGGACCAGAAACTCAAAAATCTAATTTTTGTCCCCACTCTGTGAACACATCACGTGTGAGTCAGTCACATTTTTAAAACGGATCAAGACAGATCTTCTGGGTTCTACCGGATCTGGGTACCTGACGGGCGGCGCGGGTTTGACGGAGAGAGGCGCGTCTTTTCCTTTAAAGTGGAAGGAGACGACGGCGTACGGACACACCTGGCGCGGCCGCTCCCGCAGCTCGTCAAACAGATACTCGTAGAAGTATTGCTGAGGTTGGAACAAGTGGACAGACACAAGACGTTGAGATGAGACCACTGGCTGACGCTTGCAGCCAGGTACGAGCAGCTGAGCATCGTGGGAAATCACCTGCGTGAGCTCGTAGGCGCGGAAGCAGCTGAGCGACGTGACCTTGCTGGCGTTCTTGGCGATGTGGCTGTCGAAGCGAGGCGTCGGGTCCTGGAGGATCTTCATGTTTTCGTAGATGCTCTTCACCTTCCCCTGAAACCCGAAACAGACGCTGCACAACACTCAAAACTGAAACAAAATGGCGCTGATGATGATGAGCATCACCTGGAAGCTGGCTCACCTTCATCACCTTGAGGATGAGGAGCTCCCCGGTCGTCCCAAGGGTCAAAGGTCTCGCCTGCAGCAGGTCTGAAAACCTTGACAGATACACGCCTGCAACAACAAGCTCATTCTGAGGACGACACAACTTCAAACTACCTGCTGGAAGTAAAGGAATGTCTATAAAACAGTTCATAGGGAGAAAACATTGTTTCCTCACTTTGTCACCATCTGTTTTAGAAATTAACCTTTGATACCCTTCAAAACTCATTTCTATTCAGAATTAAAATAAAGAGGAAAAAAAAGTTTTTAAAACCACTTAAAATGTCACCATTTATAACTATATAAAAAACTAAAATAAAAATGCAATAAAATACATTTTGAAACCACAAATAAGATACACAATGTTTACAGATATTTTTTTTTCTTTGCATATTGACACTAGATAATTAAATATTGGCTAATATTTAGTTACGATCAAGACTTCTGCTCTAAGCCTTGATGTCCAACGGGATGGACATTCAGATTTGAAAGAAATTCTGCAATTTAACGATAAGAAAGATTTTAAAAACAACTAAAAATACTATGACTGGAAATACTGCCAAATTTATTAACTTAAATGTATACTTTGATGGAAAACAGACATTTTCTCCTCCCCATCTCTAGTTTCAGAGCAATGCTTGTCTTGTTTGATGCCTCTGATCAATATCACTGATCAATAAGAAGCTAGTGAGTAATAAAAATCATTCAAATGAAAAAATCCCTATTTCTTTTTATTGGTTTAAACCCATAAAATTTATGATGTTCATTTCAGTGGACGTCTGGTCTGAGGAGTTAATAGACTTAAGATTATTATTGTTATTGTTTGCCTCATTTTGTATATTTTCCATCCATCCATCCATTTTCCGTCTCCCTTCTCCCTAACGGGGTCGGGAGTTGCTGGTTCCTCTCCAGCTGCGTTCCGGGCGAGAGGCGGGGTACACCCTGGACATGTCGCCAGGCTGTCGCAGATTTTGTATATTTTATTTTCTTTAAATAAAGAATAATGTGTAAAAAAAAAAGTAAGGCATAAAAAAGGGAGGATTACATACATTTATACTTCTGCTCCCTCTTTTCCAAACAAGTAGTTATCTAAATATAATTAAATGTTTATAAATTTTAGATGAAATAACGTCTCCTACCTTTACTCGGGTTTCCCAGCACCGTGTTTTTGCTCCGACCAACAGTTAGTCCTTTCTCACAGAGAACAGGCAGCTGGAAGAGTAAAAAAAACCCAAAATTAATATTAAATAGACAACAGAAATAACTGAATTTGTTCTCTTTATTATGAAAACATCGCTGTTTAATCATCCTGCCTTGACTGAATTAGTCGCCAGGAAGCAGTAGCTCTCCTCCAGCTCCTTATCCGTCCTTCCGTCTGCTTTCATCTCTCTCCGTTTTTCCACGAACTGAAACATAAACCATCATTTTTCCCAGCAGGTAAAAACCAAGGAACTAAAGCAATTGAGCACAAACTACTCTGAACTTGAACACATTTATTTCTGTCCTTAAACATCCTGTGCACTTATCAACATAGGGCTGGACGATAACATCTCAGGATATAAGCATTTCATTTCAGTCCATATTGATCATTATTGATTTGGGTTTTTTTGTCTTTCATATCTGAAATACTGCTGTACACAACGCTTGAAATATATTGACCAAATGTTATTAACCGTTCTTTGCTTCATGAATATTGTAATGACAACATATATGGTGCAGCTTTAATTCGCTATATTTCATCCCTTTCTATCAAGTCACCAGAGTTTAAGTCCATCATGTGTTCCTGCTACTAACAATTCAACTGATCCTTTTGATGGATTCTAGTGAAATAAAACGCAACAACGAGCTCGTTGCTCACTTCCTTCTCCAGCAGCTCGCTGTGGACGAGCCGAGGGTTGCTGTAAGTGAAGCAACCTGAAGAGTTGCTGTCGATGTAGCCGGACGTCAGGATGGTCTTCATGTCCTCATACTCCCTGGACTCGGTGGAGACGAACTGGAACAGAGCTGAAGAAGAAACATTTATTATGTTATTGACTAAAATGCAACAACATCGCTCTTTAGTGAAAGCTGATCATTTGTAGCAAAGGACGCATCTGCAGCTATAAAATATTTCTACCATCATGAGAAAAACTCAGCAGTTTCTGCTGGACTGAACATCAAAACAATGCAAGGCTGATCTGATCTGATTATTGATTAACTGATTAATAATTAGATAGCAAAAGGTGATTAGTAGGAGATTTTTTATTTTTTTACAGAATTTGAATCAGTTAAAGCTAACACTGCCACTTGTGTAGTTTTGCGTAGAACATATTTTTGTTCAGAAGTTTTTAATCTTTATCTTAAATGGAAAATGTATATATTTTTGTAATGTATTTTTGGATTAGTGATATATTTACTTTTGTTTACTGTATTTGTAGTGTGCCCGCTAAAGCAGATAGCAGTAAAACTGCTCTGGCTTAAAAAAATAATAATAATAAGCAATAAATAAAACAATTTAGAACATAAAAACAAATTCAAAAATAAATTAAATAATGTAACTAAATATATATATATATAACTACAACTTTAACAAGAAAAAACTGAAATTATATATAAAAACCTGGTCTGGATCATTCTTTTGTCTTCCAATAAGACCAAAAACATACATCACTGCAGGTGAAAGACCAAAGTGACCCTTTCTGATTGTTCATAACTCTCTACTTGAATAGCAGATAATTTATGAGCTAAACTGAAGATAAATGATGACCATGAAGCCCCTCTAATCTGGGAAACCTTGAAAAATAAGGAGCAGCTTTGATTTCTCAAATGCAAAAATCACAAAGCAGAATAATACCATCAGGCAGGGTCGCAATATTAGTTTTTGTCTGCGAGCAAAATAAAAAATAAATTTCCCTCGAGGTAAATAAAATTATCATGGTTTACACTGGTTATTGGAGTTACTTTAAAACAATCAACAAAACCAGTTTCTCACATTCTTCCATGTGAATATAGTCCATCTCAAGGCTAGAGTAATGTTTACTTTCCTATTATCTATGATTAAATCTGAGGTACAGCAAAGTAAAAATGAATTTGAGATCCTCTGTAGTTTTGTTTTGGTGTCATTCACTAGTGCATCCATAACCGGACACTCGCGCTAACGGCTATAATAATGTAAACATGGAGGCGGTTACCTCCCTTTAGCTAAAAACTACAATCTACACAAAGCCAAACACAAGCTTTAGGGTGAAAACCAAGGTATATTTTAGTACCTACAGCATGAAAATAAGACATAGTTCTTAAATAATGAAATATCACCAAACGTTAAAACGTTTATAAGCTTGTAACTAAAGCGACTGGCCGCTAGCTGTTAGCATTGCATTATTGCATTAGCCGCTAGTTTAACAACATTAGATCTTTGAACTGAACATAAAGATTGGAAACTAAACACAATCTTTTCACACAGGAGCAGAGGAACATAAATGACACTCATGGTGATAAGCATCCAAATGCCTTGTTGCTAACTAAACTGACAGGATAGGTGGAAGTGTCCGACAATGGACACATACTTGTCTGATAATTGAACTCTTATAAATAAAACGCCATTAATTTGGAGCATCATACCCTTTTTCTCTTTGGTTTTCCTCGGTATGTGGAACTTCTTGGGCTCACTCGGCATATGTCGCTGGTGGACCACTTGCGGTGCTGATTTCCTCCGCTCCACGATCTTCCCCGCGGCCGCAGGGCTCCGCCTGGCCGCGGCAGGGTAGCTTCCTCGGCCGGGGGTCGAACCGAGCAGCTCGCAGTCCCGGTAGCTAAAGTCCGCGGCAGCAGACACTCTCCTCACCGGGCAAGCCTCTCTCCGGCTGACGCCGTCCTCCATTGTGAAATCCTCCACTAGGTCGACGCTTGCTCACTGCTGTTACCTCCAGAGCCCGCAACGGAGGAAGGTAGCCCCGCACAAAACCCCCGCCATGCTTCCGCCGCCGAGAACGGATCTTCTTCAGAGTTAAACCTGCGGCCAGTTCAACAAAACTGCTTTACTGCCACCTGCTGGACAAACGACTGTGCTGCAGTTTGATCTCAGAGGACTAATGTAAATAAAAACACAAAAATCAGCTGATGTGAGTTTATGCGTTGGTTCAAAATGTTGAATATTGTTTAAAAAAAACTTTCTATTCAGGATTTATCGTTTGAAAAATAATAAAATATCACCATGTATTTTATCCATTCTTATTTGTTTGAAAAATAATAAAATCTCACTATACATTTTATAGTATAGTAAGGCTGCCACCTTATCGTGGTGGAGGGGTTTGAGTGCCCCAATGATCCTAAGAGCTATGCTGTCCGGGGCTTCATGCCCCTGGTAGGGTCACCCAAGGCAGACAGGTCTTAGGGGAGGGACCAGACAAAGCGCAGCCCGAAGACCCCTATGATGACCACAAACTTTGGACGTAGTGTTCCCTCGCCCGGACGCGGGTCACCGGGGCCCCACTCTGGAGCCAGGCCTGGAGGTGGGGCACGTTGGCGAGCGCCTGGTGGCCGGGCTTTTACCCATGGAGCCCGGCCGGGCTCAGCCTGAAGAGGAAACATGGGTCCCTCTTCCAATGGGCTCACCACCTATGGGAAGGGCCACAGGGGTCGGGTGCATTGTGTGATGGGTGGTGGCCGAGGGAGGGGGTCCTGGCGGTCCGATCCTCGGTTGCAGAAACTGGCTCTTGGGACGTGGAATGTCACCTCTCTGGTGGGGAAGGAGCCGGAGCTGGTGTGTGAGGCTGAGAGGTTCCGGCTAGGAATAGTCGGTCTCACCTCGACGCATGGCTCTGGTTCTGGAACCAGTCTCCTTGAGAGGGGCTGGATGTACTTCCACTCTGGAGTTGCCCACGGTGAGAGGCGTCGAGCAGGGGTGGGCATACTTGTTGCTCCCCATCTTGGCGCCTGTACGTTGGGGTTCTGACTGTTGTTTGTGCTTACGGGCCAAATGACAGTTCAGCTTACCCACCCTTTTTGGAGTCCTTAGAGGGGGTACTGGAGAGTGCCCCTCCTGGGGACTCCCTCGTTTTGCTGGGGGACTTCAACGCTCCTGTGGGCAATGACAGTGAGACCTGGAGGGGCGTGGTTGGGAGGAGTGCTCCCTCCAATCTGAACTCGAGTGGTGTTCTGTTGCTGGACTTCTGTGCTCGTCACTGATTGTCCATAACGAACACCATGTTCAGGCATAAGGTTGTCCATATGTGCACTTGGCACCAGGACACCCTAGGCCACAGTTCGATGATCGATTTTGTCGGATCTGCGGCCGTATGTCTTGGACACTCGGGTGAAGAGAGGTGCGGAGTTGTCCACTGACCACTACCTGGTGGTGAGTTGGCTCCGGTGGTGGGGGAGGATACCGGTCAGACCTGGCAGGCCCAAACGTGTTGTGAGGGTCTGCTGGGAACGTCTGACAGAGTCCCCTGTGAGACGGAGCTTTAACTCCCATCTCCGGCAGAGCTTCAAACACGTCCGGGGGAGGCGGGGGACATTGAGTCTGAGTGGACCATGTTCCGTGCCTCCATTGTCGAGGCGGCTCATCGGAGCTGTGGTCGCAAGGTTGTCGGTGCCTGTCGTGGTGGCAACCCTCGAACCCGTTGGTGGACACCTTCGGTGAGGGATGCTGTCAGGCTGAAGAAGGAGTCCTATCAGGCCTTTTTGGCCTGTGGGACTCCGGAAGCAGCTGATGGGTACCGGCGGGCGAAGCGGCGTGCGGCTCAGGTGGTTGCTGAGGCAAAAACTCGGGCGTGGGAGGAGTTCGGAGAGACCATGGAGAAAGACTTCCGTATGGCTTCGAGGCGATTCTGGTCCACCATCAGGCGTCTCAGGAGGGGGAAGCAGTGTAGCACCAACACTGTTTACAGTGGGGGTGGTGTGCTGCTGACCTCGACTCGGGACGTTGTGGGTCGGTGGGCGGAGTACTTCGAAGACCTCCTCAATCCCACCAACATGCCTTCCATTGAGGAAGCTGAGCCTGAGGACTTTGGGTTGGGCTCTCCAATCTCTGGGGACGAGGTGGCCGAGGTAGTTAAAAAGCTCCTCGGTGGCCGGGCCCCGGGGGTGGATGAGATTCGCCCGGAGTATCTCAAGGCTCTGGATGTTGTAGGGTTGTGTTGGTTAACGCGACTCTGCAGTATCGCATGGACATCGGGGGCAGTTCCCCTGGATTGGCAGACTGGGGTGGTGGTCCCCCTGTTTAAAAAGGGGGGATCGGAGAGTGTGTTCCAATTATAGAGGGATCACACTCTTAAGCCTCCCTGGCAAGGTCTATTCGGGGGTACTGGAGAGGAGGGTCCGTCGGATAGTCGAACCTCGGATTTTTGAAGAGCAGTGTGGTTTTCGTCCTGGTCGTGGAACACTGGACCAGCTCTACACCCCTCAGCAGGGTCCTGGAGGGTGCATGGGAATTCGCCCAACCGGTCTACATGTGTTTTGTGAACTTGAAGAAGGCATTCAACCGTGTCAGTCAGGGAGCCCTGTGGGGGGTTCTCCAGGAGTATGGGGGTACCGGGCCCTTTGATACGGGCTGTCAGGTCCCTGTATGACCGGTGATCAGAGTCTGGTCCGCATTGCCGGCAATAAGTCGGGCTCGTTCCCAGTGAGGTTGGACTCCGCCAGGGCTGCCCTTTGTCACCGATTCTGTTCATTACTTTTATGGACAGAATTTCTAGGTGCAGCCAAGGTGTTGGGAGGGATCCGTTTTGGTGGCCTTAGGATTGCATCTCTGCTTTTGCGGATGATGTGGTCCTATTGGCTTCATCGGGGCGTGATCTGCAGCTCTCGCTGGAGCGGTTCGCAGCCGAGTGTGAAGCGGCCGGGATGAGGATCAGTGCCTCCAAGTCTGAGACCATGGTCCTGAGCCGGAAAAAGGGTAGAGTGCCTTCTCCGGGTCGAGGGAGATGTCCTGCCCCAAGTGGAGGAGTTCAAGTATCTCGGGATCTTGTTCACGAATGAGGGAAGAAGGGAGCGTGAGATCGACAGGCGGATTGGTGCAGCGTCCGCCGTGAAAGCGGGCGCTGTACCGGTCCGTCGTGGTGAAGAGAGAGCTGAGTCAAAAAGCGAAGCTCTCAATTTACTGATCGATCTACGTTCCTACCCTCATCTATGGTCATGAACTTTGGGTAATGACCCGAAAGAACGAGATCGCGAATACAAGCGGCCGAAATGAGTTTTCTCCGTAGGGTGGCTGGGCTCTCCCTTAGAGATAGGGTGAGAAGCTCGGTCATCCGGGAGGGACTCAGAGTAGAGCCGCTGCTCCTCCACATCGAGAGGAGCCAGTTGAGGTGGCTCGGGCATCTGGTCAGGATGCCTCCTGGACGCCTCCCTGGTGAGGTGTTTCGGGCACGTCCCACCGGGAGGAGGCCCCGGGGAAGACCCAGGACACGCTGGAGGGACTACGTCTCTCGGCTGGCTTGGGAACGCCTCGGGATTCCCCCGGAGAAGCTGGAGGAAGTGGCTGGGGAGAGGGAAGTCTGGGCCTCCCTTCTAAAGCTGCTACCCCCGCGACCCGACTCCGGATAAGCGGCAGAAGATGGATGGATGGATGGATGGATATACATTTTATCCAAAGCACAAGGCAATCTTGGTTTTTCTGTTACTTAATCCGATTAACTGATATTTTCTCAGATTAATGTTAAAATTCAGTTTTGTCCTTGAATTTATTCCCTACACAAAGTCAGAATTCCTTTCATGATATACGATTGTAACATAAACTTTTCCATAATCCTGGTTTATTTGTTGCAGAGTTGATGTTTGCAGCTCTTATTTGCACTCATTTAGAAATGACATCCAACCTGTTCGCAGACAAAATATTCAGACACTTTGGAAATTTATTGAGTCTTTGATTAAACAAAGATATTCCTGAATTCTTTTTTGTATGCATCAGAATAAAGGGGACGGTTTCCTTTCAGTGCTTCTGGGATTTGCAATCAATTATGATCAACACTAGGACACATTTAGCTAAAATGATACTCCTGAATTATGAGTTACATATAAATAAACAATGATTCAGGCATTCACACGAACATACTCCTCACATATAGTCTTTATGTACAATACATGTACAACAGCTTTCTCTTTGCACAAAAACCACCTGGGATCTGTCTGAGATTTATAAAATACAGAAACATAAACCGATGGACTCTGGGTTCTGATTTTAAAACTGAAAATGCTCTAAAAGATGAATGGTACTGCTGCTAAATGGTTTCCTCTCCATTTCCACTGAAACTGGGTCAACTCCTCGCTGAGACAAACAATAAAATGTTTATAAAACAGCATTTAAAACCCCAAACTCATCTGGATGATACAGAATGAGCTTCTTTTTTTCCAAACATGAACATAAAGCTGAATGCTCGGCACAAAATAAAACCATGTTTCACAGTGAGAGTTAGAACAATGACAATAGCGCCACCATCTGTCAGAGTGCTAAATGAGCTAGTGCAGCAAACAAAGCCAAATATATCTGCAATTAATTTTATTCGCTGCAGAAACACAAATTTTAGGTTTGTCTCTAGTTTCTAGTTAAAATTAGATACATTTTACTCGATGATAAATTATTGCAATAAATGATCATTTTGTTTTGAAATCATTTTAAAATATTTTGTAAAGAACTCTTAACACTGGAACTTGAAGATGCACTGCAAAAACACAAAGTATTATCAAGTATTTTTGTCCTACTTTCTACTAATATCACAGAACACTTGAAATAAATCAAAACTAAATAAGAAACTTTTCAGCAAGACAAAGGAGCTTGCTTAAACATTGATGAAAAAGTTCAGATTATTTAAAGTTAACGGGCCTGTGCCGTTACCTAGCAACCCCAGCCAAACTGACGCCCGTTACCTAGCAACCAAATTCTAGTTCCACTGGCAGATTATTTCACTAAAACATGTTGGAGTAAAATTATCCAGCACGTTTTTAAAATAAAATTTGTAATAAGATAAAATATCTCAGAAAATGTCTAGAAAAGAGCAGGAAAATTTCACTTTGTAAAGAAAAAAATTTGCCTCAAGAAATTCTGAATTTTTTAGGAAAAGTAAATAATTGTTGAATATCAATAAAGAAGTAGTAATTTCACTGACAGATTGTTTCACCTATAACATTGGAAACATTTTATAAAAAGAGTAGAAAAATCCAGTGGATCTAGTTTGTTTTTAAAATAAATATTAAGAAATTATTGGCTTACAACAAGCTCTTTGCGATCTTGCTGAAAATTAGTTTGAATTAGTTTTATCTTAATTAAAATATTCACATTAGAAACTAGACCTAAAATACCTGGTAAGATTTTGTGTTTTTGCAGTGTAAGAGAAAACTTTAATAAAAAAAAACACCCAGTTTGTGGTTGGAAGGTCACAGTTTAGCTAATATTAACCAGCAGAACCAACATTTTGTTGAGTATTTGAATTGATTCTTTATTCGGTTGAATTCAGTTCTGATTATTTCCAGTCAGCATCTGCATATCATTTCCTCGTTGTCTCCGGAGTCCCTGCTGACTTCCTGCTCCTGCTCCTCCTCCTCCTCGTTCAGAGCGACCTTCCCATCTGAAGTCTCTGCTTCCTGGTCCATCCTGCAGCCTGCAGAAGGTTCTGGTTCCGGTGCCGACTCCGTCTCACCGTCCATCTCTGGTTCTACTGATGACATCCCATCATTGTTGGCCATCATTCTCTCTGAGAATAAACCAATATCTTCCAGATTCAGATCTTCTGTCTTTGCCAAAGTTTCGTTTTTGATTCCTGAATCTTCGCCCGAATCGATCGGTTCTCCTGGTTCTGGTTCTGTGCGCCGTTCCGTGTGAGGAGTGTGCTCTCCCGCCGCCTCTTTGGCCTGCCGGATGCAGTTGATCCACTGCTGCTTGTTGAAGGCGTCGCTCGCCTGGAAGCAGTGCGTCTGGACCTGGCTTCCTGACCGGCACGAAACCCGGAAGAAGTTCTTGGCTGAGAAGAGAAGACAGTTAGCCTTAATCAGGGGTGTCAAACTCAAATACACAGTGGGCCAAAATGTAAAACTTGAACAAAGTGGCGGGCCAGCATTGAACAAATGAACCTTTTAATATCAGAATATCTGTTTACATCTGTAAAAGACAAACAGGTCTGTCTTTTACATATGTAAACAGATATTCTGTCTCCCACCTGTCCAGAAAGCTCCTGTTGTCTGCCTTTCTTTTCGGTTCTACAGTGACAGTTGTAGCTTGAGATGCTATAACTACTGTCACAGAGGAGAGGGCGTTTCTGGGACCCGTCCTGATTGACGCGCCAAAACAACAGCAAGGCATTATGGGATTTGTAGTATTACAATGAATGAATGCGCTGTATCATACCGGTGGGCCAGCTCGCGTAGTCATTTGGTAATATAGCCTCGCGGGCCAAATATAATTACACTGCGGGCCAAATTTGGCCCGCGGGCCAGAGTTTGACACCTATGGTCTTAATGATAAATTATTTTAAAAATATCTGGGGGAAAATCATCCAACACTCTAAAACTGTAACTGTGGCTCTTTAGCTCAAGAAATATACAAATTTGGAGAACTACACTGCAAAAACACAAAATATTACCAAGTGTTTGTTTGGCTAATAGTGCAAATATTTTATCACACTTGAAATGAGACAAAACTAACTTACAAGTAACTTTTCAGCAAGAAAAAATAGATGTTTCAAGACAATAATTGTTGAAGAATCATTAAAAAGTTGCTTGGCTGGGGTTGCTAGGTAACGGGCGGTACTTGGCTGGGGTTACTAGGTAACATGGAACTAGGATTTTCCATCGACATTGAAGAATTATTGATTTAAACTAGCTCCCATTTCTTGATCAAAAGTTACTTTTAAGTTAATTTAGTCGTATTTCAGCCTGAAGCTGGTCGCTGTAAGTTCTGTCACTGACTCCGCTCGCTGTTGCTGAAGGCCCCTCTGATGGACCCGCCCACTCTCATCTCGCCGTCTGATACGTCCTCCAGGTCCAGCTGGCGGATGGGGATCGGCTGGCGGCAGAGCTGGTAGCTCACCGGCTGGCTGTTCAGCGACACGGACCGGGTGATCACCAAAATGTCCTGGAACAGAAACACGTGGAGCTTCTGCAGAACCACAGAAAAACGATGAGTTTGGTGAGAAACTCTGAAAACAGTGAAAGTGGATGAGAATGACAGGAACGAGGAGAGACACCAACGATTCCTCTGTTGTTCTTCAGCTCTCCGTGGCAGCTGAGAGTCTTGGACCGGTCGATCAGTTGGTCCCGCCGTCCTTCATCCGAGTACAGCAGACGGTCCTTGTAGTGCTGACACTCCGACTCTCCGGTCCGCCTGTTGATGTCCGCCACCAGGCTCTGCACCATCAGCATCTGGAGGCCAGACACCAGCTGCCTTCAGATCGCAACAAGACTGGGAAATTATGACTTCCGGCTCGGAAAGGTCAGTTGGTCAAACTGGGAGGAACTCCCAAAACCTCCAGTTTCTACTTTACAGGCAGGAAGCTGTGATGGAAATGTTTTATTTTACAAAACACACATTTAAGATGCATCTAAATCAAAGCTGCACTCTTAACTGAAGGCGATGAAAGTGGTGTTTTTATGACGCCAGGTTAGGTCCCTTGTGGATAGAACAAAATATATACATTAAGAATAAATTTCCACAAAACTCCAAAATTATAGATTGATGTAAAAAAGATCTACAAAAAAATCTCAGAAATTTTTGAGTTTGAAAAGTTGAAAATTTGCGAGAAAATATCACATTTTTAAATTGGAGAAATTTCCTAGAAAAACTGAACCTCCATCATTTGCTAGAAAAAACTCAAGTTTTGAGATTAATGTCTGAAATTTCATGTGAAAAAATTAGAAATTTCTGAGTTTGAAAAGTAAAATATTTGCTAAGAAAATTATCCAAAATATTTGGAGAAATATTTTGGAGAAATTAAATTGGAGAAATTAAAAAAAGAAAGAAAGACAAGAAATTTTTGAGTTTGAAAAAGCAAAATAAATTTGCAATGAAAAACTGGCAAAATTTTTGACGTTAGTCAGAATGAATGTCTGAACAGGTTTGCCCAAAGTCGAGGGCCGCCGGCATCTTGCATGATTTAAAGCACCTGGATCCAATGGTGGCTCATTGGAGGGCCTAAGAAGAACTCTGACATGCTGAAAAGGTTGTTACTACCTCCAGGAGAGAGCTGCAGCATGCAGGATCCTGGCCCTCGAGGACCAACTTTGGCCACAGAACAACCAGCAGAGCAGCCGCCAGGCTTCCTCACCGCTTCCTCCAGGTGCTGCCGGTCCAGGTGGTCGTTGGGCGTGTGCTTCAGGATCTCTCTGAGCAGCAGCGGGTACTTGACCAGCCGGCTGCGAGGGATGTCCAGGAAGTTCCACAGGTCCAGCTTCCTGCTGAACGGAGACTGCAGGCAGCGCTGCAAGAAGTCCTGGACCCGCCGGTCCTGCTTCTTCTGGTCCAGCAGGGCCTTGGCCTGCACCTGGTTGCTGCAGTACGGCGTGTAGGAGGAGAGACAAGGCAGCTGCAGGGACACAAGCACATCGCCATGAGGTTTCCCACCCAGCTTCAAAGCTGATCCCATGAGACAGAGAAACGCTCACCCAGCCGGTCAGGATGTGTCCCACATTTTCTGTGGTTCCGTCGGGTTTCCTTGCGTCTCGTAGCCGACTCAGCAAGTCTGAGAAAAATCAGAAATTGTTGCTGCACTGCAAAAACACAAATGCTTTCCACAGAATTTTGATCTAAATTCAAGTGTAAATATCCTAGCACACTTGATGAAAGACAAAACTAACTGAAAAGTAACATTTCAGCAATAAATCTGAGCTTGTTTTAAACCTATACATGCATTTTAAATGTTCAGTTGGACTGGCAACTACAACTTTGGGCTGCGCTGGCTAAACATTTAGTTTACAAACTAAATACTTCGCTTGCACACTAAAATTATTGGATAACTAAATATTTAGCTTCCTATCAAAATAGTTTGAAGCTGAATATTTTATTTGTTAACTAAATAATTAGCTTTAAGATAAATATTTAACTCGCTAACGAAATATTTAGTTTGAAGCTCAATATTTACTTAACAAGAAAAATTGCTAATTGAAAACAAAATATTTAGTTTGTAAATTAAATCTGTAGCCTGAAAACTAAATATTGAGTTGGAAACTCTGCCATTTATAAATGAATGAAATTGAATGAATAATCTGGTGAAAATATTAATTCAATCAATGAACCACCATTTTTTCCTTCTTATAATTTAATTTAATTTTTGCTGCCAACTTTTGACTGTAAATTTACAAATGGCCCCGATAGGAACTGATGTCAAATTTCTGTTTTAAATGTTTCATCTGGCCTTTAATCAGAAACCTGGTCTCACCTTCATGCAGAGGAATGAGTGAGTCCAGAGTACCGAAGATCTGGTTCAGTTCCTGCTCGGTCATGATGGACAGCTTCAGCATCGGGTCGTGGTACGCCTGGAAATTAATTCATGTAAAAACCAGGAAGACGGCAAAACAACAAGCAACCTGCTGCTGTTTACCTTCTTGGCCAACTTTAGATCTTCCACCAAGTCTTGTTCTCCTTGAGCCAACTCAAAAATGGCCTGTAGGAAACGGTTATGAGGAATGAAAAATCACAATTCACTTACACTGCAAAAACACAAAATCTTACCAAGAATTTTTGGTCTACTTTTTTCTTAAATGAGTCAAAAACTAATGGGGGCTTGTGTTAAATTAAAAATCCCTAATATTTAGGGATTATTTCACTTAAAACATGGAAAACTTTATTTTTCTAAGTGAAATGATCTGCCAAAGGAACTGATATTTTCAAAATTAAACAATTATTGACTTAAACTTGTATATTGTGCTGAAAAAGATATTGTAAGATGGTTTTCTTATTTAAATGAGCTAATAAATCTTTACAGTAAACTGTAAACATACTGTTGAGTTTCTGCAGTGTGAAAACATAAATCTATTGCCTCTTTTTGGGAAGATAAAAATGACCTCTTGTCTTTTTATCTCCTTTGGACTCAGAGTCGCTCCGACCCGGATGTCGAACGTCTCGCTCCACAGTTTGCTGTCTCGGCGCTTGGAGGCGGGGCCTGTTGCCGTGGAAACCCGCGACATGGTCACGCAGGACGGGGGGCTGGAGACGGTCGCGGAAACGACACGCGACGTCATCGTGGACGAGGAAGAGGAAGGAAGAGGAGGAAGAGGCGCAGGATGCGGGAGAGTTGAAGCTCGACTCTCATTACGGAAACTGACGGATCGCTGCAGGGAATTAATGACGTGTTTTATTTTAAATGACCTGAAACTTCTGTCTGACTTTAACTTAAACTAAACTTTTCCTGCTTTATGTTTGTTTAGATTTGATCCATTTACTGAGTTGCAGGAATTGACTTTGCCTGAATCCATTCATCCAGATTAGCACCACTGTAATCCCAGATTAGTAACCATCACTAAAACCACGTAGGGTGAGAGATTACACTTCGATGTCAAGTTTTTGTAAAAACTTACAAAAAAATCTGTTTCTGTCTAAAGTCGTGTCCAAGAAAATCCATTAGAAAAGAACTCAGATGACAGTTTAAAGTTTATTGATCTTTGAGAATGGCAGATTATTAGAAATATTATTTATTCTGACTGTAACTTCTGGGACAGTTTATCGCTCACAAACATTTATTGTTATTTTGCAGCAGACGGCAACATTTCCAGTGCAGAGTGGAAACGTGCAGGCGGTTCACCTGCAGAGTTTGGCCGATCCTCTTCAGCGACGTGGCTTTGACCGGAGGCAGCAGGCTCGCCAGCGCCGCCACCCGGGGAGCAGGTTTACTGCGCTTGGTGCCGGGATCCTGCAGGAAAAACCAAAAAACGTCAGAGTTTCATCGCTTTGAGAGAAATCTGCGCTGAGCAACATCCCTGCATAGCAGACTTCACGACGAGAAAAAGTTATGGATGTTCAGCTGTTGTGTGAAATTAAAACATTTGTGTCCTTCTTTATGTGGGTTTAATTAAAAGGAGCTCAATAATTTTATTTTCTTTTCCTGCCAAAAACTGGATGTTAAAGTTTTCATTCTGGTGCTTTGGTTTGAACTGGCCTCTTTTAAGAACAGTTTAGTTTACAGAGACTTCATAATTCATTTTTTTTGTTTATTTATTTTGGATATTTAAAATCTCTTCCAGTTCCAGGTTTAAATGTTTAAACTTTAAATAGAATTGAAAGTTTATTGATCTGTGAGAATGTGTCCTTAGCATAACAATATTATCATTTATCGCAATAACTACTGAGGCAATTTATTGACCAGGATCATTTTGTATCATAAGAGGGCTATCAATACCAACACTTTATGATTTAAGTTGGATATATATTGAAATATCTGACCTTGAGTTTTGTGCTTTCTCTTTTGAATCATTTAGTTAAAGCTTAAAACAAGCTTCTGATATTTGCTGAAAGTTACTTGTAAGTTAATTTTGTCTTATTTTAAGTGTAAGAAACTAGACCAAAAAACAGTGGAAGTGGACTGCACACAACTCCTTGAGGTACACCACAAAATTAGGCTTTCAGGTGAATCATATCTAGTATCTGCTGCTTTCTTTGACAATAACGATTTTCCTGAGTGTCCACCGGCCTGCTACAGTCACCTGCCAGCAGGTCGTTTGACCTGGATGTGATCGCTGTTCAATCAATAGATGGCAATATAGAAATATAAAATATGCTCTTCCAATCTATGTTTTGGTTTTAAATTATGTCAGAAACTTCTTTAAATATCCAGACAACAGAGATGACAGATAAAAACTAGAAAAGAAACAGATAAAAGACAAATATTTAAATGAGTGAAAGAAAAAACAGATTATATTGTAAGAGAGGATAGAATCTGGTCCATCAAACAGCTACAAGATAAAGAAAGATATGAATAATTTCTTACATAAATGTTTGGAGGAAATCTTGTTTACAATTCAATTACTTTTCAAATAATTTCAACAAATTCGAAAAGGCAAAAATAGACATAAAAGAGGAGAACAGACAGCATAAATTAGAGCTAAATAACATGGAAATAGATCAAAACTACAGTGAATCGATGACAGGATGTGTTTAGAGAGCAAAAGATTAGATTTAGATAATTTAGAGAAGAAAAACAAACACTAGAAAATAAAGTTTGTTAGTTTTTGGGTCAGATAAGAATAAAACCAACATTTTCCACTCAGTGAGCAAATCCAATGTAAACTCAGACACTACAGATAAATATGTGATGTCTGTCATTCTCTATTTAACAATAAAAAAATGAAAATATCTTCAGATTTCTGTGTGATTTCCACCACAGACTGACTGGAGGAACGTCTCACCTCCTCCTGTTTCCCCATGTTGTGGTTCTGAGAGGTAAACCCAGAGGTCAGCAGGTGTCCCAGCACAGAACCGGGCCTCTGACCTGCCACCATGCTGACGACCCCCAGACTTCAACAGGTCCCGTTAGAGCGCCACCGAATCATCATCTGGTGCAAAGCCCAGGAAAAGCTCCCACTGATCCTCCAGGACTTTAAAGTTCACAGAAGAAAGCTGGAGGTCTGTTCTGTGCAGAGCGTCCAGGAAAATGTGCGAACACGGCGTGAATCCTGAGATCGTCTGCTCCTCTGTCCCACCGCTGCCTGAGATAACGGGTCGCCCCTCCCTCACAGACGCTCCGGTCCTGCGCTCTGGTTCTGCTCCACTTACTCAGCTCGGTCCCTCTCTGATTTCCTTCCTTCCATTCTTATTCTTCCACCTCATTTCCAGTGCCTTGGCTTGATGTGCCAACATTTCTGCTCCAAATGAAGTCCAACCGTTTATTTTGCTCTCTGGTCATTTATAAACACCTTCTGTTGATGTCAACAGCAAACAGCCACAGAGTAACTCTAAAGCAATCTTTCTCAAACTGTGCTGGTCTGCAAGGTACTGCATGATCATTCATTTGCCGCGTACACCTAGCTTATCAAAGAACTGTGTTAGAAATAATCAACAAATAAGTAGGTTAAGATGCATCATAAGGAAGATGCTGGTGGAAAGAAAACGATGCCAGAAAGTAATTTCTGCAGGAAAGTTTTTTGGTTTCTCTGTGTGAGTTGTCAAACTTTGGCTTTTAGAATACAATTAGAAACGTAACGCGCCACCAGAAAGCCGACCTGCGTCTGCCAGGCCTGGGCTGCAGAGTGAGGTTCAACAGTAACCAGGCGGTGAGCAGCGCTGCGCCCCACGCTGACTAACTGCATCCAAACATCCAAAATAAAATTAGTTACAACGGGCTAAAAGAAAAGTTCTGTTTCTGCCAAAGCAACTCAAGCCTATTTTTCTTCTATCTTAATCCTAAACTACAAATAGCATGAACATGTTATTAAAGCACACTGGTAAAGAATTATTGCTCTTTTGATTTCCATGTGTTATATAATTGAAATTCACATTTTCAGACTCTGTAAATAACCCAAAATAGCTCAGACATTTTGTTAGCAAGCTAAAAATTTACCTTGCTAACTCAATATTTGTTTCAAACTAAGCATTTCATTGGCAAGCTAAATATGTATTTTTCAATTAGCTCCAGATGAAAATATTTAGGTAATTAGCTAAGATCTTAGCCCACTACCTAAATTGCCTCGCTAAATATTCATTTTGAAGCTAAATATTGAGTTATCAAGCTGAATATTGCAGGTGCTGACACAGTATTTAGCTTCAAGATAAATATTTATCTTACCTGCAAACAATTTTTAACTGATCTAAATATTTAGGTTGTAAGCTAAAAACAGCATAAGTTGCCACTGAGAGTTTATACTGGTTTCCACTGCCATAGGCAACTGTCGCTCTAAATAAACTTTTATCTAAATAAACTTTTATCTAAATAAACTGTTATTTAAATATATTTATTTATGTCAGTATTTTTGTCAGTATGACCTCAATTCTAAAGTCATTAGAACTGATAGTAGAGCTGGTACTGGAGCTACTGGTTGTACTGGAAAGGCCAGTCTGCTCAATAAAAGGGAGGGAGAGATGTGAGCCTGCAGGCGGCCAACACTGTGTCCTGCTTTTGTCCAGCAGTTTCCAGATCAATAACTATGTTTATTGGTGGCATTACTAGTTATTTGGTGAGAAGATGAACATGAGATGTTTTCCCTACATAGACAGAATGATAACAGAGATTCTCAAGTTTAAATTGCCTACCGGTCTGTGTATCGGTGTATGAATGGGTGAATGTGACTCTAGTGTAAAGCGCTTTGAGTGGTCAGAATGACTGGAAAAGCGCTATATAAGTTCAGTCCATTTACCATTTACCATTTAAACAAAAGCAGCTCCACCTCTGCAGACAAGATGCTAAACGAAGCAGCTTGTCTGCAGACGTTTCAGACAGACCCGCCTTGTTCATTTTCCCACTAAAAAGCTGGAAAGAAGCAACTAAAATGTTGAGCTGAACAACTGAGCAATAAAAACCTTTTTGAAAAAGAAATAAAAGTGTGTCACTGCCTTTTATTTAATATTTCTTCCCTCAGGGTGATCTTTGAACTTCATCGACCGCGGAGCATCTATAATGTTGGCCTGAGGGATTCAATTAACCAGTGGGACATGAAATCAATGGCAACTGTGGATCCAAACAGAAACTTCACAGTAAAAAGTTATTATAACTACAATTTGTCCTGAATTTGCACTAAATAAATAAGTCAAATAGAATTTAACTGCATTAAATTGTTATTGTTCTTAGCAACTATGAATTAGTGCTATAAAAATAAACTGTTTCATCACTATAGCTATTATTTGTAGCTTTGAATTATTGTTATAAACACAGAGTTAAATGTAATTATTATTAGTATCATTTGTTCTAACTGTGTGTAAGTAAAGTAAATGTATTATTATTATTATTATTATTATTATTATTATTATTATTATTATTATTATTATTTGTAGCTGTGAGTGGGTGCTTTATAATAGAATAAAATAATAAACATAATGTGTTGTGATTTGGTGTTGTAAAAATAAGCTGAATTGAATATATGTAGACATATAATACACATTATATATAATGTACATCATATACAGATATATTATGTCTATAATATAATTATACCTGTATGATTATCCTATATACATAAATTATATGTATGTAATGTAACTATATTATCTACATAATGATATGTAATATTATTACTTCATAATATTACATATTAATAATATATTAGTAGTAATAGTCATATTATATAATATCATATTTATTATAATATTGACCTTTTTATTAATAGAGGAGAAAAACTATTTAAAAGTTAATCAGGAGTTGAATGCTAATTTTGTAAAAATTAAAATCCAAACACAATTGATCATTAATAAAACACTAAATAAAACAAAAAAGGAAATATCTAAAAATATGAAGTGATTTCTCCTGTACTAGTACAACATTGTTTTAGTTTAATCTTTATATTTTAATGATAATAATGTTGTAATTATAGTACATATTTAACACCTACATTTTTTACGTTTACAGGTAGATTTTTGAAGAGGCATAAAATTACAAGTAGTTTAAAACTTTTGCACAGATCTGTGAATTCTGTGATTGTTATTTTATTTCATTTAAATGTGACCAGCAACTGTTTTTTTGTTCATACTTGTGTATGTTTGTACATGTTGGTCAGCAGGGATGGATGTGTTGGATGGACCCTCCTGCCGCGACCTTTGACCTTTAGAATCAGATAAGGCCGCCCCGCTGTCCTGCGGAACACAATCGTTCTGTGTGTGATTCACTCTGCTGTGGCACTCAAACAATGGGCCGTAACTTATTCCAGGTCCCATATCTGCTGGCGCTGCTCCGAACAAAGTAAGACTGATGGCGTGTTTGGGCTGTTGGTCCCGCTGGAGCGTGCTGAGCCCGGTCCACTTCCTGTGCCGGGCCGAGCAGAGACGGGTCCACTTCCTGTGCCGAGACGGGGGAACGCCCGGGAAGGCCCGCCGATAAAAATACAGCAGGAGAGGCGCGACATGAAGTACAGCTTGGTCATAATGTTCTGTGCCAAACGTCTGTCTTTTCTCTGGAGCATCATTTTTAAAAATACATTATTTTATTATTATTATATTATTACATTTATCTGATGCTCCAAATAACATTTAGTATTTGAAGGGGCAGTATTGTGTTATTATGTGTTTTCCAGGCATATAGTGTCATTTTATAGCACAATAAAGTAACTGTGTTTCCTTCAGGTGTTAGAAAAATGCTCTATATCAAAATCGACTGAAAAGAAGTTTTACTTCTTAATTTAATACCTTAAAATTGGGCCTCTGTTTCTTTAAAACTCCTCCTCTTCCTGCAGCTCCGCCCTCAGAGCTGCAGAACAGAGGAGCCATCACAACATGGCTCCTCTGTTGTGATGACACTCAAACAATGGGCCGTAACTTATTCCAGGTTACGGTAGTAACTTTAGCCCGTTACTAAAGTTTCTACCAGTGTTTCATGGAGAAGCAGATCCTATGATGAGATCAGCAGACGTGCAGTTCCACCAGGTGTTTGCTAAGTGCTGTTGGCTAGTCTCAAGGAGCTGAGTGGGGAGGAGCTATGCCTCTGAGGCAGATCTAGGTCCACCCAGGTGTTTTTCACAGCTGAATGGTTGCCATGGAGATGAAAGGATTTGTCAAACTTGCATGAAAGAATCAAGGCAACAATCCAGGTTTATTTTTGATGAGGGAATAAGATTACAACTCCAAACCGATTTTAGACTATAATCCAAGTTCAATCCTGTTGATAAAACTCGACTGGGCTCGACTAACGCCAAACGACCACGATAACAAATTTTTAGTAATTTTTATAAAGCTTTTAGGTTTCCAACCTAAATATTGACTGGAAAATTTTGCAAAAAAATCCCTAACTTGATTTCCAACACAATAACTATATATATATATTTAAGTTAGGTTTAATATTATTTTCCTTCCTAAAAGCTTCTTTCCTCCCCTCCACTTGCTGAGGGTCACAACTATGCAGCACAACTATGAACAGGAGCAAACACACAACAACTACAGCGATAAAACCAGATGCTGCTCCTACTTTCATGTTCCATTTCAAAGGTGTGAATGATTCACTCGGCTCTTTCAGGAAGTGGTCAGACCTCTCAAGTCAACGGTTGTTTCTCAGACATTTCATTGGTTCTGGGGCTGAGAGCGGCGGTTCAGCATTAACCAGAACCAAAAGGTTTACTGGAGATGAACTCACATTGATGTCCAGACTGCAGAGGCTGAGGGCGTCTGCATCTCTGCTGGTCTGCTTTCTCTTCTTCTGCAACACAAAACACAGGAAGCAGGGTTTTAAGCGAAGATATGATTTAAACCACCTTGATTTCTTGATTTGCACCAAATCTAATTGTAACTGGCCAATTTCTGGAGGTTTTATTTGTGCTAAATTCATCTGTAATTAATCACTGAGTGTTAATTATGTAAGTGTGAAAAGCAGGTAGTTCAAGAGAATAAAGAAAATAACCTATTTAAAAAATAAAGCTCCTCGACCTCCTCCCTGTGGTCCTCCAGCCATTTGTCGCTCCCAATTGAAAACAACCAATCAGCTCTTTAAATTATCTATGTTAAAATCCCTTTCCAGAAGGTTATGTGCAGCATTTTCATGTCTTTTGAGAAGTCCAAGCTACGGCAAACATAGAGCTTAAGAAAAATGTAAACTTCTTGAAAAAGAAGCCCGAAATCTGCAACTTTAGGCCACAATGACTGTAACCCCCCCCAAAAAACCTCTGATTGCATTGTCTTATGGAAGTTTGTCATAAAGCTAAACACTCAAACTGGAAAACTGGAGATATTTCAATTATATCTTTGTTTTTCATGCAGAGTTTCTGGAATTTCCCTTCATCGGGAAACAAAGAATAAATTTATAATAATGCTCCTCGGAATGACTAATGTTCATCCTGAACTGTTTCATCACTCAGGTGATAATCGACAATATCAATAACAACTCTCTTCACGCTCTCAACAACAGGAACAAGGAACCTGTCTGCTGCCATGGTGACAAGAAGAAGAGGAAAAAATAGTCACATAAACAGCAGGGGGGACAACAGAACAGAAGAAGAAGAAGAAAACAGGGGGGCAGAAGAAGAAGGATGTTGTGATCGGTGAGACAATAGCGGGAAGTCTGCTGTTTGTTCGGAGTTGTGTCCCTACTCTGCTGTTGTTACACAACTATAACTGCAGAAATCAGAGAAGAAGAGCTTCTTCATCCCAAATAAGGTCAATCTACTTCTTCCAAACCTCTCCTGTTATTTGCCTGAAATAATCTCAACCAGACAGTCTGTTCAACAATATGATTTCAGTCAAAATATTGCTTCTGATCACAATCGGTATAGAGAAGACATTCAGGTCTGTTTCCCCAACACGCCTTGACTGGAAAGGAGCAGCGCAGATTTCATCCTGACCATGAAAAGGTGATAGCAGGTATTGATGTAGATTCATATTCAACCATTTTCAGGCCATAAGAACCAAGCTAGATGAAAAAGTCCCATCTGGATGGGCAGGAGGGGTGAAAGAGGTCCAATGGTTTCTGCACATGTTCCAGCTTCGGCAACATTGCCTCATAGGTACAATGGTTCAGGAAGACATTGTCTCCATATTTCAGAACAAAATATCTGGTTAATAGAAAAGTTTTAAAGGATTTTATAAACGTCACTGCCACCCTTCCATCCATTTTCTTTACACCCTTGTCCCCAGTGGGGGGTGAGGGGTGCTGGTGCAAATTGCCAGCAAATTAATCTTATTTGTTATTTTTATTCTGAGAGACATTTTGTTTTGTCTCGTTACTTTGACACTAGAACACAACCTGGAGATCTTAACTCTACAGAGTTTAATATGAGCCAACAGAAGAAGCTGAAGTCCAATCCGACTTACCCGATAGTAAACAAAGAGGCAGCAGCCCATCATCAGGACCAGATTTTCTCCTCCACCACAGAACTTCTGCTGCTCCTCTTCCTCCAGGTCACCTTGTTGGTTCCCCAAAGTCGCATCAGCTGTCCTCCCTGTTCTCCATACGCCACCCAACACTTACACCAACCAACTTCCCTGTTAATCGACTCTCCTTCAGTCACATTTTACTCAACACTTTTCTTTCTCCTTAAAACTGGACACTTATCGTTCAGTTTGTTCCTTCAAATTGTCCTTCTTCTCTCAAAACGTGGCTCTTCTCAGTCCTTCTGTCCAGCCATGAATTTCTCCATCTGCTTTCTTCACCTTCTCCCTGAGTGGATCCACAGACCCTCAGGAACAGGAACCCCTTCACAATATGTGTGTGCGTCCACTCAGTTCCCACTGGACAAACAGGAAGTGACGGCTGCTGGGAGAAGAAACAGGCGTCTAAAATTAGGAGCTCCAGGAGACAGAGTGACACCAGAGGTAAAAATCCCTGAGACATGAAGAGTCTGACGATCAACCAGTCTTTCATTTCCACTGGTTTTCACTTCCAGAGACTTTTGGCTCTCGTTCCCACTTCAGGTTACACGCTGGATTTTGTGATGTATTCAAAATTAATTAAGCTTCTAATAATAATTTCTCACAATTAGTGCATTTTTTACAATATTAAAATCTTTATACTACCTTTCTGTGTCTATAGAAACCATCTGCAGCTGCACTGGACTCTTGCATAAGACATGAGACATGAATCTACTTTTCATTTTGCTACGTTCTTTCGATACCACCCACCTATTTCTCCATAGGGTGTCACTACAGTCCTCATCTTTTGTCTTGCACCTCATTACTCTCATCCGCCTTTGCTCTATTCTTCCTGGCCTCATTCTTCACTTCTATCCTCCATAAATAATTATATTTTCTGGTATTACAGGAAATAATGTTAAGGGAATGGATATTTGGAAGGAAGACTATGGTGCTGTGGGAAAAGTTTAATAAATCAGAAAATTCAGCATCTGTTGCACTGGCGCCAACTTTGGTGCTTGCAACAATTCCTTTGACAACTAAACTGCAAATTTAACATTTGAATTTTTCATAATGTCTAGGTAAACAATAAATTGCATAAATATGATTACATTTACTGCGACAGACTGGCGACCTGTCCAGGGTGACCCCGCCTCTCGCCCGGAACGCAGCTGGAGAGGAACCAGCAACTCCCGACCCCGTTAGGGAGAAGGGTGACGGAAAATGGATGGATGGATGATTACATTTATAAATGACGGTTTTTCTAAACTAAACATTTACAAACCAAATTGTTAGCTTGAATCAAAATAGGTGCAAGGACTAAAACATTTATGATATTGTGCTTGATCAAAAACAAGTAGCTTTTGATCAATGTCAGTCTGGAAAATCTGAAATGGCTGCAGCAGGGATCATGCAGGCTGTCTGGCAGAAAATTCAGAGATATCGGAATAACTCGCAAATGTCATTCTAAGGAAGTTAACCTTTGTGTTGTGGTACATAACAGAGGCGAAAAGTCTTTTTTTGAACAGTTCTTTGTACTGATGTGGCTCTGAAAGTTCAGGTCAAAGTCCATCACTATACCCAGATCATCAGATCTGATCACGAGCTGTAACCAAAAAAACAAAAATGAAATGAAAAAAATATGGGGGAAAAGGAAAACAGAAAAATTAAGGTTAGTTCACAAGTACCTTGGGCTGGCTGACGAAATGAGCTTCAGAATTGATATCAGAGCCATCATCATCACTATAAAGCTGATTATTATGAGCGGCAGAAGTTTAGTTGAGCCCTTTGCTGGTAAAATCTTCAGAGGGATTCTTCTTCCATTGCTGAAATACGAAAAAATATTTTTTCCATAAAATAAGCAGGAGGTGGCAGCAGTTCCTTCCTCAATACGAGGAAGCCATAAGTCCCTGACCAATATGGCGGCCGCGTTCACGTATGTCTGTGGCGGGCTTCGACAGCACGTCACCGGAAGCAGCATTTGTTTACCTCTGGAGACCTCAGAGACTCCGGAACCTAAACTTTGTCGTCCAACTGACTTTGTGAACTGAACGTAAGTTTATCTAAGACTCAGAAATAACTTTATTTAGAGCGAAACGCGGCTCTAACTTCCTGTTTTTACCTTTGCGGCAGCGTTAAGACAACATGGCTTCAAATTTAGAAGAGGAACTGTCCTGCCCCGTTTGTCGGGACATCTTCAGAGACCCGGTCCTCCTGTCCTGCAGCCACAGCTTCTGCAGGGCCTGTCTGAACAGGTGGTGGACGCAGAAGCAGGTCCGGAAGTGTCCGGTCTGCAACTGCGACTCCGACCGCAAGGAGCCCACGTGCAACCTGGTGCTGAAGAACACGTGCGAGGCTTTCCTACTGGAGCGTGAAGATGTCTGCCAGCTGCACTCAGAGAAACTGAAGCTGTTCTGCTTGGACCACCAGCAGCCGGTGTGTCTCATCTGCAGGGACTCCAAGCAGCACAGCGAACATGTCTTCCGGCCAGCAGCCGAGGAGGCGCAGGACCGCAGGGAGGCGCTGCGGAAGTCCATCATGCCCCTCCAGGAGAAACTCAAGCTCTTCACAAAAGTCAAGGAAGACTTGGACCTGACTGCCCAACACATTCACTCCCAGGCCCGACTCACGGAGGCCAGGATACGGAAGGAGTTCAGGATGCTGCAGCGGGTTTTGCGTGATGAAGAGGAGGTCAGGGTGGCTGCGGTGAAGGAGGAAGAGGAGCAGAAGAGTCTGAAGGTGAACGAGAAGATTAAGGTTCTGGACGGAGTAATGACTGCTCTTTACGACACCATCAAATCTGCAGAGAGGGCGCTGAGATGCAAAGATGCTGCGTTCCTGCAGAGGTCCAGCGCTGCAGGAGCGGAGCAGCAGCGCCCCCTGCCGGAGCTGCCCCCGCCGGCTGCAGGCGCACTAATGGATGTGGCCAAACACCTGGGCAACCTGCGCTTTAACGCCTGGAAGAAGGTCAAACACGTGGTGTCCCGTACGCCAGTGGTTTTGGACCCAAACACGGCCGGACCGGGACTGATCATCTGCGAGGATCTCGCTGCGGTGAGGCGGGGAAGCAGACAGAAACTTCCCGGGAATCCTGAGAGGTTTGAGTCGGAGGGGATTGTTTCTGCCTCCAGGGGCCTCACTGCGGGGGTCCACTTCTGGACCGTGGAGGTGGCAGACTGCAGCAGCTGGTTCGTTGGCGTTGCAGAAGAATCGTTCAAAAGGAAGAAACCAATTCAGTTCAGGTCAGGATTGTGGGCTGTTTGTTTTTCCAAAGAAAAATATTCCTATTTCTCCTCAGGAGCGCCCGCCAGCTTCCACGTTACAGGAAAACTGCAGGCAATCCGGATCCATCTGGACCTGGAGAGGGGAAAACTGTCCTTTACCGACCCCAAAACCCTCAAACACATCTGCACCTTCTCACACAGCTGGTCTGAGAAAATGTTTCCCATCTTTTACGTGGGAGGCGTCAAACCAATGAAGATATTACCGTCAGAGGGCGGCGGGCTGGAGGACGAGGACAGCAAGGAGTAGGACGCCATTACGGATGAGAAAAGCCCAATATCACTTCTTCTGTGGGTTTGAATTAGGAATAAATAATCCTATAAATGAATGAATCAACACATTACTATGGAAAAGGATTCAGAATAAAATAATTCTGAAATTAATGTCAAAGTTCAAAGTTTAGACTCAGAATTCGGACTATTTTTTTAAACCAATTTCTGATTTTGATCTCAGAATGTTGACTTTTCTGGAAATTCAGATTCCCCCTCCCCCCAAAAAAATTATAGAAAATTATAGAATCTGTTGTTCTGTTAATTTTGGTTGCAATAATGAAAACCAGCAGTCTAACTTTGAATTACAGAATTATTATAAATTGTAATTTTCTGTGTTTTTTCCAGACTAAGAATCATATTTTTGCTACGTTGATTAAATAATACATATGGCTGAAAATGTTTCCCTAAATGTTTCCCTGGCGTACGTTGTTTGCATTTAGTTATTTGCTTTTTTTATCATTTCAATTTTAAAAAAGAAATAAAAATATTTAGAAACATCTAAAAATGCCTTTTCTGTGTTAGTTATGACATATGGAGCAGTTATGAGTTTGGCTTTGCAGCTTGAAGGTCTTGGGTTCAAATCCCAGCCCGGGGCTTTTCTGTATGTGATGAATTAAAACGTTGGCAGCAGACGTTTCCTACAGCAAATCAGCAACAATCCAGATTTATCAGTTAATCTGATTTATCTTGTTTTTTCTTAAAAGATTTTTTCTCTTAATTTCTAATTTCTCATAAAATACTAAATCCTTAAAAGAATGAGAATAAAAAATCCCTCCCTCTTTCTTTAAATGTGACTCATTTGGATCCACTGTTCTTGCAGACGTTAGTTTCTCCACAGCTTCCACCCGTTTCCACCAGGGTGAGGTTTGGGCTTGGACTGGTCCATTTTGATCCTGGTGTCATCAGCAGCTGTTGGGACAGATGGTTCCATATTTGATGGGTTTTCTAGTTGCAGGACTCAAAATTTTTAATCGAATTAATTTCATGGACTGCAATTAAACTTTTGAATGAAAACCAATAAAATTGATTTTTAATTTATAATCTCTTTTGCTGTTAAATTATTGAAAAAGTATACATATGATCTTAACAACAAATATAATTTTGAATCTGTTAATTAGTTTATTTAACCATCAAATTAGTGCAAAGTTCAACTTTCAAGCGATGCAAAAATACCAGGGAAATGTGGACTGGATGCTAACATTAGCGGTAGCATCTGTGCATCTTCTACATGTTTAGCATTGAAATGCTAGGCTAACTCCCTTTATCACAACAGTCTTTTCCATTGGAAGCAGAAATTAACCTGATAAATGACCTCGTCCATCGCTGTTATTGGCAACGTACCAGAAACAACACAAAAGATTTTTACAGACTTTAGTATGTAAAAAAAGGAAGATAAGATTCAAGATGGCAGCTTTAAAGTATGTTTCTCGCTTATAAAATAATTTTCAGACTTTATTTTAGGCAGCAACAATCACTCGCATCAGTCATTACTGATGTCTTTCCTGCAACCATTTGAAGTTGCAAACTGAAGTCAGTAACTGGATGTTTTATCACATTCACTAACTTCAGGCACAATTTACCTTATATGAAAGCAGAGACGTGCTGTGAAGACCTAAGATTGCTGCCAACAGCAACATGTGAGTTTTATTTGTGTAATAATGTAGCTGGAAACTTTCATGTCTCATTTTGACCATATTAGTTCAAATCTTGGTGAATTATCTGTTTCAAAAACCAAAGGATGTGATTAATGCATCCAGCTCCTCCATAAAATTGCTATGATTACACAGCTCTCTATTAAAAGCCACAAATCTCAGCAAATCAGACTGGACTCGTTTGGCTTCAGGACTAAAAATAACATGTTTTTTTGTGGATCAGCTGGGTGACGGCACTTCCCAGGAACTCGACCCAGAGACCAGGAATACCTGGCATTCCTGCAGGGAGTAGGTCAGCTGAGTGCTGGGAAGTATGGAATCCAACCTGATGCCCGTTTAAAGCACTTACATCACATTTTCATCTATTTATGCTGAAACCTCCATCCATCCATCCATTTTCTGACCCTTCTCCCTAACGGGGTCGGGAGTTGCTGGTGCCTATCTCCAGCTGCGTTCCGGGCGAGAGGCGGGGTCACCCTGGACAGGTCGCCAGTCTGTCGCAGTATGCTGAAACCTAAAGCTTCATTTTTAGATCACAATGCAATTTTTTTTTAAAATGCAGATGAGTTATAAGATCCTATATGTCTTTAGAGGAGGCATCAAGTCTCTAAATCTCCACGAATATTGATTTATTTTGGCAACCTACATTTTTCCAATAATAAAATTCCTTCATTTATTCCATTTTGCCGAATCGGAGCCTCAATCAGGAGCCAACTTCAGCTCGGTGTTACAGAAAGTTTATGCAACATGTCATGTTGGATTGCAGTAAACTGCACAAAAAACATTCCAATGCATCTAGGAGACGCCGCTAAGAAGGATTGAATACCAGCCATTTTCTTTGATTCAAAAAGTTTGAGTTGTGGGTGACCAGCATTGACATGCTAGTTGTTAGCCTGTCCATGCTAATGGCCAGTAGACGAAGAAGGCAATCCAATGGGTGACCAGTTTAGGCATGCTAGTTAGCCTATCAATGCCAGTGCTAGCAAACTAATGGGCAGTAGAGGAAGTATCCTGTGACCACAAGTTTTAATTCCCTTGTAAAACCATTATGGATTAAATTTAAGACCTGTATAATGGCAGAAATTTGCTGAAGAAAGTTGTATATTTTGAGATTGCACCTCCAACTTTAACTTTGTAGGTTAAGTTTGAAATTCAAAGATTTTGCACCTAACAATGCCGAAAATGAAAGTTTTCCAACTGACTGGCAATAAATGTACTCATGACAGATGCATAAAACCTAGTTAGCTGGAGTATATTAGCAGCCAGGTAGCGGCTAGGTAGCGGTAGCCTGAACCACCTTGAGTCATAGAACGCAGTGAATATTTCTGCATGTGGCTCAAACATTTGCCTGACAGAAAAGTTCTGCGATAAAAAAAATAACTATACAGAATATACAACATCAAACAGTCCTGCCATGACAAAATTTATAACCTATGATTACAGCATTTAAGGCCAACTTAAATACATTTTAAGGCCTTAATTTTATGTACATGAATTTAAGACTTTTTAAGGATGCAGCAATTCCCTGTTATACATTTCATTTCTTTGGTTTTATGATGTTTCCCTGAAATGTCACTTCTGGGCTTCCGTACAAAGCTGCTGTCAGGGATTTAAGAGCTGAGAGATCTAGAGGAAGTTCCTTCAGCCATTTTAAACACATTTCTGGGTGAGTCTCTAAGTGCTTTGCGGACAGTTTAATGTCCCTTCAAGTGTTTCACTAATAAAACCGTCTTACTGTTTGTATTGGTGGAGCCAGAAAATAAACAACCTTACATGTCAGCTAGAAACATAATTCAGCTCTTTATTGCTTAGGATTTACATGTTACAGCTGTCTGCAAACAGAAAGAGCCATGTTGGACTTGATTTGCAGTAATAATAATCACATCTGCTTGTGATGCGTTTCGTCAGTGCTGACAGGGCGAGTCCAGGCTCTGGCCGCACTTCCAGCAGCAGTAGTGTTGCGGATGCCACGTCCGTCCGTCTTCCGCCGTGATGAACGACTTGCAGAAGATGAGCTGAGGATGGAGAAGCAGCGTTGATTCAAAGACAGAGAGTGAAGAACGGTTCATCATGCATTCAGAGCAGGCGCGTCACCTCGTCGCAGCCGCAGCAGCGCGGCCACACCGACTCGCAGTAGTGCCGTCCGCAGAGCAGCTTCTGATTGGACCAGAAGTAGACCAGGTCCGCCAGGCCCTGGCCGCACTCTGAGCACACAAAGCAGGTGGGGTGCCACAGGGCGTCATGGTAACCTGCACGCTCTGCGTAAACAACCGGACTGTCCTTTGAGATGTCTCCGTGGCAACCAGTACACCACTTGGGGACAAAGGAACAAAAAAGGTTAAATTTGCAACAAAAACAGCTGGAAACCTTGATCACTGGTTTCTTTATTGCAAAATCCACATTGTGCATGTTTTCATACTTCCATTTGGTTTTCAATTGCTTCTAAAGGTAGCCTACATATTTAAAAGCACACCCAGCCATTTTTTGGCTATGCATAGTTTCCACAGGTCTGGACTGGATCCACACTAATGAACCACCATCTTAGCAGGCAAGCACATCACCAAGCAGAGATGAACCATGACTTCAAGTCCGTAAGAAAGAAAGTATATTGACACTGTTGATCAACAAGAGAAATAAACATCGACAAAATCTCTGCTGATCAGGACCGACTCTTATGAGACAGATACCATGGCTTGTTTATTGTTGTCTGTAGCAACAGTCATTTACCAATACCTACCAATATGGCTGTCAGCCACAAAGAACCTGGAAATGTGACGTCACATGAGAAATATGTATGAAAGTTTTTAGTAGTTTAGTTGTTTCTGAAACATCACATTTGGTGAAGATGTTCGGTTGTATATTTGCACTTCTGTTTGCAGCCATTTTTACATGCAAGTACAAGCGTCGAGTTGGGGGCGTGGTCAGCAGTAGGCGAATTGGATTTAAGGTGACAGAAATCATAAAACTAAACTCTCAATATCTAAAAATGTAATAAACATCTTTTGAATTGACCCAGTTTCTTTCTTTTAGGTATAGTTTCAGAAATCTGATGTTCCAGCTCTGCTCTTTGTTTCATTTCTTTCTGTTAGTTTTATATAAAATTTGTTTTTAATGCTCTGTATTTCCTTACATATTCAGTTTTGTCGTCGGTTCCGTTCACAGCAGAGGAGGCCGTGCTGGAGCTCTGATTCTGGTGCTGCACGGCCTCTGCCTTCTCGCCGCGATCTTTGACCTCTTTTGCTGTCCGCTGAGCAGCTGCTTCTTTCAGAGCGCCGGCCTCTCCAGGTAAGCCGACCTCCCCGACTCCCAGAACCTCCAGTTTGAACTGTTTCACGAACAGAATCATGGCCGAAACCTGCAGGTGAATCGGTTAAAGATGACTTAGCCCACTTTAAGTCGCCTGGGTGCATCAGCGTGTCAGAAAGATAGAAGTATAAAAGGAGGAGTACTGTTTTAACAAAAACTTCAGAAATTTTTAGATTAATCTCAGAAATTTCCAAGTTTTTTCTAGAAAATTTCTGAGAGCAATCTGAGTTTTTTTGGGGAGAAATGAACTCCTCTTCTATTTTCCGCCCATATATTATGGGCTGAGCCAAACCTCGTCCTCGCTGCCCAGACTCTGACACTTCATGGGGTCCTGATCGTAGGCCGGGAGCTGGCTGAGGAGATGCCTGCGGCGCTGCAGGGCTCCGGGGGTCCCAGAGACGGGGCGCTGGCTTTCAGGCAGCAGCTCCATGTACTGCATGGCCTGAAGAAACAAAAAACAACTTTTACACACTACCTGGAATTCAATTCAGTTTAATATTATGATAAAAATTTAAAAAATCTGGGTTTATTTTCAGTTTATATCGGGGGGACCAACGTGCGGCCCGAGGGCCATTTGTGGCCCTTAGACTGATTTTGTGCGGCCCACAACTGCAGTTCAAAAATGATCTTACAAACACAAAATGTTGTTTTTTTTAATAACCAGGCTTTTATAGAAATAGAACCATGTTTATTTACTGGAAAAAGTCCCTTTTTCCAGTTTTTAGAAAACTGGAAAAAGGGACTTTGCTGCACAAATTAAACAGCTTTTATTTTGTTTATTAAACTTGGTTCAATAAAACGAACGTTTTAAAAGAAAGTGATCCAAATCCTGTTCATATAACTGAGATTAAATTTGCTCAATCAAGCCCAAAACTTTATTGAACTTAAAATAAAAAACCTTTTTAAGTTTTGGAGCTATATAATGAATATGATCCCGTTCCTACACAGGAAACACCAAGAAATCAGACTATTTTATGATTTTATGAAATGAACTCGTGGTTTTTCTAGTATCTTGGTTTCAGGTTTTAGCTGAAACCTGAGCAGCAGGTTTCGGTGTCGCTCTCTCCAGGTGTTTTTCTGAGACACAGCTGTGTGTCGTCAGCTTGTTTCGCCGCTGACAGACGGTGACTAACAGCCTGGAGTTAGCAAGCCGAGTCCAACCCGGACGAGGCAGATACCATGTTTCTCTGCTGGGTTTGGATCCGTCTCTCAGCTGCAGTGTCATGTAATTACAGGCTGGGCTGATTTTAATGCAGAACAGACAAGAAGAAACAGCTGAGAAATACATTTTGGTTCTTCCAACAGAAGATATGAGTTAAAAAAAAAAAAAAACACTTACTCAAGCAGTTTTAATTTACTTCTGTTTTAAAACAGGAGTGTCAAACTCAATTTTATTTTGGGCCACAAGAATGTCTTTAAGGGGCAGAAAGTACTGAAAAAATAACCTTTTAACAAACTGTTAAAATTTTAATGATTCCCATTAAAATTAAATGAGGTAAAACTTCAGATGAAGGGCATTAAAAGTGTCACTTTACATTGTTTGGTAAATAATGACACATCTATTTGTAGAGTCTAGGGCGCAAAAAAACTTCTGGCGGGCCAGATTTAGCCCCTGGGCCTTGAGTTTGACACACTGACCTTATAAATCTAAAAGGATTCATTCATTACAGTTCGTTGTGTTGTGAGTTTCTGTGTGTAAATAATGTAATTAGCTTCCAGATATCCAAAAGGATCTGCTGTAGGTAGCAGCGGTGGCCTCATCTTTGCTTTTTTGGAGATTATTTTCTGCTGGAGCCTCCAAGCCGCGGCCTTCAGGCTCACTGGATGAGATTCAACTGCTCCACGTCTACGTTTGTGGTTCTCAACCACACTTTTCCTAATTACAATTTCCACATTTTTTCTGCCGTCTTGCTCAAAACCTTCACCTCCAGTCTGTTTCCTCCATGTTGGACTCGCTGTGTTTAACCCCTCTGCTGATTTACAGGCTGTTTCTCTGGTGTTTTTAGCTAATTTGCTAATGGTTGTGGGTGACTAGCGTGTGTACAGTGTGTGTAAACTACAATTAGCTAAAAAGCTAAAGGCAGCTAAAAGCTAACTAAAGCTAAAGCTTAGCTTGTAGTGCTAGTGGCCGAACAGTAGCAGATGTCAGATTCATATCAGATTCACTGTCAAACTTGTAACTGTATCGTTTTCAGTCAGAAGTGTTGGCTATGACCATTGCTGACTTTCAGGAAATGAATATGCAAGTTATTTCAGGGTAAAAACTGGCTTCAGATTTCCACGCTATTTCTTGTGGTTCTATGATTATATGTGGATGTTTAGCGCTAACAACACGCTGCACGTTGTTTGGGATTTCACTATTTTAAGACAGTATAACATTTAAATAGTGGAGAGCACCACTAACATGGTATTTAGCAGAAGCTAATGCTAAAGTGCGTTTCAACACATTGATATTTAAATACTGATACTGATGGGCACCGCCAGGTGAAAGGTTAGGTGCGCTATACCTAAAGCATCATTATAAACATTAGTTCCGCTAATGCTAACGTGCTATTCAAATGCAGTATTTAGCAGAAGCTAATGCTAAAACTTCAACTGAAACAAATAAAACAACAATATAGCAGAAATAAAATGTTCTTCAAGAACAGAAGGAACGACATTATGATGACGTAAAATAAGGAGCTGACAGCTCCTTATTTTACGTCATCATAATGTCGTCATCTCCTGTTCTGCTGCGTCTCACCAGTTTCTGGTTGAGTCCAGCCGGCGCCCAGTCATACGTGGTGGTGTTGAAAGTCGGGTCTTTGCGCGACACCACCGGGTTCGTCACAATCATTCGGTTTCTCTTGTACAGCCGAAGGCCTCCGCCACCTTTGACCTTTGCGGTTAGGTGGGAGCATGGCGAGTCTCCGAGAAGGCGTCCCATCCGCTGATCGTCCTCCGCGTCGCCGTCCGGAGCCGCGTGGTTGACCGTGCTGCACCCGCACGCCACGCAGGCTTTCCTGGACAGAGCCCCGCACAGAGGTCATCATCTTCCAACAGGTTTTTGTTTAATTTACGGTTTTCATTCATTATTTATTGAAAAACTAGATTGAGATGCCTTACTAATTCTACATCTGATAAAATATTGTCTATAAAAGTTGCAAATCAGCATAACAGCTGCCATGCTGATTCCCAGAGGACAAAGATTTTACTCCAGTAAAAATAACAAGTAGCGTCCAAGAAATTACTTAAGTAAGAGTGAAAACGCTTTTGGTGAAAGGTTTACTCAACGAATCAAAACATCGATCATTTACTGTTTAAAAGTTACATCATCAGACTATCAAACTATAAAGTTATGTGGAAATTTTGGTATTTTAAAGACCAAAATGATTCACATAAATAACATAATTATTAAGCAACAAAAATCAGGCCAAAGAAATGTGAGTTTTTTTCAATAAAAAACTTCTGAAACTTTAACAGAAACTGCAGATATGTGTCTGTTTCTGGTTAAAACATGTTTGTTTTTCATCAGTGGGAAGAAAATCCAGAAGTTGAAGTCGAGAAAGAGTAGAAATACTTTATGATGGAATTACTCAAGTAAAAGTAAAAGTACAGCGTGTAAAATTACTCCTAAAAGTAACTTTTCAAAAAGTGCTTTTCAACAGATTGACATTTAAATATTAATGGGTTAGCGCTGGCTAAAACGTTAGGTGTGATAACCCTGAAACACTAATTATAGGTATTAATTCTTCTAATGCTAAATGCTAAAGGTTATGCAACTTCTTACTGCCCAACTCTGTTCACTCTTATCGTGTGTTGATCAATTTGTTTGCAGAGTAAACGATTGCCACCAACAACTTTTGTGGGATTGTTGCTGTAATTTTTTTTATTCCTCTCACTGTTTTTCCTTTTTGTTGGCAAAGTAAAGTAAAAAACCATAAGATGAAGCAACTGTACCTCCAGGAATGAGGCTGAAATCCAGAGCAGCTGCTTTTACAAACCAGACACGCCCCTGCACCTCTGAGAGATATCTGAGAGGAGACGCAGAAAAACAAACATCAAATCCTCACCCGATGTTTCGAGATGGAAAGATTGCCCGACTATGTACGTGTTTTAAAACATCATCATAAATATTCAGAGTTTTAAAGATTTGGGAACAGAACAGGTTAAAAACATAACAGCATAGCATGGAATAACGAGGCCAAACATCTGGAAAGGAACAAAGTATGTTTACTGAGGAGAGATAAAAATCCCTTGAAACACGAAAACAACTTGACTTGAAACTTGGGTTATTGAAACAGAAAGTCCACAGGCTGCACAAATCGATTCTCATCTCCCTGTGGCGCTTTCTCCCATTCAGATCAATTTCACTTTCATTCTGACCAATCAGCGACCAGAAGGAGGAGTTGTGAACCATAGCATTAATTTTCTGCTTTTTTTGTTTTTTAATTGTAGTCTGCCTGTGTTTGTAGTTTGGTAATGTGGACAAAGTTTGTTTACGGCCTGATAGTCCGGTAGATTTGGTTCAACTGGATACCAAAACATTTGTAACATTTTCAGGTTCTCTTTCTTACAAACGATTCAAGCAATCGTTCTTCAATAGTTTTGGATCCAGACTTTTTGCATGTTTTATATTTGGGTGTGAAACAGAACCATTTCCTTTCAGAATGAGTCGTTGCTGGGCCTCTTGTCTTTTCCAGCAGCCATTATGCAACAGGAAAACCAGCTGACCAAATGGGCAGAGGTACACTCGGGTTGCTAGGTAACGGTTTGAGCTTTGCTGGGGTTGCTAGGTAACAACGCAGTCCTATATAAAGTTAGCTAAAAGCTAAGCAAGTCCTAATATACTTTATTGATCCAAAGTGGAAATTGCTTTCTTAAAGAGAAACTCCTATCCAAAGTGTGAAATATTAGTAAATATAAATATAAACTCAAAATAATTTAGAAATGACCTAAATATAAAAAAAAACGGGGGGAAAAAACATGAAAACAATTGGCAGGATTTTGAAAAAACAAAAATTTCAGACATCAAAAACATAATCGTATTGCCCAAAAATAAGCTGGGTGTTTTTTTTGTTTTTTTTGTTTTGTTTTTTTAAGTTTTATGATGTTTTATAAGAAGTAGAAACCCATGTGGAAATATAAAAAGCAAAATGTGATTTAATTTTTTTTATGAGAGAACAGGATTAGAGCTGCTTGTTTGAAAAGCTTTTTGTTCTCCAGCACAAACAAAGACGTCAGGACTAACAACTCCGACTCCCTTCAAAGCCTGAGGAGACGTTGATAAAGGTGTGTGGGTGCGTGCGTGCGTGTGTGTGTGTGTGCGTGTGCGTGTGTGCGTGTGTGTGTGTGTGTAGGAGTGTTAGCTGAGACAGAAGGCTTGTTTGGTGAGTCTTTTCTCGGGGTGTGGAGGCAGCAGAGCCGAGGCCACATATACAAACGGCGCGGTCAGGGCGGATGACCTCATCGCTCCACCCAGTGACGGTTCCTGCTAACATCACTGATCCCCATCTGCAGCGCTGACTGTGTTTTATTAACCCATGATCCATTTCAACCATTCATGATTTCACAACCAATGTTTTTAGGTGCAAAAATAAAAAAAAAACTGAAGGATGTTTTATATTTTTACCTCCTTTGACAATCAACACTACTTAATTATGATAGTCTAATGTCTCAATTTTAGCAAATGGTTGATTATTTGTTTAAATGTATAAGATTAAAGTAGTCAGAAGATAGCTGTTTCCTAACCGCAGCAGACCGCTGACGCTCATAGACAATTGGTATTATTATTTAAGATATTTTGTACTTAAATTAGTTCATTTAAACAGCAAAAATTAGATTATCGGTGTCCATTTGAACCAGATTCCTTGGTATTTTAATTATGAAATTATTGATAACTGATCAAAAGTCTTTGGTCTGGTTTCTAGTGCAAATGTTTCTGTTACTTGAAATAAGACAAAATTAACTTATAAGTACATTTTCAGAAAGATATAGGAACTTGTTTTAAGCCAATTATTCCATAACATTGCTTTAAAAAAATATTATATTTCCAGTGGCAGATTATTAAACTCATAATCAGACATTTTCCCCATGTTATAAGTGAAATAATCTACCAGTGGACCTAGAACTTTTTTAATGAAGCTCCTATTTATTGCTGAAAAGTTACTTGTAGGTTAGTTTTGTCTTATTTCAGTGCACAAAGATATTTGCACCAAAAATACTTTTGTACTAGAGTTTCTTTTTTTGCAGTGAATAAATTAAGAATCCATTTTTCAAAAGGTTAACGATTTCCATTTCAGTCAGTATTTTATAAAAATCAACATGACTAATTAATAAAAATGAATCACAATGCACATTGTTTTGAATTACTGACTAAATGCTATGAAAAAAAAATGTTTCTTGATTTTAAAACCAAAATAAAATAGTTTTGAATGAAACATTCCTGCTTCCCTGCTTTTGTGACTCGTTGACTATATTCACAGCAAATTTAGTTTTCCAAAACAAAGTTAACGACCCAGAAGTGGTAATTTTCTGTATTTAAGACGTCCAGACATGAAGCTGTGAGAAAGTGAGAGAGAGCAAAGCGTTTTAAGTGAAATGATCTGGACCACAAATCAGATATGACTGAAAAATGACATTTCAGTTCAAAAATTGTGAAAAATTTAAATTTAATACCAAAAGGAATGAAAGTTTAAATCAAACTCTTGAATTTTCCCTTGGTTACATTCACTGAACTTGAATCTCCATTTTTTGCCAGATTATAAAATCTGTTATTCCTGGATCAGATCATCCCACTAAGCCACGACGGAGCTGCTCTACGTTGGACTATTCCAGTTTTTAGAAGCTGATGTGCTACTTATAAATCAAAAATAGGAACTGTCATCAGGTTTCTTAGCAGCTCCAGAAATACCTAAACATGTGAGATGACAAAGAGACTTTAAAGCCTCTGGCAGAAAACCTGACAGGAAAAACAATCTGCAGCTTTTTGTCTGGGAGACAGCGCACCTGTCCGTCTGTCAGCAGGTAATACCATCGCTGGTGTTAGCGGCTGCAGAACGACGGACACAACAAGAGCTCAATAGAAACCAATCCTGGACAGAGGGATTTGGTCCAGGATTAACGCTCCTCAAACATTTCCATACTTAGATCTAACCTTCTAAAAATGAAAACATGGCATTATATCTGCATATATCTTCTTTGCAGATGACACAACTGTATTTTATTCCAGAGAAAATATTTAGAAAGTGCTAGTGGTGGAAGAAATTACCACAAAAATGTAAAATTCGTTTTATAACAACAGATTACCCTTAACTACTAATAAAATAAACTCTGGGATATTTCGTGGCATAAGAAATATTTGCTGATGCTGAAGAAGTCAGCATCAGCAAATATAAAATATAAATATAAAAACAAAAACAAAGTTTTTGCATATTTGTAATGCGATACAGGTTACAAATGAGCATTAGAGCTAAGCTATGAGATATTTTGCTGAATATGGTCACAATATTATCAGCATGAAGATGCAATTTTACCAGAAATCTTAAAATTACGAGGAAATTATAAGAAAACTTTGGGTTGATTAAATTTTTTATATATATTTATTTTGTTAGAGCCCTCATAAAATTACTTTCCTCTCCTAATATTACTACTTTAGCCTGAAATTTTAAGACTTGTAAAACCTTTTATATTCTTGATATTATGACTTTATTCATGTCATATAAAGACAAAGATGGCAGCTTGACTTTGACCTGAATAATACTACGACAGTATTTTTTAACCTTTATTTTACCAAGATAAAAAAGCCACTGAGATTAAAAACTAATTTTAAATAAAGTCCTGGCCAAGAGGCACCAACAAATACAACACAGATTTTGCACCTTTTTGTGCTTCTATTTGCGTCTCTCCTACTTCTTAAATGTCCAGGCGCTTTTTTTAAAGCCTACCAAAACCCTTTTTGTAGATAAATTAATGTTTCTTTTGTTTCTGGGAAATGAGCCTTTTCAAAAAACCCGAGGAATGTAACATAACAAATCATTCTAGGTAACGGGCAGCGGAGCTCTGCCCGTTACTTAGCAACCCCAGCGGAACTCTGCCCGTTACCGAGCAACCCCAGCAGAACTCTGCCCGTCACCTAGCAACCCACTCACTGCCTTAAGCTTTCTCTCCTTCCTGCTGTTTCTCGGAGGGCGAATGTTTAGACAGCTGGACTAATCCACCATCATAACGGGACAAAAACAAGACTCGTGTCTGAAACAGGGTGTGAATGATCAGCCCCTAATAAAACAAGTTCAGTGGTGAAAGCTTGTTGTCAAAACAGCTTCAGCAGAACAAGACTGTAATTACATTCCTCTGGAGTCGGCTGACTGACAGCGGCACAGTCACTTTATCATAATAACACTGTGTTGTGCTATTCTGGGAAATTCTGACAATAAATCATCTTTATTATTAACTGATTAGACAATAGAAATGTCAGAAATGGAGAAACTCTTGACCAAAAGTCATGTTAAATTTGAAATGTTTTTAATAAACGCTGCATCTGATTAGAAAGTCTCAACACTTCAATAGTTTGGGCGATGAAGCCGCGTCCTCCCACGTGTTGCAGATTTTATTTAGTTTTTGTCACTTTATAAGCGCATTGTTAAACAATGAAGAGGGAAATAGAAACCTCTCTTCTGGATTAAATAGCTCAGCGTTTCTATATTTAGGAATCAGATAAGGCGAGCATTTAGGTGGGGTCTCTCTCAGCCAAGTTATTTTGAATATGTCAGCTATGAGAGGAGGGAAACACAGGAAACGCAGAGAGATAAGAGGCTGGAGGTCACAGGAAAGGCAGGACAGCAGTCATGGATCCTCTGGGCTTCATGTTGGTCTGGAACTAAAACAAAACCCAGATAGAGTTTCCAGCAGCTATTTAAAGGTGGAGCGAGACAATGGTCAAGGTATTCTCCTGGAGCTCATAGCTTCTAGCTTAAAAATTTTACTTTGAAGCTACTTTGTAGGATCCAAAATGTAATAACTATTCCTGCAGCTTTGATTCTTTCATGCATGTTTGAGAAAGCCTTTAATCTCCATGGCAACCAATGACCCAATGACGGGCTTCATGCTCCAACGTTAAACTGTGAAATGACTCAAAATAAAAATATTTTCTTAAATCCTAATGTATTCTTTTTATTTTATAATAATTTGTCTTTTCTGAAAAGCAAAACTAAATATTTTAACCTATAACTTTTAATTATTTTGTAAGTTTTAAAAAATTAATAAAGGTTTTGTTACCATTTTATTTACAGAGATGTAAAATAACAGTTGCACCTTTAACAGGCTGCAGGATTACTTGAGGTGTACCGCCTGGCTCCTGCATCGGCCCACTGGGGTTTCCAGGCAATAAAAATAATGAAGGACAAGTGAAGGACTGTTCTATTCTATTCTATTCTATTCTATTCTATTCTATTCTATTCTATTCTATTCTATTCTATTCTCAGTGAGCTTGTTTTAGCATAAAGCAAGTAGAAAATAAAAGCTTGCTCTGAAGAAATTTTTTTTTTAAATTAAAGATAGTTTAATTGCTTTGCAACTTTTTGCACCTTGAACTCTTTAGTGCCGGAGGGCCTCCTTGCCATCACCCTAATCTTTAGCTGCGACTCTAAAACATTAATACTACTACCAGTCAGAAACAAAGATGTTTATAAAATTAAAAGATTACTTAACTGTATATGTTTTAGCCTGTGCAAAATGTGTGCATACAGTTCTTATTTTTAAAAATCCTTTCATGTTTTTGTTGTGTAACTTTTAATTAATGGATCCAATGAATCAGCAAAATGTCAGAATTAATATGATGTCACTGAAGATAGTGAGAGGATAGCTTCTAGCTTCTAGCTGTAAATGTAACTAAAACAAGTGTTTTACCTAAATTAGAGGATACTGAACTGACTCTGGATTTTATTGTTTTCAGAAGGTAAACTTAATTTTATGATGCTTCTTTGAACAGGTTAAAAAATATTTTAGATTTTTTGTACAAAATCATTCTTGGATAATGAGATTTTAGTCTCATCAGTTCTGCCTATTTTGTACCACTGCACATCTTTGAAAAGCATTAGTAGAGCCTCCTGCACAACCAACAAGAATGCAGGAAGTGGTTTCAGGATGCAAAGTCAACTATCCAGCAGCCATTGTGAAACCAGCTGACCAAACGTGCTGGAGCTCAGCTTGGGTTGCTAGGTAACCGTTTTAGCTGGGGTTGCTAAGTATACAATTAGTAGGTTTTTGAAACTGCTCGTTTTCCAGACATTAAAAAATATTAACTTATTGAGCTAAAGTTGCTTTTGGAAGCAACAGAAACCAAAATGGAAGTACAAACACGTGCTAAATGAATTTTTAAGCAGCTAAATGATTTTATCCTTAAATAAAATTAAAGTTTACTGGCCATAATGAAAATGATCTCCACCAGCAGGAGGAGACGCTACATCCCACCAGCCTCACTGACCCCTGACCTCCACATCTAGCCGTGTCTGAAGGTGTCCGTACCTTTTCCACGGCTGTGCTCGGGTCCATGTCGTCCTCCTCTTCCTCAGTTCTCGCTGCCTCTGCTTTTCCAGAACAATGAGACTTTAAATTCCTCTCCTGTCGACCACACTTCCTCTCTCCCCGCCCACAGTCGCTCCCGCTGCCCTGCAGCAATTTTCAGACGTCTGCTCTTTCATCCACTCACTACCTCTGACCAACTGTCTCTTTTTTGACTAATTCCTGTCTGGAAACTTAAATCAACTCAATAACCTTGCCTTTCTTGTATTTATCTGTAATTTTCCACCCTTTTACTCTAGTTTTTTCCCCAACACTCCTGATTTGTCCGGCTGCCAGCTCTTCTTCTCCACCCTCTGCAACATGAACCCAGCAGGTTTTTTCACCTCCTGATTTTGCTCCAACATGCAGAGAGGAAAGTCAAACATAAAGTTTCACGCTGCTCTCTTAAATATGGCGAGTGCTTACTGTATCGTTAGTGGACCTGCAAACCAGCAGGGTTTTTAAAGTGGCTCTCTGCTGGACTGCAGGACCACCTGGGGCAGTGAGGCAGGACCGGACTGTTTGTGTTTTGAATAAAGACTGAATGACTCCATTCTTGAACTATTACAGCCAATCAGAAGAGAGCAAAAAACTCCTCAGCCAATAGGAGCTTGAGAAATATGTCCTCCTTCTATCCAGTAGGTTTTCAGTTCAACTGAGAAGAAAAATTGATGAAGAAAGAAGCAGAGAAACTATAAACTAATTAAATCTCTACTTCGTGACAAACCAGAACCTTCAGAGACACATAAAGACAGTTACAAAGTCGGCCTTCTATCACGTGGGGAACATTTCCAGGATTAAAGCAGTAATATCCCAGCAAGATCTAGAGAAATACATCTATGTGTTCATATTTAGACTGTTGATTACTGCAACAGTGTCTTCAAAGTTCTGCCTAAAACACCAACCAGTCAGATGCAGCTGGTCCAGAATGCTGCTGCTGGCTTTCTCGCTATCCTTCTGTTACTTTATAAGTGTGTTTCCTGCAGTGTCTGGTCCGCTTGTATTCAGACCGCACCAGTGTTCACTTCAACCGAACTGAGACCGAGGAAACCAGAGTTCGATTAGCATTCAGACTTCAACAACAGAACCGGACTGAAACCGGATAAAAGTACTGGAGTTCGATCAAAGTGGACTGAACACGGCTGATGTGAACGCACCAGCCATCAAAATACATTAAAATGTGTCAACCTTCCAGCCCTTCCAGCTCTTCTGGTTCTGGTATCCAAACCCAAAACCAGAACCAAACAAATGTTTGAATCATCCTGCTTTTCTTTATATTCTTCTTCCAGGCAACAATCTGTAGCAAGTTGATTTTACTGGAGTATTTATTGGATTTTAGTTGCTTTTTAATTCCTTTTCAACTCACAACATGATCACTTAAGAAGATTTTTATTATTTTTTAACCCACTTAATTCTGATTCAATGTAACGTTTAGAGAAAACTGTCAGTAAACCAGTGTAGTGTCAATCTCACATGCTCTCTGTAATCAGCAGTTTGTTGTAAAGAGATCATTTTCTTTCTAATTCAATAAAGGGATTACACAAAAAAACTAAATAAATGTTCACATTGAGCTGAACTGAACTGACTAAAACTAAACCACTGGACATACAAAACTATTTATACATGTTTAGCTTTTCAGATCTTGTGAAATTGCAGCTCCAGGTCTCAGTGTATTAGGTTTTGATGTGATATAGGAAATAGTTAGAAAGTTTTCCACCAGCTTAATATTTCATCTCTAGAGACTGAAATATTTGCTCATTTGTTTTCTGTTTAGATCACAAATGATCTGCACTTGCACTGAGAAAAATACACAGATCAACTTTTTATTTATTTATTATTAGGCAATTAGTGTGGCAAGAAAATTAAATATGGATGTCAGATTTTCTGATTTTTATTTGCAAAAACATTTGAGTGTTTGTCATTTTTTTCCCTTCACAATTATGCATTACTTTGTTTTGGTAAATTACATAAATTCCCAATAAAAATATATATTATGATACGTTATAACAAATAAAAAAGTAAACAAAAAAGTCAGAAATTACAGGATGTTTTAAGTAAAAACAATAACAACAACAACAACAAAAGAAAAATGGTTCCCGGGGTCCTGTTGCGTCATAAACTCCGCCCGGACTGAAAAGTGAGACGAAAAGGTGCGCTTGTTTAACTCCGCGGCGTACACCGCTGCCTTTCCTACTGCAGCCCCATGAAACAGACTACTGCGCCTGTTCGTGAAAAAAACAAAATCCAGCTCAAACCCACTGAAAACAATAGACCAATAGGAAGTCTTGACGTCAACGAGCATTTTTGATATTCATGACTTTTCGCGCGCTTTGACTGTCACGTGGTTGTTTCGCGCGAAAAGCGACTCCCGGCAGGAAGGAGAAGCACCAGTAGAGAAAGAGCAGCGCATCAATGGCGGTGAGTGAAAACGAGCTAAACCGAATAAATTAGCAAAAGTTTGGGGCTCGCTGTAAAAAAGAGGAAAGAATAGATGAATAATTCAGGGTTATTTTCAGTAATTTGAGTTTTTCTCTGTTTTACTGTGTTGTAGTTTCTGTATTGACGCAGATGGGGAGAGTTATTACAGTTAGAAAAATATTATGACTCCTCATTAAAATCCGTTTAGCGTCAATAATCTGGATTACAGGTTCCGAGTTGTTTGCTTTAAATGTTGGTTTTAATGGAGCATTTAAGTGACTGATAGGCTGTTATTAGCTGCCATGTGGCCCCTGATGGTTTTATTTAAAGTACAACGAAGCTGAAGTTGGCTTCTGAATTGTAAAATGAATAAAGGGCAATTCCACCTAATTTCATCTGTAATCTGCTCTAGATTAAAAAACACAATAGTTAGACGCTTCAAACCTGGACTCCGTTACTTTTCACGAGCAGCAGATTATTGAAAACCCAGCTATGTGTGTGTGAAACCTTAACTTGACTTGGTTTCAATGCATCAGAACTGACCCAGTCCAGAAACTGACTTTTCAAACTGGGACCAGATTATTTTGCAGTGCCAGCAGAATATTTCAAACCTATTTGATTATTTGTGAAATTTCTTAATCTGAATAAAAATGGTAAAGTTAGAGAGAAATGAGATTCAATTTCTCGCTTCCATTTATTAGCTAGCTTCTTTTTAACCCTGATTTCTATATGCTAATTTCAGTTGCCACTTGACAATATTTATTATGTAGTTATGTTACATTAAGTTATGTTATCAAAGCTGTATTTTTTCTATATTTTATATATTTTTGCAGCATTACTAATGATTAGGTCTGTCAATGTATAATTGTCTAAAAGAATGAGAAATGTTTGAAATACAAACCTTAAAATTTGAACTAAAAATTTGATGAACATCAGATGCATCCGATGGTGGAAACCAGTAACAAACATTACATTTTGATGTTCATTAAAATGATCAATACACATCATAGATTTTGATTCATTACCATGAATCAAAAGCAGCTCTAACAGCTGGGTTTTGTCTTGATTCAAAGGAACTCTGCGTTTTGGCGGTTTTGCAGTTTTTTAGAAGTTTGTTCCAGATTTGTGGTGCATAGAAGCTGAATGCAGCTTCTCCATGTTTGGTTCTGGAGATGCAGAACAGAAAAATAAACACATGGAGGAGTTTCTCTCAGTCTTGCTTTGACATAGGTCCTTTAAAAGTGGAAATGTTCTTCAGGTGGTAGAAGGCTGACTTTGTAACCGTCTTTATGTGAGTCTGAAGGTCCAGTCACAGTGTTTGAGTGTTTTGAGAGTTACCAGGCTGGTGTTGTTTTCCAGGATTCCTCCGAGTCGCTCCACATGGCCACCAGCCCCAGCCGGGCCTCCAGGAGAGGAGACCTGACCTCCAGCCCCGGCCGCGACCTTCCCCCCTTCGAGGACGAGTCCGAGGGGCTGCTGGGCGACGGCCCCCTGCCGGAGGAGGACGATGGGGAGGAACTGATCGGGGACGGGATGGAGAGGTGACTAGACCTGTTGCAATAAATCAATAAATGAAAACAAACACAGTAATTTAAATTTGCATAATTTATTGTTTGTCTTTTCTCTCTTTCTGCCATAAACTGGATGATAAAAGTTTTGGTTTCAACTAGGCTTCGTCTTTGTTTTGAAGGATAGTTTTGGTTATTTTTGTTTATTTATTTTGGATATTTATAATGTCTTCCAGTTCCAGTGTTAAATGTTGTGCTAAAGTTTATTGATTTAACATCAAATTGTCTCAAAACCACATTGTTGTTTATTGCAGGAACATCTGGAACATTTGTCTGATGATGTTTTTGTTGCGTTGTAATCCCAGATAATTTTGCTATTCTTCCAGGGATTACCGCGCCATCCCGGAGCTGGATCGGTACGAGGTGGAAGGTTTGGACCTGGATGATGAGGATCTGTCGGAGCTGTCGCCGGGAGCCCGCGCTGCCGCCGAGGAGGCGATGAGGCGGCGTGACCGGGAGCAGGGCCTCACCGGGAGGCTGCGCAGAGGACTGCTTTATGGTGAGCAGAACCGCTCAGGATGACCCAGAACCGCTCAGAATGACCCAGAACCGCTCAGAATGACCCAGAACCGCTCAAAATGACCCAGAACCGCTCAGAATGACCCAGAACCTCCATGGGACGCAAACTGACGCTTAACTTCGTGTTGCAGACAGCGAAGATGAAGACGATGGTCCTCCCGGAGCCAGGCGGCGGCGGATCGCTGAGCGCGCGGCCGAGGGAATCACCGACGGAGACGAAGAGGAGATGATCGAGAGCATCGAGAACCTGGAAGACATGAAGGTTTGTGATGCTAAAATCCTTGAAAATCCTTGAATTTCAGTTAGATGTGATCAAGGTTTAGAAAGTGCTAAGTGTTCAAACTGCACAGTTTGTTAATACAGTTAATATCTCACAGAGAATGTGAGCTATTACCTCAATATTTGATCAATAACTGTCATCAATGAAGTGATGGTGAACTGAAGCTGCCATTTTTCATTAACGGAAAATGAAGCTGTCATCATCAGCTCCAAACTGTGCTGCTGTAAATGTTTGGAAACTGAGCTTGAATTTTCCTGAGTTTTCCACCCGGCCGGGTTTCTGACGGGTTTCCGACCCGCAGGGCCACACGGTGAGGGAGTGGGTTTCCATGGCGGCGCCTCGCCTCGAGATCTACAACCGCTTCAAGAACTTCCTGCGGACCCACGTGGACGAGAACGGCCACAACGTGTTCAAAGAGAAGATCAGCGACATGTGCAAAGGTAGGCAGGGATGGCGACGGCGAGCAGCGTGGTCACTTCCTGTTCTGATCGATGAGCAGCCTGGTCACTTCCTGTTCTGTATGTGCAGAGAACAGAGAGAGTCTGGTTGTAAACTACGAAGACCTGGCGGCCAGAGAACACGTTCTGGCTTACTTCCTGCCTGAGGCCCCAACTGAGATGCTCAAGGTGAGACGTGTTTTTATTTTTAGTTAGTTATTTTTTTTACCTTCCTTTCTGTGTGTCTTTGAATCTTTTTTACTAGTTTGAACGACAATCTTGGAGGTAAACGTGACTAAATTCGTTTTCAGATTTTTGATGAAGCGGCCAAAGAAGTCGTTCTCGCCATGTACCCGAAATACGACCGCATCGCTCACGAGATCCACGTCCGGATCTGCAACCTGCCTCTGGTGGAGGAGATTCGGGCGCTCAGGTATCGCCGCTCATTGCCACTTCTCACTTATTACAGCTGAAATACCTTTAAATTATTATTTCACTTGTAACATTGTGTACATTTTGTTGTATGAAATAACCTGCCAATGGAAACAGAACTTTTTTTTGTCAATATTAAGACATTATGGACTGAATTAAGATCCTTAATCTTGTCAGTTAGTTTTGTTTTACTGTAAGTGCACCAAGATATTTGCCATTTGGTAATTCTTGGTGTTGTTTAGTTTTTGCAGTGAAGTCATTTGACTTGTTGCTCCTCTTCCTCAGGCAGCTCCACCTGAACCAGCTGATCCGGACCAGCGGCGTTGTGAGCAGCTGCACCGGCGTTCTGCCGCAGCTCAGCATGGTCAAGTACAACTGCAGCAAGTGCAGCTTCGTTCTGGGCCCGTTCTTCCAGTCCCAGAACCAGGAGGTGAAGCCGGGCTCCTGCCCCGAGTGTCAGTCCCAGGGGCCCTTCGAGGTCAACGTGGAGGAGGTGAGCCGTTGCCAAGATGCCCAACTCAACATTCAGACTGCGTTTAAAGGGCAGCATCGCGTAAAATCAACCTTTTTAGCTCCATGTCATGTTATAATTTTAGTCCCTCATCAAAAATGTACCTGGACTGTTGCCTTATGTCTTTCTCGCCTGTTTGGGAACTCTTTTTATCTCCATGGCAACCATTCAGCTGAGCAAAACGCCTGGTTGGACTTAGATCCGCCTTCAAGGCACAGATCCTCCCCCACTTCCCCTTCAGACTAGCCAGCAGCAATTAGCAAACACCTGCTGAGTTTCTTTTAGGATCAATACTGGCAAAAACCTTAAAGGCTTAATAAAGGAGCCATTTTGTAGTGAAGATGGAGCTTCAGAAAGAGCAGGAGCTTCTTAAAGAGACAGAGACTCAATTTCAAGGTGTTGTGTCAGGAAGTGAAATTTCTTTTAAGTCATAATTGACTTAACATTTTTGGAACAACTCAAGATAACATACAGTCATATGAAAAAGTTTGGGCACCCCTATAAATCTTAATTATTTTTATTTCTAAATATTTGGGTGTTTGCAACAGCGATCTCAGTTTGATATATCTAATAACTGATGTACACAGTGACATGTCAGTATTGAAATGAGGTTTATTGTACTAACAGAAAATGGCCAATATGCATTGAAACAAAATTTGACAGGTGCAAAAATTTGGGTATCCTTATTATTTAATTGATTTGAATACTCCTAACTACTTTTCACTGACTTACTAAAACACAAAATTGGTTTGGCAACCTCATTAAGTTTTGAACTTCATAGCCAGGTGTATCCAATCATGAGAAAAGGTATTTAAGGTGGCCGATTGCAAGTTGTTCTCTAATCTGGATCTCCCATGAAGAGTGGCATCATGGGCACATCCAAATAACTCTCAAATGATCTGAAAACCAAGATTGTTCAACATTGTTGTTTAGGGGAAGGATACAAAAAGTTATCTCAGAGATTTAAACTGTCAGTTTCCACTGTGAGGAACATAGTAAGGAAATGGAAGACCACAGGGACAGTTCATGTTAAACCCAGAAGTGGCAGGCCAAGAAAAATATCAGAGAGACAGAGAAGAAGAATGGTGAGAACTGTGAAGGACAACCCACAGACCACCTCCAAAGACCTGCAGCATCATTTTGCTGCAGATGGTGTCACTGTGCATCGTTCAACCATTCAGCGCACTTTGCACAAGGAGAAGCTGTATGGGAGAGTGATGCGACGGAAGCCTTTTCTGCAAGCACGCCATAAACAGAGTCGCTTGAGTTATGCAAAAGCACATTTGGACAAGCCAGCTTCATTTTGGAATAAGGTCCTGTGGACTGATGAAACAAAGATTGAGTTGTTTGGTCATAAAAAAACGGCGTTATGCATGGCGGCAAAAAAACACAGCTTTCCAAGAAAAGCACTTGGTACCCACTGTGAAATTTGGGTAGCAAGTTTGGTGGAGGTTTTTTCATGCTTTGGGGCTGTGTGGCCAATGCCGGTACTGGGAATATTGTTAAAGTTGAGGGTCGCATGGATTCCACTCAATATCAACAGATTCTTGAGACTAATGTTCAAGAATCAGTTACGAAGTTGAAGCTACGGCGGGGACGGCTATTTCAGCAAGACAATGATCCAAAACACCGCTCCAAATCTACTCAGGCATTCATGCAGAGGAACAATTACAATGTTCTGGAATGGCCATCCCAATCCCCAGACCTGAATATCATTGAACATCTGTGGGATGATTTGAAGCAGGCTGTCCATGCTCGGCGACCATCAAACTTAACTGAACTGGAATTGTTTTGCAAAGAATGGTCAAAAATACCTTCATCCAGGATCCAGGAACTCATTAGAAGCTACAGGAAGCGACTCGAGGCTGTTATTTTTGCAAAAGGAGGATCTACTAAATATTAATGTCACTTTTCTGTTGAGGTTCCCATATTTTTGCACCTGTCAAATTTTGTGTTTATGTGTACTGCACATTTTCTTTTAGTCCAATAAACCTCATTTCAATACTGACATGTCACTGTGTACATCAGTTATTAGATATATCAAACTGAGATCGCTGTTACAACACCCAAATATTTAGAAATAAAAATAATTAAGATTAATAGGGGTGCCCAAACTTTTTATATGACTGTAGTTATTTTATTACACTATAAAATATCTGCCTGGAAAGTACTGCCCCTTCAAGTTGTCAGACCAATCAGAGGGGATTTAACCGGCGCCTCTCTGCTCCAGACGGTGTACCAGAACTACCAGAGGATCACCATCCAGGAGAGTCCAGGGAAGGTGGCGGCGGGCCGCCTGCCGCGCTCCAAGGACGCTGTCCTGCTGGCTGACCTGGTGGACAGCTGCAAGCCTGGAGACGAGATCGTGAGTCCAACTCTGTTCAAACTGTGAGGAAACGATCAGAACGTAGCCTGACTCTCATGAAGGACGAGGTTCCTGTCTGGAAGGTTTACAGTTTAGTTGTTTCATGTTTTTAAAGTTTCAGGGCTGGATGAGAGGAAAAATATCTGAATTCAGAGAGAATAAATATTTTATCTGTCTTGCATCTGTTTGTTCATCTTCTATGTATCGGTTCGTGGATCCGCTCATTTAATTGTCTACACATCCTGTTGTCCATCCATTTCCAGTCTTATTTAAATCTTAACATCTGGAGAAGAAAACTTTAAAAAGGCACTGAGAATCTGGAATCTTGAGAAGAAGCTTTTTAAAATGTGTAGAAATCCAAATAGATCTCTAAAACAAAAAGGCAGAGATTCTTTTGATGGAGGGACATTTTGCTGAAACTGTCCGTCTCTTTGTCTCGCCAGGAGTTGACTGGAATCTACCACAACAACTACGACGGGTCTCTGAACACGGCCAATGGCTTCCCGGTGTTCGCCACGGTGATCCTGGCCAATCACATCACCCGCCGGGACGAAGGCGTCGCCGTGGCGGAGCTCACAGACGAGGACGTCAAGGCGATCGTTGCCCTGTCGAAGGACGAGCGAATCGGGGAGAGGGTGAGGAGAAACTCCATCACCTTCCTGACTGAAACTCGGCTGATTTCTATTGGTTTAAATCTTTACTTCCTGCCTGCAGATCTTTGCCAGCATCGCTCCGTCCATCTACGGTCACGAGGACATCAAACGAGCCCTGGCCCTGTCTCTGTTCGGCGGAGAGCCTAAAAACCCAGGTACCGACTGCCAGCCGAGGTCCTGACTGCGTCTCATCCATAAACATCCATGAACTGAGAGTCTCTCCCTGCTGCAGGTGGGAAACATAAAGTGCGTGGCGACATCAACGTTCTGCTGTGTGGAGACCCGGGAACCGCAAAGTCCCAGTTCCTCAAGTAAGAGTCGACTCGCAAGTTTTTGTTTCTACTGTTTCTAAAAGCAAAAGGCACCATGCTGGTTTCTGACATTTTTGGTGTCTGGAAAAGGAGCCGTTTCAAAATTCTCCTGATTAAGTCACCTTCAGTGTCGCTGTGCTGTAACCCAGCAACCCCAGTGAAGCTCAGCCCCGTTACCTAGCAACTCAATCGGAGCTCCAGACCAGAGTCGGTTTAACGAGGAGTTTTCTTCACCAGGTACGTGGAGAAGGTGGCGAGCCGTGCCGTCTTCACCACGGGTCAGGGGGCGTCCGCCGTGGGCCTGACGGCGTACGTTCAGAGACACCCGGTTAGCCGCGAGTGGACGCTGGAGGCCGGAGCGCTAGTGCTGGCCGACCGCGGCGTCTGCCTGATCGACGAGTTCGATAAGGTGAGCCGACACGCAGTCGGAGCCCAACCAGGACTACGACTTCTGATTGGGATTTAATAAAAAGGTTCTTTAATCTCGTCATGACCTCCAGATGAACGACGCCGACAGGACGAGCATCCACGAGGCGATGGAGCAGCAGAGCATCTCCATCTCCAAGGCCGGCATTGTCACTTCGCTGCAGGCCAGATGCACTGTCATGGCCGCTGCCAACCCCATCGGTGCGAACGCCAATCAATACAAAGGAGGTTCAGTTCGGCCGCCTGTGGTCTGTCATTTTTCCTGACCGTTTTTTCCCCCGGTGTCTCCAGCCGGCAGGTACGACCCTTCGCTCACCTTCTCTGAGAACGTGGACCTGACGGAGCCCATCGTGTCACGTTTCGACGTGCTGTGCGTCGTCAGAGACACCATCGATCCCGTGCAGGTACCGCAGTTTCACGTTTATTATTAAAAATATTAAAGGATGAAACGGATGTCGTGGACTTGGTGCCCAAATTAAGACTATTGGATATAGCATCCTAACTGCAGGATGATGCATCCATTAAAGCTAGTTACTGATGAAAGGCCGGTAACGGAGCAACAAGGACTCGTCTCTGCCATTACCAGTAACGAGTAGTGGATTAACCACTGTCTGTCCTGTCCATTAGCACAGATAAGCTGGCGCTAGGATTAGCTTGCCTAGACAATCATGACTGGTTTTCTTTATCGCTAGCCTTTCAAAAGTTAGCGTTAGCTTCTAGAAAGCTAGCACTAGCTTCTGGAACGTCAGTGTTGGCTTCTGATAATGGACAGTGATGGAAGTTGGGACTCCAGGTGGTGACCTTCCTTGGCAATCTAGTCACTCGCCTTTCCAAAGCTCACGCAAGTGACGACTCTCCCCATCTGAGCGCTAGGTGCTCAGTTAGCGGTGTCAGCCTATCAGTCAGATCAGTAGCTGGCTTTGGAACAGTCAAAGTAAGCAGCCTCCTCTAGATGTGCACTAGTCTTAGTTGTGGCGCTGTATCAGTGAAAGACAAGGAACTCTGTCTGATCTGCTGCCGTTTATCAACCAAGGATGAGATGCTGGCGCGCTTCGTTGTCGGCTCCCACATCAAGCATCACCCTAGCAACAAGGAAGGGGGCGTGGCCTTGGAGGATGTGGTTCTGCCCAACTCGTCGGACGTCCCGTCGATCCCCCAGGAGCTGCTGAGGAAGTACATCATCTACGCCAAAGACCGGGTCCGAACACACGCCGGCGAAAATCACTCCAGGTTGATCTGCTCCAGTGGAATCTTTGGTATTTATTTCTTCATTTTTGCACAGGTTCACCCCAAACTGAATCAAATGGATCAGGACAAGGTGGCTCGCATCTACAGTGACCTCCGCAAGGAGTCCATGGTGAGTCCTCTGCTGTCCTGTTTCAGGCATGTTGGACATGTGGGTGCAGAAACTGATTGCTTTGGCGCCCCCTGCAGGCCACAGGCAGCATCCCCATCACGGTGCGCCACATCGAGTCGATGATCCGCATGGCGGAGGCTCACGCCAAGATGCACCTGAGGGATTACGTCCTGGAGGACGACGTCAACATGGCCATCAGGGTGATGCTGGAGAGTTTCATCGACACGCAGAAGTTCAGCGTGATGAGGAGCATGAGGAAGGTCTGCTGCTGCTTTGGAGTCAGAAACACAATATTTAACGGGCTTCTTGGAGGAACTTAACTTATTCTCTGGCTCTTGTTTGTTGGCCAGACGTTTGCCCGCTACCTGGCGTTCCGCAGGGACAACAACGAGCTGCTGCTGTTCATCCTGAAGCAGCTGGTGGCGGAGCAGGTCGCCTACCAGAGGAGCCGATACGGAGTCCAGAACGACACCATCGAGATCCCAGAGAAGGATCTGCACGACAAGGTACGGAGGTTTACGCTTGGAAATGTCTGCAAACAGATGTGCAATTATACATCTGTGTAGCTTTGAAAAGCAGAAGTAGATCCTCCTGTACGATCAATTAGAATGCAGCAAGTGGTTTCTGGGTGGGTGTTTTCCCACCTGATAATCCAGTAGATTCAGTTTCATTGAGGATCAAGCTTGCACCATGAATTATATTTTCAGCTGCACTGAGTCAAACAAACCAAACCCTTTGAAAAATCAGTTCCTCTCCTCGCCTGTGGGGGCGCTGCACCAAGAACTGCAGAAGGAACCAACACAAAAACCTCTCAAGAAGACACTGCTACATCCTTCTTCACAAAATGTTAATAAAAATGGAGTAGCATCAGATTTTATCGGTTGTATCTTTGGAATGTGACTCAACAATCCTTTGAAACGACTCATTTTCCAGAAACTCCCAAAAACTTTAACTTATGGCCAAAAAATTTTTTTAAGTGCTTCGGTTGTTTTTGTTGTTGTTTTTTTTTCTTTCTAGAAACAGTAGAAACTCAAATGGAAGAACAAAAACAAATAGAGCAGTTCATTATTAATTCCACAATGGAAAATTATTATAGCAGCACAGTAACAACAAAACAATATGAGGAACTTTATATTGAAGCCTCTACAGAAAAAATGAAATTAGAATTAGATAAAAACCTGGAAATTTGGTAGATTTTTAAACACGGAATAATAACAATAGGTCTCATTTTAAAGTCCTTTTTGGGGTTTTGTGTGAAAGACGAACGTTTTGAAGACGTCGGCTGATGTCCTGGTCTGTTTTTTCCTTCTGCAGGCGCGACAGATCAACATCCACAACATGTCGGCCTTCTACAACAGCGAGCTCTTCCGCTCCAACAGGTTCAGCCACGACGGCAAGAAGAAGCTCATCCTGCAGCAGTTCTGAGGCCCGACCCGGCTGTCCCACACTCTGGACTGATTTACCCGACATGCATGTTGTTGCTCCTGTCAGCTGAGTCACGTTTGTAATGGGAAACAGTCACATTTTGCTGAATGGAGCCTTTAAAAAGCTGAAATGTCCAAATGGATGAGGTTCATCACTGTTTGTAAATACATGTACATGTTTTATGAGGATTTCTGGCTGTAGTTGTTCTAAAAAAAAATTATTAAAACTGAATTTAAAGAAGTTAAAATAAATTGTTGTTAGATTGTAGCTGTTAATAAAGGAATTTGAATTTTGAATGAGTGTCTTTCTGGTTTCCTTCAGACAGACTTTGCTGCAATCCTACCAACTCTGAAGGCTCATTTGGTTAAATGAGTCCAGTTTTGCCAAAAACAACTTAAAAATCCTAAACATCTAAATTCTGACTGGACCCAGAGCCATTTGGGACTGATAAGGACTTCACTCTTGAACACAAGAGTTTTTGTTCTTTTAATAGAAGTTAAAAGGATATAAAGTTGCCCTGGGATTCTTGTTGGCTTTCATTTCAGACAAATTTGCGTTTCTGACCAACACACAGGTTTTACTAGAGATTCTTAAACCAGAAATGATGCACATTTTTCCACACTTTTTGCCTGAACTAGATGCGTTTCTTTTAGCCCAATGGAATCCTGGGACACAATATTTAACTGAACTAGTCAACAGATTCTAAAGATATTGCATATCCCACACTGTGACTGGGACGTGATTATGAGCTGAAATTGGAAGGACAACCATATTTTGAGAAATATAGGAAAAATTAGCATACCTGCATGCCTCCATTTTTACATTCCAATATGGCCGCTCCTCACATCAACTGTAGTAGAAACATGTCAGAAACATGTTAATCATAGTAATGAAGTTCATATAAACTTTGATTACATTAAAAATGACATTTGAACTCATGTTCTGCCAATGCTTGGAGAGGTTAACTGATTTTGCTTGGCGATAAACATGGAGCAAACTTTGAACATTTGCATTCATGGGTCAAACTGCGACATCTAGCGGCCACGTACGGAAACGTCAACCAACCGCAAACCAGATTTTTTTTCTTCTTCGCTGCAGCAGATCTGATTCTGGTTCCGACCGCAGCTCCGAACAATCAAATCCGTCTGTGTGCGTGAACCCCCGCAGCCTGGCAGCCGTCAGCCCTTCACGCACACCGCCAGGACATGAAGCGGCCGTGAAGGCGCCGTTTTCCCGCTGAACATCCAGAGCATCCGCAGCTGATTCCCCTGAGAGTCCGGAGCGGAGGCGGAGGGAGAGCACTGCAGCAGACATGCCGGGCCTCATCATCACGCTCATCGGTCAGTCTCTGTCTCTTAATGGTTTGGCCAAAAACAGGGAATAATCTGGTTTATTATCATTACCAATACAACAACACTAAAAAATGCGGCAGGAAAATCTTTGAAAAGCACAACAGAGGACCGTAAGATGTCTGCTGAGCATTAAATGCGGGTAACTTTACATTTTAAAATCTTAATGTTGATGCTGCAGAATAAATCAGTGTTGTTATAAATGAGGAGGGTGCAGCCTGCAGTGTTTTAATGCAGTGGACGCAGCACACACTGCAGTATCTCACCTGACATGCAAGTTTTAACTGTTGCATTTGAGAGCATCAGTGGTGCAGCATTAACCATAAATGACGCATGCTTTTAGATCCAACTCATTTACATTTAGTAGCCTTAAAAAATGTTCCATATGTTGTGTTTTGTGGGGAATATTTACTCTTGGTGTGATTTTGTTGCACTTCCTGTCTGGTTAACCATTGCTTCTTATTAATTAAGAGAAGAAAAGCTTCCCTTTCTGCTAACATTCAGCAGCTTGATTACATTTGTCACTTCATTGTCACTACCTATCCAGTAAATTCTCAGTTTAACTGAACCTAATCCTCATGTCTTGATATAAAATGTTTAAATTGTTTGTTCGCATTGCTGATTTGTGAGAAAATCAGTAAAAAACAATTGAATATTTGTGAAAACCAATTACAATCTTATCCTAATGAGGAATTCCACTTTTTTTTTTGCATGAGGTTTAACTGAGTAATGCAAGACTTCATTGAGTTGAAAAACAGGAAAACCTGAAGTTGTTGCATATTTCCCAAACATGTTTCTGTTTCCAGAGTTTGTGTTACAAAGCTAAACTAAAATGGTTCAATTACTGTCATAAATGTGTTTAACATTGTAGAAATGCCTGATTGGGGCCTAAAGGAGATAATGAGATGAATTCTTCTGGCAGATTTGGGAGTTATTGGGGGGAGGGTTAAAGAACCCAATAATCCGGTCTGAGACAGGGAACCAGTCCCACAGAACAACATGTCAGTTTGGAGAATTCAGCCTGTCATAACAGACAAAAATTGGGATTTGTTTTTCATATTTTTACCAAACATTTATAAATGTCAGACTTCCACAATAAATATGTAATCAACAAACCAAGTATTTAGTTTACAAATTAAAGATTTAACCGGCAACCTAAAAATTAAATATTTGGCAGCAAACAATTTTGGATTTTTTTTTATTTTTTTATCTCTATCAGCATTCTGCGTCTCTTATAAAGTTTGGATGTATGAGTGAATATAGTTTTGAGCTAGTTATTTAGCTTGCTAGGTCCTAACTAAGTATTTACATAGGAAGCTAAATATTATGGTGTCAAGCTAAATATTTAGTTGTTAAGCTAAACATATAACTTGCTAGCTAAATTGTTTAAATATTCAACTTCAAGCTCCAAAGAAAGTGTTTTAACAAGCTAAATATTTAGTTACGGAATTAAATATTTTGTTAACAAACCAAATAATCAGTTTGAAAGCTAAATATTTAGCTTGGTTGCTAAATTATCTAAATATTTAGCTAGCAAGGTAAATATTTAGTTTTGACCTGTCAACTTGACCAGTCAACTTGGATAATTTCCACCCTCAGATCCTGTGGTTCTAGTGTTGGACCTGAGAGATTAACATGTGTGAGACATGTTGGACATGATGGTGTAATCAGCTCAGTCAGCCATCTGTGGTCCCAGACAGAGACCGACTTCAGATGCAGAACTGACCACAGATATGAGATTAATGATTAAGCTTATGGGCACGTCTTATAGAAACGTTCACAACGTTTTGGTCCCTCGCCAGCCCAGGACAAAAGACCGGCTAGTGCCGGTCCTGTGGTTAACTTCACTCCAGCAACTTCAGCCCATGGACATTAAATAAAATACAAAACAATACACAACTCTAAACAAAACTGCAGAACAATAGCTCCCAATGAGCACTTAGCAGCAGTTAACATCAGTTAGCAACAGTTGACATCAGTTAGCAACAGTTAGCGTCAGTTAGCTACAGTTAACATCAGTTATCAGCAGTTAACAGTTGTATTAATATTACAATAATAATGAGTTAAAAAAATATACAAAAATGGCAAAAATCACTCACTATAATAAAATCTGTATAAAATATTTGTTAAAACATAATACTTAAAATAAAACCATATCGCTGTTACTGAGGCAACAGAAAAAGGGGCGGAGCTGTCGGTTATTAGTTGCTATGGTAACCACCAACCGTCAAGAGCAGTGACCATAAATGTCTCGAGAAGCAACAGCCTGGCTAAACGAAATAAATTCAGAGAATGAATAAATACATTTTGACACAATTCTCATCTCTAATGTCTTTACATAAAACTCCGTTACATATAATTATTAAACAAGGCCATAATGTCAGGTTTTGACGCAGTATTGTAGTTCTTCAGGTGTATTTCTGTCTCTTCGTCCCTCAGCTCTCCTGTCCGGCTCTGAAGCGTTCGGACGGGGCTCGACCCAACGGGTTATCCCGCTCGGACCTCCGCCAGCTCCTCTGCTTCCGGGTGAAGTCAAGCCCCCGTCGCGTTTCATCCAGGAATTAGTCAGAACCAAGCGCCACTCGGCCCGCGAGTTAGTCCGCGCCCAGCCTCACCTGGTCCATGACATGGGCTGGCCGGAGATCCACGAAACATCCGGGTCACAAAGCAAACAGGAGCCGGTGAGCCCCCCGCCCGCCATGAACCCGGAAGTAGCCAGGACCCTCGCTGCCGTGGATGAAAGCCTGGATGTGGAAGAAGTGATGGAGGTAAGGATTCAGCACAAATATATAAGTGATTTAAAACGGCAGAATGTAACTTATATTTAAAAAATGTGTTTTTATATACTTATTATGACACGATGACAGTATGACATGAGATAACCTGTGAAAAATCTAGCTAACAGTTATTCTCACATTACTCCCAGTGCAAACTGGAAATCAGATCCAGGAGGCGGGTTTTAGCGCTATCAATCATCCTCATGCTTATGCCTGTCACTACAGCAAATGCTGGACAATAAATTGTCCCAGAAATTAGGGTGATAAACAATAATATTGTTGTTTTGAGGCCATTTCCAGTAATATAATCCTAAGAGCATAATAATACAAGAACACATTAAATTCTGCTGAACTTTGTCCTTTTCTTGAAGGATTATTTTGTTTCCAGAGACTTCATAATGAATTTTATTTTTTTATGTTTCAATTTTTTACAAAATTTAGCATGTTTTCCAGTTAGAATTTAAAATTTATTGATCTTTAAGAATGTGTTCTTCCATTCAATCTTTTTAAAATGGTCACACAACAACAGTATTGCGCTCTGCAGATCATCTCCAGGTTTCATTTTGTTCATGGATTCATCGTGTTTTTGCCCTGCAGCATTGGAAAATATGCAGGATTTTCCGATGAGGCTCTTTTATTATGTTAAAAGTCTGTAGTCAAAGTTTAACATGTTAAAACATTAATTTGACAGAGAATTCTTACTATTTAAGACAGTTTAGTTTAATCCTCCTGGAAGCTACCTGATGCTACCATGTTTCAGCGGATGGTCCACCTGGCGGTGCCGCTGGGTGCGGACGGCGCTGGGGGACACCTGGAGCTCACGGAGCCAGAGGCGGAGCACCGCGGCGGGCTCGGAGCCGGCGACGCCTCACAGGAAGCTTCCGGCTTCGATGGGACAGACACGGAGGACAGAGAGCGTGGAGACGACGGAGGAGAGGAGCATGACAGGAGAGGAGGCGGGGAGGACGAGTGGGAGAGATACGCAGCGGAGGACAGAGAGAGACAGGGGGAGGAGGACAAAACGGGACGAGAGATGGATGAACGTGGCGTCTCAGAAGCCGTGGAGGTCAATCACACGACTCCAGATCTCTACGCTCTGATCGGTTAGTGACTCTCATGCTGCTTTACGCCAAATATTTACCCAGAAACCAACATGGAGAACGTTCTGAAGTTTCTGATGCTGCTGCAAGATAAAAAACATGACAGCATTTTACAGATTGTAGGAGATTATCTCTGTTCAACCAGCAGAACAGAGACTCTGACTGGTGGTCACCAGACTCCACCTAGACCTGATTTGGACTCGCCATCAAATACTTGAAATGTGACTTGGATTTGCTCCTAAACAACTCAAGATTTGACTTGGACTCGACTTTTAAAGCAAGAGATTTGACTTAGACTCATCTTCAAAAACTCTAGACTAAACTTACACTCATCCTTCAAGGACTTTTAATTTGACTAGTTTTTGGATTCTCACCTTCAGAGATGTTTGTCTTGACTTTGACTCATCCTTAAATAGATTTAGAGCAAATCTGTTTAAGGATGAGATTTGACTTACACTCACAACCAACTGTAGATTTTACTTGGACTCGCCCTTCAAAGACTTTGTTTTTCTCATTTTAAAGAACGGCTGGGAGAAATGGTCAGTTTTGACAGGAACCAGTCAGACATTGATGTTCTGAATCAGCACTATCAGCAGATAGTGATTTCGCATAAGAATGTTATAAATAGTCTCAAACTGCAACTGCTTTTAAAGGAAAACCAGAAATGTGGTTTTGACACACATTTTTTTTTTAAACAGACTACAGGTCTTTCTTTCATCCGTCCAAGGAGCCCAGCAGGTCCTTCCTATCTGAAGAGAACGATTTCAGGCCGCAAGAGCATCGCGGTCCCTCAGTCTTGGAGGTAAAGACAGAGAAATGTGTCTGTTGCTTTTTTTGTTTGTTTTTTGTTTTTTATTGCAATCAACAACAATAAATCTTGTAGACACGTTGCAGCGTGATGTCCCTTGTGCAAGAGCCCGCGCCCATCTTCCTGCTGGAGGGCAATAATACCCTTTGATGACTAGCTTTGGTTATCAACATATTGTGCAAAATCAATAATGATATACAAAAGAAAAAGGGAAGAGTAGCTTTTCTACTAATTGTCAACACTACACGAAGTAGTTGACAAGATCAGGAAAAAGCCTTGAAACAGAAAAAGAAAAATAGAGAGGGAGGTGGAAGTAGGTCAGCTATGCTAGCTTGACTTTGACACCGTAACATGCAGACAACCTGTAAAAAAGATTGCTATAAAAGCTGAGCCTATTACGCTTTATGCCCAGGTTTGTTCAATTCTAGAGTTAATAAAATCCTTCAGAGGGCCAACCTATGGTTGGACAAACCTGTTCTGGCATCTTAGAAAGTGTCAAATCATGGTTGCTTATAGAACTTTCAACAATAAATCAACTAAAACATGAACTATGTCATCGTCTTCCTTTACTTTCAAACCAACCTGCAGTTGAGTCCTTCAGAGAAAGATCTGTGGACAGCAGAGAAGGACGAAGACGTTCAGTCCAGCGGCTACGGCGTCCTTCGCTCCTCAGTCGCTGTAGCTCAGACCTCTCCGACACCTTCTGCTGATCCAGCCCTTTCTGCAGAATCTGACGGCACAGCGACACCAGAGACCGACACCGGAACCGACTTTGGACTTCTGGGAAGTTATACAAAAGGTAAATTCAAACAAAGTATTTCTCCATTTTCTCTTGCTTTTGTTACTCTTTTTACTCCTAAATGTATTAGACTGTCGTGGGCAAACTTTAGCTAATCTGCTAATAGCAGGGCTAATTTTTCATTTAACTTTTAAAACATGAAGCGAATGAAACTTCCCCTAAATTCACTTTTCTGGATAAATTCTAAAGCATTAATTTACTTGGATGCTCTGTAAACGTCCAATTGAATAAACTTAGTTTGAGGCTAAATATTTAGCTCCAAGCATAATATCTAGCTTCAGATGAAACTTTTTGCTTTAAGTATTTGGTTTGACATTTTTAAATTAAATGGTGAAAATATGATGCTGAAAAATAAAATCAAAATTATTGCTTTTAATTTTTTTTTTTACAAAAGATAATTTAAGAGTAAAATATTTTGAATAAAATTGGCCCAAGAAATGAGCCTTGAGGAACACCAAAGCTGTGCCACATTAAGAGTTTCAGCTGCTGGTTTCTTATCTCTGGCTTGACTTCAGATGAGAAGGAGGAAGCAGGTCTGCCACAGTCAGGAGTAATTACCCAGAATCCCACAGCGCCAGAGGTCGGGTTGGCACCCAGCAGACGACCTCTGCAGCCCAGTGTGGAGGAGGAGGAACACTGGGAAGAACGGGAACGTGACCTAAAAGGTTAGCATTCATCGACTCTTTTCCAGTTTGGAATGAATTGAGAATTAACGTAAAGTAAACTTTGTATTTATTTCTTGTTTTGGATCAGAAGACAGACGTGAGGAGTTGGAGGATGAGAGGAAGGAGAGAGAGGGAAGCAGATTCAGAGGAATCATCCCGCTGACCACAGACCCGTCCCATACGACTGGATTCACGGCAACTGGGTTTGATCCCGGACTGGAGGAGCCGCGGCAGGTTGGTTGGTTCAAACTCGACGATTCAACCGGAAACAGAAGAACACTTCGAATCATCTCCTCTGTGAATGTTCAGGTGGTTTGTGTGAACTGGAACGAGCTGACCGGACGGGGCTATGTCGTCCTCAACATGACGAAGAACATGAACTGTGTAAGTATCAAAATGCAAAATCATCCAAGTTTGGTAGTGATCAATGAAAACCGAAACCGTGCATCAGCTCTTAAAGGGGCAGTGTTATGTGTTTTCCAGGCACATGGTGCTGTTTTATAGCACAATTAAGTAACTATGTTACCTTTAGTTGTTATAAAAATGCTACATTTATCAAAATATGACTTAAAAATATTTTTTCTTCCTGATTTTATGCTTTGAAATTGGGCCTCCTGCTCTTTCTTAAGCTCCGCCTCCAGGAAGTCATCCCAACATGGCTCCTCTATTCACCCTTCACCGTCTTTACCACTGAGAAGTAGCTCCGGTGATGAGATGAGCAGCTGTTTGCTAATGAAATAGCGTGTCAGAAATAGTGATCCTCACTATTGCATGTGTTGCCATGAAAGCAACAAAACCGCAGCTGCAGTGAAACAGCGGTCGCCGTAGTAACGCGATGGATTTTAGAGAAGCATCACTTTTCATCAGTTTGAGTTTCCAGGTGGAAAATGATGCAGAAAAACGTGTTTTGTTTGTGAGACAGGAGGAGTTTCGTGTCTGCGGGGGCATCCAGCTGCTGAAGATCCTGGAGCGGGAGTTTGCACGCAGAATGAACAGCCCTGAAGGATCATGGGTACTTTACCTCAGCAAACCGACGCACCAGGAACACCAGCTGCTGATGAATGTTGCATCTGCACATGGTACACGCATCCGAGCCTCACAGCTCAGCTCACCTGAATCCTAACGGCCCTTCATACTTCATCCGCAGCCGAACCGTCGACAGTCACATCGTTACATAACAAGCTTTTTATTTGTGAAGATGTTCAAAGCTGCTTTCAATGACCCAAATAAACGGAAGGTCACCTGATGACAGATCAGGATATTACATAATTTTCTTGTTTTTTTTGTAAAATTCTTCTTCTAAATTTGATGCCAGACGTCGCATGTGTACGTCAGTGGGGACGGATTTCATTCAGTTCGTATGAAGTATGTCGGGCCTTTGAGACTTCACCTGTTGTACCTGCCATATGAGAGAGGGGGGTTACAGCTCCCTAATCTTAAATTGTATTATTGGTCTGCCCAGCTACATTCAGCCATGTTCTACTTTTCAACCAAAACACCCCCAGCTTGGATAAACATTGAACAATTAACAACAAACCTTAGATTGAATCTGTATTTGTATTCCACAAAGCCTAAGCAACTGATAAAAATGACAAAGAATCCCTTTCTAAAAAACACAATTGATGTTTGGTATAGGACTCATCAATATATTGGAGATGCTCTTTCCATTTCCTCTTTCTCACCCATCTGGGGGAACAGATATTTTAAGGCAGGAACAGCTGATGGAGGTTTCAAAATCTGGGCACATAAAGGTGTACAGAAATTGGCAGATCTCTATAAGGATGACAGGCTTCTTACATTTGAGCAATTATGCCAAATATATAACATTTCAAAGAAGCACTTTTATAAGTATTTACAAATTAAATATTTTATTTTGTCTAAACATAAAAAGATTGAACCCAAACCACCACTGTCATACCTAGAGAATATTGTGTTAGAAAATCTAGAGAAGAGAGGTCATATTTCTTTATTTTATACAGCTTTATTAAGGCATGATAAGGAATCCACTGCAGATAAACTGGATGCATGGAGAACTGACATTCGAGAAGAGATACAAGTAGTGGACTGGAACACTGCATGCGTAAAGGCCCAAAAGCAGTCAATTAATACAAGGATGAAACTCCTTCAATACAAGTGATTGATGAGAACTTACATAACTCCAGTTAAATTGAACCGCTGGACACCTAACATCCCAGATATCTGCTGTAAATGTCTGGTTGGAAGGGGTACTCTCTTTCACTGTGTATGGGAGTGTTCAAAGTTACAGCAGTATTGGAACTTGGTTACGCAAACTCTGTCAGAGATCGTTGGAGTGAATGTACCTGCTGAGGCCAAAATGTGTGTTTTGGGTATTTATCCAGAGTTTTTAATTCCAGACAGATAAAATTGATTGACTTTGGACTCATGCAGGCCAGGAGATTAATATCTCTATACTGGAAAAAATGGACATACCTTCAAATCACATGTGGGTGAAGGAGATGACAATGTGTATGGCTCTGGAACGACTCACTTATACTGTCAGAGGAAAAGGAGCGAAATTTGAAGAAACATGGTCACCGTTGACCGAGTACCTGAAACACTACAAGGGACATTAAGAGAACTGTCCAGAGATTGCTGAGTTTTTTTTTTTTGTTTGTTTGTTTTGTTTTTAAATTATTATTTATTATTGTTTATTTGTATTTGTTTGTTTTGGGGACTAAATTACTTAATAGAATCTGTAAAAAAAAAAAAAAAAAATGTTGACAGTGTCAACAAATGTAATCATCATTCTCAAAAAAAAAAAAAAAAGTATGTCGGGCCTTGAAGCATTCGGATGTCAGAGACACGTCGACTGTAAACGCTGCTGATCGTCACCTGATGTCTTTCAGGAGTCATTGCTACGCAGGAAGTGCTGGACATGTTGGGAGAGATCAAAAAAGGCCTCGATAAGGTGAACATACAGGTTGTTTTTATCTGGTAAAAAATTAATTCACAGCTTTTCTTTGGTCCCTGTCTAAACAAGCAGACTTTCTTGTAATTTTTCAAAGCTGTTTTGCTCTGACTGGTTTTCGGTTCTTCAAAATCAACTGATATACTCTGCAGTCAGTTTTTAGATCGCCCCTTTTGTTTGTATTAAGCTAGATGTCCTTACAGTGACATTTAACAGGCAGCTGTTATGCTAATAATCTGGTTCTGCATGTTTTTGTTCTTCCATTTGGGTTTCATCTGCTTCTAAAAACAATCCAACACCGTCGACTGTCCAAGCAGTGGGCTTTTAAAAAAACCCAATGGGCCATTTTTGGTGTCTGGAAGATGAGCCATTTTAAAACCCTCCCGATTGTTTAGTCACAACTCAATTAAAAACGATGTGGGATTGATCAAAGTTCTGTAAATAAAACAACAGTTTTTAGTTTTCTTTTTGTAAAAATGGTAAAACTGATTTCTCCCACTGTCCGGTGTGTTGATATTTGTTTTGTTTGAGTTCTGCGGGATAATAAAACGTTCTCTGACTCGTTTGTCAGGTGGGGATCCAGAACTACAGCGCAGCAAGCAGCTGCCAGTCTCGGCCCAGTAAGACCCGCAGCGACTACGGAAAACTCTTTGTGGTTCTGGTCATCATCGGCTCCATCTGCATGGTCATCATCACGTCCGGCTTCATCTACATCTGCTGGCAGAGGCGGCTGCCGGGAATGAAGAGCATGGTAGGCCAAGATCTGGCTTTAAATAGATGCATAAATTATTTTAAATATCATTTTATATATATCTGGAATGAGGCCAGTGAGATCAGAGATTAAATCTGTTGGATTTTAAATCATCTTTAGTGAGGGAACAATTAAAGAAAGACATTAAAAACCAATCTTCAGCTTTAAAGGCTCAGAATAATAAACTCTGACCTCCATGGCTTATTTTTGGTGTTTTATTGTTTCTTCTTTCTTCTCTTTTTCGACCACATAAAGATTGAAATTGATAAAAGCTCTAGGCTGAGTCAGAAGTTTCTGCCTTATTTAGTAAATCTGCCTTTTGCTGGTAGTTTCCTGCAGAGGAGCTTCACTCTGTGGAGAATGGTTACCATGACAACCCCACCCTGGATGTGACCAATGACAGCCAGGCTGAGATGCGGGAGAAGAAGCCGAGCACCAATGGGCTCACGGGGGCGGGAGGAGGGGGCGGGGACGATAGCAGTCGCTGGCAGGTGATTGGATGATGGATTTACACTATTTATAACTACTTATTTCTATTTTTCTGTCTGTTTGTTACTTTTATGAAAGAAAAAAGAGGAAAACATGATACTTTTGGTCTAGCCTTCCAATTCGAAATCTCAAAAATGTATTTTGATCATTAAATTTTATCAAATAATCTGAATTTTCTTGTTGTCAGAGGCCCGTTTGTGGATGTGTAAAGTGAATTAACTAAGGCTATAAATGTTGTAGAACTCAGCATTTGTCCTCATGCAAATACATTTTTCATCAATATTAATGAATACTTGACTTAAAACAAGCTCTTATATTGTGCTGAAAAGTTATTTGTATGTTAGTTTTGTCTTAATTCTAGTGTAAGAAGATATTTGCATTAAAACTAGACCATAAATTGCAGTGTGGGTGTAAGAGAAAACCATAACTGAGACTTTTTAAAAAGAAAATAGATATATTTCTGCAGAAAATCCAGACATACTGGATCATAGATCAATTAATATTTACCTCTACTACTGAATTTATGCTGCACCCAGCAATCAGGATGCTTTCAACTGATTTTCAGTTCAATCTCTCGTCTTTATTTTTCAGGCGTTCGTCAACCAGGCAGCAACTGAGGATGATGAAGAGGAGCAGGACACACATCTCTGATTGAGGAAGAGGAGATTTATTTCATTAGAAGAGTCTAGAAGAAAGATCACTGTGATGACAGAGGGGAGAAGAGTAGCAGCGACTGGGAATATGAGGGTTGTAGCTGGAGGAGTCACTGAGGTCAAAATCAAACATTGAAGCTTCATCAATCGCTGCGAATTTATCCAGATGACATCAGAGCCCTTCTGTTTGGTGTGCCTTAAGCTCTCAGCTCTCCAGACTGAAGCTGCACAAAACGGTTTCACAGTTTGCGACCAATCACCTCTCCACCTGCAAGCTTTAGTAGCTTTAGCAGCTCAAATGTTTGATTACCTGCAACAGAATGTGCCTGTGTCTGCGACGACGTGTTAGGGTCAGAAAAAGAGGAGATTTCCACCAAAAAACTCAGAAATTTTGACAAAAATCTCAGAAATTTTCCAGAAAAATTATGTCAGTTTCTGAGCTTGAAAAGTTGTAAATTTGTTTGCAAAAACTCAGAAAAGTTTTTTCAGAAATTTTCTGGGGAAAAAAACATGAAAATTGTTGAGTTTCAAAAGTAAAAATATTTCAACTTCTGAAACTCAGAAATTTCTAATTTTTCTAGAATTTTTCTGATCTTAATGTGAAATATTCAGAGTTTTTACACAAAAAAATTACCGTTGTCTATTTTTTGTCTCCAATGGCTCTAAAGCGCTGTCTTATGTACGGATTGTTGTTGTTACAGTTTCAAACAGCAAACCGTCTGTAAAGCTGTCGCTGTAGTGATACAGAAAGTATCACTACCTGTTCGAATGCCAGGTTGTTTCAAATAATTTTAAAAACTTTCTTCAATGTGACTCAAATTCAGTTCTAGAAAGTTTGCGCACTTTCAGCTTTCAATAAAACTTTACAGTATTTAGTATGTTTCTGTCCAAACCTCCCATGATTGCATGCAGTCAGATTAACCAGAAATAAGGTTCTGTTGTGACAACAATTTCTCTAATGTCCGATATGTTGCTGTTTTACGCTGTGTGTGCAATAACACTAGAGATCCACAACGATTTTGCCAGACTAAACTCAAATGGCCTAATCAAAGTCCAGACCCAAGTTCCTCCAATCTGAGACATGTTTGCAAGATAGATTGGGTAGAAACTGCAACACCAAGATGAGTTATTAGTTGAATTGTGTGTCACATTAAAGGCATGAAAGGTTTCTAACCGATCAAGTGAATTAAATTTCACTTTTACGTCAAACTTCTGGCATTTTAACAAGCGGATCCAGACTTTTAGATCCATTGTTATGTTGTAATTCTGCTGTATGTTGTTTTATTGCAGTGATTCTACTACTGAAATGAATGTTACACTGAGAGTAAAATATTTGCTGCTAGCGAAGCATCGCTTTCACCAGCAGGAACGTCTCTTAAAGTGCGACACCAGTGACTTCTCCCAAGTCCCGAACAGCAGGTTTCACCTCTATCAACTGTGAAAGAAAAGTTTGGCACTTTACTGATTCATTTTGGAAGGATGACCTCTGAGATGCTGCATCATGTTGAACTTAGCCACACACAGACACTGGAATATCTCTATTTTTGCTTTTAGTAGTGGTTTTACCTGCTGGAGAAGTTTACTGTTTGCTGTGCAACACTTTACATGAAGCTTTACCTGTGCTCTGTTAGCCTGATGTGCTTTTATAAATAGTGCTGGAATGGTCGCTTTAGTTTGCTCCTGACTTTTGTTGAGGCTGTGACACATGGGCAACATTCTGGTCCAAAAGCATGAATATATATATATATGTATATATATATATGTGAACATATATATGTACTATATCTTGGTTGAGTCACCAAGTTTTGGGTTGATCTCATTTGAACTCAGCCGGGACACGTTGCAGTTATTTTTACATCTCACCATTAGAAATGTAACGCCTAGCTCTTCATTACAGTTGAGCCACAGTGGTCATATTATCTCATTTGGTAACTTCACTAACGTCTCCTCAGTGCCAACATTAAAGCCACTGTGCTTTATACCACCGGCCAGCAGGGGGCGACTGCTCTGGTGACTAAAATCAAGCAAAGCCATCCTGTGGAGCTATTTGTAAAGTAACAGGGTCAAAGATGAACAGCAGTATTTTGGGTTATTCAGAACATAAAAAAGAAATAAATCACTCGTTACTCAGTAATCATAAAACAAATAGTTTCAAACAAAATATTAGCAAGGTCAATATTTAGTCTGTAAACTAAATATTTACAAACTTATAGCTAAACTAAACATTTAGCTACAAGCAAAGTATTTAACTTCTAACTAAATATTTAGTTGACTGGCTAAATATTTAGTTTGGAAGCTAAATACTGAGGTAGATATTTATTCTGTAAACTAAATACTTAGCTACAAGCAAATGTTTAGCTCAAAGCTAAATATTTAGTATGCAAGTTACATATTTAGCTTCAAAATAAAGATTTAGTTTGTAAGGTAAATATTTAGCTAGGAGATTAATTAACCAAAATACTTAGATTGTGGCTAAATATTTAGCTTGCTAACTAAGCACTTAGTTTGGAGCTAAGTGTTTAATTTATCAAGCCACGTGTTTAGCTTTGGGCTAAATATTTTGTTAAGCTAAATACTTAGTTTGTAAACTAGATATTTTTCTACCAGGCTTTTTAGTTTACAAATGAAATATTTTGTCCTTAGCCAAATATTTAGATCAGAGTTAAACATTTTGCAAATATACTAATTTTACCAGTAGGATAGAGTGGACTGTCAAAATAAAGGACTTGTAAAACTAAATAAATTCCTGATGGTGAAACTGGTTGACTTGGATTGTAGCTCATGTCACCTCTGCATTCATTTTTCTCTTCACATGTACAACAATTTAGCTTAAAACAACAAGTGTTTGAGGTGAATTAGTATGTTAGCTAAATATTTAGCTTGCTAAGAAAACATTTAGATTAGCAGTGAAAACTTAACTTGCTAACTAAATATTTTGTTTGAAACTGTAACATTTAGAAATGAACAAATAAGATGGTTAAAATATGACTTGAGCAAAGAGCCATCATTTTGTCTCCTATGACAATAAATAACTGAAATTATTTCTCTTTTTTTACTGTAATTTTGCAAATGGTACTGTATAGATACAGTACAGGTCGGTGCAGTTTGGTACGCTGTTTTTCTTGTTTCCAGTCCCACTTTAGTTGTAGGACCAAAGCAAATGTTGTTTTGTAGCGTACCAGAATGTAAATGGCGTCATTGTTGGTTATTGTGTCTAAAATGTATGAATACATATATGTTTTATTCAGCCAATGGGTTTTGCCTTTGAAGGATCACTGTTTTGAAATGCAATTTCTTAAATACTGATATCAATCTTAGCATAACTTTATTTTGCACACAATTCTGACTCAAACGTCTCTAAATAAAGTAGCGGTTCTAATCAGTACTTTATTTAGGTTGTTCAAAATTTCACTTTAGAATTGCAGCATTTTTAAATCTATTAAAACATTAAGTCCATTCATGTATTTGAAGGTTGTGTGTTAATTCAAAGATTATTAATTCAAAAATACATCGAACCTCCCTACTGAGTTAGCCACTTCAAACATTCAACATGCTGAGGTGAGTAGTTCCTCATCGGGACAGACTGAGTGTCTGCGTAGCTTAACAAGAGATTAAGTGACATTAGAGGTTATCACTGCAACATTTATGGAACATTTGTATCAGATCCTCTACTATATATATATATACATATATATATATATATACAGACTTTTTTAAAATACTTTGGTTGATTTGGAAGGAAAATAGAAAGAAATGAGGCAGATTTCAAAATGTTTGTGCAGTTCTGCTATTTTGGTCACATTAAGTCAAAACTGGTTTCTCAAGTCCTTGAAGATAAAAATAGACCCTTTATCAAACTGTCATGGCCTTAAATCTCATGTTTATGTTGTTTCTAATTATTTAAACTCTCTATTTGGCAGATACAGCTCATCATTTTCATGTTTATCTTCATATATACCACAGTATACTGGCTGTAGTTTGTCAGATAAATGGGATCAGTGAGGTGTTTATTAAGTAATAGCAGTTTGAACCTGTTTATATAACTGCCTGTAGCAAAGGTTGGCCATGTTAGAGCACTACTCTTAGCTGAGGCGGCCATGTTGATGGGATTGACTACCACTAAGTGACAAGCTAGCATGTAGCTTTCAGAGCAGCACCAAAATAAACTAAACCATTGGAGTTGATTTTTGATGTTTAATACACAATATATATAATTTATGTTGCTGTTTTCTCTTGCTAGTTTTATTCTGTGTAAGGATTTTCGCTGCTTGCAGTTTATGGGATTAAAGGTGCAAGTTGTAGCAACAAACATTTTTTTATTAAACATTTTTATTTATTTGTAATTTTGATTTCTTAATATGTTAAATTGAACTTTTTGATTGCCAATCATTCTCCTGTTCATCGCCAGTAAAAGTATAAAAAACTACAAGTTAAAACATTCATATTTGTTTTTATGTTATCTATTTAGTACATGATACATCAATAAAAAAAATTATAAAAGCTTCTATGATTTTAAATAAACTTTATTTACAGTTTTGGAGTTTTGCTGATTCTGAGGTATAATTAATATAATAATATAATAATTAAAAATATGTTTGTATTTTATTGGGATTTACAGCCACAGACCGACACAAAGTTGGGATAAGTCACAAATAAAAGTATGTTTTTCAAATGTTTCATATTCTGCTATGCTCTTGGCTATTTTACTAAGCAGCATAAAGAATAATAAATGTGATCATTAATACCAATCAGACTCCAGAGGAAAACATTCAAGATTAACTTACTTCTTATTTTCCTCCAAAGAGAAATCAATTTGGTGCAAATAGTATTTTTAGTTTTTCCATTTGTTTCATCGGCTACTGTTATTACACTCCAGTCAGTTAGATGGCAGCATTGCACTTTACCAGATCGTGAAGTAAAGTGATCAATATCTTCTAATTTGAACGAGTTTCATATGTCGATAAAACAACAATTTTCTCATTTTAACAAGATTCTGCTCTTTCATTTGTGTCCTAGCTAGTTGTAATAGTTAAACACTTCCATATGAAGAACTAAGCAAAGTGATAGAAACAGAGGACTTTACGCTACATCTGGTTAATATCTGCTCGATTAATGACATTTAAAATAATTTAAAGAAAACCCAGAGTGACCGACCAAATCAGAATTTGCTTCTCTGGCAAGGGCTTGTTTCAGGCCCCAATCCAGTAGGTGGCGGCAAGTTGGTTTGGTAACTGCCTTTTGGCAAGAGAAGAAGAATTGGGGGGGGGGGGGGGGGAGACGATGACGAGGAAGAAGAAGAAAAAGACGAAGAACTACTAAAGCCGTTGGCAGCTAGTTAGCCGTTGCTACATACGCAGTCTAGCAGTTAAAAACGAGAGGTTTCCATTTGCTGAGAATGAACCCTACCGATGTCAGGTTTGCTCATGTTATTTTTCCGACTTTCACTGTGTCATGTTTCCGTGTTGTTATGGACGTTTTCTCTTGTGTTTGTTCGGGAAAGTATTTATGAATCCGTGTTAGCTTGTTGTTAGCTTTCCATCATGCTGTTGTTTCGGGTTTTATTCCAAGCGTTAAAGGCCCCGGATTGTGGTTTAACTCCACCAAATTTAAACAATAACTGAAACCAACCATTGTATTTAGTTCGCAGTGGGTTTCTGAACAGGCGTTGGAGATTTTAACGTGTTGTATTTTGGTAAGTAGCGTTAGCGCTAAGAGTTGGTGATAATCAGTAATAAGAGTCCATAAATTCACCTAAACAGAAACTGAACCTTAGACTTTGATATTAAACTACCCGAAATGTTATGTCGCAGTTTATTTAGACTGGTTGTGTTTTAGACGCTTCCTCCTTTAAGGCAAACGTAGAGGATTACTTTAATCAAGCTAGTAGCTTATCTAAACATTTATAAAGAGGTAAATAAGACGTGTAACTTTAATTTCCTTTGGGTTTGTGACCCCTGCTGTTACAATGAGAGTCTGTGTAACGCAGGTAGCTGGGTAGTGAAGTCAGGCCGGGTTTGGATCCAACCAACAGGCGATATTTAATGCTATCTGGTCATGTGGCAGACAGGGAAGAGCTAACAGCTGCTTCTGCCAGAAATAAATCCGCCAGCAGCGTCTTTGTTTTCCTGCTGAAAACAGACATGTCACAGGCTGAGACTGTTCATGTCATTAAGATAAAACTCCTTAATGTGGTTTAAAATGGCAGCAGCTGGATGAGGGCAGAGCCAGAATAAAAGGGAGATATTTAGTTTATATTTTGAGTATTAAGTCAGAATTTTAAGATGGCAATAAATTTGCAGTATTTCAAAACTTCAAATTTTATTACTGTTCTGAAAATCATTTTGATGATTTATGGTTATAGAAACTTGTTTTATAGATCTGGATTTTCCTAGAAGTGCAGATCTATAAAACATATCTACAGCGAGGCATAACAGCTGTTTTGTTTTTCTCCCTGATAATAGTTTCTGTCCTTGATACCTAAGTATTTAAAAACTAATGCAAAGTTAAAATTCTTAAATATCAACATTTTAAGTTGTTGTACAAAAGCATTTTTTAAATATTCATTCTTGACTTTTGCATTTTTTATGTTAATTTTGTGGCAGTAACCTGGTTACTGAAGAGGGAACTGAAAGCAGAAGTTAAGTTGAACCTTGAGTCGTCATGAATAAATATAAATAAATGGAAAAGGTGTGGACATTATTAGTCATAACTGCCACATTGTGTGCCATTAAACTGATAATCTTCATTAAAACACATTTATTTACTCAAGCTGTACAGATCAGTAGAAGTGTTATGCGGACATGCATAAAAGGTCAAATGGGGTCAAACTAGTCCAGCTGCTTTCTACTGAAGGACATAGATTTTTTTTTTTTTAAATCACAGTTTGTTTCTTTGACAAAACTTCAATTTGAAAAACTAAAAGTATTTCAGATATTTAAATCAATGAAATGTTTTTATTGTAACTGTTGATTTTCCATCACTTTGGTTTAATTTATGCTCTTTTCTTCCAGGGATGACCTGACAACAGAAACCTCCAGCAGCTTCGATCTCGTCCTTCATCCCGGTTCTGTTGGCTAGAACCACGTCTTCATCGACCCTGCCCCGACCTCCGCTCTGACCTCTGACCCCGTCCCTCCCCCCTGCAGTGACGATGTACTGCCTCCAGTGGCTGCTGCCGGTGCTGCTGATCCCGAAGCCGCTGAACCCGGCGCTGTGGTTCAACCACTCCATGTTCATGGGCTTCTACCTGCTCAGCTTCCTGCTGGAGAGGAAACCCTGCACCATCTGCGCCCTCGTCTTCCTCGCCGCGCTCTTCCTCATTTGCTACAGTTGCTGGGGGAACTGCTTCCTGTACCACTGCCAGGACGCCGCGCTGCCCGCCGCCGCACACGACCCCGCCATCATAGGGACCTAGGCGGCGGCGGCCCGCAGCATGATACTGCCACGCTGCAAGGAGAAGGAAGAGGAGGAATCAAAGGGATCCAGTGAAACTCTGCACACTGACCGGACAATCATCGCCTGGAGTCACTTCCTGTCCATCAGATACATGCTGAGCTTCCTCCCAGTTCCTCCGTGGTTCACCTTTGACCCCATCTAGTTTTTTTTTTTCTGTTCTTTCCTGTGCATGGTTTGCTGGTTTCAAAACATTCTCACAGATTTTAATGAATTCTGAACAAAATGCTGAAACTTTCCAACAGAAATCTAAACGCTGTGAGTTTCTTTTTTCTTTTTTTTTCCATCTTGATGTGTGAAAGCGGAAACAGTCGGCCATTTTTATCAACCGTAAGCAATACAGGAAGTGAGACCCTCACTTGCAGACGGCTCGTTTCTCCAGGTGTTTCGCTGTTCGCTCCTGCTGGGGGAGAGAGTCGCCTGCTCTGCTGAATGTGCAACAGGATCGTTTTAATTTAAATAAAGTTTCCTCTGTGTTCAACCTGGACCGGCGCCACGGCATGTTTCTGTTCAACCTGACGGTACGACGACGCGCTGCGGCCGTTGCAGAGGCAGTCTCTGACTCGCGCACAAAAGAAAACTAGAAAATTTGAGTTTAAGGTGAAAATTTACTAGAAAAACTGAAAACTTAAAATCAAAAATTTACTTTTGAAACACTAAATTTCCTATAAAATGTTGCTCTTTCTACAATATTTGATATTCAGCTCAGAAATTTGCTAGAAAAAAGGACATTTTTTAATTTGAAAAGGAGAATTTCATTTTTTAGCAAATTCAGGTTTTGGCAGAAATAATTTTCTTGTATTTTGGATGGAGTGCGCAGTCCTAACTCGTATTTGTAGCTCAATGCAACACAATCAGCATCTCAAGTCATGGAAGGATCTAAATCAGATTTCCACGTCCTGTTCTGGTACCAAATATCTACATTTATTTGCCCTTATGAACACCTGAATATGATTTGTTTTTTTTCCTCAGAAGTTTTCAACAAGTTGAAATAAAACTCAAGAAAACCAGGGACAAAAGTCAAACACCTTTTGTGCTCCAGTTTGCTGGTTGAGCCAATAGGGGGCAGCACTTTGTCTACAACAATTAAAGATTTTCCTGAAATCTTTGGAGATTTTCTAAAATCCAAAATAAATGATCAGAATTTTAACAATGCTGGTTATTTTCATTACAATATTTAAATGTTGTAATTTTCTTAAAAGAAATCTAATCTTTCCAGAGGAACATCAATGAATATTACCAGGCCAGTAATTTGAATTTAAAATGTAGGTTTTTCTCAATATTTAAAAAAAAAAAATGGACTAAAGTATTATGTGAATTTAAAATAGTTTTAAATTTTGTATAAATTTAAATTTTGAAAAATTTCACAAAAAAATGTTGTAAATACAAACTGGGCTATATTCTAACATGCAGATCTAAAAAAATCTTTAGGAATAAATTCTATGGTCAAAATCTTTATGTTTTTATATATATCTGTTTATAAACTGGTCACTGGAGCAACAATCCAGTTTTATCCCTGAAATGTTTAGATTGGTTTCATATTTGTCCTTAAATTTCCTAAAATTCATGATTAAAAACAAATTGAAACCATTCAATAAAGATTCAATAAGTTCAAAAGCATTTTACACAAAATTTAGACATTTGGAATATTTCAGAATGTTTAAGGCTAAAATCTGTTTTAATATAAATTAAATCAGCTCTGATGGTTTCATTTTCACTGATAAAATAAATGTGGCCAGAATGACTGATATTTTCATTACATCATATTTTTCTTAAATTGTCCTCAATTCCTGATGAGTACCTTTATTTTTTCTTACAATTTACCATCTGAATATATGTTTCCGTTTCATAATGTTTGTACTAAATCTAATCTAAATTAGTTTGTGAATTTCTTCAGTTCTAATTATTTTTCATTCAATAACGGTCAAAGCAGCTCGAATCGTTTTGGGATCACGCTGGGTTTATTCAGTCCCTCTGGGCTTCATAAGCACCAAATATTTAGTTTTACTCATAATGCATCTTATCACAAACTAAAAAAACATCAATTATGATGAAAATATATCACTTTTCTCCATCATGAAAGAGTCCAAGTCATCTTAAAGCTGCATTTTTCATGTTAAATAAATGTTTCTGCAACAGAAAGTCTCTTAAAACAAGATTCTGAACCAAAAAATAAAAATAGTAAATTCAAGTTCTGCTCAAAGTTCTGCAGGAAAACGTCAGATCTTCTTCTCCACTGCTGGTTTTTGGTAAAGTCTGTCTCTGCACTTTTATAAAATGGTGATTTCAGTCTCCAGGTTCTGATACGCTTCGTCCTGCATGTCCGCCAACATCTGCTCCATCCTCTGGAAAGCTTCAAATCCTTTCTTACCTGAAAGGAAAAAAACATCACGAAACGTCAAAAACCTCTACAAAGAGTTCGGGTGATGAACGATTATTCGGTCAGGCCGTTACCAAACGATAAAACGGTTTCCTTGGCGACGCCACGAAGATCTTCGTCTGTCGACCTGCACAGATCCGCGATCTGCTCCACGCTCTCCGTCGCCTGAAACGCGACAGTCAGTCAAGAACTGGAATAAAAGAACTGTTCGTTGGATTCTTCTGTGGTTCTGCTCACCCGGAGGCATTTCAGAGCCAGACAGGAACCCGTCTGGATCAGAACATCAGAACTTTTCAGACTCTCTGTGTAGAAAACCACCGACTGCAGCAAAAAGAGGAAAACACAGAAAAAGGGATTAAACTGGGATTAATGGGAAGTTTAACAATCTGATGAAGTTTTAATGAATCAATTTATCAGTTTTATTTAAAATGCCAATTTCAGAACAGAACTTTGAGTCAAAATAAATGTTTTTAAGTAAAATTTTGCAATTAAACACATTTCCAAAACCGTTTTGAGAAATTGATGAAATAAACTTTGGTAAAGTTTATAAATGCAACTAAAAGACGATAAAAACAACAATAAAATAGGTAAAACAACCATTTGTGATAAAAAAATTCAAACAGAACTAAAAAGATCAGAAATTTTCTAGTTTCCAAATCTATTTTTAGAAACTTAAAAAAAAGGTAAAACTTAAATAATAAAAGACAGCCAAATATATTTGTGATAAAAATAATAAAAATTGCACATTTGTTAATTTCCAAAATTATTTTTAGAAATTGGTAGAAAAAAATAGAAAATTAAATATTTAAATAAAAAGGTAAATAAATTATTTAGAAACCTCATGCAACATTTCTCTGGCCTATTTAAAATGACTATTTTATTTTAAGCATTTTGCAAAAATACATGTGAATTTCAATAAACAATGAAGGTGGGATCCTTAAAATTAAACAGCAAGTCTCAAAACTGAAAAAGTGAACCGGTCCGGTTCTTCAGAACCACCTTGCTCCGGAAGGCCTTGCAGCCTGCGGCTCTGCTGATGCAGCTGGCTGCAGCTTTGCAGACTTTGTGGTTGGAGTCCACCAGCAGGGCGGCGATAATCTGCAGCGTGCTCTGCAGGGGGAGGAGCTCTGACAGGCTCCGCCCCCTCAGCTTGTTTAAACACTTCCTGCGTTTGGGGCCGTTCAGCGCCGACAGGATGTACTCTAAAAACAACAAATAAAACAACAGATGAGCTAAAAAACAAGATAATTGTGAAGCCAGGTGAATCAGCCAACGAACAGAGCAGAAATTAAAGACGTTTTATTCAGTTTGTTCACTTTTCTCTCAGTGAAATTCACTAAGAATTTTCAAGGAAGTCTTAAAACTTTTAAAGCACCAAACATTTTCTCATCAAGTTTTCTGGCTTTTGACAAAATGAATTCCCCAAATTATTCCAAACCAAAACAAGAAAAGTCTATTCTGATTTAAAATGGATCATTATGCAAAATTTACATTTTCAGGTTTTTTTTGTATTTCCCTTCAGGTTTCTACTGCTTATAAAAAAGGCATCAGCGCTTAAAGAAAAACAAACAAACAAAAAACAGAAACACCAAGCTGAGTTAAAATTTTTGGTTTCTGGAAAACATTCTGTGGATACTACGCCGTTACCTAGCAACCCCAGCCCTGTTACCTAGCAACCCCAGCCAGGCCAAACCCGTTACCTAGCAACCCAAATGGAGCTCCAGAACATTTGGTCAGCTGGTTAAACTGCTGAACAAATTAAATGTTTAAACACAAAGTGGAAAGAAAGTTACAAACTGAAATCTCTACAAAAAAGTTGAAGTTTTCTAGTGTTTAGCAAACGGGAATAACTTTTGGTCATTCTGACTCACTAAACACAAGGAAAGTTTAGTCTGATTAACTTCAAACTCTGAGAAAAAAAAGTCTCTCTTTTTATGAGGTGTATAAAGATATGTGGCTTCAACTGTTTGTAATGTTTTGCAAGTTTAGGTTTTCAATAAAACATTAGAATGAACTTATTACAAAACGGCGCAGAGTGGATGTCAAACTCTTTCCAAATTGTTTTTGACACCCATTTTTCTTGTGTGAATCTTTATACCTGAAGCTTCTGTTAAACCAGAATTTCTCCTTTGCAGGATAATAAAGGCTCTTTTTTATTGTACATTAATTGAAATTGAAGAGTTTTAAATCATTTCAACCATTTGTGTTTAGTGTTGAGAAGTGAAAACTGTACCTTCTCTGGACAGGCGGGAGATGTGCTCCCCCAGATCCTGGAAGCTCCAGCGCTTCAGATAAACGGAGAGCTGGAAAAGAGTGACCCTGTCCGGGCTGCAGACGGGCCGGCCGCCGGGCAGCAGCCTGCAGGCGGCTTGCAGCTGCTGCAGGAGTCTGGAAAACACTGCAGAGGCGACAACACAAGGAGAAATGCACAAAAATGTTCCCAGAAACCCATCGGGTCAGTTTGTTCGCCAGGTTTGCACCTCTATCCGACTGTCCAGGCAGCTTGGCCTTTACTTTGTGAGTGTAGCGCTTCTTCAGCGTCCTGGAGAAGTTTTCCACGCTGCAGTAGAACGGAGAGCCGCTGGCGTTCACACACTCCTCCCAGAACAGCAGGATACCTCTGGACCTCTGGGCCTTGGGGAGGACTGCAAGAGCACGAGGAGCATTAAGGTTCCCATTGAGCCTCCTTTAACAGGTCAGGATAGGTTTACACAAAACATGTTCATTAGAGTTTTTTTACAAAATTATTCTTAGATGATGAGATTTTAATCTGCTCAGCTGTATTGTGAGACGTTTTACTGCATCTCATCACTTTAAATCCAAATAATCTGCTGCTGGCCACGGCCCCCACAATTCAACATCAATGCTCGTGTGAAAATGGCGGAAAACAAATGCAGAATTATACAACTGTACATGTTTGAAAAACAGAAGTGGAGCCTCCTGCATAACCAACGACAATGCAGCAAGAGTTTGCTGGACAATAAAATAACAAAATATATTGCAATAGACACACTATCAATATCAATAGACGACACATCTGACAAAATATTTATGGAACCACACAGCATTCTGGGACATGTAGTCAGAGGACGAGCTGAAAACAAGTCAGGGGGCATCAATTCACTCACTCACTCTTTGGTTACCTAGCAACAACCTCTAGGGTAACTTATACAGTTAGTTTTTCCTCCTAACTACTTCAAATGAAAAACAGTGGAATTGGGTGAAAACTAAAAAACAAAAACAAACGTAAACGTTACGCCACTAGGTTGGCAAGACTTAACACAAAACTAATCAATTATTGTCGATATTGACTGATATGAAACGTTTATTTCATGGTACGTTTTTCAGCCATATTGTCCAGCCCTACTGGATGGTAAGTCGACAACCAAACATTTGTCTCTTCCAGTGCACACAGTGATAAAACCAGTTGACCAAACATGCTGGAGCTCTGTTTGGGTTGCTAGGTAACGGGCGAGGCGCAGATCAGGTTGCTAGGTAACGGCGCAGTGCCGTGGAATGAGACTTACTCTGACGGCTTTTGAAATGATGCCAAAAATACATGAACTTATTGCCTAAATCGTCTCAGTCTGTTTTTAGAAGGAGTAGAGAATTAAATTGAAGAATAAAAACATGTAAAATATAAATTTACTGAAGAATGTTAAATAAATGGAGTGAGCAGAACGATTTCTTGTCCTCTGACCGTCTCTCGGTGTGATGCTGTTGCTCTTCTCCAGCAGCAGACCGCCGACTCGGTCCAGAACCGCGGTCTGGTTGGACATCTCCTGCAGCAGCTCCCGTCGAGTCAGACTGAAGTCGCTTGTTTTCATCATCTGGAAACAATCTATCATTTATTGGCTGCAAAATTTACAATTTGGGCTACCGTTTAAATGTTGTTTATTCATTTAATTATTTGCAAAATTAAACAAAACCAGTGATCGCAGATTATAAAAAACATTTTGTGGTATTAGACATCAGTTTTGAAGGGTTTTTAAAAAAAATCTGCTTCTATGTGTATGGAGGACTAATCCTAACAAAATTACCAATAAATATCAAGCAATTAATGTGCCAAATATTGAATCCAAGAAAAAAAATTCCCAGCTTTTTAAATTAATATTTATCATTTTTATTTGTATTAATTTAAAAATAACCCTTTTCATTTTTCTTCTTCATTTCCAATCTTATTGTTTATTAGTTTTCTTTTATTTATATTTCACATTTTTTCAACAGTGTTACATTTCTGGAAATGATAAAATAAAATATGACAGTAAATAGATATATTTGAAAAAAATTAAATCAAATAAATTGGGAAATTTTTTTGCATGCCATATTTGGCACAATAATAACATTCATTTATTTAAATATTTATTGCCAGTTTTGGCAGGATCAGGCCTCCGTATATGTGATGATCTTTAGTTTTGAATTGCTGATTTTTATCTGGTGGTTTATTTGATCTTTAATCTGACAAATGCAGCAGGGTTAGCATCCCGTACCTGCAGCAGGATGCAGCAGATGTCCAGGTGCGTCTCCAGCGCCTGGTCCAGACCCCAGTTCCCAGAGGTCAGTGGGGTGATGACCGGCTCGTCCTCTGAATCTGATTGGCTGCCTGCAGACAGGAGGCCCAGACTCTTCAGGGTGCTCTGCTGGAACGAACTGATGCTGAAACGGGAAACAAACATTCGTTTCAGAACCGGCTGGAGGTAAATTCATCTAGATTTTCATTTTTTAAATTTCCTTTGGGATCAATAAAGTATTTCTGAATTGAATAACTGTGAACTTTTATAATTTAACAATGTAAGACTCAGTTAACATAATTTGAGATCATTTAATTGAGTCTCACTGTCCCAGAAGTTATTGCGATAAACGATAAAATTGTTGGTTTTAGTTAATATGATGGCACAATAATGGAAGGACATATTCTCAAAAATCAACAAACTTTAATTTCCAATGAACATTTAACTCTGAAACTGGAAAACATTTTACATGTCCAGAATCAAACAGAGAAAAAAATGAATTATAAAGTCTCTGTAAATAAAATTGAGGGCAAGTTGAGACCAAATCACCAAAATCAAGACATTTATCATATTCTGGTTGAGGGACAGACAAAAAAAATGCAAATTGAAATTACTGAGATTCTTTTGATATAAAATACAGTTAATTGATTAATTGCAACAGGTTTAAGTTTCACACCGATAAATGCATCTAGATTTGACATTAATATCAAATTATATTTACTTTCAACTTAATTTCTGAATTCCAGTGGAAAAACTTTTATTCAATGCTTTTTACATAATTTTACAGTATTTTTATAAATGAAATGTATTTTAATATAATAGCTTAACCATATTCCACTTCATTAAAAGCCCTAATGTTATTTTATAACTTAACTAGTCATTTAGGTTTTATTTATATAATCCCATATTTGTGAGCAATATGACAAATATTGAGTGCATAAAATTACAAAACCTTTATTAAATCTTTTATTTTAAAAAGATTTTGCTGTCTTATTTCTAATATATTTGATGTGAAACTTCCAGCTAAGTTTGTTTCCTATAATAACACATTTCATCTCAAACTGTTGATTTCTGCTCTCATCAGATAAAATGTTATTTTAGATAAAATGTTATTTTAGATAAAATGTTATTTTAGATTTTGTCCGGCTGTAAACTCACCCGCTGTCCTTCAGCCTCACGCTGCCCAAACAGGAAGTGTCGTCATCTGCATTCAAGTCGTTGGACAGGAAGTCGAAGCTGCCCAGGACTTCCTCGACGGCCAGCGTTTCCTCTGATGTGGAGCTCCGGAGCAGGGAGAGGTCGTTCTGCAGGAGGAGACAGAACATCAGGCCTGGTTCTGGTCCGGATCAGTCAGTGCTGATGTTCTGGTACCTTCAGGATGGTTCCCAGGTGCTGGATCTGATGCTCCAAAGCTCTCTGTTCCCTTTCAGCGTCGCTCTCACTGCCAAACGATTTCTCCAGCTCCGCCATCAGGACTGCCAGGCGGACGGTCTGCGATCGCCGCTGGGCGCCGCTGGGGCCGGGTCGGACGGACGGACAGGTCGGAGCTTCATCTGGGATGCTGGGAGATTCCTGTGGAGACAAAAGAAAAGGAAAATGTGTTTTAAAAATTCTTGACCTTAATCTCAAGAATTTATGAATTTGAAAAGTTGAAAATTTTCTGGATAAAACTCAGAAATTTTCCATGTTTTTCTATAAAAATTAAATCTGAGTTTCATCTCAATTTTTGAATTTTTTCACTGATTTTTTTTTTGACTTGAAACTTTTTCCTAGCAAATTTTTGACTTTTCAAAATTTCCAGGTTTTCTAGAAAATGTCAGTTTTTAAGCTGAAATGTCTCCTCTTGTCGCCTCTCCAGTGCAACATCATGCTGGACCTAAAGGTGATGCAGCGCCACCTACCTGTTGTCCTCGCTGCTGCAGAGCTGCACTTTGCGTCTCAGCGTCGGTTTCTCCTGATGGATTCTTCCTCAGGATGTCTGGAGTGCTGCACCTGCAAAAACCTTCACAGCGTTAGCATCACAGCGCTAGCATCATTTAATACAGTTAAACTTACTGAAGCGCATAGTTTATATTTAAAACAGATTTGTAAAATGAGGAAGCAAATACAACTGAAAAAGAACATAAAAAATGTATATATGGAACGCCAATGGTGGAAAGATGCATTTCAATTAAAGGATTTTATGGAAAAAAAACCCAAACAGATATTTATACCAGAAACTCGTCAAATTCTAAGATTCAGTAATTTTGCAGTGTAAATCTCTTCCCTTCTCACCTGGGTAAGGCCAGATGAGACGTTGTTTTAATCGTTTCTGCTGATGACGTCTCGGACACGCCTTCCCACTCCTCTTCATCCACCTTCCCCTCGACGTGCTGCTCCTCTTCCTCTTCAAAGGAAAGCTGAGTCCGACTTCCTGCCAGGCTGGTCGACGGGTAGCTGTGAGCGCGAGTGAGACTGAAAGACGATTTTACACCAAAAGTTTGTTTTAATCACGGAAAACTCGAGCAACTCCAGCAGAGCTCCACCCGTTGCCTAGCAACACTAGGTAACACAGCTGTCCCCTTTGAATGATTCTTAATCAGGAGGCTTTTTAAATAACTTATTTCCGCCAAATCAACATTGACTTATTGCCACAAAACATTTTTTAAATACTTGGTCTGTTTTTAGAAGAAGTAAAAACCCAAGTGGAAATGTGTAAAACTTTATTACATTCTGGAAATCTTATCGTTCTGTACTTGATGCCGACCTGGGGATGAACGGACTTTGAGGGCCTGACGTGCTGCAGGTGTGCGACGGGTCGGACAGGTAGCTGAGCAGCGACACGCCTCCTCTGCTGGAACGGCTTCTGGCCACCAGAGACGGGAGGGATCCCTCCTGATCCTGCAGCTCACGAACCATCGACTGCAAATGATCAGGTATCGATCACACAATGTTGATCCACAACAGACAAATGTTTAGTTTTTCTTCTGTGTAAATATTAGTTACACAGGGCAGCAAAAACCGTTTCACCTGCAGATTTGGCAGTATGAATAAAAAAAACCCCAAAACACTTTGGATCCAAGAGAAAGAAAACTGACTGTATGATATTTTAGATCTGGTCATGTAAAATAAAAACCTTTGGCTACATCCTGTTTTCCATGCAGCTTTAGTCCATAGTTAGCATGTTAAATATTTACAGTTCATAACAGACCAATTACCAATTAGTAACTTTATCCATGTGGAGAGTGAAGAATGGCAATAAAAATATCTTATGAAATATTTAAATATATCAATAATTTATTAAAACTGGAAATATAGAAATAATTTAAGTAGAATTGCATGTGCCTCAAATATATTTGATTTAATTTCAAAGCTAATTTTTCATCACAGTAGCAGACATCACGGTTTCCTCTAGTCCCGCCCACTGAGTTGAGTTTGATTGGTGAAGCTGACAGTTTATAATAATTCATGAAGGAACGCGACATAATTTATTACATCTATGCTGATAAAAAGTCTGGTTTCTTAATGGTATATAATATTTTAATTTTTCCGTGTATTTTGTTGTACTCACTATAAAGTATTTTTCTGTGAATGACGGTGTGTTCGGTGCCGTCCAGCTGTAAACCGAACCTTTCCTGCTCAGCACCGACTGCTTGCCAACGGACAGCGGCTTCATCTTCTCACTGCTGTCGAACGGACTGCAAAAATATATACACATAAACAGATGATACCGAGTTCAGAAATATTACAGTAGGGCTGGATAATCAATAATCGATATCGCAACAGACATGTGATCAATATCAATTTGTCTTGCTAAAAGCAAACAAAGACTAAACAAACAAGATTAAAATGACTTAATATGCTGCTGCATGTTGGTGGAATTTACCGACCAGCAACTCACTCACTCTTTGGTTGCCTAGCAACTCACTCACTCTTTGGTTACCTAGCAACTCACTCACTCTTTGGTTACCTAGCAACAACCTGATGAGTAAAGTCAAAAACACCAAGTTTGACCAAGTATTTTTGTCTAGTTTCTAGTGTAGAATATCTCGGTACACTTGAAAAATAAGTTGCAAATAACTTTTTAGCAAGATATAAGTTTGTTTGAGTAAAGTTCTAGTTCCACTGGCAGATTATTTCACTTGTAACGAGACATTTTTGTCATAAGTAAAAATCTGCCAGTGGAAATAACTTTTTTTATGAATTGACTTAAATGAAGCTCCTGAAACGTGGTGAACAGGTTAATTTAGTTTTGTCCTTTTCAATGTGCATTAGGATCTTTACACTGGAAACTAGAGGAAAATGCTTGTAGCCACATCCCCATTCATCCCCATTCATCCCCGTTCATCCCCCCCATTCATCCCCCCGTTCATCCCCGTTCATCCCCCCGTTCATCCCCGTTCATCCCCCCGTTCATCCCCGTTCATCCCCCCGTTCATCCCCGTTCATCCCCCCGTTCATCCCCACATGTGGAGATGCCCCTCTGTGTTTGGCTCCGCCCACTTCATGGGCATTTTTTCCCAATATTTAGGGACGATGTTTTGTGTGGTGCTTAGTCACATTTAAAGAGTTTTTAATGAGTTTTTATTGATTTTCAGTCCAGTACTTTTCATTTTCTGTTTAACTGATCTGTAATTCATGGACAACATAAGATCGTTTGGTTCTTCATTCCCTGCTGGAGTTTAGTCCCATTTCTTTGGCTAAATCTCTGGAACAGGCTGAATATGAAGGTTTTCCTTTGAGGGTCCTGTCTGCTTTTGTGAAATGTATTTTGTGCTCTTCTTTCTGCTATGAAGCAAATGTTTCTGCAGCTCGTGTTGAGAAGCCGCTTGCATGAGCTGCAGGCTGCACTCATAAGGTGAGAATAAACACTTTGACAACAGTTTGACATTTTTTACTCCACAATCAGAACCAGCTGTTCCCACCACTTCCCTAAATCTGTGCTGCCCTTTTGAAATTTTACTCCATCCACCTGAGTCTTCGCCATCTCCCCATTAGACCCTCGACCCCTGACATCAGGAACAGATTGAGTGCCTTTGCGCCTCGGCGGCGTTTTGATTCGTGTTGCGTTTGCGTACTTCCAGGTGACCTCCAGCTGCAGCTTGATGGTTCCCAGCTCTGTGATGTCCACCAACATCAGCTGTGACTGCGCCACGAAGAAGTCCACGCTGGCGCACGTTACCATGCCAACCAGCAGCCACCCCAGGCCCTTCGCCTCCATCACCTGATTGGATGGATTACAAACAGGCACACAGGATTCAGTTACTTTTCTTCCAAACAAACTTAGAGTACATATTCAAACTCCACTTTATAGCTTAAATATATTTTCTTGTGCACTTTGGGTTTCTAGGGATGCAGCATAGATACATTTATCTTTTGTTTGGATCACATTTTTCAATTCCCTATTGTGTTTTTTTAAAATAATGACATCACAGCATGGGGCCATTTTCCTCGTGAGACGATTAAAAACTTTCAGTTTTCCTCCAGTTTTGCTCAAAACCTGAATCAAAGAGTCGATAGACTGATGTGAGCACCAACGATGAACTGTAGAGCATGTGTTTAAATTCGCTCTGGTACAAACTCAACTCTGATGAACTCTTCCTCTGCTTGCCCTCACTGACTCTCCTGAATCTCATGTATGGAAAGCCAGAAGGGCCAAAAAAGCCTCAACATTTGACATGACTTTCACAAAGTAATTTTTTGTTTTTTAACAACAACTTCCTAGCTCAAAGTCAATCACAAACAGTTTTCATCTAATATTTCTGACTGATGAACAACAATCCTTCAACACCAACCTTGATCTCAAAGTTGTGGTAAACGTGGGGGAGGAAGACCATCTCCTCTTCATCCCAGGACTGAGAGTCATCTGACTCGATCCTTCCTCTGATTTTCCATCGCTGCCGTCCCAAACGCACCACCACCTGGTCATGTGACAACAGGAACCCATCAGTTTGGAATAAAAAGTGATTATAACTGGATTTAATCCAAAACAGAAGCAGAGAAATGCACAGAACTCCAAACATGACGACTTAAGGTGTAAAATCAGATTCCAACCTGTGGTTTTGCTTTGTTTCACAAACAAATATAAACTTAAAACTTTTTGATGCCGTTAATCTATTAGAAACTCTCCTGTGTTAAAATGTTTGCAGATCTCCTATAATTAAGCCAACTGAAATTGCGACATAAATTTGCTTAGTAGAAATACACCAAAGCTGAAAAGCACTCATGTTCGTCAATCAAAAGTTTTGAGTTGTTTTTTCCAACTGTATAGAAATGATTGTATTTTGCAAAACTGCGACAGACACATTTTCTGGCATCAAGTCACACGATCAAAAACCAGATGCTGCTACTGACAGAAACGCAGAAGAAGACGACAGGAGGTGTTAGGAGGAAGATGGTGTGGCATATTTTTTAAGACTTATTCAAATGGGTTTTTAATTTTCCTTCTTATTTAATGGAAATATCGCAACTGAGAAATTTAGTTTTTTGACATTAGCGGAATATTGACAAACTTTTGCACAGCTTTGTAATGGAAACTCAGCCACTGATGAAATGCTGCGTCCGAGATGCACTGCAGAGCGTTAGCACAGGTCCTTCCCCTCAGCTGTAAAGCTACATTCACATCGTTCAGCTTGACCCAAACCCCGACTTTCACAGCAGTAGAAAGGATATTTCTATTATATTCCATTTTAAATCTGTCTGAAATTATTTTTCTTTGAGCAATGTCATTTTATTGTGTTGCAAAAAACTCTGATCAACTGTTTTTAAATTATTCTTCATGAATAAAAATCACTTGACATCAACAAATTGACACAAAACGTGAAACTTTTGACTCACTTTCTTCTACATTCACCAACTTTAGCGCTAATTTCAAATAGAATCAGAGGGAATGCAGTTTTTGCAGCTCCTTCCCACGTTATTATTGATCATCATCTTCCCTTTAAGCCGGTTGGATCCAGATGTTCTGTGTTTTAGGGGGAATCTCACCTCGTATTGGTCTCCAGGGCAGAGCCGAGCGAAGCCGATCAGTCCTGTAAATAGAAACGTGTGTTTGGACAAAGGACTGAAAGACGATGCAAAGCCGATAAATTGCGATCTGCTCCGGGACTCACCCTTCATTTTGATGTGCAGCTCTCCCAGGAGGATTTCCAGATCTCCCTCCATGGTCGACATGTCCTGAACGGAGCAGCGGCAGGAAGGAGGAGGGAAAATCAGGAGGTTCAGCTTCATTCTACACTTCGTTTCAGCGTGTAAACAGAGTCAGATGTACATGCAGGAACATTTGTATACAAAAAATGATTGCAGTTAAACACTAATCTCCATATATGGAAAGAAACATTGCAGTCGTCTAATCGTACCAGAGTCACAACACATCAAAGACAAAACTCAATAAATTTTTACTAGAATTTATGTTTTTCTAGCTTAAGTAGCTACTTAACAGGACAATTCTTTGCTCAATTCCTCTTCAGAATAATCTATAGAAAATAATCTCTTACAACAGCCCTGGAATTATTTATTATATTCTAGTTGCTTCCCCCAAAATTTTAAGTTTTTCTAGACCAACAAAAACAATAAATGCACACTGCATGCATTTCTTTCTACAACACAAACTTGTTAGACTTTTATGCTTCAGATTGACTGTTTGGTTCCTATGAACGCTTTGCATGTTTGTTCTACTGTTGGCCAGGAACAAACCATCAGAAGTACCTGCAGGCTGTGCCGGTGACTGCGGCCGAGCTCCAGCAGACTCTCCCTGGAGGCTCTGGTAGACGGGGACAGCGAGAAGGCCCTCTTCATGTTCACCGCTCCCTGGCACAGCTTCCACTGAACACAGTATGTCTCGTACAACTCCTCCACCTGCAGAGGCAAACAGAAAGCACCCCTCAGTCATGACGGTTCAACAGCACATGGGTCTTCAAAAACATAAAATATGAACACCTAAAGGGGAATTTATGAAGCAAAATTCACATTTTGCACATTTTTATTCTTCCATTTGGATGTCTGTTACTTTTAAAAACAGCCCAAGTGCTTAAAAAAAACCAAAAACACATTAACTTGTGTTTCAGCAACAAGTTCATGTTTATTGGTGTTTGGAAACTGAGTCATTTCAAAAATCTGCTTAATTTAATGGCACAAATCTGCAGGCACTGCCCCTGACCTCGTAACCCCAGTCTGTTACCTAGCAACCCCATGGAGTTCTGCCCATCACCTAGCAACCCAAGCTGAGTTCTAACACACTCATTGGGCGGGAACCAGTCTGGCTACTTTTTAACACATTTGGTTGGAAAGAAACAGCTTTGGCCAGGTTGTTAAAATCTGGGCTGCTTTTCACAACGTTTAGCAGGAATTTAAGGAAAAGGCTAGAGGAAAATTATTTTCAAATACTAGTCATCGTGTGGCAGGAAAGCACAAAACGGTCACTACAATGCTGAGCTATTAGGCCTGTCACCATATTTTGCCGTCACCTTTAAGGAACATAACTTACCTTGCTCATTTGAAACTCTAATCGTCGGATGTACCTCTCCAACGCTTTAATCTCCTGTGAAAACAGAGTTTATACCACATCTTCATTTTCTTCCTCTTTACCAGTAAATCAAAATACCAGGAAGGTAAACAAGATGTGAAAACTTTTTTACCTTTTCCAAATCGTATAGAAATGCCTGGAAATGGAAAAAAAAAATCCATTATTTATTTTGTTGCCAACCACACAGAAAACAATGGTTTGAGTTTTTCTCACCAGTCTGGAGTTCCTCTTGGTTTCTCTCTGCTGTGACGACAGCAGCTCCATCTCTGCCTGGTGAACCTCCAAATATTCCCTGTACACAAAACAAGTGAAACTCTAAGTTGCACACACTACGACGTCACAAAAGTCATTCAACAATTTAGTGATTACATTTCAGTTTTGTTAAAGATCTTGTTTCTTGTTCAAGGACATTTTACCAGTAAATGCAAACAAATTACCTTTTTGCTTTAAACGCACCGATTACCATCCAAGTTTCTTCATGGGGGTATTAAAAGGTTCATAAAAATTACTTAAAAATGAATTTGTTAGAAAAGCCAAAAATTCCTTTGGTACTTTCTTAAAAATAATTTATAATAAAACTTAGTGAATCTGGTTTCAGATCAGGAAAATCAGAAGCCCCAAACTTAGATTTAATGCAACTCCTACAGCTATGAAAAATGTTTATTGACCTTTTGAGAGCGTTTTCTTTCATTGTTTTGATGCATTTAATGCTAATAGTAGCGCTGCCAGGAACAGCTTCAGCCATGCATGTGCTCTAGACTGATGCTATCGCCACCTGCTGCCACAGTTTGGACATTGCAGTTTATTTTTGTTAAAATTTTATCGGAGTTATTGTAATGAGATTAAATCAACCAGTTAAACACATACGATATTCTGTAAATTAATGTCTAATTAAATAAATCAAAGTTTGTGTAAACAGCTGGTCATATTTCAGCTGTTGAATCATAACAGAAACATCTTTGTTTCTTCATACTTGAGTCCGCTGCGGAGAGCTTGGAAAACCCTGTCCACCTGCTCCGGCTGCGACCAGGTGGCGGCCGACCCTCGACGGGGAGAGAGGTGCATTCTCGGAGGTTTACTTGCCACTGTGGCTTTGGAGCGGAAAGAGCCACGTATTGAGGAAGACCTAAAAACCAGAACAACATGACCAAAAAACAAACAAAAAACATTTAATCTGCAGATTTTCCAGTGGAAAACTGAAACTCATGAGGGTTTAAGAGTTTTAGCGTTTTGTGACGTTTTGACACGTTTCTGTTTCCCATGAAAGCCTCAACATGATGGTTCCTGGGAGACGGACTGAAGAAACGCAGCAGGTTTTACTGAATGTTGCCGTTTGTGTACAGCACAAAAACACACAGAAAGTGGCCAACAGCACTGGGATTTTAAACATTTCACACTTGATTCTGGAACATAAAACCTCTCCGTGTCTCCTGAGGCGGGAGGTTTGCACGTCTGCGTTTATCATTAAAGCGTTTAAATTATTGACTGTGTTCTGTGTCTGCATTTTATCATACAAGTTGCCTTGTTGCTGAAATATGCTATTCAAATAAAGTTGATTGATTGAATCTGTTCACCCTCAGAAAGGAGTGTAACTGAAAGATGGACAAATCAAACAAACCAACTACAACATGGTCAGAAATTGGCAAAAAAGTTAATACAAATTTAATGGCGTGAAATTTCACAAAAAAATGAGGCTTTAACCGAGTCAAACTCAAGAATAAACGTCTGAAATTTAAATAATTTGTAACAGATCTCATCTGTAAAAATTGCTTCTCGGTTTTATCACAAATAAATCTTCGCTCATATCAAAAACCATGAAATATTTGACCGTATAACTGTCATTATTCTCCTCGACACCAGAGGAGACATTTATTGTTAATCGGTGTTTATTCCCAGCTAACTCACCGCGGCCGGCTGCTCAGCGAGCCGAAACCCGTGAAAGAGCGGCTTCTGTGGATCAGACCTCCATCTGACGGCGAATGGAAACGCAGCTTCACTGACATCCTGCAGGACAACATTCATTTAAAGGGGGAAAAATGTCAGAGCAGTTCATATTCTGCATCACAGAAGTCAAACTCTTTTTAACTTTTGGTCACAACATCAAAAATGTCCTGAAAATGTTGATAAAACCAATTAAATTTGCTTTCACTTTTATGTAATTTGGCAGTACAGGAAAAAAAACTGATTTATAAAATTGTATTTGAACAATAATTATTTTGAAGGATCAATTTATGTGACGCTTTGAGTCGAGAGGGCCGCATAAAAAGCTCTGGTGGGCCAGATTTGGCCCCCCAGCCTCAAGTTTGACACATTAAATAAAAACAGATTTCAGATCAACTCAAAAACTAAAGATGATCATGAAGTAAAAAAAGGTGAAAAAAACAAGTTATTTTAATACAAGTAGTCAAATGTTTACTTGGATAAACTGAAGTTTATTGAAAAATAGATAAATTTAGCAAGAAAGTAGAAAAGATTTTATGTTTTCCCAGCAAAACCTGAAAACACTTTCTGTATTGAACAAACTGAACGCGTTAATTAAAAGCAGATTTGGGTTCAGTAAAATTAGCTTTTTATAAAAGTTGCTCAATAGGTGTTGTCTGAATTACAGTGAAATTGAAGGAAAAAGTTTCAGTAAAAGTTAAACGTTTGCAGTGCTGGGCCAATTTTGGGCCACATTTTTAACATTTCTGGTTTAAACCAACAGCTTTAACCTTTAGATGCAAAACCAGTAAACATTACCAAGAGTTTCCCACATTTCAGACCAAATCACTTTCACCCACTCCTGAGTTGCTGTGCAGCAGAGAATCTGACCCGGTTTAAATAATTTAGTTTTGCATAAGTCAGGATAAAACCTACAACTTTTAAACGGATGTTTAGCTCTTTTGGGTCTAATTGTTTCTCATTGGTCTTGTTTATCAAAGCTCAAGTACAGAGAACCAAACTGGAGTCAGATGATCAGGAACAGCATCTCTGGATCACATTAATGGAACAATACAGGAAAGGAAACAAATATGTGACCAAACTCAAAGTTCTGACCCGGTTCTGCAAGTTTGCAATGACAGAAATGCACATTTTAAATGCCTAACGTCCCAGAGGTGACTCTTTCTTAAAATTAAAACAAAGATTTTTCACTTTTTTTGTTGCGCTCTACTTTCCTTTCAATTAGCCAGCGTCCATTTAAAGAGCAAAATAAAGAGGCAGTGAAAAAAACAACTAAAACCAAACAGAAATGTGTTGACACAATGTCTGTTTGACTGATGGAGAAACTGTGATAGTAATGCAAAAAACAGAAGCAGAGATTTTAAAAACTTGAGAGTAGAGAAGTAAATTAAAATGCAAAGTGGAATTAAGACAAAATCTACATTTAATACACTAAATGTTTTACTTTGCATGTATATAAATAACATTCTAGTAGAAAAGGTCCATGTCCAGAAAACAACAAGCTGCGTAAGACAATCTGTTTGACATCTGCTCACTTTTTCATGTGGGTCTTTGCAGTTTGGTTGGAACCAAAACAACATTAAAACTTAATCATAATCATCTGTTTTCCCTCTAAATGAATCCAAATCAAGACTTCAAACATATTCCAGTTCTTTAAATGTCCTGCAGAAAATAAAACACTTAAAACCTTGGAATAACTGCTGAAGCATAAAAAATGTTAAAGGTTTATGTGTTTTATCATGTAAAGGAATGAAATAGATTTCTGTGATTGATGCATTTTTATAGAAACGTGATTTCACTTCCAGGTGGCCGATAATACGGAGATGATTTGTGTGCATGCTGAGTTTTCTCATGCATTTTGTTCAACAGAAACACAGCATGAATTTGTCCCACGGGGTCGGACTGTTGCAATCCTGCAGGAGGATCTGAACAAACATCCTGAAGTTCCAGCTTTTCTTTTTGTGCAACAACTTCAATGTTTTAGAGTTTAAAAGCAGATAAACTAAATCAAGGTCATCCAAGAACAACATCCTGGCAGGAATGGCTCATGCTGTCAATGGAAGTAGGTCAGAGAAACCCAGCTTGTAGTCCTGACCCAGAATCTGAGTAAACTCCGGACCAGAGGCCAGAAACGGTTGTCAGTATTCAACCAAGTCCAGTAGAGATCAGAACCGAACTTTGCTCAGATGATTTATCGTTTTTAAATGAAATTTGATTTTGTTCCGACTGAACATGCAGACCAGCGAGGGATAGTGCAACCAGGTAATAATTCTTCCAAGTCAAAACATCTTCCTTGCTAGAATGACATGTTTTCTTGTCTTTCTTGTTTTGAAGACCCTCAAAGGAACTGGGATCGTGGTGCGCCACAAAAAGTCAAACTTTCAATTTGAAGTTCAGAGAAGCTATTTTTATCTAATAATCAACAGAATATTTTGCTTTCTGTTCACTTTTTAATCAAGTCTTTTAATGAGCTCATTTGTTTAGTAAAAAGCGCAGTGTGGCTTCTTTGTGCTTCTCAAAAGGAATTTGGGGATTTCCTGCAAACCACCCCATGTGGTTCTGAATCAGAGCAGCACAGACAGGAGGGGCGGAGCTGCAGAGCGTCACAAGATGAAGCTAAATTAAACTGGAAGACAAAGGCACAAATGGTAAAAATATCAATGTAAACAGTTACAGTTTGGAAGGAAGACGAAGGTCAGTAGGACTTGATTTATCCCCGAAAACGAGTTGATGTGGCAAAAACAAAGCGTTCAACATGCCGATCCAACCTCAGCGGACACAGCTCAAGATGTTTCACTGAAATTAAGTGACAGAGCCGTGAAGTCTTTGCACGAAAGCACGGATCTGCAGAGGATTAAAAGGAAAAAAAACAAACAAAAAGTATGCAGCAGACGCCCCCAAAATGGCAGCAATAAAAGGATCCGATACATAAATTCTGTGATCATAAAATATGGGTTTTAGAACTATGAAGAGATCAGAGATGCATTTACAAAAAGTCCATTTTTCTAATTAAACAGACTTTAGATTAACTCATTAATCAATAACTTGCATTTCAGGGATCACAAAAACTGGAAATAGTTTAGTGATTTAAGAATTTTGCAAAATGCAAAAAGAGAAATGAGACATTAACATTCCTCAGGTGATGAAATGTGTTGCAGGAGGGGGGCGGTTTGTGTGGTCCTGAAAAAAAATTAGTTTTGACCTTTTACTGATTTACAGGGTCCTGCATGGTGTGGAGGTCAAAGGTCAGGGCTGTGTGTGTTCGCCAGCGATGTGTTTGCAGGCGTTCATGTGTGGTTGCCGCCACATGATCAGTGCGTCCCTTGTGAGGCTCTGCTGCACGCTAACGGCTCCAGACACAAAAGCCACTAAAACGGAGGGAATTCTGTTTCTCTGGTGTTTTCCTTCCTCTGTCTGCAGCCGTTAAGTTGTGGCTTCAGCAGACGCATTAGCATTTCTTTCATTCAGCCTCCTCTAATTAGCCTGATCTCCTATAAAATCCCTTTTGTCGACTTCAAACCGTTTTCTCACTATCTTTTGTCCTAAAAAAGAAGAAAGAAAACCATTTCCAAGTCATTTATAATGATTGAATGCAAATATTTACTGAGTCCTTGAAGCAGAAAGAGATTGCAAGTCATGTTTCCCAAATATTTTTCAAAATGCTGCAAGAAAATCCATGTATTTTGTTCTTTGATTTTTCTGTTTCAAAACAAAAATCACACATAGCACCGATTTTAAAACCTGAATAAAAGAAACGTAAACGCAAACTAAACTGACTTTTACTTCACCTACCTAAATCTAAAAAATATCAAAGAGTTTCTGAAGGTTTCACCAATTTAAGACCTTAAAAAGTCTGAATTAAGACCATTTAAAACATTTATGAATTGAATTTAAGACCAGTAACTCCACAGAAATGTAAAAACTCCATTCAGCCAACTGGTAATACATTCACAAACAAAAAGAAGTTAGCAGCTTGTTAGCGGTAGCCTCAACTACTCGAGTCACAGAACATGGAAGATGTCTGAGTAAATAAATAAAAATACATAGAATATATTAGATTAGCTTTGCCAAGACAAGTTACATATGTTAAAGTTGGTCTTTAACATATTAAGGACCAACTTACTTTTTAAAATGTATTTAAGACATTTTAAGGTTTTAGATGCATGAAGTTTTTCAGGATGCAGCGACACCCGGATGTAACGACAAACATGCTAATGTGCCAACATGCTAAATGAAATAACACTTGAGACCATGACTTGGGGTTCCACCATTAAGTCCCAAATATTATAAATAAAAGGCATAGAATAAAAAATGTTTTATTCTTGAAATTATTTTTCTAGTTGAATTTTAAAACAAAAACTAAACTTTTATTTTGAAACTGAAAAACCAAAAATTTTCCATACATGGATTCAAAACCTTTATTTTTATTTTTTATTTTTTTTAAATCAGAAAACTGATTTCATCAACAGTGGCTCTGAAGTCCAGATGATCGGCTGGTTTCAGGTTCAGATCCAGTTTTAGTGCTGAAATCATGATTATTCTGCATTTCCGCGGCACTAGAAGCACTTCATTCATTTACATTTATTTATTTGGTCTAAATCTCTGCAACACAAACATCCTCCGCCATCAATTTGTCCACAAAGATTTTTCATCAGGCTCATCCAGGGGCAACCTGTCTGTGCGAAGGACCCCTCATCTGAACCCAATGAAACTTATTAATTAAATCTGAATCTCTGCTTTTAGATCATCTCAGACTCTCTTCACCTCCAGTTCAGAGCCTGATGAAACATGATTCGCTGGCTCATATTAGAGGAGGTCAAAGGTCACAGCTGACTCCTGGTCTCTGAGGTGAAGAAATATGTTGTTGTAGATGGAAACTCGTACGATTCGTCCCAGAGCGCGTTCAGCAGGCTGCGCTTTGTACTGTAAGCTTTAATCTGAATTTTCATTGTTTAAAGTCTTTCCTGTAAATTTTTTACCTTTATTTTAGTTTTATTTGTTTACAGAAGTTTTGTTGTTGAAAACTCAAAATGTTAGAGAGTCGGCAGCTTTGGGATGAGTCTGGATCAGCGTTTATCCGGGTTTCAAGTCGTCAACGGTCAGTCAGCTGGGTAAGTACTAAATGTTTGGTGTACACAGTCAGTTTTTTTATTTATTTATTAAAAAGACTTACTTTTTGGAGCAAAATTATCACATAAAACATCTTACAGTAGAAAATATTGTCAACACAAATTATTCGTCTTTAAACATCCAGAATTTTGGCATCGTCTTGCAAGCTCCACATATATCCAGTTACTGTTTTTTAAAACAGCTTTTAATTTATTAAACAGAAATGACTAAATTTGCTTCTTTTCTTATTTTTAGAAAATAAACAAAATTTTTCATTTTGGTTTCTGCAAAACCCTTTTTATGTTTTGTAAAACAAAACAAATTCCCAACAACAAATCTGATTATTTTATTTAATTTAAAAAAAGAAAAAAAAAGAAAAAGTGTTTTTTGGCCTTCGTGTCCTTTTGACCAAAGGTTTTCATACGTCTACATTAACCAATACAACATGGATGTTCAGGATGTTTCACCATATATTGTATTTGAGGCAACAACCTGATCTTGTGTTTTCAGACCAAGTCAGTCTAAAGATGAAACAACTAAATCTCTCTCAATTTATTTACATAAACTTTTTTCTCCTGCAGAATCCATCTCTGAACATCCAAACATCTCAGACCGAACCAAACGAATTCCTTTTGTTCTGTTTTCCCCCCCAACACAAATCCAAACAACTTTCCACCAACATCCGTCTCTGTCTCTGAAGATGAACGTACTAACGCGCCACAGCGACATCCATTTGAAAGTCGATAGGGATAATCCTTGTCTGATTGTCTACCAATAAAAATAGAGGAAAAAAATCTGAAAAATGTTGAAAACTTTGGAATCCAGTTGTGGATTAAAACCAGATTGTTTGTGTTTATCAGACCAACTTCCAGATGCTCAGAGCTGCTAACATGAAGCTGTTCGTGTCCAAAGTTTGGTCCGATTTCAGTCAAAACGTCTTCCATTCTCAATGTTACCTCGTTTTTCTGCTCCGTTTGCAATGATGTCAGGGCTCAGAGGGTCACTTTGGTGTCACTTCATCCTCTAAATCTGCAAAAAACAAATCAAGAAATTACACTTTTACCTTTCCAAAAACTTTCTCTACTTCATCGTGGCATTTTTTGGTGCAAATAAAATTTAGTTGCATTTGCGTAGAGATTGCATTGAAAGTTCTACTAAAGTTTTTCCTATATATATATATATAAATAAATACACATAAGCTTTTTTGACATTGAAGAGTCTGAGAGAAATATTTTAGAGAATCAGTGCTAGGAAACTTAAATCTTCCAGACTAAAATATTGATTACCGTGTTTTTCACCCAAAAAACAGGCAAACTAATTTTACTTGAAGTTTTATAATTCTGACTAAAATGCTGCTGAGATTGTAAGATGATGTTGGCCACAATCTTTCAAAAAAACAAAACAAAAAACAGTTGATTGTAATAAATTTAAAAAACAACATTGACAAATACAAACTGCACACATGTAAGAACAATTCCTCGATTGTATATAGATATACCAAACTTAACTTGTTTACTGTAAATATGTTCATCAGCTGATGTTATTTTCAAATAAATAAAATATGGCACACATCAATACCATCTCAAAATCCCCATTTTTAGCATTTGTTACTCCTGTAAGATTAATATCAATAGCCAACACTAGCAGGATAACAAGTGACACTAAAGATAATATGTATGCTACATATACAAAGTATCTTAGGAATGATAAAGCATCTTGTTTTGAAATGTTGATTTTGGAGGCCCCAAATGAAATTTGCCAATGCCCCCAAAAAGCTTTGGACCGGCCCTGTAAACATTCCTAACCTCCAAATCCCAGATTATTTTCTACTCCAGAAAAAGTAAAGCATCTGTTCTTCCGCTGTACAGGAATAGCTGACAGCTGATGAAGATTTATTTGCCTTTTGGACGCGAGGAGCAGGATGAGGATTGCAGAGGAGAAGCTCTGGGTTTGTAATCACATCGACTCTCTGCGGTCCAGCTGCCCCCTCTGCATTAACCTCCCGGAAAGCTACAGCTAACCTGGGCCCAAAACAGGCTGAACGCACAAAACACAATGGAAATTTAAATAAGCCACAAAAAACAGGTTACATACGTTAACGGTTTCAGTGTTAGCAGGTAAATGTGGGGAAATGTTACCGTTTTTGTGAAAGCAAGTCACACAAGTCCATTATAACATTTTCTTGAGCTCAAATTCGGTTTGGTTAGCATGTAGTGCTAATTAGCATGCTAAACTAAGAGATGACGTAAACATTTCTCCTGTGTTTTCTGGAAGTTCACAGATCTAACCTCTGATTATCGTACTGATCAACAAGCTAATAGCTGGAGCTGCAAAGCTTGTTGTTTATTTCTGTACGTTAACCACAAAGTAGCTCACTTACATTCTGTTCAGTTATTTTAACCACCCTGAAACACTTGCTGCATAAATTACTCTCTGCAGTGGAGTTACTTGATTTAATACACTGTAGGATTTAACAGCGCTTGGAAGAAATGGCAGTTGCAGAAAATGTTTTACACAACGCTCCATGGTTGTTGGAATATACCTGAACTCATTTGTAATGTTTGTTCTAGTGGAAAACTGATATATCACAGCATTTCATGTGAAGACCTGATGGGATAAATAAAAACCTTCACTTACTTTGACATGCATGCATGTTCTTCATGACAGACTGTATAAGAAGGGCACCAGTTGGACTAAATCAAAGGGGATTGATATTTTGCCACATGTTGAAATGTGATTTAGAGCAGAAAACTTCTAAATAAACAGAAAACAGGTGATTGAATCTGTTTTTTCAGTCAGCTGATTGGTACCTGGCTGCTCACCTGTTCCAGCTCATACTTGTCATTTACTGAAACCATTTCAGCTGCCTTCAGCTAACTGTCATAAACTTTTGTTTATAATCTGCATTCCTCTGCTGAGCACAGCTGCATATGTTACTGAACTGAGACTTATTTATTTGATTCATCTTGAAGAATCGAGTTCTTGTGTTTATATTCAGTTTGTGATCCCATCTTGTTTTAATATTCCTTCTCTTGGACCTTTTTAAAAATCCAAAGCATAAATCAAACATGAACGAAGCTCCATTCCTCCCCTAAATCTAACATCAGGCTCCATAAACAGGAGTTGTGTCCAAGAACCAAAGTTTGTATTGTTACATATAAAACAGCTGGCCAAGCCAGCAGATCAGCACTTTTTAACATCACCATAAATTAGAACAGTTTTAAGCATAAATAATCAGACATAAATAAACTGGATCACTGTTGTGGGACTTATTTTTAAAATGAGACTTAGATGGCAGATGCTGCAGGATGCATGGAAACTAATGGTTCACAAAACTTAAACTACTTCCTTAAAGCTTATTGCAGCATCTGGAAAAATCACACGTGGATCTGGAATAAAAATCTGCTTCAGCTGCACAAATTCAACAGAAATCACAGCTGTTCCTCTAAACCCAAGCAGTGCAGGTGGGTGTGATTATGTAAAGATGTCAGGAATTTGGGAATTCCCTAATTCATATTCGGACCTAAACTCCATTCACCTTCCTTTAACTCTGCAGTTTGGATAATAAACTCTTTGGATGATAGGAGGCAGCTTTGTGTCTCTTAGAGTCCAAATGTGATACAAGACAACAAGAACGAACAAATAAAAAGAAAAAGGACAGAGAAAATACACTTAGCTGTAACAACAAACCATATTTCAGATTTAAAAACACTTTTGGCTGTTTAATTTGTTAACTGTAATTTAAAAAAAAACATTTTACAGGAAAATATAATTTTTGTTTTCAAGAAGAAACAGTGAAACTTATTGTTTTGTCCCAAATATTCAAATGAGAAAATTAATTACAAGACAACAAATTACAGTTGAACATAAAAGAACTTTTGGAAAAACGTTCAACTTCTGAATCTTATTGTTTTTTGGGGGGTTTTTTTTGGTTAAAAGACAGAAGATAGTTTTTTATTTTGTTTTATTATTATTTCTTTTTAAAATCTGGTATATTTAGCGTCCTGATCCACCCTCCATTCCAGTAGATGGCAGTAATGCACATCTAAACATTGCTTACCAACTGCCTTAAAAATGAAGGAGAAAAGACTCCATCCTCACATCCTGGGTAGATGATGTATGCTAAGTGCTACAAAGCTAGCGTCAGTCATTTTTGCCCAGTTCAAGCCCCTCAGCCACTAAACACTTGGTCTATTTTTAGAAACCCAAATGGAAGAACAAACATGTGCAAAATGTGAATTTTGCATAATAGTTCCCTTTTAAAATCTACAAGTCTTGGTGTGTTATAATTGTTAAAGTTTATGACAGGACACACAGAAAACAACTGAACAAGCATGTTTTGTCAGCACAACTTGGTTTTGCATTGTTCCAGCTGAACAAACCACAAAACCTCTGGGGATCGTTGGAGAACCTCAAACCAGCAGGCAGCCTTGGTGGTGGGAGGCTGATCATTCGGACTTGTTTTGTCTCCATCTTGTTTTTTGTTTCTATTGCTGATGTTTGGCCCAAACTGGCTCATCAACACAGCCAGTTTGGGCATAAATCTTTCTGTACAAAGATTAATGTACAGAAACTAAAGTCTGGAAAACTCAAAGGACTGAAGCAATGCTGCAAAAAACAGTGACGGCTTTCTGATGAATCATTCTGCTGAAGGGGGATCTACACTGTTAGATTCAATTCAGTTCAATTCAAGAATACATGATTGACCCCAAAGGGAAAATAAATAGATTTAAATAGATTTATTCAAAGGTTTTGGCTTTTTTTTTGTTGTACTGGGACTTTCCTGGAAGCCTTGTGAGGAAAAAAGGAGCTTCATGTTTGAAACCTTTTCAAAAGCTACACATGTTTTAGCAGTTCAGGTTTCTGCAATCTGTTCTTATTTTGTTTTTAAGTCACCATTTGTAAAACGTAAATTTTTCCATTTCACATGACTGACTTCACTTGTCATAATATAAGCCAATGAAAGGCCTGTGTGTCTATTTGAATCTTCGCCCGAGTGTGAAGTGGAAATTCTCTCCTAAGTCAGGTTTGCAGTTCGCAGTCGAGCCAGAGAAATAAAACGTTTTCCACGTTTAGCCATGTTGCTGGACAGGTTGTCTTTCTTAGCGAAGAATAACTTCTATTAAAAAAATTAAAAACAATTAATCATCTGAGTTAGTCTCTTCTTGATGCCAATTAATCTGAGATCATTGATTGAAATTTAAGGTAACGTCAAAGAAATGAAGCAGCCATTTTATAGCAGTAGAACTGACTGACCAAATGTAGCGGAGTCCCCCTTGGGTTGCTAGGTGACAGACTGAGGTTGCTAGGTGATAGAGTGAGGCTGCTAGGTGATAGAGTGAGGTTGCTAGGTGATAGAGTGAGGTTGCTAGGTAATGGTCCAGTGCCAGTGGAATGTAAATTTTGTCCCCTTTAAATCCACATAACCCTAGTAAATTTACAACTTCACCAAAAAAAGTTTCCCCAAAAAAACCCCCAACTAATTTTCTGGTCATTTGTTTATAAAAAATATATAATTTTCTGTTTTTCATTTTTAATCTGAACAATTTAGCAATAAACAGTCAAATATACTAATGGGAAAAATGTACCAGATGTTTTACAAATTGCCATAACTTGGTTGAATATTTGCACAAAATCCTTAAAGCAACACTTTGTTAAAAAACCTTTTCAGAAAATTTTACTTCAGCATTAATTATTTATTAGGTTTCAAAACAGGGTTCCCATTATAATTGCTACATATAGACCCGCCTGTGGAGCCTCATCGGACACATTAAAAATAACAAGGAAATCACATGTTTCTCTGTCTTTTCTGTCCATAAAACTTCATCGTTAGTAGGTGAACTCTATGAGCGCTGCTCATTTATGACCACTTTTCTCCGCTGTAATTTTAATGTGAAGTACAACATGCGCCTTGTTCAGTTGCTTACCTATAATTGTTAAAATGTCAGCTGGGTGCCAGATTTTCTGTTGACTAAAATGTCTAAAATTAGAGCTACTAAAAAAATAACATTTGGACTATTTGGAATAGCTTGAGATGCTGTAAGATTCTATATTTATTGATAAACAATTTGTTTAACTGATGCTGTATGTCATAATGATGCATAATTGGACCATTGAGCAAAGACTTCTGATTCTTGGGTCAGATTTTCCTTCACCCAACAGACTGGAGCGATTCCTCCAATATGGCACTCTGGATATTTATCTGTCTTTCATCTCTCACTTCACTCTACACCGCTAATTTGCTATTGCTAATAATTAGCTAATTTTTTTGTTTAGCACTTTCAGTAACTTTGAATGCATGTAGCACTGTTAGCGTCTGCTAAATTAAATACTGAAGTGCAAATTTACTCAGCTGTTTTGTAAGCTTTCACTTGAATACAGTTTGACATTTTGTTACAGTTTTGCTTATCAATTGTTATGAATTCTTCAAGTAGTTCTACCTTAATATTGATGCTTTTATTTTGAAATCTGTTTACGTAGCAGTTCTGTTTCCTCTCACATTCTGCACCTGTGATGTGGTGCAGATGACGTGGGGTATCAACATGGCTGAAGTTAGCGCGTTAGCATTAGCTTTGCTAACTCTTACGTTGATGTAGCCAGTTAGCGTTAGCGCAGCTAATGTTTATGAGCAGTCCTTGGTGGTTAACGCAGATAGCTTTTTGTGGGAAGAGTGACACCATGTTGTGGATGTAAAATTAAAGCCTGTGTTCGACACAACAAAATGTCTGCCTTTCTACACAGTGGACTGAGTCTGAAACAGTGCCAACGCTAATGCGAGAGTCCAAATACTGAATAAAATAATGTAAAATTCATAAAATTGGTTCTGATTATGCGACAAATGGGCTTCAACAGGACAGAAAAAGTCCAACCAATTATGTAAAACTGGCAGAGATCAACAACAGAAGTCTGTGTGAAAGCCTTTTTTCGTCTATTAATAATAATAATGGTGCATACGTCTATTTACCTTGAACTGGGAGTTTTATTCCCAGGAATTTTTACGACATTCTTGTTTTATTAGTCAGTGCAGTGGAGAGCTGACAGGACCCCCTCGGAGGACGTCGAGACGGTGTCAGAGAGTTCAGAACCGCATCGTATAAAACACGACCCAGTGAATCTGACAGAGTTTCCCTGACTGCTTATATAAAATGTAAATTATCCAGAAGGGAAAGTCTAACCCTGTATACACTGAACATGTGGATTTACGATTGGCACGCCTGACCAAAACCAGTGTGCAGACCAGCTGAGCTGAAGGGAGAGGAGAGGCTCGTTGCATAAAGTCGACCATAGAAAAAAAACTCTCACTCCCATTTGGCCTGCAAAGAACTGAGACAGTGAAACGGAGATTTCTGTAAATGTTTAGTAACAGGAAGTCAACACAATGCAGCTGAATCCTTCAGTTGATTCAAAAAGAGATCTGATGAAAATCAAAGACCATAATCACAGTAAACGATTAACCAGACTAATCATAATTAATCATGAGATAATCGTCGACTAATTTAATAGTCATTTAATCGTTAACTGTGTTTTAAAGACAAAAAAAGACAAAACATATAAGATAAAAATATTTTTGTCTGTAAATATGTTTACTGGAAACTCCTCACGTGATAAAGTTTAGTTTCACTCAGAGTGCTATATTATTGCATGTTTGGCTGTAAACCATTTATTTTCTCATTTAAAAAAGGAACTGAATTGTTTATTTGCATTTTTTAAAATCTTGTGAAGTTAATTAAAAAATATGTAGAAAGTTCCCATTTTTAATTTGATTAACTGATTAATCATCAGAATAATTGATAGAATAATTGATTACTAGACTAAAATAATCCTATAATTTGTCCTTTTTGGTTTAAATAAATTGTTATAAAGGATTTTTTCTTCCAACTATTCCTTTCCATTCAAAACTCTTGTTTATATCAACATTTGAATTGTTAATTTTACATTGGAAATAAAATACACAAACAAATAAGTAAAATAAATAACTTTTGTTGCAACATTTTTTGTGAACTGGAATTTTTATAAATAAACTGAATTGAATTGAAAATTTGATTGGAAACTGAGTCAGTTTGTTGTTCAGATTGATTGATGATGAAAACCAGAACACTGCATTAAGACAAGACTAAAACACGTTTCATAAAATTTGGACAAAACAGGAAATAAACTATATGCTGAAAATGTCCCTCTCCTTCTGGCATTCCTTTCTTCTTTAGCATCAATTACATACTTTATTAAAGTGCAAAAGATGCATCCAGAAACAACAATCACCACGAGTCAAAGGGGCAATAAAAGCAAAACAGCACTGAATATCGCCATGCTTCATTAGAGCACAATGGCAGCCGGTAATAACCTCCTAATGGGCTTTGACAAAGATCCCTCACCTCTAACTGCTGCTTTGTCGACACGTCTGAACCCGTTTGTGTGAATCCAGAGATCCAACAGAGGCGCTGTCGTTCCCCAGAGATCATTTCACTGAGCCTGCAGAACGAACCGCAACGCTTCGGAATGCAACAGAGGATAGGAGGAATAAATAACGGAGGATAGGAGGAATAAATAACGGAGGATAGGAGGAATAAATAACAGAGGATAGGAGGAATAAACGACAGAGGGCGCTGATTCTGACCCGGTTTGTTGCGTTGATGTTTTTTCTGGCAGCCGGTCAGTTTGAGCTGCACTCACTGATGGGTTCATGAGAAAGCGGCGCTCTGGCTCTGAGAGCAAAAACTTCTGACGTGAAGATGGGAGGAATGATGGAGAGGAAACATGGAAGATGAGTTTAACTTTAAGATTTGCTTCTCTGATTTGCACAACTTAAAGTGCTTTCACGGCTGACCGTCTGGTAGACTCGGTTCAATTGGGAACCAAAGTTGCCACATTTGGTACCAGCAGTTGCTGTGGTTCTATTTCCACTGCATTGCGTTAAATCAACCAAACCCTTTGAGCAACCTCAAACCTCCTTACCTGTGGGGGCGCTGCACCAAGAACCACTAAAGGAAATGACACAAAAACCTCAGAAGAAGACACTAACTTCCTTTTTCACAAAATGTAAACAAAAGTGGAATAGTGTTAGATTTCTGTGCTTGTAGGATTTCTCTTCTGTATTTTAGTAAAATTCATGAATCATTTCTCCTGCTAGCGTCAGACTAGCATGTTTGTTTTGGTTGTTTCTACCCATAATGCACTGGGTAGATACAATCCAGGGCTGCAGGCCACTTCCTGGTTTTGGAGCAGCATCCGGTCTGTTTGGCATTTGAACCACACCAGAGTTCACTTCAACCAAACCGAGACGGCGGTGCATTCACACTAGTCCTGTTCAGTCCACTTTATTCCAACTCCAGTCCATTTGTCTAGAAAGTTCGGTTCATTTGGGGACCTGTGATCGCTAATCAAACCAAAAAGGCAAACTCTGGCCTGCTCTTTGGTCATCCGAAAGCATATGCGGACGCTAAACAGGAAGTGGACTACAGCGCAAGGTATTCTGGGTAAATACAGCAAAGACAAATGTGTTAGCCTGGTGCTAATGGGAGAAAGGTCTTGTGGTCTTTCAATAAAGACATAAGAGAAATCCAACAGCCACTAAAATCTGATGCTGCTCCATTTTTGTTGACATTTTGTTCAGTATCTTCTTCTGAGGCTTTTGTGTTGTTCCTTTTTGTGGTTTTTGTGCAGCGCCCCCACATGCAAGGAAGGGTAAAAGGTTTTTTTGACAGTGAGAGCAGCAGAACATGTAACAAATGTCTCCTGGTCTATCAGGAAAACATCCTTAGAAACAGCAGGACAAAAGAAAGTCAGGCACAGCGTGTTATTTGGAGAACAAATAACACATTACATAACATTAAACTGGCCAAATGACTTTCACCCTAAATCTTCCTCAAAAGCCATTTAGTGTTTGATAAATCTGACCAAGTTAAAAAGTTAACTCTTCTGAATAGATTTACTGTGAAATTGAACCACAAAACAACGCGAGTTCAGCCAAAGTTCCCTCTCAAGTGAAGGCTTGATGCAGCTTTAGTGCAGAAATGAAACCTGATGTCTGAAAATAAATGCACAAACATGGAAACTGACGGGGATCAGAAGATTTCAGCGGAAATGACATGAACTGAAAATCACAGTTACAACAGTCAGTCTGAAGCCGTGTCTGCTGTGCTGCAACTCAGATTCAGTGATGAGAAAAATACTTTATTTAATAATAGATTATTAATTGACGTAAACAGGCTTCAAAAAGACCATATGATGAAAAAAAACATTCTCAGAGCACATTAAGCCAAAACTCAACAAAAAAGCTGTACATTTTGCAATTAAAATGAAAAACTTTCCACCCCAATATTTATGTCCATTAAATAAAAAAGTGCAAATAAATTTTTTTCTCAGTGTCTGAAGTTTTAACTTCTTGTTTTAGCTTAGATAGAATCACCAAAACTGTTTCTATTCGGCAGAAAACCTGTTGAGTTGGTCAGTAGCTTTGATATTATATTATGACAGTACTGGGCCAAAATATGAAAAAATATAAAATTATGATTCAAAAATGTTATTGTAAGAATAAAGTCATTAAATTACAAGACAACTTCAGGCTGTCTAATGTTTTGTCTTTTTTTGTTCTTTGGATGTCAACAAAAACAAACGTTGTGCTTCTGTTTGATGTCAATAAAGGCTGATTGATTCTGGCTCTAAAGTCTTAATATTATGACTTTTTCATACGTAATTTCTCCTAATACTACAATTTTATTATATTTTCAGTTTCTTAGCTTGGCCTTAATTCCATTTTAGGTAAAAAAATACAAAACAAAACTTACTTTCTTATGTCAAGAAGGAATTGAAATATTTGTTTATTTGCACCTTTTATTATATTTCTACTATTGTATAAAAAAGAGTTAAATAAAAAATCTTGCAGAATGTGGTGAATTGTTAATTTTTTTTTGTCCAATTAATCGTCAATTAAAACAGTCGTTAGTCTGTAGCAGGTAGGATACTGACTGCTGTAAGCTAACCTATCCGTTTACTCAGTATAACTTTGAATTTAGGCATTAAACAGATTAAACTTCAGTAATATAATAACAAAATGAGTCACAGCTGCTGAAAGCAAAGGAAACTCACCGTACAGGATGAAGAACCAGTTATTCCCAACTGTCAGCGCCAGTCCAACACGGCGAATGGAATCATATCTAACACTGGTTTCTGCCTCTGTGTGTGTGTGTGTGTGTGTGTGTGTGTGTGTGTGTGTGTGGATGGGTTTGGCAGCCGCCTGGTCAGGCCTGATAGCGCTCAGTCTTGCAGAAGCTCAACTGGGCTTTAGAACAGTGTGGAAACTGTTTCTTCTTCTTCTCCTCCTCATTTGTTGTGTGAGAAACGTTTATTTTTCCAGCTCTGCCTCTCGCCTGAGCTCTGCCTCTCAGCTGTCCCTCCACTCCCTGTTCTGGGTTTCTCTCCTCCTCTTTCGGCCCTTCCCACACTTCTCACTCCGTCATCCACAAATATTTTATATTTCTCTTTATTTTAACATTCTCTGTAAGTTCATGTTTTTCAAACTGTCGTTTATTCATGCAGCTTCATTTCTTTTTTCTCTTTCTGATATTTAATCATTGCTGTTTTCTTTGTCTCTTGTTGCTTTTTTAAGTACTTCTCTCCCATTTTTAGAGGTTTTTTATAGAAAAGTCTCCCACTCTTCCCTTCCTCCACTCTTTTCTTCCCCTTCCCCCCAGCTCCGCTTGGTGAGTATCATGTTTGGTTTTAAACTACAGAACTTGGCTCAGACTCAGACCTCATACATCAGTAATCTGATTGATGGCCATGCATTTCTCCAAATAAATATTGCACCCTGGAAGGAGGGTCACCACCTCCGTGTGTTTGGAAATAACCTAAAACATGTTTAGTCCCTGATTGGGAGGCGTTTGAGTCCAATTATTAAGAACAAAGGAGTTTAATGTTTGTTGGGCATCTAATTATTTGTGTTTCATGCATCGCTTTAATTGCAGTCGTGTTTGTGGTTCACACGGCCATTTTGAAGAAATGTGCAGCCCGTGAGAATGAAGAGAAATATGTGGAGTTGTTAAAAGCTGCCACATCCAGCCCCGTTTCTCTCTTCTGGCTTTTAGAAAACCAGACTTTCAGTCTCTCAAATTTGCAGTTAAATTAAAGCCATTCTGACAGCCTCATTCAGGATGTCTTCGCTCCTGATAGTCCAGTAGATCCGGTTGGATTTGAGACCAAATTTTTAGCTGCACTGAGTCAAACCAACCAAACCCGTTGAAAAACATGTTCCCCTCCTCACCTGTGGGGGCGCTGCACCAAGAACTACTGAAGGAGACGCTGATCACAACCTCCTTCTTCATAAAATGAAAACAGAAATGGAGTGGTGTTAAATGTTAGCGGTTGGAGGATTTCTCAAGCCATTTCTCCCATTAGCATTAGCATTAGCCTAATGAGTCCATTTGGGTTGTATTTACCCAGAATGCCCTGATCTGTAGTCCACTTCTTGCTTTTGGAACTTATGTCTGGTCCGCTTGTCGTTCACATATACATTCAATGTGCACCAGAGTTCACATGGATTTTCTAAGCTGAGCTCCAGCACATTTGGTCAGCTACTTTTAACACTGTATGAGCTGTACAATGGCTGCTGGCAAAGACAAGTGTTTTGTTGTTAAATTACCATCCTGAAGCCACTTACTGGATCCTTATTTGTTGTGCTGGAGGCTCCACTTCTGCTTTTCAAAAATACACCATTGTATAATTACGCATCTGCCAAAACTGAAGAGACTGAAATCTAATTATGTAGGAATAATTGTATGCAATGAATGTAATTAAGATTTTTTGTAGCCCGTAAATCTGTCTAACCTGTTCAAGAAAGTACTGTTGGTCACATTTCGTGTCTTAATGCTGTGAAAATGTGAAATAAAATTTATGGTTTATAAACACAAACATGAAAAAAAAAACAAACACAAAATGCAGCCATTTCTCTATTACAACTCACCGTGATGCACCTTTCATTTTTCACAGGAAGAGATGTTTGTGTGGCGACTGCACTCCTTTGAAACGCCTCTGTGATTTAAACACGTTTTTTCATCTCAACATTAAATCTGCCCACAATGTTACCATGTTTAATGAAACAAAGTGTCACACAGACAAATAAACAGACAAATAAATATAAATATGCAAATCTGCCTGGTCAGTAAGACGCTGACACACACACAGACACACACACACACACACGCACACACACACACACACACACACACACACACACACACACACACACACACACAGACTCGGTATTCACACATGCTGCATCAGCTGGCCCGTTCACAGCCTCACCAACACATGTGAGGCACAGATAAGAGCAAAGAGACGCTGGCATCCTGTTTATGCTGCTCCACTCCCTCTGCACACGCTCGCTCCAGCAGCTGCTGATGATCGGATATACGGCCGTGTTTCTGCTGCGCGTCTGCTGCGACCAGAATGAAGTTTAAAGGGGCAGTATTATGTGTTTTCAGGCACATGGTGCCATTTTACTGCTAAATCGGGTAACTATGTCACCTTCAGTTGTTATAAAAATGCTTTATATCAAATATGACTTTAAAGAAATTTTACTTTGTAATTCAACGCCTTGAAATTGGGCCTCTGTCTCTTTAAAAACTCCTGCTCTTTCTAAAGCCTTTAACGTTTTTACAAGCGTTGCTCTGAGAAGCAGCTCCTAGAATGAGCTCAGCAGATGCACCGGGTGTTTGCTAATTGCTGCTGGCTAGTCTGAAGGAGCTGAGTGGGGAGGAGCTATGTCTTGAAGGCGGGGCTAGATCCAATCAGGTGTTTTGCATAGGTGATTGGTTGCCATGGAGATGGTTAAGGATTTCTCAAACATGCATGAAAGAATCAAGACAACACTCTGGGAAAAACGTCACAACATGACGGAAAGATAAAAAACAAAGAGTTGGTTTTAGATTATACTGCCCTTTAAGATTTTCCACTTGTCAGAAAGAAAGTTTGGGTAAACAACTGGAACTGGTTGTATTCATAAATAACGTTGTTTTTCTCAATAAAGCAGCTTTTTACTCTTAATTTTAAGACAGTTTTTGTGGTAAACTTAAATTTTTATTGGCCACATTATTTTAGTTAAACAAAAATTCTCATGTTCTGTCTTAAAAACTTTTGATAACAACAAAAACCAAAACATTCTGAATCAAAGGTTAAATTTAAAACAATATTAATCAAATGGCTCATTTTATCAGAGTCAAACAAACTTGAACTATGTTTGGTTTCATGTTTTTAGAGCAATTTTACTCATATTATTAAGGCACCATTATTGAAATAAAAATCTTATCCCCCCCTTCCAAATAATCATAATTTCTCTACTTCTTTCTTTTATTTTTCACCTCATATGTCTGAAATAGAGGCTTAAATCAAATTACCTTTAGAAAGAAAAGACACAGGCTGCAAATTTGGTTAAAGCAAAAAATATAAACTTTACAAATTAATCACGCCAAGTCATATTAAGGTAAAAGAATGCAGTAAATGTTTTTGTTGTTGTTGCCATTTTTGATGTAAATATATGTTTTTATGCTTCAGAAACAGAAACATGTTTTCTCTCTGTAGCATGATGCCCTCTGCTGTTAGCTACTAAATGACACACATTTTACTTTGTTTTTCATAAAAAACCAGGAAAATGTTTCAATTTTGTTTCCGTTTTCTGTTTGTTTAGATCAGAAATGAGAGTCAGATTCACCGAGAGGTTTTCTGAAATGAGGCTTCAGTTGTAAATGTCACTACAACCACATGTTTTATTTTTAGACTTTGTTGCTGTAATCACTGCCAGCGATTCCCAACATGGGGGCCCCGGCCCTTTAAAAGGAGCACGAAAAAGCTCAGGGAGGATCCCAGGGTTTGGAGGCAAAGAGAGAAATTTACAAACTAAAGTCCAGGTGAAATTTACTTCGTTGTCATTTATTGTTAAATTATGTGAAAATAATCTGGTGGCAAGATTTGTAAACCTTCATGTTATCCACATTTAGAGATAAAGTTCAGAAATTTTCTGTTCAGAAACCGGACTATTAAGATTGGCCTTTCTAAAATATATTTACTGATTTGAGCTTTAAGACTAGATTTGCCTGATGTAATACGAACAATTTAAATAATTATTATTCTTTTTTATGGCACTAATATTCCTCCGTAATTTGAGGCAGTGTGCTTTAGGAGTCCTGACTTACTGATATTATCTACAGTTTAGTTATTAAAGAAATCACCAGATTTTCATCAAATATTTGCAGCTTTTGGTAGAGAAGATAATTTCCCATCCTGATAGTTTTCTTAATGTTTTTCTGAAGCTATCAGTAAAAATGTCAATAAAACTGAGCAGCTGCTCATTTAACCATCTGATAGTTTTGATTACATGTTGTAAAAGACAGTATTTAATGGGTTACCCATGAATCCTTCTATTTCACCACAGGCTTTTAAAAATCTTAATATTTATGTTAAATGTTAATAATGTTAAGATTCTGTCGTTTCAGGATTCAAACACTGTTTCTAAATGGAAATAAATCCCCAAAACTCAGAAAATTATCCTGAAACTTTTCAAAACAACAATTTGTGGCAAACGATTTCTTTGAGAAATAGTTAATAGTATATTTACTTGTCAGTTGGTACATAAAAAGCAAACACTACAGACTATCAGAGAGCAGCATTGATTGACAAAATAACCAATTAGAGAACAAAAATCAAAAAGAAAACAAAAATAAATGAAATGGAAAAGACCAAACTGTTCAGCATATTCCTCTGAAAAGCATCTGTCTTTCTCTCTCTGCTGTTGTTTTGAGCACGTTTCAATCCCCCTCCACAGCAGCGCCATGGCGACATGCCCAAGACTCGGCGCATCAGCATCCGTTACCGTGGCAACAGCCGTGGACCAGGCCAAGGAGCCGACACGGTTCCCAGAGAGCAGCTGCAGCAGCTGAGCAGCATCTGTCTGCACTGCTTCATGACGAAACATGGCCGCCTTCACTGCCAACCTGCTTGATGAAGAAACACGAGCAAAACTCGTCACGTCATTGTTTTACGGTAAACGGCAGCGATGCAGGTTCACGTCGTCACTGTGGAACCTGCTGTCCTGAAAAACTAAACCAGAGTTTCAGCTGCTGGTTTTCACCTTTTAAGGTGAACCAAACATGTCAAAAAGACTAAATACGTTACATTTTGGGGGATAAATAGAGACATTTACAGAGGAAGCACAATAAATAAAGTTAAACTATTTAATATAATCAATAATCAAAGCAGGGCTGCTATGGATTCATCAATTATTCTGAAGATTGATCGCTTAAAAATGGCCACAATCTGCAGATTTGTCATACAATGTTAGAAATACATTAAAAGATGCAAATAAAGGAATAATTCAGTTCCTTTTTTAAATAATAAAACATTTAATGACGTAAAACCCAACATTGGCCTTCATTTAGTGAAAGAACTTGCATCACTAGATCATTGTTAACTGGTTTATAATTCAAAAAGGTTTTTTTTCCGGAATTCAAACCACATGAATTGAAAACTTACCCAAAACTCACATGCTCTGAATATGTTGCGCTTTTTCACCAAATGGCTTTTTGAGTCTGTATTCTCCAGTTAAAGAGTAATCAATTACTCTTTAATCAATTTAGTTGATTGTTTCAATAAGCAATTAATCACGATTAATATTATTAGTCCTTCAGCCCTTTCATGTGGCCCTAGAGACTCCACTTTATCAATCAAATCAAAGATTCATTTATCTGTTTACTGGAAAATTACATCAACAAAACTCTGCAGTTTTTCATGATTTCTGGATAGAAATTTGCGCAAAATTTTCAGATCCACATATTTTTTTCTCACTATGCAAAGCTGTGAGTTGTTTTTCAAATTTTTTGTAAAAATTGTCAAAATCGTTGTGTTAAAGTGATGCTAACGTTCACCTGCAGGTGGCAGTATTTCGTAATTGTACTGCCGCCTCAGCAAAAGTTTCAAAAGTCAAACATTTTCAATCTCAGAAATTTCAAAGATTTTTTTTTTCTCACATTTTTTTTACTTTTCAAACTTAAAATTGTCTTTTTTTAGATTAATTTCTATTTCTGAAATATCTCACAAATTTTGGCCTTTTCAAACTCAGAAGTTTAATTAAATTTTTTAAATTAATGTAGATGTTTTTTCTATCTAGAATGAGTTTAATATTCTGTTGTTTATATGAGCACAAATATTACAAAATGCCTTGCAAATATCAGACATTTTCTACTGCTAAAACTCACCAAAATATTAAATCCTGGAGGGACTGATCAGTGTGAAAATATGCTCAATATAATTTAACGTTAAGAAGTTCTGATCAAACCTCAGAAACAGTTATTTCCTAAAATTTTAATTGTTTATTGTTGTATTTTATCACAAGCGGCGCTTTGAAAACATTTGTGGTTGTGATGCGTCCCAAATTGAAAATGAGTTTGACTTTCCTGCTGCAGAGAGTAAAAATAAAGTAGGCCACCAGGTTGATGCTCAAAGCTGCAGCAGCCAACTAAAAATACAGCAAACATTTTTAGCATGTGAACATGAGAGCTCGTCTTTACAGGTTTAGCATGTTAGCTAAAGCTGTAGCTACAACTCACAACCTCATGAAGCAGAAAACAGAAACTTTATGGACCCTTTTGCTGGGATCCCTCCATGTTTCCATAGCAATTCCTGTTATTTTGATGATAAGGAACAAATCGAATCATATTTTTACCCTGAAATATGACTCGTTATGCCTGGAAATTAACAAAAGTTCAACCTTTGGAGATGAAGATGCGTTTTTGTAAGATTTAATGAGAAGGTTTTATAATTAATAGCATCCCCCATTTGCATTTTGTGCAAGTTTTGCATAAATATTACACATGTACACACGTTTTAAACATCGTAACAATCACCTAAGGTATTTAAAATAAATGTTGCTTTTTGTTATTTTAATAATCTGGTGTAATGAATCTCAAAGATCTTGTTCAGGCAAAGTTTTTGCAGGTAGTTTGTGACTTTGTAGGAGGAACTTAAATGCAGATTTCTGATCCAAGATAATTCTGAGACTGAACAATGGGATTCAATTGCAGGAAGAAACAGAAGAAAAAGCAACATTTACATGAGATGTTGTATGTTTAAAGTAACAGGTCAAGTCAAAACATAATATGCTTGAACATGAAAAGGACGTCTGCAGATTTTTATTTTCCTCCTTAAATTTCAGCAGCAGCAGCATAAAGGAGCAAATAAGCAGAAATGTCAATGCTATACTTCTCTTTACGCGAGTCATGAGGGACCTCATGATCCGAAGACGCTTCAACTTTTACTTTCTGTTTTCTTTCTGTCCTGATCAGGTCTTGATTGTTTTCTTATATCGTCTGTTTGTTCGGTTATTTTCACTAGATGTGTTTCCATTCACCACATAGCTGCACAATTTGACATTTCCAAAATAAATTTGCTGAGTGGAATCACCTCAATTTAGAAAAAACTCTTGTTTTTTGATACATTTCAGCAATGGAAACTTTTTTGTCGTTTCTTAAAGGGGAATTATTTTGTATTTGTAGGCACATAGCAAAAATCAACTAACTGTGTTATAAAAATGCTTTAAATATCAAATATGACTTAAAAGAAATATAATTTTGCAATTTTAACTCCTTGAAATTGGACCTCTGTCTCTTCAAAAACTCCTGCTCTTACAGGAACACCGCCTTCAGAAAGTCATCACAACATGGCTCCACTGTTGACCCTTTAACATTTTCACCAGCATTTCACTGAAATGATTAGATTCAAAGATCCACCAGGTATTTGCTAATTGCTGCTGGCTAGTCTGAAGGATCTGAGTGGGGAGGAGCTGCACCTCGAAGGTGTGTCTACGTCCACTGAGGTGTTTTGGACAGGAAAACGGCTCAGCTGAATAGTTGCCATGGAGATGAAAGGATTTCTCAAACATGCATTAAACAATCAAGGCAACACTCCAAGTTTGTTTTAGATGACATTATAACATGATGGAAAGACAAAAAAAAGTTGATTTCATGCCATGCTGCCCCTTTAAAGATGTTTAGCCTATTTCTTGTTGTCACACATGTTCATTTTGAAGGGAAAATAATAATAATAATAATAATAATAATAATAATAATAATAATAATAATAATAATAATAATAATAATAATTTTATACCATAGTTAGTAAAATTTACATTTGCACGTCTTTTTACCTCTATTTGGATTTCAACTGCATCTAAAAACAACCCAAGCACTTAAAAAAAACATCAACATTGTCAATATGTTAATGTTTTCTGCTGCCTGAAAAATGAGCCGTTGCCCATCACCTAGCAACCCCAGCAGAATTCCGCCTGTTACCTAGCAACCACAGCAGAGTTCCGCCCGTTACCTAGCAACCACAGCAGAGTTCTGCCCGTTAACTAGCAACCCCAGCAGAGTCTGGGGGAAAAATAACTGGTGTTTTAACTTAAAGCCAGTTTTTTGGGGGGGATAATTTGTCTTTTCATGAATGAAATAATCAGACTACAACATTTTCAGCATTTTTTTTTCCTGATGTTAAAATTTGAAACATACTCTTTTGTCAAAAAACAAAAAAGCCCAGAAGAAGTCGTTATGGTGAGGAAACAATTTTTCACAGTTTAAACATTAGGTTTTAATCTCAAACCTTTAAATGAATGGCAGTGGGGTTTTGTTTTAGGCACCTTTAAAACCACAAAGTAAAAGAAAGGAGGAGGTTTGCTGCTGCATGGTGGATCATTAGCTCAGTAGGTGTTCAGCGCGAGTTCAGACGACTACCACTACAAACACAAACATGCAGAAATAGTTTTATTTGGTTGTTTACATGGACGTCCTGCTGAGTTCTGTGCTGGAGGAGGAGGAAATTCAAAAGGAAACTCTCTGAACTAATCTGGACATTTTTGGGAGTGTGGTGAGCGGAAAAAAAAAAGGAAAAAACGGCGCTGGATCTTCCAGCTCTTTCTGGGCTCAGGGCCAAAACGACTGGAGGAAGGAAGGCGGGAGGCAGAGGAGGAGGGATGAAGAGGAGAGGAAGGAGAAAGCAGACAGGATCTGCAGGGATTGCAGGAGCACATTAACTCTTTCCTGACCAGAACATCTCCTCTTTTTTAGTTTTCTCTCATTTTACGATTAAATTTTCCTTCAATTTGGTGAGTAAACCGTGTCCTGTTTACAAGGAAAACTGTTCTGTTCAGAAACTTTAGTGGAAATCAGAGTTTAGAGTGTGAAATCTGCTAAAAATCTGCAAACACCTGCTGGGTTTTAGCAGCGCTGCAGCAATTATGAGCAACTGTTTGTCCTCAATTTGAGAACAAAGGAAGAGAAGATGGAGATTTTGGACGTAAAAATATGGAGGAACGTTTGACTATTAACTAACCATTATGAACTGTAAAATGTTAGGAAACAAGCAAAAAAATAACTTTGAAAAATGCTGAAAATTGTTCTTTATTAATAACAAATATCAAACAGAAACGTCATCTCAACACTGCAAAAACACAAAATATTACCACAAATTTTTGTTCTATTTTCTAGTACAAATATCTAATTACACTTAAATAAGGCACAACTAACTTATAATTTTCATCAATGTTAATAAATTATTAGTTGAAAACGAGCTCCTATATATTTATGAAAAGTTACTGCTAAGTTAGTTTTGTCTCATTTTAAGTTTACTAAGATATTAGAACAAAATTATTTAGATTTTGTGTTTTTTGCAATGAACCCAGTGACCAACTGCAAAATCAAAACAAAATCTTCCCAAATATTTTTGGTCTGGTTTCTAATGCAAATATTACACTCAAATAAGACAAAACTAACTTATTAGTAACTTTCAGCAAGAAAGAGGATTTTGTTTTAAGGCAAAAATGTCTTAATATTAATTTTTTTATTATTAATAATAATTCACTTACAAGACATTTTTCTCATATTCTAAGTGAAAAAAATCTTCCAGTTGACATTCAAAAAATCCGGGACTGGTTCAAAACCTTCTGGGGCCTCAGAGAGTTTCATTTGTGGGCCCCCCACTCCAACATGGCAACGTCAGATTCTTCATCATTCCTAAGCTACTTTATGCAGCAAGTGTAAGGTTGAAGACAAACTGCTGTTTTAATTATTTGTCATTATTTATTTAAATCAAAGAGATTTCTAAAAACAAAAACAATAAGTCACCAATAGGACAAGAGAAATTGTGAATGCATAACCAAGAACAAAATAATTATTTTGTCTGTCAACATTTATTTACTCCTATTCTTTATCTCAGATGAATAAAACAGATCAATTATCCACTCAATACTTATCACAGATCTGTGATTAAAAAACATGTAAACCAACAGTTATTTATTTTACATAAAACAAAATGATTACAAGTGGTCTCAAATAACAGGACAAGAGAATTTACTGATCCATAATAATCAGCCGATAAACAATAGATCAACAGTCAACAAGATCAATAGCTTATATTTTCCCAATAGTTGCAACAGCAGGAAGAATTGAATCGATTATGAACCAACAATAAAAAAATAACAAATTGTTTTTCCATGTTTAATATTAGTTGGTTGATACATTATTTTAAATGTATACATGTATTTTATCATACTAGCCTGATGCTCTTGGGGGCCCTCTGGTGGAGTGGAGGTCCTTTGCAGCCACTTTAACTTAGTTTTGTCTTATTTTTAGTTAACTAAGATTTTTGCATTAAACTGGACCAAAATTCTTTCTGATAAGATTTTGTTTTTGCAGTGCATGTCCTGGGATTTCATCTTCAAATATCACAGTTTGGTAACTCGTTGGTATTTTCCCACAGTATTTTGCAATAAATTAGATCAGGACAACTAACAAAAAAAAACACAGTTTCTTAATTTGCTTTTCAAACAATAAATTTGGAGTTTAAATCCATGTTTAATCACAAGTAGTTTTTTTTTTCCTTTCCTGCATGTTGCAGCTTTTCCGTCTTCATCCGGAAGAGACCCAAAACGCTGAAAGTCGGGTAAACATCTCCAATGGCCGCCATGCTAATTATGTATGCAGGGACGGCGTCTGCAGGAATCATTTGCTGCACTGTGACTGCAGCAGCGTTACTGTGAGTCAAAGCTCAGCTTCACATTTAACTTTCACTGTTTTTATCTAATATTCTGTCTGCAGTGATTCAGTTTCTCCCTCTGAAATCCTTCCACCCATGAAATTCATTCATTGATCTCTGTGGTTGTGTTTGATTCTCCAGTGGAAGTTTGTTTTAAAATGTGTTTTCTGCAAAAGATAATCTGCTGCACTGGAAAAATGTACTGACATTTATTCAGCTGGAACATGTAGATATTTAAATGATAAAAAGCATGTTTACTAACATTGCACAGAAAACCAAGAAAATAAAGCAAATGCAGAATAGTAATAATAGCAAACCAAAAGTAAAAAACAAACAAACATTTACTTAAAATTTTTGGAAAAACCAGTGAAATAACTGAAACGTATGTCATCAATTGCAAAACTACAACAAAATTTTTTTTAGTTAATATGAATAACTGCAGCTTCACATTAACAAGAGAAATTAAAGGGACAGAATCATGTAAAACTGTTACAATGTTGTTCCTTCATCAAAAAATTACCTTTTGCTGCTTTTTTTGATTATTTCCAGAAATTTCTAATCTCCATGGAAACCATCAACAGTAAAATGCCTGAGTGGACCTAGAGCCGCCTTCACAGCCCAGCTCCTCCGCCACAGAGCTCCTACAGACTAGTCAGCAGCAATTAGCAAACTGCTGAGTTCATTATAGGAGCTTCTTCTCAGTGCAAAGCTGGTAAAACGTTGTTAAAGGGTTAACAGAGGAGCCATGTTGGGATGAGTTCCTGAAGGCAGAGCTTCATAAAGAGCAGGAGTTTTAAAGAGACAGAGGCCCAATTTCAAGGCGTTAAATTAAGAAGCATTTTTATAACAACTGAATGCAACAGTTACCTGATTATGTGCCTGGAAAATGAGTAACTGCTCCTTTAAGTAAATATAACAAACTATAAACAGTGAAAAAAATCACATAAAAAATTTATGTTACTGAAATTCTCAGTAGATGTTACTGATAGAAAGAAGGTCGAGCAATATAAATAGTTAATTCTGTTTAGTCGAGAAATTGTTTTCTCCACTCATTTGTTGCTGTATTATTAAGTTAAACACTGCTGTTGACCGTTGGTGGTTACCGTAGCAACCGCCGGTAACAGACAGCTTTTTTCTGTTGCTGTGTTTAACTGCATATATTTTAGGACTTTATTTTCAGACCTAAAACTTCAAATGAAACAATAAAATTCAGAGATCTGGAGCGTCTTGAGATTCATGGACAGAGCAAACATTTGATTAACTTTGGGGCAATAAATCAATACCAGGAGACACAGGATCAATATCAGATAATATGTGGCAGCCATGTTGGATTTTGATGCAAAGGTTGGTCATAGAAATCCAACTTTGACACTTAGAATTTGTATGATTTTCTGTCAAGAAATGTAAAAATGCAAAACCAACGCATGAAGGCTGATTTTTATGTTGTTAATGACAGAATAAGAAGCGATTGGAGAATATTTGCTTTGCAGGTGAAACTGACAGAGACAAAGAAATGTTTTCCTGTAATCAGGCACCTACAGACAGAACATTGTAGGTTGAAAAAAACTTTAAATTTCTGCTGAAAAGTGGCAATAGGGCCACCATACTTATAACACAGAAGAAAAAAAGTTTTTTTATTTGCAAAAGAATTTCAGAAATTTTTAGACTGAGCTAAAAAAGCACTAGCACAAAGTTCTACAAAAAATAAAAAATAAAATTGGGAGATTCTCTGAGCTCAAAATGTTTTACGTTTTCCAGAAATTTCCAAGATTAATCACATTTACAATTTGTGAACTTCAAGAGAAAGAGTAATCAAAAATATTTTTTTTTCCCTTCACAAATTTATGACTTTTGGAGCTCAGAAATGATTTTCCTAGGAAATTTGATATTCATTAATCTTGAATTTTGTTTTTCCGAAAATGCACATCTTTCTGAACTCTTAAGAAACTCCCAACATTTTTCTAGAAACTTTGTAAATTTAAATTTTTCTATTTCAACTCAAAGAATCTCAAAGTTTTCTCTGAAACATTTCTGAGATTCGTTTTCTAAAAATTTCAGAATTTTTTTTATTAACAAATTTACAACTTGCTCAGCTCATTCTTGTTTTTTTTCTAAAATTTCTGAGATTAATCTCAAAGTTTCATTTTTTCTCAAACATTTTCAATTATTATAGTTGAGAAATTTCAAAGTTTTCCCCAGAAAATTTCTGATTCATTAGTGTTACAATTTTGACTTGTTTTTTTCTTGCATTCGTGACTTTTTGAGCTCAGAGAATCTCCAAGTTTTTCTTTAAAGTTTCTAAGATTAAACTTTTTTTTTATTTTTTTAGATATTTTCTAGAATTTCTTTCTGGAAAATTTCAGAATTTAATCTCAAAATTTCCCAGTTTTTTCTTGCACATTTACATCTTGAGCTCAGACTCCAACTTTTTTTTCTTTTTTAGAAAATATCTGACCCTGATCTAGAAACCTGTGAGTTTTTGGCGGAAGTTTGCTCCATTTTCCTACCTACATCCACCGCAAGCCGGAGCACCGACTTCCAGCGGCTTCAGCCCCGCAGCCAGGCTCAGCATCCGGGAAGCGGAACCCGGAATGCCGCTCTGCTTTGCTTCCCTTCCGCCCTTCAGACCCGGCAATGATGGAGCAGCAAACAGCGACATGATTGGTGGATGCAGCAGGCAGCGGCGGAGAAATGCAAACCCCTCGGCTTTGTTGCATTAGAGGGGGAAACGCCGGATCCTGCGGTGGGAAGCGAACTGGATCCTCCCGCAGCTCTGCGGTAAGAACAAAACCCAGACACACAGCAATGCGATTCAGTGAGAAGGGTGGAAAAAAGGAAAAAAGAAACAGCCCGGGGGTGCCGCGATAGCTCTCAGACAAACCCGGCTCGGCTTGCTTTGCGTGACAGCTGCGAGACCAATGGAAACATGCGGGAAGCCAGCTGCGCTAAAGGCTGCAGCCAATGGAAAATGTGAGATCCGGAGAGCCGAGGTTAGGCTGGCTGCAGCAGCCAAACTTCCCAGTGAAATTTAAAAAAAGGCTGTTTGTGTTTTGGCTGCTGCAGAGGCCATTTTAGGTAAGAACCGTCCTCTAAGTTGGGGATGCGGGGGGATGATGTTTGCGGGAGCTGGAGCCCCGCATCCAGGCTGAACGCGGTGCGGGCTGCTGGAGGCTTTATGTGGATTAAATAGATATTCCACTCCTCTTTTCTCCCTCCCTCCCCATCCCTCTCTCCCTCCCCATCCCTCCCTCTCCGTTGCGTGCTAATTTTTTATGCATTTTTCTAAACTGTCATGGCGATTTTGTGTCCTTGGAAATAAAAAAAGCAGCGGGCGCCTCTTTCCCTTCGCTTCTCGGGCTCGCCGGGTTGAGACTGCGGCCGGGAGTCCGGAGCAGGTGAGCTGTCCGCCGGGGGGAGAGGCTTTTCTCTCCCCGGGAAGACGGAGTTTTTAGCGGCTGTCCACACGTGTAAAGGAGACAGGCGGCTGCTGGGATGTATTTACAGCAGCGATGCAGTGACATTACAGAAGCTAGCTGTGAGCTAGCTGCGGGGGCTAACACCAAACAGGACTCTCGGTCTCCGTTTCCCCTTCCTCCCGGTTTTATCCACTGCTTCTCCGTCCCGGTTTTCGGTTCTCCTCACCGCCAACTTCTCTCCCCATCCTTAGCCAGCTCTCCCAACTTGTGGCAGCTAGCCGCGTTAGCCCCCGCAGCTGCTAGCCTTCGTTAAAAAGGGGTTTGCGGACGGCTAGGCTCTTATTAGCCTCTTAGCCTCCTGACTCATTACAGCAGCCAGGTGTTCGGGAGAGCTCACGCACACCTGACCAGGTGTTGGAGACAAAGGATGGCAGCTGAATGCTAACACACCTCACTCCCGTCTCAATGCGTGCAGGCAGGCATATTTATGTTATGTTACATGCTTTTGTATGTTATCCAGTTTTTATTTTCTATTGTGCATAGAGAAAAAAGCTGGTTTTCTATTTGAAAATTTGGGCCGATGTTTGTATCACTGTTATGGACATGGCTGGAAAAACGTGTCATGATCTAAGCATTTCATATCACTGGATATCAATAATTACTGATGAGTTTTTTTGGTATTAAATGTGTAAATGCTGCCAAATCAGTGGCATAACCTTTCCTGTTTAGTCACAGTTTTCACTCCAATCCATTGTTAACCAGTTAGTGGCAAAACCTCAAACTGCTGCTGAGCAAGTTACTCAACAGGTTGTTGCCAGGTAACCAGAGTGAGTGAGTTGCCAGGTAACTGAAGAGAGAGTGAGTTGATGCCCCTTAGCTTGTGAGCAGCTTGTCTTTCCTTTGCCTACATTTGCCTATATTTCCCAGAATGCTTTGCGGGTCTGGATCAGGATTGTATCTATTGATAAATATCAATAAATACAATTTTAATAGATACAATATTAAAATTGTATCTATTGATATTTACCATGTGTCTATTGCGATTTATATTATTATTGATTTATTGCCCAGACCTACTCATAACTGATATTTATCTACATATTGTGCTAACCTTTTGACAACTTAGAAAAAAATGTCTACACCGCTCACTTCTCCTGTTCTTCAGGTAAACTACCCACAATCCTCTGCTCCATCACTACCACTGTCACATGACAATTGGCAACTTCCTTGCTCCACCTCCAGAAACAAACGGCAACAAGTTGGAAATAAACGTTGGAAATCTAATATTGGCCGATAACAATGTTGATGCCGATATCTTGTATCATATTTTCTAGATATTGTCTGTTTTAAATCCAACAAAAAAAGAAGTATTCTCAATTCTTCCGCACTCTAGTTGTATCCTTCATGGCTTCTAAGCATGAAGCTATTATACAAAATACGTTTTTGTATTATGGCTGTCAAAATAAGCTTTAAATTAATTGATCACATAATAAATTAAAACCAATAATTTCCATTTCCATGATGTATCGTTTTTCTCTCCTTCTTCTAGAAACTGGTTGACAAAAGCCTCCACTATATTGTTTTGGTCTTAAATCATCCTTTTTTGTGCTTAGACAGACTTCATAATTCATTGTACTTGTTGCTTATTTATTTTGTATGTTTATGTCTTCCAGTTCCAATGTTAAATGTACATTATCCACCAAAAATCATAAACAAAACAAGAAGCAACTTGTTTCTTCTTAGGACTGAAGGGCGTCCCCACAGCATGGTGCTTCCACCACCCTCTTGTTTTTTTCTTGCAGTTAGCATGGCACATTCAGGGCGTTTTCCGCCACTGCTTGTGAGCGGTGGAAAACTTGAGGCTTGTGGCAGACAGTTGTTTTTAATCATGCAAATCGTTCACAGAAGCCAGGTTTGTGGAGTGCATGAGTAATAGTTGTCCTTCCAACAGATTTTCCCTCAGGAGCTGGAACAGTGATGTTTATTTATTTGTTTATTTATTGTCAATAGGCTGGAAACTGTGTTTTCAGAATCACCTTTATAAAAGTCACAAAAATTTTGATTAGAATTACATATATAAGTTTATAGGAAATAAAGTGCAGAATTTCTATAAAATTTCCCCCCAAATATCAACATCACATCAAAGGAAATATATCTATGCATTTAATTGCAAAAAAGTAGTTTTTCTCTAGTTTAAAATCTAAAAATAAATAAAATTAACTAATTTTTTTACTAGACATTAATGGTGGGTGCTTATCATTTATTATTTATAGTGGAAAAATTCCTTATGTTAAGAATTTAAAATTATCGTCACAATAAATTTCATATAATCAAAAAACTTATTAAAATGTAATTTTTACTCCAGTTTTTTTTCTTCACAAAAGCATCAATGAATTTCAGTAAATTCAAAAATGTAATTATTACTATTTTTAATACTTGTCCAGTGTGAAACTTGTAAATAGAAATAAATTTAGCATTTATGTGCAGTTTAGTGATATAAATCACACTTCTTTAAGGGTCCTGAAGAAACTTATTTTATTTTAAACAGGAATGTGTTTCAAGAGCAGCATTTACATTTGTGGCGCTATGAATGCTGCGACATGCGGTTCCCTAAATAGTTTTATTGTTATCACACTAGGAATACAAAATATCGGGATAAAATTCTAATTCCATGTCGCCTACCCCTACTAGACGTTTTTAAAAAAAATTATAAGCAGTGTTTTCACAAATTGTTTAACATTTTTGGCTCTAAATTAGTTTTATTTGGCTGGATTGAGGGTAAAACTGGCTTTTTTCACTTTAAAAGTTGCAGACCTATGGCCTAGTCAAAGGCTGGCTTGCTTGAGGAAGTGTGAATGAATAATTAAATTCTGGTTCACCTAAAAACTTCAGTCTCTTTTTGATTAAAGTGAACTCTGGTGCCGTTTGAATGGATATGTGAACAGTAAGTGGACTGGAGATCACTCCAAAAGCAGAAAGTGGACTACAACACAGGGCATTCTGGGTAAATATAACCAAAACAAATGTGCTACACTAGCAATAGCTTTTACCAGAGACATAAGAGAAATGCTGCAGCTGCTAAAATCTGATGCTACTCCATTTTTGTTTACATTTTGTAAAGAAGGAAGTTGCGCTCGTCGTCTTCTTCAGAGGTTTTTGTGTTGGTTCCTTTAGTGATTCTTGTTGCAGCGCCACCACAGGCGAGGAGGGGAACAGGTTTTCCAAAGGTTTGGTTGGTTTGACTGGTTTTCACAGCAGCTGGAAATGTAACAAATGTTTCAATTTTAGAGCTGAATTGATCAGAATATACCACGCTACTAGGTGGGAAAACAACCTTGAAGACAAATTAAAATCTTCCTGAAATGGAACACAAAGTATTTTTCTTTCATTACCCACCTTTTCTGTTTTCATTGTAATTTAATGGTAAATAGAACCATGCTTTTTGTTCATTTTTAAGGAAACTAGGATCACAAATGCTTACACTTAATGCAACAAATGTTTATGAAGAAAGAAAGAGTGACCCAAATTCAGTTCCTGTTGCTCAAGTGTTGAAGACAAAAATGTGTACGCCTCTTTTTGAACTAGGCTTCTTTTCCCCAAATGGATCTAATTTAGAGATCCCATTTCTACACCAATCAGACGACAAATCACAATAAATACTGTAGCATTTTTAATAAGACTTATTTTAATATGTAATTTGGAAACTTGTAGACTTTGTTTAAATCAAGCTTGTAAATGTAATCATGTTTTTAAAAAGCGCTGAGTTCATTGATGTGAGAAGGGTTAGGGTTGAACTGTTGAACAGTTTTCAACAGAAAGTGTAAGGATTAGCAGATGTTCTCTGTTTCTGAATCACACGTGTCTGTAATATTTATCAGATTTTTACCAAAGTCAGAGCAAAAGTGCATCTTTATTAGGCCTGAGCAGCCTAGCATTAGCAGTCCAATGCCTCGCACTAGTGGCAGCTCTGCCTTTTCCATTAAATAAGCAGTTTATCCTTTTATTTATTAGCCATGTTTAGTATACTTAATGGAGCAAGTCATAGTAAGACGACATGCTAGTGATACCCCACATGTCACTGACAGCGTTTAGGCTAATATTAGCATTTTGGATAATTTTAGCTTCTACACTAATGTTTGAACACTGAACATTGAGTTCATGTTGGTCAACAAAATACTGATACCTCCAATGCTATTAACTGCGTTGTAGCTTATTTTAGCATTGATGCTAAGTTTTAGCACTAGAACGCTGGGTTCCAACCGACGGTCACACTTTGGCAGGCCCAGGGCCGGCACAAGCAAACTAAGCAGCCGCTTGGAGTCCCAGAGCCACTAAGGGGCCCCTCAGTGGAGCTGATATTTTATTTATTTTTAGTAATAATTTCTATGTCATTATAATATCAAAAACACACAATTTCACTATGAAGTGATTTGTTTTTACAATGATGTATATTTGATTATGTTTATAGAAATTATTACTTTATTGATAAAAAGGAAATAAATAAATTGCTCTTGGGGGCCCCTGGTGGTCGCGGTAGGTACTGCATGCTTCGGTATCATGAGCTGCATCCAAACATTAAAGCTCCGGTCAGAAGCTAAATTAGCAAAACAATGTCTCAGAAAAGGACTTATGCTTCAGGGAGGGAGAAAAGAAAGAAGCCGAGATAAAAGTTTGTTTTAATGAGCCTTGGTAATGTAATGTAAATGATTTGTAAAGCTGCTAATAGAAAATTAGCTTGATAGCGACTTTGAACGGTCCAGGTCAACAGCCAAACATTTATTCTCGGGTCTTTGTGTTTGTATGAAACTGAGTTTAAAGTTTCAGTTGATTCTCATGGTGGCTCTGTATATTTCTGAGGTGTTTCATAACGTTTGATAACAATAATTAAAACTTCTCAATGTTTGACATCGTCTAGCAAAATGTTCTTACATCAGACTGCATGGCTGCTACATGATGAGCTGCTGTATGCTGTAGATGGAGCCATGATGTTTGCTGCTGATCATTTTGTGGCTAAAGCAAATATTATTTATACATCAACTTCTCAGTTCTGTTAAAATTATTTGAAGACCCAGAATCAACCCGGTACCGGTACCGATCCACATTTTCATGGGAGAAAGACTCACCTGCTATAAGTTACATCTTTAGCTATTGGAGTAACGCTAAAGAGAAATTTATTTAATCAAAGAACGTCATGAATGTGTGTGTAGAGCTGCACCGATTGCAGTTTTCTGGCCGATCCCTGGTTACCGATCTTTAAAAAGCCTGACCTGCTGTTTTTAATTTTGGCTGATATTAATTTTTTTTGTCTGAAATGTCACTAAATGTAGCAAGAAAGTCACTGAGTTGCTAACAGTGAATGTTAATTATAAACGTCCAGACCTGACCTGGTGGGCCGGTCTGTCAGTCAGACCTTCACTGCAGAGCAGAAAAGGACAGAGGCTGATTTATAAACCTTTACTGACGAAGATGAGATTCTGGGATAAGATGAGCTTCACATGTAAGTATCAGCAGATCACGATCCCCCAAAACTAAGGAAAAACTTTCCCCAGAAATCAACTGGTTGATAAATCAGTTGGCCAACAAATGTATATTATTATTCATGTATATGATGTAAACAGCGCTGCCAGAGATGCAGTAAGTTTACAGCAGGTGTGTGAAAGATCTAATGATCGGGCTGCTGATTGCAGCCGGTCCACATCGTTAGCAGAACTAGAGGCCCCAAAACCACATTTCACCCTTTAAATTTCTTCAGAAATGTTTTAGTTTGTAATTGTGCAGAGCGGCGAGGAGACGCTGGGGAACCGTATCTGATGGCGAAACTCAAATCGTCTTAACACCAGTATTATCGATGGTTTCTTTTTCTGTGGATTGGAGGAAGCAGATATGTTTCGTCTCATACTATGCATGAGCAAAGAATTCTCTGACAGAAAATATCCATTTATTCTGTTTACGAGATAACGGACACTGGTACGATTCAGAACCATACTAGCCATCCGTCCCGTAAAATACAGACCCGTATTTGGCTGTTAAAAGTTGGCTCCATATTGAACCCATTTGTTCCTTATTTGTATAAATGTCTGATGCACACGCCTATCACACACGTATCAACACTAAATGTAACAATAATGACCTCAATAAAACACAGAAAAGGCTGAGGTCAGTAAAATTTGACTGCAAGATATTTTAAATATCCAAAATAAAATTATAAATGATTCTGAAATAAAAAACAGAGATTACAGGAACCATAACTAACATGGATTATGAAGCCTCTGTAAACAAAATTAGCCTTCAAAAAAATTAATCAGAATAAAAATACTGAGCTAATTTTAATTTATTGTGATTCATTTTGATGAATAAAGATGTTTCTGCTTTGCTTAAAAAGCATAAGATGCAAAAAAAAAAAAAAAAAAAAAAAAATTTCCTTGACTTTCAGTGTAATAACTTAAATAAATAAAAAAAATCCCACTGGTTTTATCACTTTCCACTGAATCACAGTTAAAGCTGCAACTTTTTTATAAGTAACTTTCATAAAAAAGTAAAAAATATATTTTATACTGTTACAGTTTATGAGACAGAAAATCTGTGGAAAGATAAATTTCCTGCTCCGCTCCCAACTAAAAACAACCAATCAGAGCCCAGAGGCAGATCTTGGCGCTATCAATCACTGTCGTGTATGTGCTTCTAAATGTGCTTATGGTGGAGAAACAACTTAAACTGTTTATCTGCCGTCATCAGAGGATGTCTTTCAACAATAGGAAATGAGACAAAACATTTTAGTATGTAGGAGATATGAGGTAGAAATGAGATTGTCAGAGGAATTTGGGAGAAATAAAGACGAGTTTAAATTATTAAATTACAGGTAAATTCAGAGAGTTAAAGTGTAATAAAGTTATTTATTTTTCTGAAAACACAGTCGTTTGACCAAATACGATAAAACCTGTATAAAATAAAACAGACATTTTGAGGCACACTCCATACCAGTAGGTGGCGGTAATGCACATGTAACGTTTCTTGCCAACAGCCAGTAAAAATAAGCAAGAAGAAGAAACTTGCGTTTCTTATTTAATGAATTATGAAATGGCTGTTTTTCAGACGTTGGCCAATATTGACAAAGTTTTGTGCAGAATAGTGATGAAACACAGTGGCTGAAACGGACCGGCCCAGTTGACACCGTAGTTAGTGGCCAAATGTTTGTGCGGTTTGTTTCTCCCCTGCAAAGCTTCTGTTTGTTTGCATGGTGTTAAAATGCAGCAGTGCATTTTAGCAGTGGTCACAACATACAGAGGTGACAGAATGTGGTGCAACACCGGCTTGTCTCCAGGATCTGGTTTTAATTTGAGCCAGTTGAGTCACCGTTCTCTCCTGCTGGTTCAGGTCCATCCACAGGTTAGATTGTTTTATGGGTCAGGGTAAGCCAGTGGTTCCCAAAGTGTGGGGCACAGCCCTCGGGGGGGACGCAGTGCCACTGCAGTGGGGATACGGGAAGCGGTATGGATGAAAAAAACAAAACTGTTACACAGCTAAAGTGTTTGACTAAAAAGATGGTTTGTTTTGTTGCAACGTGAGGTGTGAAATAAAACAAAATATTTATGTTGAACGATGTGCCCAGTTAATTTTGTTTTTCTCTTTGGGGGGGATTTAGTAGTAATCCATAGGGGGGCCCAGAAAATCTTCGGGAACCTCTGGGCTAAACAATGGAGCAGATTACAAACCAATCAGGAGCTCAGTTTTCAACAACGTGGATTTAAAGGCGGCCGACTCTGCAAAATTAATATTTTACAGTATTTTGTACTCAGGTTTATTTCACATTTATAAATGTTTGTTGTTTTTAATTAATCTAACCCGGCTTGCTGTATTTCTCCCTCTCAGATGGTTTCTTAATGTTCAATAATCAGATTTATCTGTTTCTGTTACAGATGCTGTGAACGGATAGAAGATGAAAATCCTCAAGAAGGACAAGCAGCAGGTTTGTATTTCCACTTTAACCTCCAGTTTGATACGAATGATCAGGTAAATCTCACACATATTCCGTTTAATCCAGTTTAACGCTCAGTTAACCCTGGATTAACTCATTGTTAATCCAGGGTTAACTATTTGCTGTGTGAGTTTTTCTAACTAATTCCTAAAGCGGATTATGGGAAATCATATGAGGGATGTTTTCAGCTTGGCGTTGTTTGGATCCATCAGCCTCAATGTTTTTTGGATATTTTGATAGTTGCTCTGCTTTGAGTGATGCTTGTTTATAATCATGAGTCAGGCTGAGCTGAAAGATGAGTCAGCGTTTTTAGTGGGTTTTCTGGAGATGATGCTGCTGTTTCTTTAGCCAGCAGAGTCATACTAATCTTTATTTAATGCTTTTACCGACCTGGTTATTATTTTATTTACTCATAATTATTTTTAAGACATTCAAAGAGGTTGCAGGCTTGTGCATTACTACAGAGAAGCAAAACGTATTAAAAAATAAGAAAACAAATGATAATTTATACGATTATCTACAAAGTTAATTGTGCTAACCTTAAAACACTAAACTGGCATTGTAGTTAGCAGAAGCTAATGCTAAAGGATTAACGTCAATTCAAATTTACATTAACATTATAGTTTATGTACGGGTTATTTATTTATTTTTTTTTTACAATTTTCTCCATTATCATTAAATATTAGTAAATTAGAAAAGAATTAAATGCATTTACTGTGTGCAGTTTAGTGGTATAAATGACCCTTTTTTAAGTAATTGGCTTTCTGAAGAAACTTATTCCAAATGGGAATATTGTCCAAAACTTTATGCCATGGATTCACAGACATTCACAGTTAACATGGTACCACTTTAGAAAAAGGTTCCCATCATAATTAATTTATGGAAATGTCATCCATTCATCTATTAATACTTAATATAGCATCAATAATTGTTTATTAAGTCTTAATAAATCAATAACTTTAGATAAAATATATAGCAGATATATATAATATATAACATATAAATATATGATATATAAATATATAACAGACTAGTTTCAATAAGAAACAGGCAGATTTTCTCTCCTTGCACAATAAACAGTTATTAATGAGTTATAATGTACTTAGAGTGGAGTTAACATCTGTGAACTACTTTTTAACCATTTCAACATAAAGTGGCACCAAAAAAGTAAGAAATGTTTGTTTTTTTAAAATCATTTTTATTGTTATCAGAAAAGTACCACAAAAAGTTGGGTTAAAATTAAACATTCATATTGCCCACTTCTAGTTTGCAGGATTTTCAGTTAATTATTCTACAAAACTGTAAATCTGAGCAAAAAATATTAAAATCAAACTCAAAGTTTTCAGTTCTGATTTTTGATCCTTGAACTGAAATTGAAGATGTGAAAAACGAAACCTTTTTGTTCTTTTTTTTAACAGATTCAACAGATAACAGTTTCTGGAAAAAAACCCAAAATTTTTTCATTCTTTGATTGGTTGAAAACAGACGGATTGATTTGTTTTTGTTTCTCTGTTTGTGTCCAGCGCTGTTGAGTTTTTACAATGCAAATCTGATCAGACTTTAGCTGGCGTCTCGTTTTGTGTTTGCACCGTTTGTTCAGTTGTTTATCTACCTGCAGCATCTTCAAACGGAGCGCTTATGTCATCGCCGCACAGCGATCTGAGCGTGGAAACGTGCAGAGACGACCGCCGCTCAAAACAAACAAAGTTAATGTTTTTATGGCTCCTTTCGCAGCAGGTCTGTTTGTTCAAGCAGAAGCCGCTGAATTCAGCTGTTACTTGGCTAACATGTTTGAAGCCTCTGGTCGTTAGTTTATATTCTTTGTTGTATTCTTTAAGTATTTAGTTAATTTGTGGCCCTGGGACTGATGATAATGCTGCCCCAAACTGCAGCTCAAGAACAAGTTTATCCTAAGAAAATAATCAGTATTCACTGAAAACTTACTTTTCAAGCCATTTCATTAAACTTGGCTTGGAAGAAAGTGACCCAACTGCTGTTCTTATACTGAGAATAAATTTATTCATTCAAAAACCATATGCCTTTCTTTTAATACAGCCAACATGCAAAATTCTTTTCTAGTTTTCGATTTTCATTGTTTATTTGAATTGTTATAAGTTTTCATACACCAGTAAGAGTCATGGTAAATACGGGTTGTGCAGGTTTTACCCAGAATACCCTGCACTGTAGTCTACTTCCTGCTTTTGGTGCAGTTTCGGATCCGGTTGGCGTTCACATATGCATTCGAACCGAACCAGAGTTCACTTCAACCGAACTGAGACCGAGGTTTGGAGGCAGACAGATTTAGCTTTTTGTCTGGTTTTGCATTCACACCTGTGAATGCAGCTTTAAACGGTGATTTAATACAAACATCTGATGTGTTATTGTTGTTATGATTCTGTGTTTGTTTTTCTATGTTTAAAAAAAAAAACTAAATGAAATGAACGCCTGAATGTAATGAAAAGTGCAACGTTTTGGTTTCATTTCCTGTGAGAAAACTTTCAGTCAGGAGGAGGTCAGAAGTGTTTCCTGTGTTCACAGATTAATTCAGTAATTCATTAATTCAGCTTTCTGTAGCGACTGTGAAAGGAGGTTTCAGCATCGATGGAACTGCAGTGTTCATGGTCTGATTGTGAAGGAGAGACGGACTGTGTGCGTGTGTGTGTGTGTGTGCGCGTGTGTGTGCGCGTGTGTGTGTGTGTGTGTTTGGTGCTTTGTGAGGCAGGATTATTGATTCATAGCCGATGTGATTGCGGGCAGCCCCTCTCAGTCGTGTTTGCTCGACTTCTCCTGTCTGTCAGGCCCAACGCTGCAGCTCATCACCGCAGCCTGTCTGGAGGTTTAACTGTGAAACCTGGGCAAAGAAAACCAAAAAAAAAAAAAAAACCCAAGAATTTCAAGTCAATATTTCCGATCAGAGCTTAAAATGTAGATTTCTGCAAGATTTACAGTGAGGTATTAGAGACACTGTAGATAGAAAAACAGGAGGCAGTTTCTGCCAAAAACCTCAGAAATTTTTAGATTAATCTCAAAATTTATAGAAAGAAACACGGAAATTTCTCAGTTGCAAAAGTCAAACATTTGTGAGAAAAAATTCTGAAAATCTTGAGTCGGGAACTCAAAATTTTGCCAGAAAAAAAAATTGAACTTGAGATTAATCTCAGACATTTTCTAGAAAAACCAACTTTTGAATCTAGAGTTTTTAGTGGAAATGTTTTTTTTTCTCTGTCATTGTAATTTGCAGAGTAAATAGCAGAATCATTTTCCTCTGGTGTCTTTGGTCACCAGGTCTGACCTGAGTTGACCTGAGTTGAGTCAGACTCTCACTCGGTGATTTGGTTGTTTTCTTGGAGAAATCCATTCTGACCTCTGGAGATTCGCCCTTTGACCTCTTCTCAGCCGAGGCAAAGAAGAAGAGAAGTGGTTGTTTGGCTTGTATTGCTTTGTGGAGGCTTGTTTTTGCTGAAGGAAGCTGGATTAGAGCAGCGCACGCCTCGACACGTCCAACAGAACGACACTTTGTCCTGTCCTAGTTTTACACACAATCTGAAAAACGACCTTCAGAGTTTTTCTGAAACGTTGAATAACTTTTTTCCTGAACGCTCGTCTTCAACAGCAAGAAGAATTGTTAATATCAACATATTATCAAACAAAATCAAATCTTCTTGAAAATAATGGCCGAAAGGAAAGGAGTTTTGATTATGTTCCATCTATCGCATCTAGATCAGAGATGTTTAAAGTGTGGTCCAAAATAGAAAACAATCACAAAAATGTGATATGGCAACATCCCAAAGCTTCTTATGTTTTGAATCTTTAATGATGTAAAGTTTCATAAAGGTGTTAACGGCTTCCTGCCATTTCCTGTTGGACTTTTTAAGCATCACTGCTTCTACTAAACAGCTTTTAAATCTGAGGTTGTTGGCACATTAAAAGTATTCAGACGATTAATCAATTTATTCTCATGATTAATCGATTAGTCAGATAATTAATCAGTTATTTTGACGATTAATTAATTTATTCGGACAATTAATCACCTGTCTCATGATTAATTGACTTAAAAAATGGCACATTGTGCAGATTTTCATTGAATCGCTTAGTTTATTTTATACAATATCGGAAATGCATAAGAAAATCAAAAAACAAATAATAAATTTTCTTTGTTAAATAAAAAAATATAAGATTTTTAAAATGATTATTACTGAATTTGAAACAGGTGTAGCTAAAATGAGGAGATTTAGGGAGAACATATTTATAGACCAACAATATTTTTCACCTTCAATAAAAGATTTTTATATTTTTTGTAAATTAATAACTGATATCAGTGTGTTAGAGTTTATATACTCCAATTAAGGATTATGTGATTCCTAAATTAGTTGACTATTTAAATAAATGATTAATCACGATTAAACCGATTAATTGTTTCTGCTGTGTTTTATGTACATGTATATAAATATACATATGGTGAATTTTCTTCCCTAACTGTACCTCCTCAGCTGCACAATGCTTTTAATTATTTTGTTTTTTAATAATTTCTGTGTACTGTGCAGTTTGTTGTTCATATTTTTATATTTTCTGTTCCCTTAACTTGCTGCTGTAACATCTGAATTTCCCCTTGTTGGACAATAAAGGGGGCTGCACAGTGGCGCAGTGGGTAGCGCTGTTGCCTTGCAGCAAGAAGGTCCTGGGTTTGATTCCCGGCCCGGGGTCTTTCTGCACGGAGTTTGCATGTTCTCCCTGTGCATGCGTGGGTTCTCTCCGGGTTCCTCCCACAGTCCAAAAACATGACTGTCAGGTTAATTGGCCTTCCCAAATTCTCCCTAGGTGTGAGTGAGTGTGTGTCTGGTTGTTTGTCCTGTTTGTCTCTCTGTGTTGCCCTGCGACAGACTGGCGACCTGTCCAGGGTGTACCCCGCCTCTCGCCTGGAACGCAGCTGGAGAGGAACCAGCAACTCCCGACCCCGTTAGGGGGAAGGGTGACGGAAAATGGATGGATGGATGGATGGTCAATAAAGGTTGTTTCTATTTTATTCTCATCTAAACTAAACTTACCTGTTACTATCTCTCTGTAGTAAATTTTTATAAATAATGGTTTAATAATCGACTGAAAAAAAAAATCACATGAAGCTTCTGACATCCAGTTTCACGTCAGAGGTGGACAAAAGAAGGAGTCGGTCCACGTAGATGGCTTCGAACGCGTTACCGTGGCGACCGCGTGTTTACGTCTGCCTCGTCCCGTATCCCAACAGCAGCGCTGGCACTGGGAGCCAGTTTCCATGGCAACAGCCTTGATACCTGCTCCTCAAACGGACTGACGATGAGGCGGCGCAGCTCGCCATGCGTGTGCCTGCGTTGCTGTTCATGTTGCCTCATTACCACGTCATGTTGTTGTTTATTTTAATTGTTGACCTTGTTGAGATGCAAGAGAGTTTTAAAAATAATTTTTAAAGTCTAACTCATTTTCAGATTTTAGTATTTTAGTTGTTTTACTGTACAGATTTGTGTTTTGATTGGTTATGAACTGGCTGCTGGTACAAAGGTTCAACTTCGGGTTGAACAGTTTGACACGTGGCTAGCTTTACAGGTGTGTGTGTGTGTGAGTGTGTGTGTGATAATTTATGATACCTGTGTGAACGTCTGTTTGCACATCTGCATGGGTCTCACGACACCAGGCAGTCACACTTTCTGCATAAATGCAGCCGTTCGTCCATCAACCAGCTGCTACATCAGATGATTATCAAACAATAATTGATAATTATATTTAATTATCAATGTATTAATTTAGTTGAAAATTAGTTTGCTATATTACTTGGACATTTTCTTCAATTTTCAAAATGTGGTGCTTTTTTTGTCACGTTTTTTGACCTTGAGGAAAATCCTGCTCCTTCCTAACAGTTTGGTACAAAAGTACTTTAAAATTAACTTGTATGACAATTGAATAATTTTTATTTAAAGCAAAAAAGCAACATTTAGTGTTTAAGTTCAAATGTTGGACGCATTTATATAAACCTTCTGCTATATTGGTGCACCTTGTGCTTCGCTGTAATAACATTCCCCGGTTGCTAATCGGGGAAATGCTTTTTAGGGCTAAACACCAAACATACCTCAATATGCTTTAATACATCGGCCAAAGTTTCAGTCTTTTTGGCCCAAACTGGCAACTTTAAACTGATGGGCCACAAATACACTTCTTCAATAATAACAAGATTTTTTAAGAATGCTTATATAATTTAAAAAAAATGTGTTTGCTGTGAAAATTTCCTTTTGATAAAAAAATTTGTCTTGTTGGATAATAATTAATAATGTAGATAGAACTCGCAAACTGACAGTATTAATAAAAATGTTGTTTATGATTTTATCTGTATATTGATGCTTCCATTAGACCGTCGATATATATTAGTAAATTCTAAAATATTGTTAAATGCAGTTACTGTGTGACATTGAAATCACATTTCTTTAGGTAAGCGTCATCGTGAGGAAGGTGTTAAGTATTTGTCTGTAAAATCACCTTTTTTTAATTTAAATCATGTCATAACGTCATTCCCTAATCCAAAACATACATGATTCTGTAATGCATGTTTGAGAAATCTTTAATCTCCATGGCAACTATTCAGCTGCAAAACGCCTGGCTGGACAAGGCTCCGCTTTTGAGGTGCAGCTCCTCCCACTCAGCTCCTTCAGACTAGCATGCAGCAATTAGCAAACACCTGGTGGAGCTGCTGCTTCTCAGTGAAAGCGTTACTAAAGTGTTCATAGAGGAGCCATGTTGGGAGGACTTCCTGGAGGCGGAGCTTCAGATAGAGCCCAAGCTTTTAAAGAGACAGAGGCCCAATTTCAAGGCATTACATTAAGAAGTACATTTTCTTTTATTTTTGATGTTTATGTATACATATGTATAATTTTTATAACAACTGAAGGTAACATAGAAACTTGATTATGCTATAAAATGGCATTATGTTCTGAAAACCACATAATTCTTCCCCTTTAACCTTCTTTGGCTCAACATTTTTAGCCACAGAATTGGTTTCTACCGTTCTTTATTTGTGACAGCAGCAAAATCATTTCAAAATCAGCCTCTGGTTCACACTTTGGACACCTCTGATCTACAGTCTGCTTTACTCTTGGAGATTCAAATTAGTGGGTCTAATTGCATCTCAGTTAGCATTGCGCCATATTTTAGCTTCCCAAGCTGCATTTTTTTAGATCTAATTTACGAAAAAATCAGCGCACAGGCTGATTTTGTTGTGAAAATTGTAACTTACATTCCACAGAAAAATCCATGAATAGGTAAATTCACATTATTTTACAGAAATTGTCTTAAAAAACTGCTCTGATAATGAAAACCTTCCTGAATCCCTTCACGATATTTATTTATTTTTTTTAAATCATCAGCCATATTCAGAAGTTTCTGATTGAATATTCCTCATAATCAGAGAAATGAACCGCTTCTGGCTCGTGTTCAGTGCAGATTCTCCTCTTTTGCCAAGCGCAGAAATGTGCCACAGCTTGTGCTGGTGACATTGGAACAGAAAACATACGGACGAAGAGCCGCCTCTCACTTCATGTGCAGATGGACGGAGCGCAAAACAGCAAACAGAACACAATCTGACCCAATTGATTCGCGTTGGGGATTTTTTTCTTTGTCTCTATTTCACATTGAACTAAAATGAAAAAGTATTTCACACATTTTAAAGGTTTTTATTAGGAAATTATTATTGCTAGTGTTGATTCTTTTTGTTGCAACAAGTTTAGAAAAATATTTGGATTTTTTTCCCCAGAGGTGGGAAAAGTAGCTGCAGCATTTAAGTTTTATATTTATAAAAAATTATTTACATCTTGAAACATTTTTTTAAAGTTGACATTGTAAAAACTTTTCACAATAACAGATAGTCTATGAATAAATCTCCTCTGCCTTCTCCCAGTGCCAACTGAAAACAACCAATCACAGCTGAGAGGCGGGTCTTAGCGCTGTCAATCACCCAAGTGACGCTCCTCTCTATTTTGGTCTCTGCTATGATGAGCTACCATCACAGAAGAAAAACAAACAATCTTTACATTTTTTATTTGTATTCAGGGGCCAAAAATGAAAAAAAGCCATTCCACACTTTGTGCGCCCCTGATCTGTTTGATCTGAAGGGACAAAATTAATTCTTTATTTTATGCAATCATTTCAGACCCATAGCATGATGCCGCCACCACCATGCTTGACGGTTGGTTCAGTGCCTTTAGGTTAAAAAGTCTTCTCCAATGTTCCTCATCAAATAACTGTTTGCTTCTTCTGACCGTGAAAATGTGGCGTTTCGGAAACTTGGTGGTTCCTCACAAATTTAATTTTCTGTTTATGGTTCAAATAAACTTCAAAATAAGTCACTTACACCCACAAGAAGCGTCTCTGAAGCCAAATATATAGCGGTGATGGAAATATGCAAAGCTGTCTTCACTTTGTGCAGCTGTTTTTCTCTCCTGTTTCGTCACAAACACGTCCCGGGACTTTCAGGGAGCAGTCACGAGATCGAGGAGACGGAGTCCTACGCTCTCATGCTACCATCTGATGTTTGGTACTCTCTCTGTGTGTGTGTGTGTGTGTGTGTGTGTGTGTGTGTGTGTGTGTGTGTGTGTGTGTGTGTGTGTGTGTGTGCGCAGGTTTTAGCAGCTATTAAGCACAGAGTTAATCATCTGCAGCTCAGATGTTTTTATACCTGACAGTGAGCGTCATCGTCACGGTGCAAATGATCCGTTCAACACGATGTAAAATAATCCTTTTTTTTTTTCAGCTATTTTCAGTTGATAGTTTACATGTAGCAATTAAAGTTGCTACATGTGAAGAAAGTATCTGTTGTATAAGCAACTTGTAATGAATGGAAAAATTAAATGTGTTTTATTTTCAGTAAACCTCACTGTATGTTAAGAAAAGAGCAACAAATGATTTATTTCTTTTTGTGTTGTTGTAAAAGTCTGACTTTTTAACTATTTATTGTCTGATTTCTGCTGGAGCTCTCCGGTTTGAGTGAGTCTCTGTGACTGAATAAAGACAATTTGTGTCTCTAAAATAAGTGAACTTTACTAATGAAACACATTTTCAGGTTCAAAGTGATTTACATCATAAAAATGTCTCAAAATAACCAATTATTAAATTAGCAATAAATATTACATGTTGTCAAATCATCAAGCTAATATTCATCAAATATGTTGTTCAATGTTTCAGTTATTATTAATCAAAAGGAGTTAGTGTTTTAGTTTTGACTGTTTTGCATTCTGCATCTGGTTCTGATGCAGAATGCAAAACTAAATGCTGGATGAGTTTCTCTCCATCTTGCTGCGACATCAGTTCTTTAATCCTGGAAATGTTCTTCAGGTGACAGAAGGCTGATTTTCTAACCATCTTTATGTGACTCTAAAGGTTCAGATTAGAGTTCATCACTGCACCTGGATAAATTAAGGGCTTAAAATGTCTTTAAGTTCATAAAAAAAAGTGAAAGTTGACCTTAAATTTTGTCATGGCACAACAATTTAATTATTTTCATTGCATTTAGTGCCCTGAGGTGGTTACGGCTATCGCTAAACAGCAGCTGATATACCTTGCTAACTTTTTTATGTCTGTTTTGAGTGAAAACTTTTTGCAAGTTGGATGGCCGACGTTCGTTTTCACCAACGGCTCATTTCTGCTACCAAATTGAACGATGCTAGGTGCAAAAAACCCCAAAAACTTTAAGCTAGGTGCTACATGGGCTAAGAGAGACATACAGCGCTTTGTGAAAGTTTTCGTCCCCCTTGAACTTTCAACCTGTTGCCGCTTTTCAAAATATCCAACTTTTATTGGAAATTTTATACTTTTTTACACAATAAAAACTGCAAAGTTTGTGATGTTATTCGGTCCCTTTACTTTCAGTGCAGCAAACTCGTTACCCCAAAATTCAATTAAAAGATATTATATTGACAGCAAAGGAAATTTAAATATTTACTTTAAAGTAAATCTCTTATATTTGTTGTTTTTTCTATCTTAAGTTCCTTCAAAGTGGCATTAAAAAGGTGTTAAAAAGTTTTAAATTTACTCTGCAGCCGACTGAAATTATTCAAACTGAAATAATACACTGCGACAGACTGTGTGGCGACCTGTCCAGGGTGACCCCGCCTCTCGCCCGGAACGCAGATGGAGATAGGCACCAGCAACTCCCGACCCCGTTAGGGAGAAGGGTGACGGAAAATGGATGGATGGATGGATGAAATAATACAAACAGATTCAAAACATCTGTGTTTTTTTCTCAGTGCTGTTGCCTCAGTGGACACATTTGAGCTCTTTGAAATCATCTATCTGCTGTTTATTGAGGCTTCCTGCATGTTTGATCCAAATGGATTTTTGCCCACATGCTGCACTGACCTTGAGGTCCGCCTACCGGTCATGAATATTTATGACCGCAAGCGTTTATGCAGAAAACTGAGACAATGCAGCGTAGCGATCGGAGTCAGTCGGATGGAGTTCCTGCAGGCTGCATTGATCCCTGGCTGGTTGCAGGAAAAACTTGCTCCATCTTCTGCAGCAGATAAAGAAAACTTTACGGGTTTATGACCATTTCTGCAGCTTTAACTTAAACTTCAAACCGACTTCATCCAGAAAAACATTTTCTCACTGCAAACAACTTTTTCTTGCATTTCACAAACACTCCTGTTGTTGTAAACTATTAATAATATGAATGAATTAATTATTTTATTAATTATTCTGATGATTGACCTACTGTAGTAATATAATAAAAAAATGTAAGTTTTGCAGCAGTTACTGAAGCTAAAGTTTATTTATTTCACAGTCCCAGGTTAAGTACCATAATTTATGTTTAAGTAACTGTTTGAAAAGGAGTTTGACAGAAGTATTTATTCTTATTTGATCCAGCACCGTTTCTTTTGTTTTACCACATTATTCTGTACTTAAGGAAGAAGAAAACAAAATAAAACAGCAGAAGAAACACGAGAGAAAATGCTTGTAAAAAACCCCCAATTAATTTTCTTTTTCAAATAAGAAAACATTTTATTGTAAAATGATTCATCATGTTAAAGTTATTCCCTCATCAAAAACATACCCGATTCTGCAATGCATGTCTGAGAAATCCTTCAATCTCCATTGCAACCATTCTGCTGCAAAATGCCTGGGTGGACCTAGCCCCGCCTTCGAGGCACAGGTCCTCCCCCACTCAGCTCCTGCAGACTAGCCGACAGCTTTTAGCAAACACCTGGTGCATCTGCTCATTATAGCAGCAACTTGTGAGAGCAACGCTGGTAAAAACGTGAAGGGTTAATAGAGAAGCCATGTTGGATTGAGTTTCAGAAAGAGCAGAAGCTTCTTAAAGAGACAGAGTCCAATTTTAAGGCATTGAATCAGGAAGTTACATTTCTTTTAAGTCATATTTATGTATAACATTTTGATGTAAAATGTCATTTTGTGCCTGAGAAACACATAGAAACAGAATATTTAAGCATCTTGGATGTTTCTGCGCGCAGTCTGGCCTGGTTCACATATGTTTGGTTTGTTTACATCTTGCAGGCGGTTTAATCGTTTTAACACTCGCGCCGTCCGTGTTGCGTGAGCCCCAAAAGGCTGCAGCATCCTGCAGGCTGATGGAGGAATATTCTGCATGTTAAGTGTTTAGTCACAGCATGATTCGCAGCAACAACGGCGCGTGCTCAGAATGGGACTTTTCTCCAGTTTCACCACTATTATTCCCACACAAATCATTCTCTGTGTCATGTAAGAATATACTTTACTACAAGCGTTCTTCCTAACATCAGTGTTGGAAATATCAACACACGGTGATGACGCATAATTAGAAACTTCTGCTTTCTATATTAAATAATCATTTCGATTAGTTTATTTAAATTTTGAGTGTTTGACATTTATAGCATATAATGATCCTTCCTCCTGTTTTATTTTTCAATTTAAAATGAGATTTATTGCTGATTTTTACACCTTTTTGTCCCATTAAGCTTTTTTTCATTCAAGCAAATAAATCCATTTATTTTTCTGTTTAAACTGTTTATTGATGTTTTAGGGAATTATCTCACTTTGAAGCTGATATCAAGGTAAAAATTTGCTGTTCAGTGACAAACCTCAACTTTTCATAACAGGAGGTCATAAATCTGATTCTAAGAAAGTGGACTGGATGACCTTTTATGACCTCTGGAAACATTTATTAATATATTTAAAATGAGAGCGGCACAAATTAAAACTTTTGCAGCTCAGTTGTTCAACACCAGTTTTGTTAGATTTGAAGAAAATCGCGGGGTCGACTTGACTCAGGTGCTCATTTTGTTTTCCTGATTCCAGATGTTCACTGGCCTCCCGAAGCACACGCCGCCTCCAGCCTCCCCCGCCGCCGCCGCCTCGGACCCAGGCAGCATTGTACAGACCGCCGTTCCCACAATCCCTCGGGGACACCTGGTCGTCGGCTCCAAGGACCAGCTCCGGATCCTCACCCCAGTGGGCAGCACATCGACAGCCAATCACTGCGCGGTGGTCGGCCTGCACACCGCCAGGTCCCACGGCTCCCTGAACGAGGAAGATGAGGGAGGAGGCGGGGGCAGGGTGAAGAAGAAACGGAAGAAAAAGGACAAGAGGCAGTGGGAGAAAGTCGACGCCGAAGAGGAGGAGAAGGAGAGCAACAAACCAAAGAGACAAAAGGAGGAGAAGGAGACGACTGTGCTGACGCTGAGGAGGAGCAAAGAGCCGAAGGAGAGCAAGGAGAGGAAGGAGCGGCGCACCAAGGGGAAGGGCAGCCGGAAGGAGAGCGGCGCGGATCCCAGGAATGCGGCAGGTGGGAAAACCTCAGAGCCGCCCGCGGCTGCTGGACCGGTTCCAGTCCCGGTCAAAATTCCTGGGAAAAGAGGTCGGAAACCGAAGGTCAAGGTCCTTCCTCCTGTGCCGGCCAACCAAGGTTCGTAGAAACGTCCAAAATGGCTTCATTTTTATTAATACATTTAAATTGCAGCTGCATCTGAACAATAAATCAATAATATGTAATCATCTGATAGAATAATCAATAATTTCACTGAACTCTGATCCAGAACCACAAGGCATTCTGGGAGATGTAGGCAAAGGAAAGGCTTTAGCCACATAACCTCACTGCTAACTAAGCTAGGTTGGTGGAATCAGCTAACTCACTAATTCTTTCGTTACCTAGCAACTCATTCATTCTTTGGTTACCTAGCAACAGCTGTGTAGCGGGTGAAACTGTGGATGAAGCAGGGAAAGGTCACGGCAACAGTTTGGCAGTATTTCAAATATTTAAAACTAAAAAACAGATCAATAATTATCGACATCCACAGACATGAAATTCTTATATTGTAATTAGCACAGGAAAAATCAAGAACAATAATATTGCGATTGACACAGACAGACTAGGGCTGTTGTAAAACAATATTTACGATTATCTGAGGAACTGGATCTCTGTCTCTCTTGTTGTTATCGACTGATATGAAACGCTGACATCGTGATTTTTCAGCCACAGGTTCAAAAAATCCTTAAAATTGCTTGATATTCAGCATCTCGGGTTTGCAATAAATTTCCATCTAACGTTTGATTTAAAGCTTAAATTTGGAAAATATTATTTACAGCTGAAACCAGATATTTTCATACCCTGCCTCAAGTTAAATTTGTCTGACCTTTTCTTGTTTTTGTTTATTCAGAATAACCAAAATTATTTCTATCTGCTAATTAGCAGAAAACTTAGCAAGAACATTTTTTAGATTTGTTTTTTTTTTTTTTTTCAACTTTTATAGCTTTGAATTTGAGCAGGAAAGTCTTTTAACTTAACATGACTTGTTTGGATTGTTTCAATGTAATGAATGTTTATTATTCCTAATATCTCAATGACTTATTGATCGGCGTATATTTTTTTGATGTTAAATAATATTATTGAAATTAGGGAATTTCTTGCTAAGTTAGTGTTTTGTTCTGAGACCAATCAGGTGTATTGGGTGTGTGTGAGAGACATTTCAACACATCATATTTTGTTTTATTTTACTTTACCTAGAATGTAGAATACTATCAAATGTTTTAAATTGGCGACATGCTCCTCAAAGCTGAAATTACAGCACCTCCATGCCTGAACAGATTTTATTGGACTAACGACTGTCCCAACCGTCTTCCTGTTTTCCACTCTTGCAGCAGGGCCTCAAGTAAACAACAGCCAGGCCGCCCAGATCCATGGGAAGAGTCATGGCCAGGCCAACAGCAAGACTGCAGCCCCCACGGCGCCAAAGCAAAGGGGCCGCAAACCCAAGTAAGAACAACCACAAGCTCGGAAAATCAGAATCAAGCTGTATGACTCAAATAACCAACATAGGGCACAATGGAAAGGTTGGTTTCAGGTGATTCCAGGGATTAAGAGTGAAGCATTTTTAGCTCAGTTTGCTGCATTTCGCTTTCATAAACTCATTATAATGGTATTTACATCAAGCTAAAAATAAATTATCTTCCTGTTTAAATTAGACAGGTCGTAATGAGCCTGTCACAATAAAAAGCAAGTCGATGAATAGGCCTGTCGCGATAAACGATAAGTCAATTAATCGAACGATAAATTAAAACTATCGACCTCATTTTAATTATCGGCTATATCGTTTCTTCCTGCCTTTTTCTCTTACTGTTGATGACACTGAATAAAAAAAGGCTCAACTCCGGTGCTCTCCACTTCCTCCCTCCCTTACTTCCTTAGTGTAATGCCCAGCGCGCTGCACGATCTTATGTCGCGGATTGTCGGCCCATTATCAAAACCTGAAAGACACATTAGCCGACAGAATCCTCGGTATAACGGTTTGATCTAAACCGTGTGGTGTCCAGCAATGGACACAAAATATTAAGTCCAGTTCACTAATTTTGAACCAGGCATTAATCAATTCCTTACTACAATCTGCCTGCAATGCATGTGGCGAGTGTCAGTCTGACTGAATGAAAATCATTATAACTATTTATGTCACGTTAACGAAGAACAGCTGAAAAGTTACCGGGTTTTCTGGTAGAAATTTCGCTCCAACTCCTCCCCTAGTTATTTATATTTTCTTTGCACGAACTGTTGAATAAACATTCATGTTTATTCCGATGTCTGTTGAACTTCGGGTTGCGCCGTGTCAGCTGTTCGGGATTCCCTCCGTGTTTCCCCTCAGAAAGCAGGAAGAGAATCCGCGCTTTCTGATTGGCTATCGGTCACATTCAACAGGCTGCGTCACTCTCCCAGTCTGGATAAATCCTTGATTTAGATCGGAGCGGCACAACGATCTACCGTAACACACAACACTAGAGACGATCTCAGAACGAAGAACGTTCTAAGATTGTCGTTCATGTAGTTTGAACTATTGCATCAGGCAGTCGGATGTTTTCTCTAGTTAAATCTAATGATTACTGAAGGCCAATATACTATACAGACTTCATAATCTGCACTCTTTTGGTTGAATGCAGTATTTATTTCCACTTTGGCTTTATGTTGGTTAGTTTTTTATTCAAGTACATTTTTAGAATCTATTTTATTTTTGGTTTTGGTTGTTTTATTTATTTTGTGTATCAGTCCCAGTGTTAAGTGTTCTTTTGAAAGTAAAGTGTATCTATCTTTGGCAGGGAATCACATGTATTATTACGTAATTTCCATTAAATCAATGTAAAAAGGTCTTCAAACAATATTATCGTTTATCGCAATAATTTTTTGAGACAATTTATCGCCCAGCAAAATCTGTCATCGTGACAGGCCTATCGATGAAGCGCATAATAAATTAAAACGAGCGTGATAATTAAAAACTCCTGGTCTTTTTGAAGCTCCATCTTCAGGACGTCATAACAAAATGGCTCCTCTGTTAACCCTTTAACAACGCCCTCACCAGCATTTCACTGAGACGTAGCTCCTATAATGAGCTCAGCTGATACGCAGTTCAAACAGGTGTTTGCTAATTGCTGCTGGCTAGTCTGAAGGAGCTGAGTGGGGGAGGAGCTGCACCTCGAAGGTGGATCTAGGTCCACCCAGAGGTTTTGCACAACTCAATGGTTGCCATGGAGATTAAAGGATTTCTCAAACATGTGTGAAAGAATGAAGCAACACTCCAGGTGTCTTTTTGATGACAAAATAACATGATGTAAAAATTTGTTTTTACATGATACTACCCCTTTAAGAGAGCAATATTCAGTGTGTGAAACCTAAAGTTGCTGCCAAAAGCCTCAAACATTGACAGTTTTTGCTATGCTTGATTGTAATGCAGCAGTCTCCCAACCAATCCCTGCATTGCCAGGCTTACATTTCATTCAGATTGGCTTAAAAGTCTTAAATTTGACTTGCTAAAATCTGCAGATACCCTTTATTAGAAACTTCACTGATACTGAAAATACCTAACTTTGAGTGTATGTCGTTCCCTCAATAAGTGTTATGACCGAGCCTAGGTGGTGCATTCAGTGATCAGGAAAGGATCAGATTTCGGAGGTTTTTGGTCAGTAGTTCCTGTCACTCGCCTAATTTGTCGACTTTAAATGAAACTTGAAGGAGCCAAACTCCTGAGCAGAACCCACCCTGCATAAAACCATGAACTGAGTCTGGATGCAGGAGCAGATTTTACAGCTGGTAAATTAAACTGCTCAGAACATCATTAAACTCATCAGAGACTATTATGGTCTGTCTTTAGAGTGCCTGAAGGATCCTAAAAGACGCAACCAACCCGGATCCAACCGGTTCAGCCAGTTGCTGCTTGCTAACAGATTTAGGCGCTGTTTGTTTCCTCAGGCTACAGAAACTAATATTTGTACAACTTCATAATTAAGATTTACACCTTGGATTTGAGAGTGTCGTCTCTTTAACATCCCATAATCATGATTTGACTAATCTTAGCAGGAGCAGAGAGGAAGGTTAAAGCATGGAAGACGGTAATGAAGGAAAAATAAAGGAATGAAAGCAAAACAAAGAGAATGAAGTGAAGGGATCTGTCCACCAGGTCACGTCTGCATGGTTAACAATAATCACCACAACTTAGCAACTTTCTGCTACATTTAGTGACATTTCACACAATCAGTAAGCAGTCTGCAGGTCCTTTGAAAAGTCTTAAATCAATCCATCTAAAATGAAGGCTTTAAAATGTCTTAAATTAGCATATTTAAGGCCAAATGTAGGTTGGCCTTAAATATGCTAATCACAGGTCTTAAATTTGATTGTAGCTGGACTATTTGAACTCGTATTTTTTCTTGCAAAACTTTTACGTCAGGCAAAAATTTGAGTCATAACTGTGACTTGAGGCAGTCGGTGACTTGAGGCAGTCGGCTGCTAATATACTACTGTTAGCCGACTGGCTAACTAGCTGTTTTTTTGTGTCCATCATGGGTAATGAGTGTAAATGAATTATTGTCACTTCTGTTGCCAACCGAATCAACCACTATAGCTACATGTTTTTTTTTTTTGTTTTTTTTGTGTTTTTTTTTAAATTTCATTCAAGATAACTCAGCTTTTTGGAAATAACTTAATGTTTTTTGGGAAAGGAGCTGGTTCACAAACCTCCAGAATGTAACAAGCCGTTACCTAGCAACCGCCAGCCAGGCCAGCCCGTTACCTAGCAACCCAGCAAAGTTCCAGAACATTTGGTCAGATTTGTGCTATTATTTTTATTACATTTAAATTAAATTTCAATTTGAAGAATTACTTGCCAAAACAAACCCAAAAAATTCAAACCCAGTGCAGGACTGGATGGTTTATAAATGGATTTCTCGCTGCACCCCAACTATGATAACAACACTGTTTCACTTTGAGTTAGGGTTTAGGTAAGGTAATTTAATTTATATAGCACATTTTCAGCAGCAAGGCAAATCAAAGTTAGCTGAAAATGCTAACTTTGAGTCTTGCGGTGCGTCTCGCTTCTTCTTTCTCATCCCAGCTTTGGAACTGAAAACAAAGCTAAATATTTAGATTTAAGTTCTTATCCAACTTTCTGGTTGTGAAAGAATGCTGGTGTTCCTTCAGAGACCCAGGTGCGGCGCCGCTGGAGAAGAAGAAGAAAGGGAAGAGGAGAAAGCTGGAGCTGGCCGTCCAGGAGGGGGCGGAGAGCGACGACACCACCTCAACGTTGGCGCTCAACATGGGAGGTGACGACAGCCAGGACCCCCTGGACAGCGCTGTGAGTTCAGGAGGAATAAAGACTGAACAACAAAATGCATAAAGTAAAACTAGACAGTAAACTAAAAACAAAAGTATCCCAAAGTCAAGTTTTATGACTTTTAGTCACCTGTTTCCAGTGTTGGTCAAGTTGCTTGGAAATACTGAATTGGTTTCTAATAGACCTGTTGCAATAAGCAATTAATTAATTAATTAATCAATTAATGGCATGATAAATTAAAACAAGCTTGATCATTTCCATTTATGTCATTTATTGTTTTTTTCTTTTTTACCAAAAACTGGATAATAAACGTCTTCAATCTGGTGCTTTGGTTTCAACTCGGCCTTTTAGTTGAATTGTCCCAGAATTTATGGCGATAAGCTGTAAGATTGTTGTTTTGAGACCATTTTCAAGTAATAAAATGATAATGGCGCTATAATGCTAGAACATTTTATACTCACAGATCAATAAACTTAGAATCCTAGTGAACATTTAACACTGGAACTGGAAGACATTTTAAATACCCCAAATAAATAAAACAACAAATAAAATGATTTATGAAGACTTTAGTCATCCAGTTTTTGGTAAAAAGAGACAAAAGAGGAAAAAAATAAATCATGCAAATGGAAACCATTTAGCTTATTTTAATTTATTATGCTGTTGTTTGATTTAATGCTTTTTGCGACATGCTGACATTATTTGTAGGACAATTTTGTTGACAAGGACTTCATAATTCATTTTATTTGTTGTTTTGTTTAGTTATTCCTGTCATGGTCAAGGAACCTTTAAAGTCTGAAGGAACCGTTTCCAGTGAGTGTTTTTGAAACAGCTTTGTTTGTTTTGTCCGCGGCCCGTTCTGCAGAAGCGCCGTTCGGGTCGACAGGTCAAAAGGAGGAAGTACAACGAAGACTTGGACTTCAAGGTGGTGGATGACGACGGAGAGACGATCGCCGTTCTGGGAGCCGGACGCATCTCGGCGCTCAACGCTACGGCTCTGGCATGGCAGGCAGAAGTAAGACACCGCTCACGTTTCTGGTCTGATTCGGAAAAATCTGCCTGGAAGAAAAAAAAAAGATTCATCCAGGTTTTGGGTTTTAATGGTTTAAATGTTCTGGAAATTTCTAGTTGTTTTCTGCAGTTTATTTTATGGTTCTGCTGTTTGAATGAAGATGTTTTTGTTTCTGTGTCTCAGGAACCTCCAGAGGACGAGGCCAACATCATCGAGAAAATTCTGGCTGTCAGAAAAATGAATAAAGAGGTAAAAAAAAAATCTACCTTTACTTAAAATCCTGAGTACATCCAGATTATGACTTACGTTTATTTCAGAAATAATGTTGATTTATTTTCCTAAGAATGTGCATTTAATTTGTCTCTCTAGACTTCATCAGAGGACCAAACGGAGGACATGGAGGAGTTTTATGTCAAATACAGAAATTTGTGAGTCTCTTTATAAACTTTTGATTTTGTTCAATTTTTAAAACAAATATCCTGATTTATGGTTTATTTATATACTTTTCCTGACTTAATTTACTGCGCTCTATTAAGAAAGTATTAAAACCCCATGTGAGCAAACCCAGCGGGGGTTTGCTCACAAACCCTCGACTTCCAACCAAAATCGGCACAGATTTGCTTTGAAGGTTAATGCAGTAAAAAATGTTCACTTTCAAAACAGATACAGAAAACACAAAGTCTAAAATCACAGTGTTACTTTTTTAATCAACCATTTTCCTGCTTTGTAGAATAAACATAAAAATCCAAAGATAATAGAAAAAAAATCTTAAGTTTTAACACATGGTTTTAAAAGCAGTTTTTTTGTTCTGAAATGATTCACGCTCCTCGTTTTCTGCACAATTCAGACTTACTCTGCTAATGCTAAAGCGCTAAACCAACACGGTTTTCGGCAGAAGCTAATGCTAAAGCAATCATGTAGCAACAGTAGTAGATGTAGCATAGCTAAATGTTATCAAAGTTAGCATTAGCACCAAGAGCTATTAGCTCTGCTGTTAGCGTAATTCTGGCCACCAATGTGAATGTATTTGATCAGTTGAATTTTTATTGGACTTTATATTTTCACACCAAGTCCAAATCAAAGCGGATCCCGAGTTATTCCTGAATGAATTTATTAAAATAAACATTTCAAGCTGTTTTTATGTGGATATTCCATGTCTGACTGGAACCTGACCTGAACTGAGCTCCGTTAAAATCCTTCGTTAAATATTTTTATGACATTTATTTGGCTTTTGCCCTCTAACAGCAGTTTGTGTTTAAAATGCTGTGTTGTGGTTTTTGGGGGCCGCTGTTCCCAGGCTGCAGTTATTATCCGTTCAGGAAGTGTTTTCCTCCGGAGACTCCTCTGTTCTGCAGTTATTCTGTTTTCTGTAATTTATTCTCCCAGGTTGATGAATAAAACATAACTGGATGGATTCAAACTTTACATTATCCTCCACTTTGTTAGGATTAATTTATTTGTGCATCATAAAGTTGCAGGAAAAATCTTTATTATTCATAATGATGAGTGTTTATAGGCGGTAAATTATGGATGAAATCTTGCAAATAAATGTTGCTGTAGTTGCAACAGCTGATGCCTTTCCAGTGGATTTCCAGTTTGAGACATTTTTTCAACGTCTGACTTAAAATGATTTCTAGACTTTATTCCTTCTCTGAGTGCCTGCATGAAAAATCTGTGAATTGATAAAAACGAGTTTCTCCAGCCATCCAGATTATTCTCCGTTTGCTTCATGATCCTAATTAAAAAGGGGAATATATGTAGAAATATCGACAGAAGTGGAATAAGGCTACTGAAAAAAACAATGATCATCTTAACCTCTGAATTCTGACTTTATTTTAATCAAAATAAAAATTCGACTTTTATCAAAATTCTGAAATTTTTCTCAGAATTCTAATTTTTTTTAAAGGCAAAATTCTGTCTCTTTTTTTTCCCAATTAAAATTCTGACCCTTTTCAAATTAACATTCTGGTTTTTCAGGATTCGGTCTTTTCCCTGAATTGGGATTTAAATTTTTCTGAGATCAAAAGTTGTATTTCTGAGGAAAATGTCAGATTTCCAAATCCTCTTCTGTAAGTTTCTGCCATTAATTCATAATGAACTTTATTGGTTTTGTGTCCAAATGGAGAACAACTGAGTGAAAGCTGCATAATTTAAATCATCGTTGTGCTTTTCTTTTTTACGCCTGTAGTTCCTACCTGCACTGCAAATGGGCCACTTTGGAAGAACTGGAGAAAGACCCCAGAATCCACCAGAAGATCAAACGATTCCGGACCAAACAGGCTCAGATGAAGCACCTGTTCACTGAGGTGAAGCTTCCTGACTTCCTGAAGCGATTAATCAATTATTGAATGTATCGTCAACTCATTTAGTAATCAATTATTAGTTAAACAATACAGACTAAAAAAAAAAAGAACAAAACACAAATATTGAAAAGATGCAAAGTCTTATTAATCTGTTCTACCAGAACAGAGTTAGCTCCACTTTGTTCAGATTCTGTGAAATTAATCTCTTCTTTCTTTCCAATTATTAATAAAAACACAGAAAATCCCTTCGATGTGTTGATGTAAAGTCGAGCAGAAAGGCCTGAGATTTGATGTCACAAATGTAGTTTTGAGCGACACATGATGGTTTGTTAAAGAAAAACTGTTATTGCATTATTATTTAACTGCATTTTAAATGAAAGTGCCAAATATCAGTAATTTTTCCAAATAAGTGATTCGTCATCAGAATAATAGATTAAGAATATTTGGTCACTGCCAGTCGATAATCTCCGTTTTTTCCCCCTTCAGCCCGACGACGACATATTCAACCCAGACTACGTGGAGGTCGACCGCGTCCTGGAAGTGGCCGTTACCACGGATACGGAGACGGGCGAGGTACGTTCCCAGACAGTCAGTTTTATTTCCTGGAGGTTGTTGAGGGCAGCGACGCAGCGTGTGCTTCTGCGCGGCTGCAGGAGGTGACCCACTACCTGGTGAAGTGGTGCAGCCTGTCGTACGAGGAGGCGACCTGGGAGCTGCAGGAGGACCTGGACCCGGAGAAGATCCGGGAGTTCGAGGAGATCCAGAAGCGTCCGGCGGACCTCAGACACATGGTGAGAACAATGGAAAGAAACAACGTTCAAGTCCTGACGAGTGACGGCGTGAAAATGATCAGCCATGTCGGATCTCTGTTGATTCAAATACACTTTATTATTTTATGTAGCTTTATATTAAATAACCATCATTTTACATCAAAGTTGCTGCAGATAATAACTGTAGAAGCAAAATATAAGTGCAACAATTAGCACATCTGTGGAAAAATAAGTAAAAATAAAAAGAGTAAATCGATTAAGATAAAGATATAAATTAAAAATTTTACAATAATTATTTAAAGAATTAATAATAAAAACTTCCACCTATAAGAAACATAAATAAAAACTTCTATGGAAAATAAAAACCATTTAATTAATAAATAGTGAATAATTAAAAACCTTCCTATAGTCAGCCCATAAAATATAATAAATTAATTAATAAATCAGTGACAACTCCCCATTAGTCAACCCAATAATATGGTAAATATATTAATAAAACTTGTAAATAAAACTAAATAAATTTATACAATAAAAAAACTCCTTATTTTTAGCATAAAATATGATAAATTAATAAAATAAACAAAAGCAAAAAAACTTCTCCTTAATCAGTCCATATAATATGATAAATATAATAATAAAAGTAAATAAATTTAAAAAATAACTAAAATATGACAAATGGATAAAAATTGAATTGATAAATAACTAAAAGAAAATAAAGAAATGTCCTCTTAATCAGCCCATGTAATATAATCAACAAAATAAATTATTTAATTGAAATATTAGTATAATAATATTAGAAAATATTAATATAAAATAAAAATGTTACTGTGATAAAATAAATGTTTCTTTACTTGAAAAAATGTACAAAATTAAAGTTCTTTAATTTTTTATTTGGTTTATTAATCTTGGAAAGATTATTTTTAATTTTCCGCCTGGCAGGAACGCCCACCTCCAGACAAATGGCAGAAGCTGGAGCTCTCCAGAGACTACCGGAACGGAAACCAGCTCAGAGAATACCAGTTGGAGGGAATGAACTGGTTGATGTTCAACTGGTACAACAGGTGAGCGCCCAGGCCCACTGGGAAGCCTTTTCCTGTTTCTGGCCTCTTCCCTCCCGCTCACCTTCTGCTCGTTTTCAGGAAAAACTGCATCCTGGCAGATGAAATGGGTTTGGGAAAGACGATCCAGTCGATCACATTTCTGTACGAAATCTTCAACATGGGCATCCGCGGGCCGTTCCTCATCATCGCGCCGCTGTCCACCATCACCAACTGGGAGCGCGAGTTTCGCACCTGGACGCACATGAACGTCATCGTGTACCACGGCTCGCAGATCAGCCGCCAGATGATCCTGCAGTACGAGATGTTCTACAGAGACCAGCAGGTAGGAAGCCAGGAGGTGAAAGGTCACCTGCGCCTCGGTGGCGTCCAGAAATTCATCTAGCTAAAACTAAAGCCATAAAATGTCACGGGACTTTTCAGTAAGGCAGAAGTTTAAGTCGCACCAGACGGTTGAGGCTAATGCTAACTAGCAGCTAATTATTGGCTTATTAGCTTCTGCTAGGCTGCGAGATTTTATTGCTGCATTAGTAGCCGGTTAGGTGGCGATGATTGTTGCTCCATAGCCAGTTAGCTAGATTAGCCAGTTTGATAAATTAGCTAAGTGGCTAAACTAGCAAACTGGCTGGCGAAGACGTTCATCTGCACTGTTGTCCTTAAAACGCTGTAATTTCACTTGTATTTAAAATTAACTTTCAATACAACTGGATGTTAATACTGGCAGGAATGATGAGAAACATGACAGGAAGTTTTTTTAATAACTACGTAGTTTAATAACAATTGTTTTTTTTCAACATTAGTGCAGTGCTATCAAAGTTCTGTGCACATTTGTAATGGAATCGCTTCTGATGACAAAACATTTGTCTCAAATTTCATTAATGCTGGCCTTTAAAAGTCCTAAATTTGAGCCGCGGCTCCTCTGCTGCAGGGCAACACGATCTCAGGCGGGCTGAAGTTCCACGGCCTGATCACCACCTTCGAGATGATCATGGCCGACTGCCCGGAGCTGAAGAAGCTGCAGTGGCGCTGCGTCGTGATCGACGAGGCCCACCGCCTCAAGAACAGGAACTGCAAGCTGCTGGAGGGACTGAAGCTCATGAACCTGGTCAGCGATTTTTCCGCACGCGCTCAGTAGCGTCTCCGGCTGCTCCGGCAGTGATGCGTGTTGTGAAACACGTTGTGGTCTGTTTCCTGACAGGAACACAAGGTGCTTCTGACTGGAACGCCGCTGCAGAACTCGGTGGAGGAGCTGTTCAGTCTGCTGAACTTCCTGGAGCCGCAGCAGTTTCCCTCAGAGAGCTCCTTCCTGGAGGAGTTCGGAGACCTGAAGACGGACGAGCAGGTGGGTCCGGGTCGGCACCGAGGACGCCAGGACGACGTTTGTGTTTTTATCTGCTCTCTGCTCCTCGACAGGTGAAGAAGCTTCAGTCCATTTTAAAACCAATGATGCTGCGGAGACTGAAGGACGATGTGGAGAAAAATCTGGCGCCTAAAGAGGAAACCATCATCGAGGTTCGGATCTGTCTGCATCCAGTAAAACAAACTGAAATAGTAGCACAAACCGAAACTTGGCTGTAAATGTTGTTATGAAGGACTGTTTCATCACTTTTTGTCTGTGTTGCGTCTTCATTACTTTAAATGACTCAAAGTGGTTGAGGCTAGCGCTAGCTAGCTGCTAATACACCCCGCCTCGCTGCGTAGCTCTTTTGCAAGATAGAAGTCGGTAAATTTCTGCCAAAGTTCCAAAACATTTTGAGATTGAGCTCAAAATCCTTCAAGACAGGAACAAGAACATTTCTGATTTTGAAAAGTTGCAAATTTGTGAGAGAAAAAATCTGAAATTTTCAGAATAATCTTCAAAAAAGTAAAAACTTAAATTTCTTGGAGAGTTTCCCAGCTTCAAAAGTCAAAAATATTTTTTTTTCTAGATATAAAAAAACAAAAAAAACAAGGAAAATTCTGAGTTGAACATTGTAAGAAAAAATTAGGAAATTTTGACATTAATCTCAGAAAAGTTATAGGAAATGCAGGGAAATTTTTGAATATCAAAAGCCTAAAACTTTATTGTGGCTCCACATCCTGACTGGTACACTTTTGTTGCGCAGTCGTGGGGTTTCTGTTGGGGAAGGTTTAAGTTTCTCCTTCTATTTTTAGAGCTTTTTTGTGCGTGTGTCCAGGTGGAGCTGACGAACATCCAGAAGAAATACTACCGGGCCATCCTGGAGAAGAACTTCTCCTTCCTGTCTAAAGGAGCAAACCAACACAATATGCCGAACCTCATTAACACCATGATGGAGCTCCGAAAGTGCTGCAACCACCCGTACCTGATCACAGGTAGCGCCTCGTTTATGGAGCAAACATTCTTCGGATCTACGATGTTTTTATTCAAAACGTTTCCTTCTTCAGGCGCGGAGGAGAAGATTCTGGAAAGCTTCAAGAAGAGCCACAGCCCGGAGGCGCCGGACTTCCAGCTGCAGGCGATGATCCAGGCGGCCGGGAAGCTGGTTCTGATCGACAAGCTGCTGCCCAAGCTGCTGTCCGGGGGCCACAAGGTGCTGATCTTCTCCCAGATGGTCCGATGCCTGGACATCCTGGAGGACTACCTCATCCAGAGGCGGTGAGCCGGATCATCACAAGCAGACTGATTCCTGTCCAAATTAATCCATGAATCACATGATAAATAATTAAAACAAACTCAATAGTTTCCATTTCATGATTTAGTATTTTTCTCTGTTTCTACTAAAATCTGGTTGATAAGACTTCAGTCTGGTGCTTTTATTTTGAAGGACATTTTGCTTATAGACACGTCATAATTCATTTTATTTGTTGTTTTGTTTATTTATTTTGGGTATTTAAAATGTCTTTCAGTGTTAAATGTTCACTAGAATTCAAACTTTATTAATATCAAGCAATAACAATTAAATGTCCGAATGAAAAAAATAAAACTAAATATATGGGCGGAAAAATTAGTTTTTTTATGTGGAGTTTAGCTTTTATTTATTTATTTTAAATATAAATGCATAAAGTAAAACTGGAGTTATAAAATAAGTGAAATATATAAAGTAGCTCAACAAAATAAAAGAATAAACGGTGAAAGAAAAATAAATAAATCTTGGGATTTTATTTGTGAAGTTATTTTAACAAAATAGTTATTTTAACAAAATAACTTCACACAATTTTTATTTTTAGAAACTTTTTATTTCATTTTACTTTCACAGTGCAGTGTAGAAAACCACAGGAAATAACAGCCACAGTTTCCATAAATCTGCTCGTTGCTTCTGGTTCGTTCAGCTACACGTACGAACGCATCGACGGCCGAGTGCGAGGGAACCTGCGGCAGGCGGCCATCGACCGGTTCTGCAAGCCCGACTCGGACCGCTTCGTGTTCCTGCTCTGCACTCGGGCTGGAGGCCTGGGCATCAACCTTACGGCCGCCGACACCTGCATCATCTTCGACTCGGACTGGAACCCGCAGAACGACCTGCAGGTGAGTCAGCGAGCCGGGAGACACAGGCCGGCTTAGACTGGACCGGGTTGGACCGGGTCGAACCAGACCGGAAGTTCTGATGTCAACTGCTGCTTTAGTTGCAACTTGTTTTATTTAAAACATGTTCATGTCCCCTGGCTTATGGAAGACTATTAGTGCCACTGAAACAAGTCAGAATTCTGAAAAAGTCAGTATTTGGAGAGAAAAAAATATTAATTCTGACAATAAAATGTGAATTTTGAGAAAATAGTCTGAATTTTGATTTTAGTCAACATTTTGAGAAAAAAAATCTGAATGTCATAATTCCCAGTACGCTGGAGTTTATTAAACCAGCTTAGTTTTTAAATTGGTCCATTCAGTTAAACCACATTCTTTTTACATTTCTGCAAATGTTGATTTGTTGGGCCTTGTATGTTGTGTTTGTTTTCAGGCTCAGGCTCGATGCCATCGGATCGGACAGAGCAAAGCGGTGAAAGTCTACAGACTGATCACCAGAAACTCGTACGAGAGGGAAATGTTCGACAAGGCCAGCCTGAAGCTGGGTTTGGACAAAGCCGTTCTTCAGGACATCAACCGCAAAGGAAGCCTCAACGGGGTGAGAGTCTGAATTCACGACGAAACAGGAGGAAAAGCTCAGGGTTCGGCGGGTTTGGAAAAAAAAATCCTTGAAATTGCTTGACATTCAAACTACACAGTTTTGTAATAAAATGCAATTTAATATTTGCTTGAAAACCAAAATTAGGAAAAAAAATATTTACAGCTGAAACCAGATAATTTTATAAAACCAAGAAAAATTTTTTTTTTCCTTATTAGCTATTTTTCCATTAACCGTAAAATGACTTAAATTAGAGAGACATTTCAAAGCATAAAATTTAGTTATATTTTAGTTCAACTTGTCCCTAAAATCTGTCACAAAACATTATTTATACTAGTAATAAATGGCATCATATGATACTGAATTGAGGCCATTTTTTGTTTTTTTCGATTGATTTTTGAAAATGTTTGAGAAGTTCTTGAATTTCAGTGTTTTGTTTGGTGCTGCAGGTGCAGCAGCTTTCTAAGCTGGAGGTGGAGGATTTGTTGAAGAAGGGAGCGTACGGCGCGCTGATGGACGAGGAAGACGAAGGCTCCAAGTTCTGCGAGGAAGACATCGATCAGATCCTGCAGAGGCGAACGCAGACCATCACCATCCAGTCTGAAGGGAAAGGCTCCACGTTTGCAAAGGTCTGATACTTTCTGCTAAATTTATTAATTCTGCTTATAAAACTGTATTTAAGGTTTTTTTCGTTTCTTCTTCTTCAGGCCAGCTTTGTGTCGTCCGGCAACAGAACGGACATTTCCTTAGACGATCCAAACTTCTGGCAGAAATGGGCAAAAATCGCTGAGGTGGAAATCGACTCCAGATCAGAGAAGGTACAATTTCCCTTAAATGTTTATTTCCTGTGTGAAATAAACAAATTCAGGCAAGAGTCGAAAAAATCCAAATTATTTTATGTCCCATCCTCGTTTCTCTCCGGCTGCCCAGGAGTCCCTGGTAATCGACACACCGCGCGTCAGGAAACAAACCCGCCACTACAACTCCTTCGAGGACGACGAGCTGATGGAGTTTTCCGAGCTGGACAGCGACTCGGAGGAGCGGCCGTGCCGAACCCGTCGCCTCGGCGACCGCACCCGGCGGTACCTCCGCGCCGAATGCTTCAGGGTCGAGAAGAATCTCCTGATCTTCGGGTACGACGCCCAAATTCTCCCAACGTGTCATGCTGACGGTTCAGACAGTGTGAGATCTGCAGCGGCGTGTTGTTGTTTATTTAAATCTTGGTTTCCAGTTGGGGTCGGTGGAAGGACATCCTGAACCACGGTCGGTTCAAATGGCACCTGGCAGAGAGAGACATGGAGGTGATCTGTCGGTAAGAAAACTCTGGAACCGCTTGGGAATACTAAATAATTGCGTTAATAAGTAATAAATAGTAATTTGGAGCTGTGTTTCTTTTTGGTTCATTTACAAAGTCTGGTACTGGAAACTTACCTTGATAATGGTTGAACTTTCCTTGTTTTAGGCGAAAGCATTCAGACATAATTTGACCGTTTTATCCTTTAGGGCTCTGCTGGTTTACTGCCTGAAACACTACAAAGGAGACGACAAGATCAAGAGCTTCATCTGGGATCTGATCTCTCCGTCGAAAGACGGACAGGACCAGGCGCTGCTCAACCATTCGGGTTAGATTTTCTCTGCCACATGTGACGCTCTGCTTCATTTTTGCCAGTTCAGGTTAACGCGTCTCGTTTGTGTGCGCAGGGCTGTCTGCTCCGGTTCCTCGGGGCAGAAAGGGGAAGAAGCTGAAGAATCAGCTGAACGTTCCCGACGTTAAAAACGCTGACTGGCTGGTCCACTGTAACCCTGAGGTGGTGCTGCAGGACGAGAGCTACAAGAAGCACCTCAAACAGCACTGCAACAAGTCAGTAATGGAGCTCAGATTGACTAAACGAACCATGTCGAACATGATGGAGGAGCTGCAACCTTTTCTCCCCTCAGTCCAGATAAATAAAAGTCATTTTGAGCAGCCGATGTTCTCCTCTCAGTGCACTTTACATGTTAGACTAGTTTAGCTTCAGTTTTCGTTTTCAACCTTTGCCACAGGGTGCTGCTGAGGGTGAGGATGCTGTACTACCTGAAGGTGGAGGTTCTGGGTGAGGCTGCTAATCAATCTCAGGAGGGGGTAGCTGCCAGGTACGTAGCAAACATGGAGGATGTAGAATAAAATCAAGAAGAAAGAACTCGATAAATGGTGCAGATCTTGACGGTAACAGCCTGATTATTTGTGCATCGACAGTAAGCTGGAGGTGTCGCTGCCCGACATCGACTACATTGAGATCCCAGTGACTTGGTGGGACGCAGACGCTGACAAGTCTCTCCTCATCGGAGTCCACAAACACGGTGAGACTCGGAAAGTTTCTGTCATTTCATCAGAGTAACGCTGAGATTACGGCTGGGATTACTGCTGAGTAATCTCAGTGTTACGTCCCGCTTCCAAACCTGTCAACCTGTAATGAAGTGCAATCTGACGTTTGATTTTAGGCCTAACGCTGGAAAACATTATTTGGAGTTGAAACCAGATGTTTCGTTCTCCTAATAAAAAAACATTTTTTTCTCACAGTGTGAAATCACATCAGACTAAACTTCTCTCGTTTTAGGTCGGTTAGAATTACGCGGGGCTGGGGTTGCTAGGTAACGGGGCTGGGCTGGCTGGGGTTGCTAGGTAACGGGGCTGGCTGGGGTTTTCGCTCCTTTGTATTGTGTGATGCTGGAAATGTTTGAAAACTTCCCTTGAAAATGCAAAATTTTCTCAGTTTTAAGTTTTTTTGGTAATTTTTGCGTTAATGAAACCTGAGCAGCATTTTGCTTCCTGCTGTGCGTTTTAACAGTTTTTCTGTTCCTGTCCGCCGACAGGATACGAGCGTTACAACGCCATGCGGGCCGATCCCGACCTCTGCTTCCTGGAAAGAGTTGGGATGCCGGACGTCACAGCTCTGTCTGCAGAGCAGGGAGGATCGGAGGCGGCTGCCGAACTGACGGACAGGTAAAAATTATTAATTTAAAAAAAAATGTTTAATTTGCATTTAAAGACTTCAGACTTTTTATGCTTTGCTAGATGAATTTTATTGCACAAAGCAGATCACCTTCTCTTCTTTATTATTTTTAAATTGCAAAAACACAGAAAATCCTATCAAGTAATTTTGATCTAGTTCCTAAGACAAAACTAACTCAAAAGTAACTTTTCAGCAAGTTATAGGAACTTGTTAGAGTAAACAATATGAAAAAACGTTGCACGTTTTACTTGATGTTTCACTCTTCTTACTTTTGTAAATTTTCTGGATTCTTTTCCCACTGTGAGTAACTGAATAAAAAACATTCAGTTCCTTGTTGTGTTAAAGATTTATTAGAAAAGAAACTTATTTGGAAAAAAGTTTCTTTTGCCTGACTTTATTACTAAATAAATTATTGTCATTTTGCTCTTTGAAATACCAACATTTCCATTTATCTTTATATTTTGGTTCATCTGATGGTAATTTGTGAATATTGATGATTGTTCAAATCAGTTGAACATCTGCTCTGATGATCGATAGATTTCCCTCCTTCAGTGTCTTTTCTTTTCCCTGCCAGCAGCTGTAAAACGGAGGAGGCGAAGGAGAAGCCGGAGAGCAAAGCGAACGGAGAGGAGGATCAAGACGACCCCAGACAGGTAGAGCTCAGGGCTCTTTTTGTTGCTCACTTTGGTAGAAATCTGCCCTGTGGATGCTGTAAAAGCAACAGGTTGGAACTCATTGTTTAGGAAAATCTTATTTACAACTTTTTATTGCTTATTGATAGATGCTAAGAGAGCTTGGGGCGCTGCAGCTTTAAGAAAACGCACACAACCTGTTAAAACACAGGAAAACACCAGAAACTGCACTGGAATCTGAAATGTGTCCAAACGGCGTCTCTGCGACGTAAAGAGCTGATTTAAAACTGCTTTTTTGTCTGGAAATGAGTCCTGGACTGTAATCGATGAAGAAAAGCAGCTAAAACCATCAGAAAACATTACTTTTTTTTTTCTGAGGGGGAGGAAACCTGTTCCAGCGTCGACGCGTCAGAGAAGCCCGACAGCACGGCTCCGGCCGACGCGGCGGACCAGCAGCAGCAGAAAGACGTTCCAGGTGAAAAACGCTTCCCGTTAGCCAGGAAACCAGAGGATGTTTTCACTTAGGCCTGTCACAATTAGCAATAAATCAATTAACCGCGTCATAAATGAAAACAAACTCAATGTTTTCCATTTGCATGATTTTATCGTTTCTCTTTTTCTACCAAAGTCTGGATGACAAATGTCTTCAACCTGATGTTTGGTCTCAATAATTCCCTTTTCTGAAGGACAATTTTGCTTAATAATTAATTTTATTTGTTGTTTTGTTTATTTATTTAAAATGTTTTCCAGTTCTAGAGTTAAATGTTTATTAGAATTTAAAGTTTATTGATTCAGAACTTTTTCATCCATATCTTAACTTAAATAAAATGGCCTTAAAACAAACGCCTTTATTTTGTTGAAACGTTTGTGATTTAGTTTCTTATTTGGAGCGAACTAAGCTGTTCGCTCTGGAAACCGGACCAGAAAAACTTGCTAATATTTTCTATGTTTGCATTTTGAAGCTCCACTAAAGTTCAGGGGAAAATCTGAATTCTTCTTCAAACCATTTTCCCTCCACAGATTCTCAGACACCAGCTGACCCCTGCAACCAAGATGGACCCCTGGTTACCACGACGACGACGGGCACCGGGTCAGGCGTGGCGTCTCTTCACGTCGTCCAGGCGCGGCCGCTGTGGCCCACCGGCCCGGCCCTGACGGCCCGCTTCCGCCGCCTGATCACGGCCTACCAGCGCTTCACGCTGCGCAGGGAGCCTCTGCTGCGGCACGACTTCCTGCTGCACGACGGCCTGGTCGGCATGACGATGGGGGCCGCGGGGTCGGCTCACGGTCACCACGGTGGCGGGCCGCTGGCCTGGCAGCTGGGCGAGGAGCTGAGGAGGTGCTCGGTGGTTTCCACGGAGACGGATCCGTTGTTCCTGGAGTGGCAGAGGAGGTGACGCCGCTGCAGATTGTCGTTTTACCGGGTTTTCCCCGGCATCAGGGATTCATCCCTCTGGTTCCGTTCCAGGTGGACCCGCCGGGAGCAGGCGGACTTTTACCGCACCGTTTCGTCCTTCGGCGTCGTCTACGATCCGGAGAGGAAGGCGTTCGACTGGTCCCAGTTCAGAGCGCTGGCCCGGCTGGAGAGGAAGACGGACGAGAGCCTGGAGCGATACTTCAACTCGTTCGTCAACATGTGCAGGACGGCCTGCAAGCTGCCGCCGAAGAAGGAAGAAGGTACTGAGGCTCAAAATGGCCGCCTCTTTTTGCTCTGCCAACTTTGTTGGAGTTTTTCTGAATGTCTCTGGGGGCGGAGCTTAGTCACACTTTAAAATGCAGTGAATCAAAGTTTTTCTGTGTGCTTCTTACTTTCAGGAATAAATGCAGAACTTTTGCAAACCGGACATTTAATATTGATAATCTCCGCTTTGTTTCCTCAGGGTTGGCGGATTCTGGCGTTCTCGTGGAGCCGCTGACCGAAGAGCGCGCGGCCAGGACGCTGTATCGCATCGAGCTGCTGAGGAAGATCCGAGAGCAGGTCGGGTCTCTGCAGAAACTGTTTGCTTTTCTGGGCCTCCGTCGTTGAAGCGGTTCTGTAAAGTTGGTGTCGACCTGCAGGTTCTGCGCCACCCGCTCCTGTCGGCCCGCCTCCAGCTGTGCCGCCCGTCCCTCTACCTCCCCGTCTGGTGGGAGAGCGGGAAGCACGACCGGGACCTGCTGGTCGGCGCGGCCCGGCACGGCCTGAGCCGCACCGACTTCTACATCCTCAACGATCCGCAGCTCAGCTTCCTGGAGGCTCACAGGAACTACGTCAGGCGGCACCCCGCTCATCTTCATTCCCACAGCCATCATCACCCTCACCACCCTGGGATGGCGGCGTCTTCGTCCCAGCTTCCTCACTGCTGCCTGTACGAGTCGGGACTCGGCCATCACTCCCCTCAGCCTCCAGAGTATCCGCACCAGGCCTCCAACCACCACCAGCACCACCAGCAGCCGCCGCCCACACCCTCGCCCTCCTCTTCCTCATCCTCCTCCTCTCACCCCCACCTGCAGCCTCCGCCGCTGGACGCCGGGGACTCCGGCTCGCCCAGCCTGGGCATGGTGCCGGGGTCGCGGGTGGACTTCCTGGACTGCGCTCCGTTGGATGAGACGCTGGAGCTGGGGGCGCTGCATGGAGGGAAGGTCTCCAAGGACGCGCTCAACGGGTTCCCCTTCAACTCCGCCACCGGCGGTCAGAGCATGCTCAACTCGTACGGAGTGGGCGGAGCCGACCTGGACGCCAACCTGAGGAGCGACGTCCTGGTCGGTGAGCAGGGGTCATCGGAGGAAACGGGGCTGCTGGCGCCGTCGGTGGAGCTGGATCAGCTACAGGTACGCAGCGTCTCAGACCAGTCAGAGAACAGGTAACGCAATTAAAATGTTACATCAAGTTTATTTGTGTAGCACAAAGCGGTTCGAAGTTCTTTACGCCAACCTTACTTTAGAGAAATGAGAAGAGAGAGAGGAAAACGGGAAGCGTCCCGGTCCTCCTGGTGATCCAGGCCACCTTATGTTGCAGTTTATCTGTTGTTTCTGAAAGATTTAAAATATAGCAAACTAGATTTTTATTTTTCCCTCAGAATGGTTCTGTTTTATTAGATATAAAACTGAGATCAGCAGAAAAAAGTCACCACCTGAAGCTGGTTTTGTTTTTGGATTTTCTGACAATAAGTTCTAACTTTTCAGTAATTATGGCAAAAACAGGAAAATTTACTTTGAAAACATGTAATTTTGAGATGGTAACTAGTTCTTAAGGTAATTAGTTCTTTTCCAAAGCACATTTTCATCTTTTTCATCTGCATTTCTTAAATCTCTTTTCTTGGTATTTTCTGAATTTCCTGCAGGCTCCCTGGGACAGCGCGGATCACACCAGTCCAGCTGAGCACATGTTCAACGAGTCTGACCCCATCCTCGGCCCCACTGCCCTGGAGACGGGCTTCCTGGAGGAGGAGGACGAGGAGGCTCAGGGGGGAGACAGGGGAGGAGAGGAAGGAGGGACTCTGGAGGAGTGTTTAGGCCTCCCACCTTCATCCTCTCCGTCTCACCCTTCGACGGGGGATTCAGTGGAGCCGCTGTCGTCGAGCTACATGCTCTTTAAGGTGGGACCTTAAAGAGAACCTCAACATGTAGATGTGATGTTTAAATCAGCTAATCTATCGCCGCGGCGTTAGCTTAGCTACTAGCAGTCGTCGCTAACGTTCCACATTGATCACTTTTTAATAGTTGCAAAATAAACATTGAGCCTCAAAAAAAAGAAAACATGAAAACGGTAACGGACTGAAGGTTCTGTTCTTTGTCTGAATGATTTCTGGTGTTGAATCCTGAGACATGAGGTGCCATTGTTGTCAGTTGCTATGACAACAAGTCTGCATGTAGCATAGCTGACACAAAGAATGAGAAAAAAACGGTTTTGAGTCCATTTTTTCCCTTTTTGTGGAGCACGTCACTAAATTTATAATACCTACATCTCCAGGTTTCATTTAGTAAATTGTTCTGGTGCGGCAGGTAAAAGAATCGTCTCTTTTCCCGTCAGCGTTGAGCGCATGTGGTAACTTTCTGGAGGCAACTATACATCTGTAGCGGCTGACAGACACTGTCCTGTCCAGTCATAAACGTCGCTGGGTCTCACCATGTTTAACAGACTTGGATGCTACAGTCGGTGCCCATTATTGCTCAGAAAAGATGAAGATGATCAGAATAAACCTGCAGTAATCCAGTCTCCTCTGTGTTCGATCCTTCAGGACATCGGAGTGAACGAAGAGGCCAGTCCGGACCAAACGGACCTGTCGGCCAGCCCGCCGCTCCCCTACGTCCCGCCTCCGCCCCTCTCTTTACCCGACATCTCCGCCCACGAGCCGCAGGATGGACTCGGGCACTCCAACGTCTCCGAGAGCCTGATCCACCCCGCGGAGGAAGGAGACGACCAGGAAGGAGGCGCTGGGTTTGAATTCGAAGACAAAGATGAAGAGGAAGCAGAGAAGGAAGGTACGTCAGATTTTATTAAGACTTCAAGGAAATCTCTTTTAATTCCACATTTCAGAAATGAATGAAAGTATGGACAGTCGGGACCGTAAACAGTTATTGGGACCTGACACATTAGCAAATGCTGTTGGACAATATATTTTCCTGGAAGTTTTGATATTGTTGTTTTGAGACCATTCTTGAGTAATATAAATGTAATGGCATAAAAATGCAAGAACACATTGTCAAAGATGAATAAACTTTAAATTCTAATGAACATTTAACACTGGAACAGAAAGACATTCTTAATATCCAAAGTAAATAAACCAAATGTATTGTTTCTGCTGAAAGGTGCGGACCGCGGCGTCCTGGACGGGCCCCAGGAGGAGGACGGAGAACGGGAGCCGGAGAAGACGGAGGAGATCCTGCAGCGGCTTTCTCCGGACCTCCAGGACGATGGCGAGGATTTGTCCCAGGAGGTGCAGCCGTACCTGGGGAAGCTGGAGCAGGACGGCAGCTTGGCGTGTCCGGCCTCCATCGAGGCGCCGCCAGAAGACGTGGACGGTCTGATCCTGTATCAGACCGAAGAGGAACGCTCGATGGACAGCTCTCTTGATGCCGAGGCGTTTATCCGGAACGAAACCGGAGAGTTTTTGGAAATGAAGGAGAGCTCTCAAAGTTCTGGCGGCGGTTTTGGCGCGGATCAGGTTAACGAGATCTCCGAGGGTCGGCTGGACTGCGTCTCTCTGGGCGACGCTGCGGAGGAACCGATGGAGGATAAACCCGGCCTGATGGTGCTGGACGGGTCAGAGTTAGCAGAACCTAGAGAGCGCACGGTCTCAATAGATCCCGACCTGAACCGGAGCGAAACTTCGTCTTTCTCTCTGGATCAGGAAAATCTCCTGGATCAAAATGAAATCAAGGCTAATCTGACTTTAAACGACGTAGACGTGAAGTCATCGGATCTTAAATTCTCCATCGATGAAGAGAAGAAGCCACTGCGGTTCGTGGTTCCGAAAACCGAGGCAGCAGAGGACGTCTGCCCGGACAGCTCCGACATCAAGCATTCCCGTTTCCTCTCTTTCCCCGTGAAGTCCGAGGACGCCAAAGCCGAGCAGCTGGAGTTTCCTTTGCGAGCGCCTTTGCTCGACGTCAAACCCGAAGACCTCAGCCTCTCCATGAAGTCCGAGAGCTTCGAAGTCAAACCCGAAGTCCTGCAGTTCGTTGCTTTCTCGGACGGCGGCAAAATCAAACCGGAAGTGAAGCCGGCCGACCTGCGGTTCGCCGTCTATCCGGACGGCGTGAGGTTCAAGGCGGAAATCAAACCGGAAGCTCTGAGGTTGGCTGGATTTCCAGAGACGTCCGCCATCAAGCCCGAAAGCAAACCTGATGCTCTGGAGTTCGTGGCATTCCCGAACAGCTCTGGGATCAAAGCCGAGGTGAAGCCGGAGGTTCTGGATTTCACAGCTTTGCCTGAGGTCAAGGTGGAGATGAAGCGGGAGACGCTGGAGGCAGACAGTACGGTCCTGACGCCGAAGCTGGAGCAGGGCGAAGCGGCGGCGGCGGAGAGTCCGCTGAAAGGCCAGGTGAAGGAGGAGAGGCCGAGCTCCCCGGGTACGAACGCAACCCTCCGATTTCACCTTTCCTTCTGATTAATGAAGCATTACTGGGTTGAATGGGAATGTCTACGGAGGAAGATTAGGGCCAAAAATTTGACTGTAACCTGAGAAGATAAGTTAGAATTCTGAGAAAAGAGAATTTAATGAAAAGAAAGAATTTTGAGACAAAAAGTTATAATTTTTTAGAAAAAAATAAATTCCAATTTTTCTGAAAAAAATTATTTTGATAAGACAGTCAGAATAAAGAAAATGTTAATTGAGTTTGAATATTTACAGAACAAGATTAGGGCCACTGGAAAAAGAAATCTGATTTTTATGCTCAGAATTATGACTTTTGATCTCATAAGATTAAAATCAGAAACCTGAGATTAAAGCTGAAATTCTGAGAAAAAGTCAGAATTTTTAAATACTGTAATGATTTTTAGTTAGTTTAATCTGATGTGTAGGACAGACATAAATTTAAACCTTCTACCTTTTCAGCCAAATTGTTTAAGTTGTTGCAGTTTTTTTGACTATAAATAACAAATTATTTAATGACTGAATAAATAGAATAAATGTTAAAAAGTGAAATCAATAAAAGCGTTTCACCGTTTGACCGCCGGCTCCCGTTGCTTGCCGTGAATCGTTTTTCTGCTCTGCAGTTCCTGCGGTGGAAGGATATCCCGGCAGTCCGAGGTTTGCAGCTCCGGCTTCCATGTGTGAGATTCCCGACGGCCTGCATGAGAGCCGGGAGCCGACCATCGCTCAGCTGCTGCAGGAGAAAGCGCTCTTCTCCTTCTCTGAGTGGCCAAAGGTTCGCTCAGCCCGTCTACAGCCCATAGGATGCAAGCTGGGCCGCCATTTTCTTTAAACCCTGTTTTCTCCTCTATCACGACGTCGGGATGTGATACTGATTCCAATATTGATTAAACTAATCGATTAGGTTCCTTATCCTTTCTCATATGGATTTTCATTGAGTTAGGAAATAAACTCTAACAGTTTTTGCGCTGACAATTTTGCATGTTTAGAGGAAGGATCTTTCAAGACTTATGATTTCAGATGTTATTTATTTTTGCCTGTTATTTCACATTTAGGGACACTGCAGAAAGAAAAAAAGGACTACATTTCTGCTGAAAATCTCAGAAATTTTTTTGAAATTTTCAGAAATTCTGTAGAAAAAACTTTGAAATTTTAGTTTGAAAAGTAAAAGAAAAAAAAAATATATATATATATATATAAAAAAAAAACAAAATCGGAAATTTGAGATTAATTTTAGAAATTTTGGTGGAAATTAACTTCAGCCGCTAAGAAGACCTGCCAGATGTAAAAACACCAAGAACAGAACAAACACACGGTAATCCTGGGGAATTTATAGCTACCGCTCTGCTTGTGATCGCCCCCTGCAGGACAGAGTTGTTATCAACCGGCTGGACAGCATCTGCCACGCCATCCTGAAGGGAAAATGGCCGTCATCGAGCGAGCAATACGACTCCCCTGGCTCCGTGGCGGCTAACTCGTGCCTGGCTAACAGTTTAGCCCAACACCACCACCACCGAGCCGGGTTCCTGCCCGGCGCTGCCCCCGGTGCCGGGCCGGGCCAGCCGCGGGTCCAGCTGGGCGGTCTGGGGTTCCCCGTCCCGCCACCCCTCACGCGACTTCCCAAGGTGAGGCGTTCTGCAAAAACTGGCGGATTAATTCAATATTCTCCTTTTTACATATCTATCACCCGTCCACATGTTTCTGTCTTCCATGCCATGGTTCTGTCTGGTTTTTGTCCCCAGAAGTGCTCAAAAACAATACCTGCAGCAGAATAATCTCAAACTCAAACCCAGAGGATGTTACACTGCAAAAACACAAAACCATATTCACTTAAAACAAGCTCCTATGGCTTCCAAAAAAGTTACTTTTAATTTAGTCTCGTTTCAAGTGTTCTAAGATATGTGGACTAGAAATTAGACAAAAATAGAAAAATTTTGTTTTTTCTTTGAATCCAATGAAAAAACAGAAAATGTTACCAAGTATTCTTGGTCCAGAAAACCTGAAGTTTGTTGTTGAAACTTGACAAAATGAATACGCTGTAAATGCAATAAACACAAATCAGTTAATAAATATGTAGATATTTTACAGTGTATTAAAAACATTAAATTCCCTTTAATGATCAACAGAGTTGAGTTGAATTAGCTTCAGCTCGTCCTGCAGCACTGGGCTCCTCCTGTCAACATGTTGCTGTGTTGCTTATTCTGTACCATGTAAAGCTTTTATATGTGGATATCAGTCTTGGGGAGATGATCCTGTTGCACTTTGCAGTGTGAAGACACACATGCCAGATCCTGCTGCCAGCTTCCTGCTGGGGGGCAAAAAGCTGCTCATCTATGATGACTGTTGCTGTAACGTGCTAAATCTTAAATCTATGTGTGATATATGTAAGAAAAAGGGACACAGTGCGTAGCTACTAATTGTCAACACCGTCAACTAGACAGCAAGGCCAGACAAAAGTTTTAATAAAAAATTTAGTGAAGGAGGGGGAAGTAGTTCAGTTATGCTAGCTTGACTATGAGAACCTTCGCATGTAGATGTGATGTGGAATCCTGTGTGTTTTGGTTCAGTTACAGAAATTTAAAATAAATGTGACCCTCACACCAAATCTGACAGAGCATCAGTAGAACAGGTGTTTAGCTAATAAACCACCGCTCTGTTAGCTTAGTTAATAGCAGCCGTAGCTAATCTACCGCAGCGATCACTTGTTAATAATCTCAAAATAAGCATCAAGCCTAAAAACACTAAACTGTTATTTACAGAACGTTCTGTTCTTTGTTTCCGTGTTTTTTGGTGTTGAATCCTGAAACATTAGTGGAGTTGTTGTCAGTCAGTTGCTATGGCAACGGTTCTGGGTGTAGTGTAGTCGACAAAGAGAACGAGATAAACGAAGGATTTGAGTCATTTATAGTTGATTTTTAACATTATTTTTCCCTTTGCTGCACTAAATCAATACCTACATGTCCAGGTTTCGTTTTGATAACAGTTCAAGTGCAGCAGCGCAGCTATGGATGAAAAGGAAAAGAATCGTCTTTTTGCCCTCCAGCGTTAAGCGCCGGATGTAAACAGTAACAAGCGATGTGAATATTATTAATGCAGCTTCCAAAACTTATCAGTTTTGAATCTGGCCCAGGTCTGAATCCACAGCAGCCCGTGCGTTGTGTCTCAGTCCATATGTGTGTTTAACCAAAGCCATCATCTCTCTCCCATTCTTGTCTCACCCACCCTGCCCACCCGGACAGTACGTGCCGCGGGGCGCCGCATGTGGGCGCGCAGCTTGGCGCCTCACCTCCTTGCCTCTCTTGCAGGAGAGGCTCGTGGCTCCTCCCTTCCTCCCTGAACTCAAACGGGCCGGAGGTCGCCGGTCCTTCGACTACGAAGCCGCCGCTGCGGCCGCTAAGATCTTAGCAGGGAAGTCTGCGTCGCCGAGCCACACGAGCGCCGCCGCTGCTGCCAGCAGCTCCAGCGAAGAGAAGGTGGCAGTGGTGGCCACTCCGTCCCACCGCGCCGGCACCATGCTGAACGGCTGGCAGGAAGCGGCGATAGATCTGACAAAATCTTCTGGAGAAATCAGCACCACGAGCGGCGCGGGGACGAACGAAGCGGCTGGAGTCGGCCACCCTACCGCCGGAGCTGGAGGCAGCCACAAGCTGCCGCCCATCACGGCGCCGCTGCCCGGCTCGGTGGGGATCGACATGTCCGGCATTCTGCAGGCGGGGCTCATCCACCCGGTCACTGGGCAGATCGTCAACGGGAGTCTGAGGGGGGACGACTCCCTGAGGAGGAGGAGAGGGAGGCGGAGAAATGTGGAGGCTCTGTACTCCGAGTTCGCCAAGAGCCGAGGGCTGCACCTGCCGGAGGCACAGGTGGGTGGAGGGGGCGTGGCGTAGAGTCCGAGCAGGTAGAAAACTGAGGGCAACCTGAGGAGAAACGGAGAAAACCCAAAAGAATCTGAGTTTAAAGGACAATCAAAATTTTTACTTTGTACATTTTTGTTTTTCCAATTGGGTTTCTACTGCTTCTAAAAACAACTCAAGTGTTTTGTTAAGAAAGAAACGCATAAATGAATAAATGAATGTTTTTTGGTGTCTGGAAAATGAGCCCTTTAAAAAACCTCTGGGACGTAAACTCGCAAATCAGCAGGCAGCCGTTACCTAGCAACCCCAGCCAAGCCTTCCTGTTACTTAGCAACCCTGGCAGAACCCCAGCATTTTGGTTGGTTGTATTATGGCTGCTGGAAAAGACAACAAGGGTTTTGTTGTTGATTGCGTGTGAGTTGAGCCGGTTTGTTTCGGATTTTTATTCAATTTTTTACTTTGATTTAGTAAACAAAAATCTATTGGTTTCTTTGTTTCTTTGTTTTAATTTTTGTTTCAGATGAAAAACAAACTGTCTGAATATACATGGACCTGTCTTGTTGGGTGTGCAGGAGGTTCCATTTCTGCTTTTCTTTCCCCATTGGTGGAAACAAAGACACAATCCACAATTCATGTTGTCTCCATCTTGTTTTCCTCCAACCACTTTTTCTTTTTTAAAGATGTGCAGTTGAATAACTTGGCATCTGTTTACAGCCATTTTCATGTGAAAATGGCTGCGTGTTTGTGTGGCTAGAAGCAGCTTATTTAAAGTGACGGAGACTCATAATGGGCAGAACTAACCAGACTGAAATCTCGTTATTTAAGAGTCATTTGTGTTGCTGATAGATTTTGGGTTTAAGGAAGAGTAACGGGTCACTTTGAACATCTGCGTCTGTGTGTCCACCTACAGGCTCGGGTTGAGGCCATCAGCCACTCCTCCGTGTCGTCCTCCACCTCCTCGCCGTCCCCGTCTCCGTCCGAGCGGCCTGCTGGTCCTCCCACGCCCTCCTCCTCCTCCACCCCGACCCCCACCCAGACGCCTCCTCAGCCAGAGATCGTGGCCATCGACAGGGAAGCGGCCAGCAAAGGCCTGATCGAGTGGCTGAGACAGAATCCGGGCTACAGCATGGATCTGCCGGCCTTCGCTCACGTACGTCTCTGTTGGTTCAGTGAAAGTTGCTGTTAGGAGAGCAGCAGGTGTTAGTCAACGTGAGACTGATGGTTTGGAGTTCGGCAGCAGGAGTGGGTTGGCCGGTGGGTTCTTTGAGTTAACAGCGTTTTAGCCAACGGTGACATCCGGCTGTTGGTCACGTGACTCCTGAGATGTGAAAAACAAAAAAATCCATCTCACCAGAAAAAACATTTTATGAAAAAACTTCTTTTTTTTTTCTTCAAAGTTGTCATGTTTCCACTAAACAAATTTATGTTTGGAATTACAGTTTGATCAATTTTCTGACTAATGGAAATGCAGGTAGAGATGAACTTAAGCAAACGGTGATCGCTGCCCAGTTGTTGCTCAATAATTATTCAGTCATTTTAAAAATAATTTAGATCCACTGATTTGCAGTGAGAAATATTATTCTCTCTTTGAAAAAACTAAAACAAACCATCATCCTTCTTCCACTTCCTGTCGTCGTCTTTGTCATTTCTGCCAGTAGAAACATGAGGCTCCTGATCATGTGACTCCTGAGATGCAAAAAAATTGTTTCCTTTACAGTTTTGCAAAGTACATCTGTTTTGATACGCCTGAAAAACCTGATTTTTCCAAATTAAGAGAATTTATTTTCATAATTTCAATTTGTGAGATTTTTGGTTAATGGAAATGCAGAGAATCAGAGCAAGGGCCGTAGAAAACCAGCAAACTAAAGCAGTTATTCAGAAGAACGCCACCAGAGGGAGCTGCAGACCACAAACCTGCTGGGTCAGATGTTAACGCTGACATGACGAGGCCACGTTGTTTTAAAACATCCCATGGAGACGTTGATGTTTTTAATGACTTTGCTTTGTTTTGTCTGCTCAGTCGGGAGCGAGTCTCCTGCACGGCTTCGTGGAGCGACCCAAACAGAGGAGGCACCGCTGCAAAGATCCCACCAAGCTGGACATCAACACTCTGACGGGGGAGGAGAGAGTCCCTGTAGTTCACCGGGGAACAGGACGCAGGGTACATAACGCACACACACGCACACACACACACACACACGCTGGAATAAATACCGTTTACGTTTCAGTCAGGCCGTAGTTTGACCCTAAAGCAGAAATGGGTCAGAACCATCCAGATAGAAGCACTGGAATCAGCTTTCAGCATCCAGAATTTAGTTTTTTGTTAGTTTCAACTAACTTTCACACAGGAGTCTTTAGTTTTGCATTGTCTCCATTGCTTCTCTCTGCAGCTTGGTGGCGCTATGGCTCCGGCTATCAAGGAGCTTTCCAGGTGGCTTGATGCTAACTCGGAGTACTTCGTCGCTCCAGACTGGGCGGACGTGGTCAAACACTCTGTGAGTTGATTTTAAGTTTTCAGTTTGAACCTGAAGCTCATTCCACCTCGAAACGTTTTGATTGATTCAGTATAATGAATATTTATTATTGACTTATCGATCGTCTCATATTTCAGACGTTAAACGTTTCTGAAATTCTGGTAATTTTTCTAAATTAGTGATTTGTAGTATGTTAATCTAGATACTGTCACAAAGAAATATTAGCAGTAATAAATAAAATCATATTGAACTGAACTTTTTTATTTGTATTGTTTTTGTCCCAGAAGTTTAAAAGGTTTCTTGAATGTTCCTGAATGTCGGCTCTTGCTCCAGGGTTTCCTTCCTGAGGGGAAGTTCTCTCGGATCCTGACGGAACCGGTCAACCGGGACCCGGGTTCGCGTCGCCGTGGACGACGGCCGCGCAGCGAGATGCCGAAGCCGCTCCTGTCCGTGTCGGACTCCGCCTCCCCGGGCCTCGGCCCGCCGCTCTACATGAACGGCGGCCTGATCGGCAGCATGGACTCCATCGTGACCCTGCAGAACCTCCGCGGCGCCATCCCCGGGATCCCCATCATGGCCGCCGGATTCCACCACGGATTCCCCGCGGGGAGCGGCGGGTCGGCGGCGGACGACGCCAAGAACGGGCTGAGCATGCTGCCCATGATGCTGCACGGCATCCCGCACCCGCACGGCGCCGCCGCCATCCCGCAGCACGCCCTGTTCAGCGTCGGCACCATGATGGCGCACGCGCCGCCGCCGCACTCCACCGCCTCCGCTTCTGCATCCACCGTCACCACGACAACCGCAGCGTCGGAGGCAGCCAGCCCGACATCGACGACCGCCGCCGCTGACCGAGAGAGCGGCGCAGACAAGGAGAAGCCAGCAGAGGGCGCCAAGCGGCCGGCGGAGGCGGCTGCGGCCGTCATCACCTCCACCAGCAGAGTGCATCACACCTTCAACCCCTTCCTGATCCCCGGCGTGTCGCACGGCCTGTTGTACCCGCACATGTTCCTCCCCCACGGCGGCATCATGGCGCTGCCCGCCGTGACGCCGGCCGGCGCCGACGGCGCGCCGGGAAGCCCCAAAAGAAGAAGGAAACGGGCGAGGGAGGAGGAGGAGAGAGAGAGGGGGAAATCGGGAGACGCGGAGGAGAGAGAAAGTACAGTTACCGTCACCGCGTCCTCGTCCGCCTCGCCGCCGAGCGAGGAGAGCCGGGCCGGCCGGGCGGAACCGGACTCCATCAGCCACGGAGAAAAAGCTGTGGCGCCGGAGGAGAAGGAGGACGGGTCGGAGGAGACGGGGGACGAGGCGGACAGACGGGACGGCGAAGCGGCGTAGGACATCGTCTCCCTGCGTCTCACTGCAAAAACACAAAATATCAACAAAATATCGGCAAATGTTTCTGTCCAGTTCTACCGAAAATAACCAATCACACTTAAAATGAAACCAAACTAACTGATGGAAAACTTTTCAGGAATCAATAAGAGCTTGTGTTACGTCAGGGGGGTCCAAACCTTTTGGACTTGAGGACCAAAACAAGCTTTTACAGTGTAGTTAGCGACGCACCGATCCAGTTTCACCAAGACCGATATCTGAGGTTCAGTCTGTCAGGCAGAAAATGAGCTGAACTGACTTGAATCATTTCTTTTTTTAAAACAGACATAAATGTATTGAATTACAAATTAATAACTAATAACTAAACATCTTCACATGTTTGGAGTAGAACAGAATAATGTAAAATAAATAATAAAGAAACTGAAACTATTTAAAAATAAACTTCAAAAACCTTCAAAAGAATCAGAAAGTTAGGAATTTTAAATATCATGTAAAATAAACAATAAAGCAGAATTAGACTGATTAGATCCGATTGATACCCGACCAAGAGTTTTTTCAATATTGGTGCCGATACAGATATTAATATCGGATCGGTTCAGCTCTAAACATAATACTTTAAACTAAGGAAGTCGTCAGATTTCCTTTTTTATTTTAAATAATAGTAGAGCTAAAACCTGATTATGGTTTTGCAGATTTTTCGTATTACCATACTTTATTTAAAAAGCACTTTAAGACAACCACAGCTGATACAAAGTGCTGTACACAATAAAAACAAATAAAAACTCTTAGTTTAAAACAAACATACATTATAAAACTAGATCTCGCTGGAGTTGAAAGCAGTTAAAATAAATACTTATCAGGAGTTTATTCGAAGATAAACTAATAATTTTGTCAGTTCAGGTTTGAAGCTGCGCAAGAAAAGGAAAAACTTTGTATTTTAACAAGATTTCAATTGTAGATTTCTGTTATCATTGAAATGCAGTCTGGGGCCACAGAAAGTCAGTCCAGGAGCCATAAATGGCCCCTGAGCCACACTTTGAACACCAAGTTTTAATTATTAATACAATGAAAAAGTTCCAGTTCAACTTCAATATTTTATCAATATTTATGAATAATTTACTTAAAACAAGCTCCTACATTATGCTGAAAAGTTACTGTAAGTAAGTTAGCTTTGTTTTATTTTAAGTGTAATAAAATATTTCCACAGTAAACTGGACAGTAAAGTATTTGGTAAGGTTTTGTGTTTTTGCAGTGTAGTAAGTTGCTCTCTTCTCCGCTGAGCAGCCATGTAAAGTTTGTGCCGAGTCTGTAAGTCAACGTCCATGTAAAGACTTTTATTATGATGATGATGATTATATTCAACTTGTTTATATACCAGGAACCCCCACCCACCCACTCCACTGTAAAAAAAGAAAAGAAAACACGAGTAGAGTTAAATAATCTCCGTATTCCTGCCCGTCATCCCGCATCCAGACTGAAAACAGGAGGGAGAACCGAAGGAAGGGAGCGGTCCAAAATGGTTCCTCTGCACTGTAAAACATCACACCAAAACAATTTTCATCTGGTTTCTACTGAAAATATATTCACACGTGAATTAAGACAAAACTAACTTGGAAGTAACTTTTTTGCATTTTTTAGGTCAATAATTCCTTAATATTGATGTAAAAGTACTGAAATAATGTGCTCATATTATAATTAAAGTGTCTTGTTTCACCTGTAACTAGTATTTTTTCACCAATATTTAGGAATTATTTACTTAAAGCAGGTTGCTCAAACTGTGGGCCGGGGGCCGTTTGTGGTCCATGAATGATTTTGTTCGGCCCTCTAGTCAAGCGGGCTGAACAAAATTATTTTCTTTGATCAAGAAAATGTAGAATTGACGACCCAAAAAATTTGCAAATTTTCTATTTTTCTTTTAAATGATTTAAAGATTTCATAGAAATTTTACTATAAATAAAAAAAAAGAAACATTTTTGCATTTTTAATTGAATTAATTTGTGTAACGCTAATAATTTAAATGTGCCATTTTTGGCAAAACGTTTGGACACTACTGGGTTTTTATATCTTGCTGAAAAGTTACATATAAGTTAGTTTGTCTTAATCAAGTGTACAATCATATTTGCACTAGAAAATAGACAAAAAATGATTGATTTTGTTTGTTTTTGCAGTGTAAAACATGTGCAATACTTAAAAGAAAACTGCCATCCAAATTAATCTGAAAAAAAATCCCACGCAGATTTGACCGACGCTAAACCATCAAACGCTGCAGAAAAATCTAAAGTTTCTACCTTCAAAATTCTTGATTAAAATAATCCTTTAAAAGAGCAGCCAAAGCTAATTAAAACTGAATTTTCTCATTGTTTTTTTAGGTATTGCATATATTGTGACAAAACACTAAAATACGGAAGAGAATTAGTGCCACTTGGAAAAAAAAATATTTTGACTTTAATTGTCTGAGATTAAAGTCAAAATTCTGAGAAAAAAATTTATTTTTTTTTAATGGCACTAATCTCCTTCCATACTAAAAGGCTGCACCTTAAACTTTATTTTGATATTTTTTCCACTGTTAACATGAAAAGCAAAATTAACTCCTGCTCTTTAATTCAAAAGCAAAGAACAATCATGGGATTTGTTTCGGATCAAGCCACAGAGTCACTTTGGGAGATTCCTCCCCTTTAAAAAAAGTGGTCCAGTCCAATCAAGAGCTCAGTCCGGCCACCAGGGGGCAGCAGCAGGCAGTTGTAGATGCGAACAGTGGGTAAAGGGGGTGAGTTTTCCTCCTGAAATCATTGGGAAAAGTGCAAAAAGACTCGAATTTTGATCTGAAACTCCAATTTGAGGTTTTGTCCTGATTTTAGAAATGAGAAAAAGAGAGACTGAACGCCTCGTTGATTCCTCAGATTGCAGTTCAAATATATATTTCATCTGTAAATCTCTCGCTGTACATTGCTGTCTTTTTTTTAAGTGCTCCATGTATCTCTTTCCTGTTTCCGCCAGGAAGCAAACCGACTGTACTGTACGTTAAAAGGATGCAAGTCGCTGGTTCTACTCCGATTTTCACGACAGGGTGGAAATGTTTCCGTCGACGGCTTTCCGTATCTCCGGTTTTCATCCATGAAAACGTCTTTTTTTGTTTTTTTGCACAGCGTCCTGTGAACCTGTTATATTTTTTTCCCGTTACGGCGCGCGAGCAACTGGGAGAAAGTTTGGATGTGTGCATGCATGCGCACACTTTTTACAGTGTTTTGTCCTGACAGGTCAAAAAAAAAAAAGTCCATTATTGTTGCCTTGTCACAAGTTTGTGGCTCCATATAATTTATTATATTTTCTGTTTTATTTTTTTTTTTTGCCAAACTTTCACCAAATATTATTTTTCCTCAGTTTCATTGTATTCGTCAAAGTAAAATGCCTTATTTCTAGCGAGTATGTTTTTGTTTAGCCGGTCTGTTACATCTCCCCACCTGGTGGCGTTTTTGTTTTTGTTGTTTTTATAATTTTTTTTAATGGAGACCCAACAGAAACAAAACATACTGCAGTTTTTAACTCACTACATCGACTCCTAAAAGGCCAATCACTCGTCCCTCAAAGCACAAACGTTTGCGTATCAGTGCCTCTAAAGTTAAAACACTTTCCCTTGTGTGGGCTTCACTTGCACATTTTGTCCTGTTTCCATGGTGACGGGTCACCAAATAAGAGCTCGTTAATAACTGTAGTGGAAGGAGCATGTGACTTGTTTTTTCTATGACAGCGTCATTAGGGCTATTGTAGATTTATGTTTTTTAAAGGAAAAAAGGGGTAAATTTCAGCCCAAAAACTTTTTTGAAAAGCCAAAAATTTGGTAAAAAAAAAAAAACTTTTGAGATTAATTTCAGAAATTTTCTAGAACAAAAATGTGTTGTTTTTTTATGAGGTTGAAAAGTTACACATTTTAATCTCAAATAATTAAGGAGAATCTCAAATTTTGAGATTATCCATGTTTTCTAGAAAAAAAAAATTTGTTTAAAATTCAAAAATTTCAGAAAATTTTAGAATGTTTAAATCTGTCTACATTTTTCTACTTTCTAAACTTAAAAGTTTCTTTGTTTTTTTCTAGATTTCTGAGATTTTTTACAAACAGAAATTTTCGGTTTTTCCATCCTTTTTTTTTTCATATCAAAATGTTTTTTTTTTTCTTACTTTTAAAACGCATAAATTCCTAAAATTTTTTCTAGAAAAATTCTGAGATTAATCTCCAAATTTGAGCTCTTTTTAGCAATTTTGTTGACTTTTAAAAAAAGTTTTTTTGGTGTAAATGTACTCCTTTTTTCCTTTTTTTATGGTCCTAATGCAGTCAGGATCATAAACTGTTAATACAGTTAGTGTCAGTACAAATTGACTTTATTTTTTATTTTATTTTTTTCAGCGGGGTTGTGTGGTGTAGTTCTGAGCAGTCAGTATCTGACCTGCAGTTGAAAGCAATATAGTCATAAACTCACTACCATCTAAAACGCCTAAAACTTAAACACAATTTATTTCAGCTGGCATCTTGGCATTTATGCCAGATTAACTTTTATGCTAACCTACTGTAAATGTGTGAGCTGCATTTGCCAGGAGCCGTTTGTTCTTTTTCACTTGTTTTGTTTTTATATCTAAATTCTTTATTTCACCAGGAGAAAATAATAAACGTATCAAAATTTAAATATTAAATAAAAAAACATATTTTGAAATGTACAGATGTGTTGATGCTCTTGTGAACAAAAAGGAAGATAATAGTAAAAATAATATTTTAAATTAAAATTTACTGTTAAATCAAAATTCTTATCACAAAAGTTGTCACAATAAACGCTAATCGATACGATAAATGCCGACATTTATTCCGAAGGCTGGTCAATAAATCAGTATCAGTAAGAGCTGTGTCTGAATTCAGGGTCGGAACGATTCGAAGGTCAGATTTGTAGGCCGATGACGTCATAGCGTAGCCTGTCCCAAGGAGAACGGCTGATTCCCGGCACATTGCTGCAAAAACTCCCACCAGCTTTCCCAATTAGTCGAAGTTAAACACCGATATTGTTCAGACAAGTAATATCTAGTTGTAAAATGTTTGGTTTACTAAAGTATTTAATTTATTCCTGAGCAAATCGGTTTGATTGATTAAAGTGAAGCCTTCAAACATGCTAGTTTTATTTAACTGCTTATCCCAGATTTGGAGTGTGTTATATTTGGAAACGAATAATTTGCTTATATTTACTCCTGGTAGAAATATATATATATATATATATATATATATATATATATATATATATATAATACATGTTTGCACATTTTGGAATCAAACCAACATTTTACTATGGAACAGCCTTTGCTATCAAAAGTGAAGAATAATACAGAAATCAGGAGTGATGCATGACTGAACAACAAACTTTCAATATCTGATCAGTGTCAACAGATAGAATATTCAGTAATTCCGATCCACAACTGCAAAGCATTCTGGGAGATTTAGGGAGAGGAAGGACTTTAGCTGCTCAACCTTACATTGCTAGTTAAGCTAGGTTGGTGGAATCAACTAACTCCCTCACTCTTTGGTTACCTAGCAACTCACTCACTCTTTGGTTACCTAGCAACAACATGTTGAGTAACCGGCGCTGCAGCAGTTTTAAGGTTTTGCTTCTTAACTGTTTAAAAACAACAAAAAAGCAGCAGAGTCGATTGAAAACTGGATAAAACAGGAACCGTCACACTGTAAGTTCTGCAATATTTCAGATATTTAAAACAAAAAGCTGATCAATAATTATTGATGTTGACTGATCGAAACGCTTATATTGTGATACGTTTATTGTCCTGCCAGACCTACTCTTAACTGATTCTTTACTCTAGGTTCATATGCTGACATGTTTCCAGAAGAACTCTGAACATCCTCTTCAGAAAACCGTGTCTTCAGTCAGAGGCTTCTTCAAATTCGCTGTAACACAGACAGCAACAGGAAATCTTTTGTAGATAGCCGTCGCCATCTATAATAACTTTGAAGAATTTGAATTTGTATGAGTTACAACAGCATTTAGTTTCCATTCAGGAGAAGTAATGTATTTTTCAAATTGAATTTGTTGCAGTTAAGACACTGACTGCCCAGAGCTACACCGCATAACCACATTTTAAATCGCACCTTTAGGTTAAATTCAACTCCGAAATTCAGACACCGGCAGGAAAACCGCACAGGAACATGAAGTAGCATCTGTTAAGTCGGTAGTTTGACCCTCACTGCATTCCTTAGCTGCACGATGCCTTCTGTTTTCTTCTGTCTCATCCAATCTGTCTGTTTTTTTATTTTATTTTTTAAACAAAGACGAAGCTGCGGCTGCGCATCACTTCCTGTTCTCGTGTGAAGACTTGAAACGGACTCGTGGCGACCACGTGCTTTCTGTCAACAGTGTTTATTTTTTCATGGAAGTCACCTCAACGTGTAAAACTGATCAGAGATGATGTATTTATTGTACAGTTCTTGTCTTTACATTGTTGTCTCACGACTGATTGATGGCTGTTTTTGTTACCCTGAAATACAGAAACATTTTGGTTCACATGGAAATTAAACGGATCTGTGTTTCTGTTGCCTGACGGATAATCTCAGTCTGGAAGCTGAAATGTTCAGCTGGGCTTTTTCCCTTTATGCTCTCAAGACTTGTTCGCATTTAGGCTCCAAGATGGCTGAAAATAATGAATATACAGAGAGATGCGACGGTGTATTAGCGTCACGCTAACAAAATAACAATAACCCATAAAATTATGAGAATAAACTCACATGAGAATAAAGATAAATTTAGTTTTATTTCGACTTTGCTATTTGAATAAACTTGATTATTTTATTCTCATAATTGTACAACTTTATTCTCATAATTTTAGATTAAATTTTTTCTTATTTTGGCCCTAAACTCCAATGTACAAAGATTATTCAGACCCAGAAGAAAAAAATTGGCTGCAGAATCAACTAAAATATGATTTCAAATTCATGAGAAGGGAGGTTGTGCGTTTCCTCATCCATCCTTCAGCTTTCGTTTCGAGTTTGCTTTTTACATTTTTGCAGCTTTATTCGTGTTTTGGCTTAAAAGGATAAAATCTGGAAAACCTCACATTGAGAACATAGATTTAGTCCAGGTCACCTTTAAATATTCCTCGTTATTCTTAAATATTCAGATGGAAATCTTGGGCCAGGTTCTTGTTTTCTGCCAGATTCTCAGCAGAGACCAGAATCTTCTCCCAGTTTAGATTTGTTTTATTTTTACCATGTAAATTGTATCTTTAAAACATCAAATCTGAAAGTTTTATCAATTTATTGTGCCTGTTTTATTCTTTACAGAGGTCGACCTTAAGTTCTGGCTCTCAGACCGATAAACCCTCAGTCAGTGATGAATGCAGCTTCAAATGCAGTTTGGTGTCTGAATAAACTCACCGCTCAGTCAGGTTGGCGTTGCTGAACAAAGTGCAATGTAAAGGTCAAAGGTCACAGGAAGCATCTGATCCTGACGCTGCAAACCCATTCTAGCTAGAATATGTAAATCACCTGGACTTCATGGGGGTTTTATCTCATTTGGTTACTTTTGTTTCTTATTGTTCTCTATAGCGCTCTATATTCCCATGTGGACCAATCTGACAAGTCAAAACATGGTATGTGTGATCTTTTATCGTGCAATAAAAGATGACTTTCAAGTTCTCCTCGTCTGTCGTAGATCATTTAATTTATGTTCTCGGTGACTAAATTTAAGGTTTGGTGAATATTTAACCTTCAAAAGGGTTTCTGTGTCTCACATGGACGATGGCGCTTTACGGCTACTGCAGACAGAAATAATCAAAACGAGCATATTTACGCCAAAAAGCTCAAAAATGTTCAAAATAATCTAAAAAAAAAAAAAAAAGAGCTAGAAATGAGGTGGAAATTTCTGCGTTCTGGAAGTTGAAAATGTGGGATAAACTGTTGGGAAGTTTCAAAAGAAATTTTGACGTTAATCTAAAAACATTTCCAGAAAAACCTTGGCAATTGTTGAGCTCCAAAAGTTGAAAATTTGTACAAAAAAAACTCAAAAAATTTTGAGATTAATTTTAAAAACATTTCCTAGAAAAAATTGTTAATGTGTTGAGCTACAAAAATTGGGGATTTGAAAAAAAAAAAAAAAAACTTTGATTAATCTCGGCAAGAAATGCAGAAAAAAACTTGTTTTATATAATTTTCTTGTAGAATTTCTAAAAATGTCCTGAGTTTCTTGGCAGAAACTTTTGACTTTAATCTCAAAATTAAAAATTTTTCTTTTTTTTTTTCCAATGGCGTACATTGAATAATACTTTTATACTATTTTTCTGTGATGTTACCAAAGCGCACGACAACTTACATGCATGTTTTTCTCTTGCAGTTTTCAGGCAAGAGAAAATAAATCAGAAACTGGCTGCTGGGCAACAGCACCACCAACTGCGCCCCCTGGTGGGCAACGATGAAATGAATGAGAAAGAAATCACACCATCCAAAAGTTTAAAACAATAGCAGCTTGTTTTAATCTTGTCAGATTATTTCATGGTGATCAGAAAATAAAACAAACAAAAGCAAAAATCTTACATGTTTAAGGAAAAATGCATGAGAAGAAAAATTATTAAATGTGCAGTTTTTGTGAAAAAAACCGAATTGTCTCAAATTTGGCGTATTTATAATGATTTTTTAAAAAAGCTTTTTTACATCTGAACCCAGAATAATCTGTGATAATATAAAAATACACATTTACAGAGCAACACATTCATGTTGTGGAAAAATTTCCCATTTCGTCTCTTAAGAAAAGTGATAAATATTAATTTGGTGGGAAAAAAGAAGAGATTTTATTCCCTCTGGAGAAAAAAGGAAGAGAACTCACATGTTGCCATGCAAGCTTTACTTGTGCAATATCAGATAAATCATCCTAGATCAAAATATTACATCATACAGCTCAATTATATCACACACAAACTGACAAACGAATACACTGCGAGATAGTTTGGATGAAACATGCAGCGTTTATTATCAGCCATTAAGATGCACCAGAAAAACTCCTTTCTTTCATCTTTGGCCAAACTTAGAGGAAATAAATCAAAACTACAAAATAAAAACTTTTGACGGTAACCCAGCTGGAGTTCTGCAGATATTTTACTGGCTTACTGGTGGATTTGTGGGAAATAGTGCAGCAGGAAATATTTTAGGTCACTTTAAACCTCATAAAAATTATTCAATTTAAAATTTTCAATGACCAAAAAAGAGACTATTTGCACTTTTGCCCATTTTTCTCAAATATATTCAAAAGTTCAAAGTTGGATAAAAACATGTGAGAAACCTCCGGAGGTTTTCAGTTTCATTCCTGAAACGTCCAACATGGATGCTCTGGGGGAAACATATTCATCAGTAAATCCTGTTAAATTCATGACAGTAATCTCTGTTATTCCCAGATCCGCGTTCCAGTTGTCCGACTGCTTTGAACACATCATTTCTCAGGCTGAATCTAATCTCCAATCTGGCTTCAGTGATAAATGAAAGGCACTAACTTTGATTTTTTTCTTGTTTTTTATTCTTATTTTCAGTCTTATTTTTGTCTTTAAATAAGACTGAAAATAAGGTTCAAATCTGGACTTTGACTAGGCCATTTTAGCACACAAAGCAATAATATAATCACAACCTGAGATGAGAGACCATTTTTCCCAAGTCAAGTGGATATTTCACTTTAACGCTTTTATCCAAACATTTATTTTTCATGTAATCAGTTTGAATGATGTTTGCAATAAATTTAACCAGGGTGGAATTTGATTAATTGAATTAAAAAGCGAATCAGAGGTACATTCAGATCAGTGCAGCTTCTACTTTGATTTAATGTGTGGAAAACATGTTTTATTCTCACATCATGGGGATAAACTGAGCAGTCGGTTCAGGCTGTGTTTGTCCTCTGTGGTTCTGGTTCTGGGGGCCAACATGGCGCTGGATCCGGTTCAGCCGCTGGTGGTGTCTGTTGTTGCGTTAGCCGAGAGGCTGGCGAGGAATCGGAGTCGTTTTCTCTCTCTCTTTCTGCCAAGTCCTCCTTTTTTATTCCGTCTTTTCTCTGACAAAGACAAACGGCGGAGGAGAAAAGTGGGACATGAAAACTATGAAGGTCAAATATTTCCGTCTTTTCTCTCTGCGGTTCCCATCGTTTCACCTTTCGTTAGCATCAGAGATGGACAGATAGAACCTGAAACTCCAGTAGTTTAAATTACCCAGTTTCAATACTGATGGTTTAAATTATGCTGAATCGAACTTGAAATGCTTTTATTAAAACAGAAAACATGACAAAAATATCTACAGACCCGTTGCAGTGTAACGTCACGTAGCAACAAGCTGCTACCCTACAATGACTAGCATTAGCTGTCAAGTTGTCAATATAATGTCCCAAATCTAAAATGGATGCAGTATCTAGACATCTAGATACAACGTCAGGAAAAAGTTTCAATTAAAAAAAACTGAGAGAGAGGGAAGTATGTTAGTCGTGCTAGCTTGACTATGACAACCTTAGCATGTAGATGTGATGTGGAATTCGATGTGTTTTGGTTCAGTTAAAAAATAAAAAACAGATGATCTACCACCGCTGTGTTAGCTTAGCTTATAGCCGTGGTAGTTGATCTACCACCGCTGTGTTAGCTTAGCTTATAGCCGTGGTAGTTAATCTACCACCGCTGTGTTAGCTTAGCTAATAGCTGCGGTAGCTGATCTACCACAGCAATCATTTTGCAATAACAACAAAATACACAGAGTGAGAAATGTTTGCATGGTTTTTGGTGTTGAATCCTGAAGCATAGTTGTAGTCAGTTGCTATGGCAACGAGTCTGTGTGTAGTGTAGCCGACAGACAGCGAGACAAAAGTGGTTTTGAGTTGTTCTTCAACCGTTTTCTGCTGTATTTTTCCCTTTGCTGTGGCACAAAGCACTAAATTAATGATGCCAACATTTAGTTAACGGTTTGTTCCAGCTGTGGATGAGAAGTAAAGAATCATCTTTTCACCTTCCAGCGTTGAGGGCAGAATTTCTGGATGTAAGCAATAACATGTAAAAGAAGTCCAAAACAAGAGGACTTTATTTTAATAAGGCTTTACATAATCCTGTTTTATAAATAAATAAAATGGTAAATTTGTTTTTCCTCCAGTGACTCTTCAAACGTCGGGAGGAAAAATGTTTTCTGGCTCTGCTGATGCGTCTCAGGTGTTCTCCATCCTCATATGGCGGTTCAGGCCCGCCACCCGCAGGATTTTTGGGAACTCATCCATCATTTGGCCAGCAGAAGAAGAAGAAGAGTCCTCCAGGTTGAGTGTCAGGTAAATATTCTGGGTGATGTATCGCTGCTTTGATGGTTGGCTGCAGAGATTATACGATGCTTTTACAGCATAGGGACTCCAGATCACACTGCTACATATTTTCAAATTTTTACACCATAACTCATGTATGAGATCAGGTGTGATGATTCGGTCCGGCTTGGATGGATAAGCTGCTGCTCTGGCTTCACCTCCTTTGGCTGCAGTTTAAAAAGAATCAGATTTACTGCAGAAGTGAGAACATTTTGAGGGCTTTGTTTTTTGTGTCGTAAATCTTTTTTTTGAGAATAGGATGCAGAGGAAGCAGAAATTGTCAATGTTTTTCCCCTGACTTGATTTTTCTGCTGATTCCTGGTGAAGTTTGATTTGTCGCAGATTGATGATGCTGATGATGAGGCATTCATCCAATCAGACACCGCCGTCTGCTCTTCGTTACGATCGCCGAACATGAAGCTTTCATGACTCTTCATGTCTTTTTTTCTCATGTTCTTTGTTGTTGTTTGAGTTTCCAAGAGAATTTGTTTCCATTTAAATTTTGTTTTTAAAGTGTGAGTTAAATTATGAATAGCATTTATTTATTTTGCATGCAAAGAGACGCAGCTGAATTTTAAAATACCTCAGTTCTTGTGCTTTTTGGATAAAAGACTCACCTGGCTGGATTTCTGCATCTGCAACGTTTTCAGTAGCTACGTTTTCATTTTTTGCAGCTGAAATGTTTCCTTTAAATAAGAAACATCATTAAAATCACATGCGAACACGTTCGTTGTTCATGAAAATATGTCATGCCATCATCCTACTACCACTTCCTGTCGCCTTCTTTGTCGTTTCTGCCAGTAGTAATATCAGGTTCTTGATCATGTGACGTGTGATGTGAACAAAAGTGTTTCCATTGGACTTTTGAGAATTACACAAATTTTGATACAGCCAACAAAACGCCCCACCTTACTCAAGCAAATAAAAAGAGTCACGCAAAAAAACGTGTTTTTCTAAAATTGCATTGTTTCCATAAGGCAAATTTGTTTTCATAATTCCAATTTACACAATTTTATGGCCAATGGAAATGACGCTGTGTTTTCATTGACCATAAAATTAGAATTATGTTTCAATTTGTGTGAAATTGCCCAAATTAGAATCCCGACCAGTGGTGCAGTTTTATGGGCAGTGAAAATTCAGCTAGTAGAAAATTGTTTATATAGGAATTTTGGCCAAACTGTGTAAAAATTGTGCACAAATTGGAATTACAGGCAATGGTGGAATTTTATGGTCAGAGGAAGTGAAGCAAGTCGGTGTCCAGAATGTTATTCATAATGTAAACCCAGATTAAAACATTCGTTTCCAATGCAGATGTGAACAAAACTTTGTCCATAAATGTCAGAAAAATAAAATTTCACAATCGTATTATTAAATAAGAATGAAATTAAGATCAGACAAGTTAGTTCATGTGATAAGTTTTTAGAAATCATTCTCCTACCAATTTCTTTTGCCAGTGGTAAAAAAAAATAGGCAAATAGAAATTATGAAAATACATTTTCTAAACAGAAACACGTCAATTCTGAAAAATTGTCTTTTTTGACTAAATGTTTTTGGCTCTCATCGTATCAACACTAGAATGTTTATGTTGCATCACTCAAAACTGCAACAGAAACTTTTTTTGCATCACAGAAGTCACATGATCAACAACCAGCTGTTACTATGGAAACGACAAAGACAGGAAGTGGAATAAGGATGATATTTTATTAAATGTGAACAAACTTATTCACCTTAATTTTGTTTCTTTCGTCATGTAAAGACCACAGTTGAAAAATTGTGTTTTTTCGACATTAGTGGAATAATGTTGATATTTCATATCAGCAAAGTTTTGCTCAGATTTGAAACGCAGCTCGCGAGTCCAATTCTCCTGACCTTTGCCCTTCTGGTCCTAAACCAGAATCTGAGAACTACTTCTCATTTCTGGGACTTTTGTCTTTCATTGATCTTGTTAATGCTGGAAAAAATGTAATTTAATTTTACCCCCTTTCCTTCTGAGACAGAGATGGTTAATATCATTATTTCTGCCCTTTTTTTGACATAAATCTGAAGTTTATTTCCTAAACAGGTTTGGGAAACAAAACTGCGTTCATTGTTTCCATGTAATGACTTTCTATGTAATTAATTGTCTAATATAAAATAGTGAAAGTGGTTTAAATGTTTATCAAACAGCATTAACTTATTACACTGAATTTAAGACAGAATAAAAAATGGAAAACGTTTCCACTTCACATTCCTGTAAAATCCTAAAATTTAACCAATAATTTTGTCAAACCTAAAAACACAAGATCAGCAGATCAGTATTGTGTAATAAAGTAAACTACCATATTTTGTGGATGTTTTTAAGTTTCTGCAGTGAAGTCCAACTCAGTCCTTAAAATTTAAACCTTCCTAAAACCTATGAATCTTTGCAAATGTTTTATAATTATCTGTTGTCTCCAGCTGCAGTGATCTCTCTCTCTGTTTTGGGTCTTTTTGGCATCTTAAATACCCGATTATTGGTTTTTACATCAGTCACATTTAAATTTATTCCAACCCACAGCAGTAAAAAGAAGAAATCCCAGATTTACATGCAACGGTGACGTAAATGCAGTCTTGTTTTTGCAATTTGATGCTTGCTTCAGGAAACCAAACATGCACATCTGTAAAGCTCCTCAGCGATTATCATAACTGTTTCAGGCAGAAAGTTGGAAAACCGCCCAGTTGGTGGCGCTTTGACCAAACCTCAAACCAAACTCACAGGCAAACATACAAGGACTTTATGGAACTAAATGGGAATGAAAGTTTGTGTTTAGTTCAGCCGAACTCCATGGATGATCAGAAAAGACAAGATTATCTGCAGGATCCCAAACTGGACGATTGTCTTTAAGGTCCAGTTTTCTTTAAACAAGGTTACAGATTTCACACAACTCTGACCGGTAGCACAAACATTCGTAGTCGTTTACTTTCTTGTAAGAGTGGTTAAACGCATTAAAGAGACTAAATGTTACCCCTTAATCCAGATCTCTATGCTCAAACTATGTATTTAATTAGAAATCTGAATATTGAGTCTGGAGTCTGAATATTTCGCCCCAATCAGAATATTTAGCTCGACAGCGAAACCTAACATGCAAATTCACTGGCTGTTTGCAGAAAGTGGACGACTCAGTTTGTAAACTATTTAACTTGCTAACTAGTTTGTGAATTTTAATATGGAAACAAATCAATAACATAAGCTTGTTATTTTTTGCTTTGACAGATTAAATAACCCAGATTATTGTTGTTAAATTTTGTCTTTGTAACTTTACAAACAGGAGATTTTTTTTCTGACCTTTAACCTTTACATAATCTTGATCAAATTAGTCAAAAACTTTAAAACTCTTACAAAGAGATAAAAATCGTGTTTCACTGTAATTTGTTGGAATCATTGAGCCTCAATGGCATCATAACCCAAACTGACCTTTTAAATGCAGCAAGTATCCAAGCAAGACTGGATAACGACCAGAACTCCATAAACAGGGATAAAAAGTTTGAGGATTTTCCAAAAATCCTGGTGTTATCCTCTCAGTGCGTTAGACTCTTTGGAAAACAGTCGTAGTCAGAACCACATGTTGCGGTGGAAGAAAGAAAAGCACTGTACATGGGCATAACGGGTAATAAATCAGCATGAAGCTTTAAACGGTATGGAGCCATGCAGGCGAGCGCGGGAACTGGGAACTGGGAACCGACCGCCGGGTCACACAGACCCGAACACGCATCATCACTAATATGTGCAAGTCTGAATACAGGTTGGTCTGTTTTGGTTGTTTATTTGATTGTGAACCTTAAAACAAACATGCTAAAGGCTTTTTTATGCGATGCTAACGATGGCCTCCCCCCTGAAATAAAAACAAAAACCACAGCTGAGCCGATTTCCAGCTGCCAGCTCCAACGTCGAACCCAAGCCGCCGCAAAAGGATCTGTGTTTGAAGTGCAGAACGAGCTGCAGGCCAGACATTATCAAATAACAAACGGGGGTCATGATTTGCCCCCGTTAGCGCTACGAAACGTAGCTCTGCTTTAATTTCACCTCTTTTACTGTGCGGTTTCCAGGTTGGCACTGAGATCCGCCAGATCTGCGGTTTGGTGGCACCGAGACAAAAACTGCGGCCCAGGTTCAGATTTTCATTAAGAACCTGCTCACCTCCACATAATTACTGCAGCAAACATATTTAAAAAAAGAACACTTACTTACTTTTGCCTTAAATTTGGGCATTTTTTTTCAGTCGAGCAAATATAAATATATTTTCAGTAATATAATTACTGCTACCTCAATTATTCACTTAAAAATAAATCTGTGGCTGAAACGATTAGTCACAACAAATAAATGATTGAAATAATTGTCAACTAATTTAGCAATCGATTCGTTAATAACTGGAAAATACAGACAAAAGGTTTAAAAAATTTCGATTCGTTAATAACTGGAAAATACAGACAAAACGGACATTTGCTGAAAAAACATTCAGATTTGAATTTAAGATTTAAAAAAACATTTGTCTGTAAACATGTTTTCTCCAAGAACTCATCAAGTGGCAGTTTTGGCTTCACCTGCTTCAAATTCTGGAAAAAACTAACCGACAGGCACCTTTTCTATCAAATATTAGTCATTTAATACCAGAAGGTGATTAACAGATCATCACTGACTCGTATTTATGTCACATCCAGCAGAAGAGCTCAGTTTTTCACATGTTGATGCAAGATGTATTGTTTTAGCTGAAGATGAATCCTTTGCTACAAATGATTAAGGATTTGCTAAAGAAATGCTGTTTTTGCAAAAAAATAAAACTTTCTCACTGAAAAATGAATTTTACAGTTTATTTGCAGATTTTTATGTCATTCTAACATTTTATAAAAAGGTTAAATTAAAAGCCTGTGGCATAAACCCAATTTTTTTATCCGATTAATCACCAGAATAATCAATTAATCGATTAGTAACATAATTGTTAGTTGCGGCTCTAAATTAACCCTTTGAAGCTGATCAGAACCACCACTTCCTGTTTGAATGGACTGCAACTATATAACTATCCATCCATCCATTTTCCGTCACCCTTCTCCCTAACGGGGTCTGGAGTTGCTGGTTCCTCTCCAGCTGCGTTCCGGGCGAGAGGCGGGGTTCACCCTGGACAGGTCGCCAGTCTGTCGCAGGGCAACACAGAGAGACAAACAGGACAAACAACCAGACACACACACTCACACCTAGGGAGAATTTGGGAAGGCCAATTAACCTGACAGTCATGTTTTTGGACTGTGGGAGGAAGCCGGAGAACCCGGAGAGAACCCACGCATGCACAGGGAGAACATGCAAACTCCGTGCAGAAAGACCCCGGGCCGGGAATCAAACCCAGGACCTTCTTGCTGCAAGGCAACAGCGCTACCCACTGCGCCACTGTGCAGCCCCTATATAACTATGTAGACCCAATTTTATCCAGGTTGTAATGGATGTGAAAATTTCTCCAAAGCTCAGAGAACTGCAGCAACTTGGGGTCACAGCATCAGCCACTATACATAAAATAACTGGTTGTTTCTGAAGCATTGCAGGGAAAAGCTTTTTTCTCCTGATATCCTAAATGTAAACATGTGGAGTTTGCTAAACTCTTCTGGGACCTAAACTGGAACCACATGGTTGGGTCAGATTAGACTGAAACTCAGCTTTTCTGCAAAAAACAGCCCAAGTAAACATGTAGGAAAGAAAATTATGCCCACTGTCAGACACGGAGGAGGATCTGTGATGCTGTGGGCTGATTATATCCCTTGTTAGAATAAAAGATTCAAGAATTTCAGCAAAGACGAGATTTTAAATAAATATGGCAGCATCAATGGATCTGCCAAATCCAATGAAGATCCAAAATATGTAGAAAAACGACAAACTTTGTCCAAAAGAAAACGGAAGAGATGAGAACACAAGATACTACGTCTGAAACGATTTATCATGATTAATCAATCACTGAAATAATCATCTTTAAACAGAGTATACAGACTTTAAAGAAAGACAAAATACTGAAAGAACAACGTATTAAGAGCAACAATTAAACGAACATTGTACAATTATGAATACATTTTGCATTTAAGATAAAAAAGATTGTTTGTCTGTAAAACATTTTTACCCAGAACTCGTCAATTTTAGCTTTACCTGCTTCATATTCTGTAAAATACTCATATTAATGACCCTTTTCTGCCTAATTATTAATTGGTTAATCAAAAAGTATTCAACAGGTTGAATACACTTTGTTCATGTTAAGCTGAATTTTTCACATGTTGATATTGATTAATTCATCAATAAGATGTTACATGAATAATTTGTTCATCTGCATCTTTTAATTTATTTCTAATGTATGAAATATCATAAGTGGTTAAATGAAAAATCTGCAGAACAAGCAAAAGTTCTTATGCGATCAATTGAATCATTGACAAATCATCAGAATAATGAATAACTAAAATCATCGATAGTTGCAGCCGTAGAGGAGGCTCGTCAGTAAATGCGTAAAATACTGAAAAAAATCCCACGTTTTGATTCCACATCTGTGCAAACTTGAATTTCTGTTAGATCTTGTAAAATTTGGACAAAACAAGAGCAGAAGCTTCTCGCTGCTAACGCAGCAGCAGAGCAACAAACCGGACATTACGGCTCTTTACGGGTTAAAAACAAACTGCAGCTTCGTTCTGATCAAAATCAGCGAGCAGCTGTGATCCATAACAACTGTCCAACCTCTAGATGAGTGGATGAAAATGTTATAAAAGTAAATTCAAATGAAAAGATTCCAACTGAATCAGTCACGCAAGCAAGAAAACCTCCATCCAAGCGAAAATGTTTGGAATTTGCTGAAACAGATTTTTCTCATCTTTGTCCACATTGTGTCCAAAAAGAAAAAGAAAGAAGAAAAACCTGCTTTCTCTGCTTAGACATGCCTCTAAATTACTTCAGGGATGTTCGTGGAGTGAAAGTGAGGGCAGAAAAACCAACTTGTTTTGTAATCAGTACCTGTTGTCCGGGTTTTACAGTGCCTGAGGGTCTGTCTGTGAACATGATCCGTGTTGATGTTGGGTTTAGATCCTGATCCGTGAGCTTCTGAATGAGAGGGACACCGAGGTCTGCCCTTTAAAGTAGCAGAAAGCCTCGAATCTTCAGTAACTCCATTTCAATCTACCAGGATTTGTCTGGATGTTCTGTAAGTTGGCTGTCGGCGCCGTAATCTTGTATGAAATGTCAGAGTAACAAACATAGGGCAAAACGAAAAACAAAAGTGGCATCTGTAATACCGAGTGAAACTCAAAAACGGGCCAGCAGGAGATTTTATCCAAAGCAGAGTTTGGATTTACTCTGCCCACTTCTGCTTTATACGTTTGAATTAAGGATATTTCAGGCTGTTTGAAGCGCCTGGATTACAGCACATGCTGTACATTTGGTCTCAGTTACAGATGACTGGATTTGGAAATACGACCCAGACTGACCCATTGCCACCAAGCCACTGATGGACTGACGACCTCTGTTCATGTTGTTGACAACCGTTGGGTTTCACTGGGAATTTTATTCCCAACTGTTTCACACAGTTATTTATCTCCAACTCCCACCCCACTAGATTTAAACATGCTGATTTCACACCAGTCCTGCTTAATCCGCTTTAATTCAACTCCAGTTTGTTCGCCAAGAGACGAAAGTTTGAGGCATGAATCCGTAACCAAATCAAAAAAAACCTACGAACCTCTGTCTCAGTTTGTTTGAAGTGAATTCTGGTGCAGTTCAAATTTATATTTCAACACCAAACGGACCAAAAGCACGAAGCCGACTACAGTGCAGGGCATTGTGGGTAAACACAAACAAAACAGGTGCATTAGCCTAGTCTAGTGACAGAGTTGTGTAGTAACCTGTTGCGTTACTGAATTAGTTAACAGTAATTTGGTTCAAATATTTAGTATTTTACACTAAGCTACTGTGTGGTCACATATCTGATGAGCACTGTCATATTCTGTCCATTTCTATTTCCATAATAATCCCAATATTAGTGGTAAGACTTTACTTGTTTTTCTTTATTTTTCCTTTTGCGTCAGGCCAAGATATGGCAAAGTGTAAAACTGCAACAGCGCCTCCTATGGTCACAATAAATAAGGTGTAACACAGGAACCAGGAGGACAAAAACCCAAAGTAATATCGACAGACCACCACGAGAGAGAGCGGTTTCTCCATTTCAGTAAAACACCTGAGGTTCTGCTGGACGAGTCGCTGTTGAACGTTCTTATTAAGATAAAGAACTGATCCGATGCTCCACAGCAGAATGAAAACCAGATCGACCCTCTGAATGTCCTGGCATTGATTTTCCCATTCATTCAACTCTGACCCTTTGTTACAAACATATGGAGAGTTTAAGATTATAACAGCAATGTTGATTCACACATTTCCAAACCACACATAAATACAAAGACATTGTTTTAGTCTCCAGACCATTTGCTTTATAATAAAATAAAACTACAGTTAAATAGAAAAGTCTTCTGGGATGGGAGATTTCTGGTTCAGTTTGTGTTAAATGATTTACTCTTTTCTCAGTCAGGACTGCAGGTTAAAGGGAAGATCTGATATTTTAACTCAGGAATCTCTTGGAGGATCCCAGATGGGATGGAAGTTGTCAAATCACAGAGGGAGGCCTCTTGGTTTGACAGTCTCAACCGTAACGGAGGGACTTTAGTGTTTGTGGTTACAGGCGCCAAAAAAATGGGGTTGAAAAGAAGAAAGTTTGGGTGCTGGCGCGAGTACAATGAATATGTTGTTCTCCACATGGCATTGATCTGATCCGTTTCCCACGTAGGCACATTGCACGTCGTACATCAAAGTGATCGTTATTTAATCTGGAGGAATCAGTCATAGCACATGGCAGAGCCGCCATTTTGCAGAAACAGTCAGTGAGATTCATCGTTTGAAAACTGTCTGCCCAGGTAACATTTATATATGGAAATAAATTCCAAACTTCATGAAACAAATAATAAAATAAAATTTCTGAGGAGCTGCAGCTGCTTTATTGATTTATTGATAATAAAACTAACTTCTTAAACTGTTAAACTATTTGTTAATAAACTTGTCCATTGTAATGTCAACTTTTACAGGTATTGACATAGAAATACACTTGATGTGGCTCTTGAAATCTAGATTTATGATCATTTTATCGACATAAAATGACCATAAGAATCCATGAATAATGTAGCAATTGGAGTGAGTGAACCAGTTAGTTAGTTAGATGTCTAGATGTCTAGCTATGATAGATACATTTTACTCTGTCCCATATGTGACTGAAATTATTTTTTAACAGGGCTCCATGTCAAAAATGCATTCAAGGTAAAAGAAAAATAGATAAATGCATAACAAGCACTAATTAGATGTTCGTACAAAATAACCACGTTAAACCAGTCTGAAAAACAGGATTTTTAACTCTTCAGCCTTGTTTGATGAGGTTATTGCAGAAATTATTTGACCTCCTCTGGCGCGGTTCTAAGCGGACCAGTTACGCTCCAAAAGCAGGAAGTGGACTGTAGCACAGGGCATTCTGGGTAAATGCAACCCTAACAACCCAGCATGTCTAGAGCGAGCAGGAGAAAAGATTTATGTTCTTATTAAACAAAAGAGAAATCCTGCAGCCACTAAAATCTGGTGTGACTCCATTTCTGTTTGGTTTTGTGAAGAAGGAAGTTGCTCTCAGTGTCTTTGGTTCCTTCAGTGGTTTTTGGTGCAGCGCCCCCACAGGCGAGAAGGGGAACAGGTTGCTCAAAATGCTGCAGAGATTGTGACAAATGTAATTTTGATTCCCAACTGAACCAAATCTACTGGCCTATCAGAAGGTATGAGAACAACCCTGTGTGTCTTGAATTTGACACATGTACCCTGGAGCCGTCTCAGGTGTAAAGGGTAAAACTCTAATATCTTGTAGGAACGAACGAACTGATTCAGGTCCGTTTAGATGATTTGTGAGTTCATAAATCTGCTGAGATGAAGCTGCTGTTGTCCTGCTTTCCCCATCTAAGAAGAATAAACTTGTACAAATTAATCCCGGCTCTGTTTCTGATTAGCCAGAGAACAAAAGTAACGACCCGGCAACAAGCCACCAGAGACATCAGTTTGGTATTATAACTCATGTTGCTTCGCTTCTCCTTCACATGGGAGAGAACACATCGCAGCACAAACACAATACCAATAAAAAATTGACTTGCTGGAGAGCTGAGTCACAGTTATTAGAGAAACAAGTGTTTCCTATAACAAACCTCCATGAGTGTCTTTGGGTTCTGCAGCAGGGGAAATGTATTGTCCTAAATGGGAGCCACACGGTTGCTCTGTCTTTGTGAAACACAGCCTGAGTTAATCTGTTTCTCTATGGGAGATTATCATCCACATAAATACAACCTAATAAGCTGTCATGCTAACACTAAACATGTGTCTGTGACTACAAAGAGATTTTGCAAACTAGACATTTCAAACTTGATTTTGATTTTCTCCTCTGGCCAACAAATACAAAAAAGGCAAAGAGAGTTTTGGTTCATTTGGTTCACGATACATCAATCAATAAATCAATTTTCCCAGTACTTTATGAGATGAGAGACTGTAAAGCAGGGGTGTACAAAGTGTGGCCTGCGGGCCTCTTACGGTCCTTGGACTGATTTTCGGCCCTTAACTGCAATTCAAAAGTGATGCTAGTTTGGCTCATAGATGCAAATGGAGACTTTCAATTTGTAATCAGGGTAACAATTATTATCAACATAATTTTCTAATACGGGAAAATGTAAAGTACAACATAAAGTATTCATGTTTTTATAACCAAGTTTAAACAGCTACAACTGAAAAGCTAAGTTTGCTGCACCCAAATCTACTCTTATAGTTTCTTGGCTAAATATAGAAAACATTTGATAGAACTGGACTCAAATCCAGTTCTTGTTACTGAAAATATATTTAATCAATCAAAAGAAACTGAAAACTAGGTGTCCTTCTTTTAATAAAGCTAAGATGCAAAATTAAAGTAGCAGTAAGTAATAACATTTCTGCAAAAAATTTTTTGGAATATAAAAACTTCTCTACAAAATAAACGTGAAAAATTTTACATTTCAAATGTCGACTGAAAATGTTGAAGTTTTCAACCGAGTTCTGGTTTATTTTAAAAAATTAAACTACGCAACAGCACAGGACTTCAGGTTAGTAAAACTTTGACTAAAAGCAGAAGAAAATCTCTTGTTAGAGAAAAATAAGAGACTTCATCTAAGGACGATAACAGCAGGAGACGGGTAGAACTGGGCAGTAACTTGGTACATTTACTCAATTACATTTACTTCACTGACCTTTTGAAAAAATGTACCTTTTTACTAGGCTGTGCTTTTTTTCCCCTGAGTAACTGTATTGTAAAGTATCTCTACTCGGACTTGAATAAAATTTCTGAATGAAAAACAAACACATTTTAACCAAAACACCTGCAAATGTATAAAGTTTTATACATTTATTGTGAAAGAAACTGATTTGGAAAATCTTTCTCAATTTTGTTAATAATATGAATTATAATCATTCTTGTCTTTAAAACTAAAAATTTCCACTTGACCTTATAATTTGGTCCGTCTGTTGATGTAATTTTTAAATATTAAATGACTGATAATTTACTCAGTTACTTGTTAACTTAGACTTTTTTACTTGAGTAATATATTTTGTGCTCTACCACCTCTGGAGATGGAAAATTAAAAAACTAAAGCAGTGAAATCTGGGAGATACTTCTTTTATCCCAGATGTGTCCAATCCCAGAAGATATCTTCAGAACCTACAATATGTCGATGATAATGATAAATACTTCAAATGACACGCCTTATAATGTGGATGAAGTTCAAACACTCGATGCACATCTGAACTTCTAAAGGAATTGCTGTAAAAACCAAAAACATGCTGCAGTCTCATCTTCTGCTTTGTGTCTCACAGTGTCTTGTTTTGGTTTGATGGGAAAGTCAAAACCAGCTGCCACGTTTAATTTTAATCCGTCTGGGGTTCATAATTAATTAAATCCAGAGTTGAATCCAAAGCCAGGTGCTGTCACTTCAATACTTCTGTAGCTGCTGAAGACGCCGAGCGCACATTGTTTTTTTCTCCTCCCTTTTTTTACAGCCTAAACTGGGTTTGACAGCATTTACACAACAAGAGGCTTTCAAAATATTTGCAGTTGAAGCCTCCACCACAAAGAACAAGATCAAAGCGGATCCGGAGCGAGAAACAGCATGCAGGCGTCAGACCTGAAAGAAACCTCGGATGGTTTGCTCCTTAATGTAGCAGAACAGGTAGCGAGGTGCAAACTGAGCACGTTTTTGGTGTTTCACGCATTTTTTGGGGGGTAGGGTGGGTGGGAACGAGGGAATCCCTTTCCCTGCTAGCATTTTGTAGGCTGTTCTGCCATCATGGAACCACAAATGGGAACAGTCTGGACAGATGTTGGTTCCAGATGACGCTCTGGAGAAGAATGCAGCGGTTGAAAAGGAGCGTGATGCTGCGAGCCTGAATGTACACAGACGGATGTGCAGCCTGCAGTTACTCTGCAGGAAAGTATTAGCGGCTTAAAAGCTGAATGCAAAAGTCCAGCATGCTGGACGTCAACTTTTTAAATCCTGAATACGTTTGTTTTACTTCAGGGGAGTCCAAAGCGCGGCTTGTGGGCCATTTGCGGCTCTGGAAATTATTCTGGGTGGCCATTATCGCAATTCAAGTTGAGTCCTGAAGAAATTGATTGGAAGTGGGAATATTTTTCACAATATTTATGTTTGTGGTTCTATGAAAGCTGTGCCATACAGTTACCTAAAAATCAATAATAAAAATGTGTCTTATCTTGAGCTTTATTGTGTGCTAATTGCTACTGGCTAGTCTGAAGGAGTTGCGGGGGAGGGAAGTAACATAAATCCTAACTTCTTTCTTTACGGAATGAAAGCCAAAATGAAGTGGTGTCGGATTTTAGTTAGGATTTCTCTTTTATCTGTAGCTAAAGACCAGGAGCCATTTCTCCCACTAGCGCTAGCCTAGTGGGTTTGTTGTGGTAGTATTTACCCAGAATGCCTTGCACTTTAGTCTACTTGCTGCTCTTGGCATTCACATATGCATTCAAACCACCCCAGAGTTCACTTCAACCAAACTGAGACCAAGTTTTTTAGATGGACCATAGTTTTCTTTTTCACCCGATTGCGCATTCACACCTCTTTAAATGGACCGGACTTTCTGAGGAAACGGACTGGAGTTTGTTTAAAGCAAACCAATCGGGGCTGGCATGAAAGCAGTCTAAGATTACATGTACACCTACATACTTTTGGTGAATTAATATTTAGTTTGGAGAATATAAAATTCCGTCGGGGTGAGGGGCAAAGTTCAGCTGCAGAGGGGCAGTAGCCCCCCCTTTGCTCCTGTGTAGATCCACCCCTGGATGAATGTTGAGCTGAGACCAGTAACGATTTTCTGAATGGCAGGAGTCACAGAGTTCTTAAAGCAGTGTCTAAACAACCGTAAAAGTTCAAAACAAATGATTAACAATCAGAAACTAAATGTTTATCTCCAGGCATTAACTTGACATGATCATCTCTAACAGAAGCCCAAACTGCAGTTTTCTGGTGTTTATTATGAAGAGACGTTAGCTTGAAGAGGTTTTTATGAGTTGGCTTTAAAAAGACAAAGGTTATTAGATTCTTCAGTTCTTTTTATTATCTTTATATTCGCCTGTGATGTTCACAGTGCAGCAGTAATAAAGACCAGCTGGACACAAACCTTTTATAGGGCTGGAGCTGCTGTTACATAGAGCATTTGCGTGGCTGGACTACATATCAGCCACTCGATGCTAAAGTTACTAAACTTTATAACTTGGTTTTATAATACCAGACGACCAAATATGACCTTTAAAAGTTTAGATGAGATCTGTTTCGTGTGATGCCAGGAGAGGATATCTATAACATCATAGCGCTGAGCTGGAGGAGGCTGGAATGTTTTTAAAAGGTCCAATTCCCCCCAACTTGGCATTATTAATTGCACGACTGCATCAAAACACAGATGTTGGCAGTTCACTAAACAAAGATACACAAACAAGTTGCATGTTTTGCTCATTTTAGCGCAGCTGCTAACACTGTGTGATTTTTCTCTCTCACCTATGGGACATTTTTTCTTCATCCTGCACCTTTGTGTTTCACGTTGGGGCGGACAGACCGACGCTTTTTCAGTCGCTTTCCCGCTCTGGCTGCTCTCCCGGACCCGGGTCTGCTTTCCCCATCTGAAACCACAGGTGGCGCTGTCACGGACGCAGACGCTCCACTCGCTCCACTCTCCCAGCGGAGGCAGGGGACAGACCTCTAGACAAAACAAATAATGCAAAACAGAAAAGACATGAAAGAAAAAGTGGTAATAATGTACTTAAAAATGCTTGGGAAGAGAGAAGAACACTGGAGAATTTCAGACATTAAAAAAACAATTATTTACTGCAGTTACAATTAAAACAAATCACACGCTTTTCAGTTCTTTAGTTTTTCATCAGTCATGGGCAAATTTTTGCAAAGTTCATCCAGTCTTAGTTTCCCCTAAATCATTTTAAAATTCTAAATTGAAAATCTACGACGAGGTATTAGGGCCACTCTAGGTAGAAAAAGAAAGGACGAGTAAATTTCCACCAAAAAAATTGAAATCTTGAGATTGATCTAAAAAATATTCCAGAAAAAAACTCCCAAAGCTCCAAAAGGGAAACATTTTCAAGAAAAATCTCAGGAATTTCAAGACTGATCTAGAAAAAACTTGGAAGTTTTTGGGCTATCAATGTTAACGCATTAATTCATGTGATTAACCTGAACATTTTAACACATTGACATTACACACTGCATATAAATCAAACTACTATTTTGACCTGAAAGCCTCTTTCCTGCGGAGGATTGTCTCCTTCACAGCTGCGTTATATGGACCAAGTGATTAATCGTGATTAATCACAATTCCATTTTTAATTGACAGCACTAATTTTTATGCAAACTTTCCTTTAAAGGTATTTTTTAAAATCAGAATCATGTAATTAAATCCATTATGTATAGACCCATGCGACAGACTGGCGACCTGTCCAGGGTGTACCCCGCCTCTCGCCCGGAACGCACCTGGAGAGGCACCAGCAACTCCCGACCCCGTTAGGGAGAAGGGTTACGGAAAATGGATGGATGGATGGATGTATAGACCCATAATATATTTAGATGAAGCAGTTGAAAAAAATGGCATTAAATACGGACAAAAACATAAAAACAAGCTTGGATACATAAATGTTGAAGATCGCTTATTACAGAGCGCGAATGTGACAGCAAAGATAAAATAAACTGCATCTATAACTCAGCAGTGGTGAATTGGACTAATGCATAAAGATTTCCCTGGATTTCTGGCAGCAACGGTGCAATTATTTAAGGTAGATGGAAGCCAGCTGAACATTAGCCGGTTACTCAGGAAGAGGGATGTCATGCAGCCTGGAAGGCCGTCTACCATGAAAAACTCTGCAGCTTCAGCCAAACGGCGCCCGCGTATCTTTATGATCATCATCACGGCCGTCAGATTTGAAAGCACAGGCTTTGTTAAGGTGTGTACCAACAGTTGGACGTAAAACCCTAGCAGCACCATTAATACCAGATGTTGCCTGACTGCCAGAAAAGAACCGTAGCTGCAGATGTTGCAGGTGGATGGCGGAGGAGAAACGGAAAGCATCAAATGATGACCGAGTTCAATCATATATCTCACTTACGGAGAAGGGAGGAATGAAGCCCCAAACCACTCTGAAGGTTTTTAATGTGTATCGTGTGTTATGTTGAGAGCCTGGCCCCATCCAAATGGATTTAACTTAGATAAAAATACAAACGAGTGTTTCCAGGTGACGTTGGGAGGCTAAAAACTAAATCAAAAGCATGTTAAACAGATCCCATTAGGCTGTCATTTAATGGGATTATGACTCATTAGGACCCGATAAGATCAACATAAAACCTGCAGGTGAAGTCACACAGGCTGTTTAAGGTGGAATAAAAACGGCTAAACACTCTTGAGATCTCAGCAAAAGGAGTCTGCTGTTAATTATGCTACCAGCTTTAGTTTCACTGATGTCTCTGTTGGAGAGGAGAATCTTTTTATAGGTGGCTTGGATTAGGTCAGAGCCTGCAGTAATCTGGAGCAGGATGCAGACCTCGTGTTTTTATGTTAGCAATGCAGATACGGGTCTGTCGTTTTCTGCAATCCTTATGCAACAATAAGACCGGTTATTTCTGATTTATTCCTTTTTCTTTTTTTTTTTTAGAATTTTGCACATTTTTTCTTGACAAGTGTTGTATATTTGTCTGGTTTTTACCAGGATTTTGCTTGTATGTTTTTACTTTATGATAGTTGTAATCACGTTAACAAGGTGTCATTTTTATTTTTGCAACTGGGAGCGGCTGATTAGCATCTCAAAAGCTGAAACAATATCAGAGGCATTATTGGTGTGAGTTTACACTCACATGTGAAGTACGACTACAATTAATATCACACTCTAGTGCTGTGATTAATCAGAGCGCTATGTTGGTGTGATCAATATTGATTAATCACTAGTTAAGCGAATACGCTAGTGATTAATCACAGACTAGTGCTGTGATCAATCATAATTAATCACAGCACTAGTGTGTTTAATCATGTTATTCATATCATTATTGGATATCACTGGGAATATTAGCACAGTGATGTTATTAATCTTTCATCACTGAATAGTGATATTCATATCATTGTTAGACATCTTGATTATTTGTACATGTCTTAGCAAACTAAATCAAAAAGAAAAATGCATTTGGTCATTGTTCTTCCTAAGGCAACAAGATCTGAATCTTGATATGTTTTTAGAGGAAATTAACCTGGCTTGGAATTCCTGCTGCTTAACAAAGAAAATACATCAGTTATCTGTAAATATCTCCAAATATTGCAGATTTTACTTACCGAGGCAGTCTGTCTGATGAGTGAAGGTTCCCTCTGGGCAGTGGATCAAACACTTGCCTTTGTGCAGCTTGAAGCCAGGCTTACACTTGGTGCAGAAGTCCCGACTGAAACAAAGCTCGCAGTCCGACGAGCGGCATTCTGGGCGAAAGCAGAGCGCCGGATAAACATAACACACTGAAAATCTGAGTTTTATCTGCAACCTGCAGCTCCAGAGGCACAAGTGGTGGTTGTTTAAAATTATTTTTAGTTAGAAGAATTTACATTTTTGATTCAACTTATAAGAACTAAATATCTGATCATAAATTTTAATAAACATCACAATCAAACTTTTGTTTTGAACAGTGCTTAAATAATGAGGGAAGCCAACAGTTGCTTTAAAACTAATATCTGCTTTAATAAAACTCGCAACACAAGATACAATAACCTGCCGCTAAGCACCCTGGGAAACATTTCCTAATCCCGCTTATTCCTTCTTTCATTTTTTAAGTGCCAACTTAAAAACCCTTGTTTACTTTTACAGATATGACAATCTTAATACCGTTAGCACAACTTACTACTGCAAGTTTATCTTTCACAAACTCACATATTTAAAATTTTCAAGATTTCTATTACTTGAAGTTAGTAGAACAATTAAAATATTCTAGAAAACCCAAACTGTAAGAGCGGTGAAATTTCATAGTTTTTGTTCAGGATACATTTAAATTATAACTCTTTTTTTCTTACTTCCCTATATTTTGTTGTGTTTATTAAAATGCCACATAGCCGCTGTTGCTCTCCACAGCAAAAACTAATTTACAAGATAAATGCAGTAACTTTGCATGGAAACTCATGCTGAGATATTGAAGGTCTGTTAAAGTGAAACCTGGAGACATAGGTATGATTCATTTAGTGCAATGGGAGAAATCACTGCGGCAGAAAAAGCTGACCAAAAATGCTGGAACTTAGTTTGGGTTGCTAGGTAACAGGCAGAACTCTGCTGGGGTTGCTAGGTGACAGGGAATCAGGATTTGTTGGGTTATAACAGAAGTATTTGGTGCATTTGGTGATTACATAAAGAAATAAATGCAGATCGGCACATTTTATTTAAAGGTGTTTTCCTTCCAAATATAACAACTTTCAGGCTAGTAAACATAAAGTGATATTAATGCTAAAGTGTTGCACCACCATGGTATTTAGCAGCAGTTACTGCTAAAATGCTAACTTCAAATCGAACTACATCCTCCCTTTTAAGACTTTTACATTTTCAAAAAGTCTTTTCTGTTCTTGTATGTTTTTTGTTTTAAATAAAATTATTGGAAAAAAAGAGGGAGAACTTAAGGAGAGGAAACAGAACTGCTGTGTAAAATAACAGAATGAATAAGTGGATTTAATCAACCGAGTTTCAATCCATGAAGTTTATTTGTATAGCACATTTCAGCAACAAGGGAGTTCAAAGTGCTTTACATCATAAACATTTAAACTCAAACTTAATGCTTTAAAAAATCTTTTCAAAGGGAACTGGATGGAAGATTAAAACAAGTGGAGCAGTTAGGGAGTACTTTCATCATTTTTAAAATGATGACAGTATTATGCTCAGGGACAACTTAATACTAAACTGAATACCAAAGAAAAACTTTAAAAGATTAATTGAACTATTGATCAAGACAGTTTGAACAGATTACAAGACAGTCAGGCTGATTGAAGGCAAGACTCCTCCCAAAAACGAGTCTTTTCAGGTCTTATCTTTGCCGTTTCTTTATAACACCTTCATACGTACTCATGCAGCGGTTCACGTCCCTCCCTCTTTGCCCAAAGTGTCCGGTTGGACAGGAATGGAGACACGTCCCATGATGAGACATCCCTTTCCTCTGGAGAAACAGGAAGAGTCGTTCTGGGCAGCGCACACAGCCGTTGTCCCGCGAACACTCCAGACAACTCTGACAGTCTTCTGACGTCTCCCTGTGAGCTGCAGGAAGCACAGTAAGACAGATCCGGATTATTCGCAGGAGATATTAAAACAAAAATAAGACGAGGGCAAGAAAGGAAAGTAGGCATGGAAGGAAGACTCCATAAATCCCCAAGATGCAGTAGATCTGCATCTTGGCTCTGGGCTCCATGGAAATCCTCGACAGAGCTGTCTGAAATACTAAACTGTCGACATTGAAAGGCTTCCACATGTACTATGCTGGAAGTGAAACTCCTCTGCTCCTTGAATTCACTCCATGTACTCTTGAAGGTGACCGTTATGCTTCCTTGAACATGTTGGAAAGTTTTTACTAGCCATATAAAACATGTTCATTACAGTTTTTCCACTAAATAATTCTTAGATATTGACATTTTTGTGTGTTCAAAGTCTTGGGACTAAGATTCGGTTGCTAGGTAACGGGCGGAATTCTGCTCGGGTTGCTAGGTAACAGGAGTGCTTCTCACCGGGCTTACTAGGTGAAAGGTCAATGCCTACTGATTTGTGATGTTACATTCTGGAGGTTTTTTGAAATATCTAATTTTCCATAAACTAAAAACTATTAACTTATTTCCAAAAGCCAGCTGGGTGTTTTTTTTTAAGCGCTTGGTCTGCTCGTAAAAGCAACAGAAATCCAAATGAAGGTACAGAAACGTGCAACATGAGACTTGGATAATAAAAATAAAAAAAATAAACGCACAGAATATGAGTCAAACCACTGAGCAGGGATGTCACTTATTGGACGTCTGCAGTTCTTGAACAAGTGAAGGGACCACCTTCAGTTTTAGTTTATTGTTTTATATTAAAGAAACAGTGTACAAAACAACATTAATAAAAGTTGCTTTGCACCAGATTAAGCTTAAGCTCGCTTCCATCTGTGTTTTCTTCGTAGCAGGAAGTGATGAATAATGTTTTTTACAATAAAAAGTTAATAAAGCATAAGCAGAGTTCCTGAATTAGGAGATTGAATTGTTTTTGTTTAGTTGCTAAGTCCGTCCACCAGGATTCAGAAATGGTTTGTTTTTCAGTTTCATTTTTCCTTTTTTTTTTTTTCAGTCAAATGACCACCTTGTTTTAACACTAATAGTGAAACACTGATGTGTTAAAATAATTTAACACAATAACTGTGTAAATGATATAATAATTTTAACATATTTAATGTTTAAATTATTTAAACATTTAATTATTAGCACAGTAAATGTGTCAAATGAACACAAAATGTGTCGGCCTCATTTAGACACTATTGTGTTGAGTTTGGAATCAGTTTCTGTCGAAATTGGAGTAGATCAATAAATAAATCTGGCAATATTTCAAAAAGGCGAGGTTTAGATGAAGCCAATATTTACAAACAAAGAAGGTTTTTCATCTTAAATGCAAAATGTATGTATTTTTTGGAGTTTTGGCTTAATTACTGCTCTGAGTGTGTGTTTTTTTTGTTTTTTTTTTTGTCTTTTTGCGTCTGTAATCCAGTTAACTATGAATCGATTAGTAAATTATTTTCAATAATAATGATTAATCTGATGGATCACTCTGCCATAGATCGATGTGTTTTCGAGCAGGAAGTGAACTCACGTGGAAGGAGGAGGCTTCCTGCTGCCTGCTCATGGTAAACCTCCAGATGCTCGCTGATGAATCGGGCGAAAGATTTCCACTAACACTTTCCACCCAGTCTGACTCAACTGTTCTACAAACCAATAAGTGCAAAGCTGAAAACACAGAAAATGCTTCATGTCTACAAATTTAAGAACAAATGTTGGTTTAAAAAGTGTTTTTCATGGAATAAATTGAGATTCCAGGACAGAAATCACACTGGAAACACCAGTGATGTTGTTTAAGGTCTATTTATTTTTTGTGTGCTTTACATCTCGCAGAGAGTCCTTTCCATTTGGTTCTTTACTGCTTCTAAAGACAGACTAAGCAGTTAAAAAAAAACAAACACCCAGCTGATTATAGGCCATAACTTTTTTGTCTGGCCAGTCCAGTAATCTCTGGGTTGTTGAGTCACATTCAACAAGTACAGCGCCATTACCTAGCAACCCCAGCGTAACTGGAGCATGAATAGTTTTAGTTTTAGTGTTGCATGTGCTCTCTAATAGTTGCTGAAAAAGACAAGTGTATTGTTGTTGACTTACCATCGGAAACCACTTGCTGCATACCTTTTGGTTGTGCAGGAGGCTTCCCTAATGCTTTTCAAAGATGTGCGGTTCTATAATTGCACATCTGTTTGCAGCCATTTTCAGGTGTGAGAGTAAACATTGAGTTGGGGCGCCGAGGCCAGCAGCTGCTTATTTGGATTGAAAGAGACGAGAAGCCCTATAATATAGACTACACCAGACTAAAATCTCATTACCTAAAAATGTTTTTGTGCAAAAAAATGTAATGAACATGTGTATTATCACCCATAAACTTGTCCTAAGCTGTTCTAGGAAGAATGATATATTGATTGAGAAGTTTTGAACCAGGAAGTATCCAAATCAGTGGCCTATCCTGATTCTGTCCTGTGATTTCTCTCTACAGAGGCGCGGTAGAAAGCCCGGGTCAGAGGCGTTGAAGAAGGGAAGCGTCTTAAAGTAACAGGAGAAGATCTTCAGGACTGGAGAGTTAATTTTCTTCACCAGAATCAGGGTGTAAAAGAAAGACAAATTTTCCAACAAAACAAAAACAACAACAAAAAGTCGAAGCAGAACACATCAGTGAAATGTCCCGACCCAGTTCTCATTTCTTTATATTTTCCTTCCTTGCTCTTCAGCAGCGTTTCTCAAAGTCTTTCTTTGGACTTTGGCCATTTTGTAAATGATTTCCGTAATGAACTATTTCACTGCAAAAACACAAAATCTTACAGAGTATTTTTGGTCTAATTTCTAGAGCAAATATCTCAGGATATTTGAATTAAAAACTAACTTACAATAACTTTTTAGTATCTCAGGATATTTGTATATATATATATATATATATATATATATATATCTATATATACATACATATATATATATATATCAAATTATTTTACTTATAATATGGGAAAAATGTCTTGTTATAAGTGAAAAAAATCTGCCAGTGGAAATAGTATTTTTTAAAATCAATATGAAGGAATTATTGACTTAAGTAAAACTCCTCTATCTTGCTAATAAGTTACTTGTAAGTTAGTTTTGCCTTAATTGAAGTGCACTACTGTTTTAGACCTTGTATTTTTGCAGTGTTCGGGTTTATGTACAAAGCAATTTAGAAGAGAACTAACTATTTTAAGACAAAGAAACTGAAAACAAAATACAGCAAATAAATCCTTGAGGAACTGCATCTTTGTGTTCCATAAAATTGATCCTCTGGGTTTTATTGGTTAAGAAAATCAGACAGAAGCGATATATTTCTAATAGAGGGCTTGCCACAATATAACTGAAGATAAAAATTTAGGTTTTGTTTTTTTTTCTTTTCAGTTTTGACTAAGAAGGATGGCTAATGACTGAGAAACAGCAAATTCTCCAAACTATTTGGAAACAACTCAAACGTTTCATGCAGATCTGTAATTACTTTAGGATACTCTGCATTAGTCATCATGTTTAAATAATCTGGGCTCAAAAAGATGACGGCTCTGTTGAAGAAGTTCAGAGTTCAGGGCGGATTTTCCCCCAGAACAACCGCTGAGGTCTGAACCCGACCATCTAAAACGCCGCTCCACACACATGTGCTGCGGATCTGCAGCCTTAACGGACTTTCAGAGGAGCTGCAGGTTTAGGTAGCATAAAACCGTGACCTCTGAACTTGCATGGGATTACCCTGGGATTTTGTTTTTTCTTGAGTATGTGTGTTTTATTTTAACAAGCTCCATGTGTAACAAGCTCAGTCAATGTTTCGGAAAAACAGGAAGGAATTTTAACCTGAAACTGAATTCACTGGAGCGCCACAACCAAATATTTCACAGATTGCAAACAGTTTACTTAATGAGAGTTTTGATGGGTTCACCCTCCTCTGTCACGCTGCTAAAAGTGTTAATTTTTTTTCAGGTCAGACTGTCTGCGACATCAATCAGCAGTTGTTAGAGTAGAATTCCCACAATGCATCAGGATGCGTGTATTAACAAGAAAAAGGTGCCAGCTGCCTTGCCGTGTTAAAATAATACTCACTGTGTGTGTCTTTAACAGCCTTTCTGCAACTGCAGGCAATTAATGCCAGTCGGGTTAGGAATGCTTCCTTACTGAAAACTATTTTTTACCCGTTCAGGTGCAGATTTTAAAATCGTGTTTTAGGAATTAATTTAGTTGAAAGGCCAGTAAAGACTCGTGCTTCCATGGAAAAAGCTGATGGGATTAACAAGGGAAAAAAGGAGCCAGCAACTGCTGATTAAATGCAGCCGATTTAACAATAATTATCAATAAATGTGAGTTTTAGCAGTTTGCTGCTTTTCAGGAGCAAGCATAATGTCAGAGTGGAAAGAAATTAGAAATTCCTGTGGGTGGCATTAAAGGCTTTTTCAAAATGAGTTTGATTACCTCTGGAGAACAGCGTAGACTGTTTTCATTAATTTAAAGTTATTTAATCAGGTTAGAGTTAATATTTTAATATTTTACCATGTGCTTTTGCTTTCATTTACTTTCATTCACTTTCATCACTAATTTTTCCATCAACTTATAAAGTCAATAATTTCGTAAAATAGTCAAAAAGCAGTACTTGTTTCAAATGCCACGTTTTTGTTTGTTTGTTTGTTTTTTACTTTAAACATGTGAATTAATGTCTCGCTGAAAGTTAAATAACCTGCCAGATGAAGAAGTATTTTTTCATCAATTTTAACCATGACTTAAAAACCTGAAAAGCTACTTGTTGGTTTTCTCTTGATTCAAGTTAATTAAGATAATTTTACTTGAAACTTAGATAAAAAATGTGCTGATGAAGTGATTTTATCATGTTCTAATTGTTGATTTGGTTTAATTTTTAGTGTCCGAGTTGTACCTGGATGCAGCATGGACAGCACGGAGTTCCGGTTAACTAGGCGCTACGCTAGCCCGGTAGGCTAATGACCGGCCGCTACCGGAAGCTGATTGTCTTCAGTTCCTGTCATGTTTACGTTCAGCTTGACGTTGTTTCAGGTGAGTTATGCAGTGACATTCTGGTTCGGTTCGCCTTCTTTCTCCACTGTTGCAGCACAAAGGACTTTAATGTCCCCAATTATCAAATTTATGAATAAGCGGGTTTTGGTGTCACTTTATAATGTTTCCCTGCAGAACGTTGCATTGCGCATTTAGTTCCAAACGTAAATATTAAAACTCAAAATACCAAATTCGTTGCAAATAGCGTATTCCATCATCACATTAGTCAATAATTGTATTGATTTTCTTTCTTTGCAAAGTAATCAGTTTTTTATTCATGTAAATTAACTTTTGGAAGTGAACACACATCTCTGATCATTTTTATTAAATTTGATAAAAATTGTATTTATGGTGATACCATCTTTCTGATCCTTCCAAATAAATCAAACTTTTAAATCAACTTTGTTTTAAAGTTAATTTGTTTTATTATATATATTTTGATCTAATCAACAGCTAAAAGAATAGTAATTAAAAGACCCTTTATTTTCAAAATGAATATAAAGATTAACAATCGAATATTTAAAGTCAGAAAATAAAAATTAGCCACTAGCGACTCAATTTTTGCCAAATAAATAAATAAAAAATATGGAGAATAATTTCACATATTTACAAGAAGAAAATACATTTTCAAAGAAAGATTTGACTTTTCCCGAATTAACAGCATACATTTACTACTTTAAACCTGAGATATTTAATATTTAATCACACAAGTGAGAGTAAAAAAGTATTTGGTAAAAAGGCGACTCTAGTACTGGGTAACTGATGAAAACATCAATAATTTAATATTTTAAAAACACTCGTAATGGTAAAATTTAACCAAAATGTTACTCAAGTAAATGTAACTTTTTACTACCCAACTCTGGACATGATTTCTTATATATACATATATGGAAATATATTTTTTCTTGTAAAGACCAAAAAGTTAGAAAATTTTTTTTTTATTGTTGCTGTTTCTGACAGCCTACATATATATGTGTATGTATGTATGTTTGTATATATATATATGTGTGTGTGTGTGTGTGTGTGTGTAAATATATATATACATACACACACTCACACAAATTTGTGTATGTGTGTGTGTGTATACACAAAAATGTATACATTTTGGCTGGCAGAAACAGCAGTAATGTTTGTTCACTGAGATGCCCAGTTAACCGGTTCATTGATGTTGGGAAACAGTAACATCTCACTGAAACTACTAGAAGAAACAATTAAAATGTTTTTCAATGTCTTGCAGAGTGGAAGTTAAAGCAACCCACTGGAAACACTTTGTCTAGTTTCAGTTATTTTTCTCGGTGTTTCCTCCCTGTTCTCCTTTAAAAAACAACCACAGATGCTCGCAATTACCTACAGTAACCATAGCAACAGAGAGCCAGCCCTGATGGACAGAATAATGGGCTCGGCTCCCTCTGACCTCTGCACTGCAGCTTTCACACTGAAACACAAAACTCCTGCTGCTTCTGTTGCTCCATTTCTGTTTTAAGAGGCAAAAAAAGAGGAACCAGGTCCAGATGGGCAACTCGAGCAGACGATAAAAAGTAGAAAATGTCAGGCACAGATAACAGAGAGGGGAAACGTAAACCAACGTGTCGTTTGTGAACATTTCAACACTTACTAATTATCTTTGGTTTAGATTCAAGTGCAAATATATTATCACACTTAAAATAAAACACATGTAACTTACAAGTAATGTTTCAGGAAGATATAGGAGCTTATTTAGAGTCTATAATTCCTTAATACTGATTTTAAAAGAACTCGTTCCACTGGCAGATTATTTCACTTGTAAGAAGGAAAAATGTTTTGTTATAAGTGAACTAATCCAGTGGAACTTGTTCTTTTCTATTAATATTTTAAATTAGCGACTTAAACAAACTCCTATATGTTGCTATGAAGTTGCTTGTTAGATAGTTTTATTTTATTTTACATTTAATAAGATATTTGCACAACAGCAGATGTTAAAGGTTTGGTGTTTTTGCAGTGAATAGATGGATGCAGCTTGCCTTTAGACTCCTTCACGTGCCTTCAGCTTTTACTTTTAAAGATCGTCAAATTTTACAGTAGTTAGCATGACATCATGGAGGTAAATGTGTTTTTACGGAGGCGTTTTAAGGTAGATAGATTGTGTGATTGGGACAGGATTCTCCTCCTTTATTACCAAATTCTTGAGGAAATGCAAGTCGCTGGTGAGCAGCAACGTCGCCACATACCTGTCTGGCTTTGCGATTTCAAAAAGCAGAATCATTGGAGTCAAATCTAAACCTTCACAAACGAGTTGGAGAGGCCAGCTGCATATCCAGCAACAGCTCAGGTTGAATATTTTTTAAGGAAAAACAGCTTAAATTCAGATTTTTATCCCAAGTTAGCTGTAAAATAGATGTGAAGAGACCTTGGGTTTTGTAAAAGTAAAGAATAAACACAAATCAACATTTTTTTTGGTCTGCCTTCGAATGCAAATATCTTATTACGCTTCAAATAAGACAAAACTAGCTTACAGGTGCTATTCAGCAGGAAATAGGAGCTTGTTATAAATTAATAGTCCCTTAATATTGATAAAAAGTTCTAGTATCACTGGCAGAATGTTTCATTTATAACATTTTCCACATTTTACAAGTAAACTAGAACAAACTCCTCTTTCTTGCTGAAAAGTTGCTTGTAAGTTAGTTTAATCTTGTTTAAAGTGGACTGAGACATTTGAACTCAGCCTGTTGTAATTAATCAATTAATCGCATGATAAATTAAAATAAGTTTAATATTTTCGTTTGCATAATTCATTGTTTTTCTCTTTTGTCTCTTTTTACTAAAATGCTGGATGATAAAAGTCTGCATTCTGTTGCTTTTGCCTCAACTAAAACTTTTTTAAAGGACAATTTTGTTTTTAAACATTTCATAATGTATTTGATTTGTTGTTTCTGCTGATTCTGCTTATTTTGGATTCTTAAAATGTCTTCCAGTTCCAGTGTTAAATATTAATTAGAGCTTAAAGTTTATTGATTTTTGATGATGTCTTCTTGCATTACTTGAAAACAACATTATTATCGATTATCACAATGACTTCCTGGACAATTTATCGTCCAAAAACATTTGTTATCGTGACAGAAGACAATTTAAACTACAAACTAGACAAAAATACTTCAGCCTACCTTACGAAGTAAAGTTGCCTGTTTTCCTTCATGTCCATTTGCCATATAGTACATATTATACTTTATCCTTCATAATAACTCATGAATTAGGAAGCCAGGTGGGGTTTTCTGCTCATCTTGGACGTCTACTCACCGCTTCGCTTCTGCGTGACGCCCGACCCCATCCTGATCACCTCACAAAGCAAGGTCATCCCAAAGGCAAAGAGTCGCAGATGCATCTGGGCTACTGGCGAGCGCCCGCTTCAGCGCCAGGCTCCGGACATCTGTGGGGATCCCAGGGACGGCAGGTTGGGAAATTTAGCTCCACAGTGAAAGATGAAGCAGAGCGTTGGTGGGGGCAGAGGAGAGGAGAGGCGAACGGCTGTGAGAAAGCTGAAAGAATGGTGGGATGGATGGAGGTGAAGCTGAGGAGATAATCTTGCAGAATCGTCCTCCGTTTCTCGGATTTGATTTAGAGAAGACAGGCGGTCGTAAATGAGCACAGCACCAGGGAGGCTGAGGGGAGCAAAAGCCTTATCCAGACTGCCAGTTTGGAGGGAAAACTCAACATTTAACTACCACTGTCAAATTTGGGATAAACGAGCTCCACTTATCCCATCGCCATCTTTAACCCTTTGCAGGGCGAGCGCGCTCGGATCTTAAGTGGTTCCACATTTGCAGCCCCCTCCTCCTGGCTCTACCTATTGTTGTTCAATCCCACGTTTGTTTTTCATGCTCGCACTCTGCAGGTTTGCTTTCTGCGGCGATGCTATTAAATGTGAGGATAGAGTAAAGTTAATTTGACCACCCTGAGAGAAAATCAGCTGGAGAGCAGCAGAGAGGAGAGTTTACGATTTAATTGAAGCCTGCTGGGTTTTTTTCTAAAGAGACTTGTGCTTGTTAGGCTGAGGAGGCAGGTAAGCACAGAAACAAAATCTACCTCCCTGACTTACTCCAGGTACTTTAAACGTAAAGTACATCAGATAAATTAGCCGTGAAAATACATCGAAAACTAGATGAACTAGCTTTACTTCACTGCAAAAACAGAATCTTACCTAGTATTTCAGTCTATTTCTAATCCAAATGTCCTGTCACACTTGAAATGAGTCAAAACTAATTCATAAGCAACGTTACAGCAAGATATGAGTCAACAATTCCTTAATATTTAAGAAAAAGTACTAGTTCTAAGTCAATACTTTAATCAGTATTGACTTAGTAAAGGTAATATATCTTGCTAAAAAGTTACTTCTAAGTTAGATTTGTCTTATTAAAGGTGTAATAACATGTTTGTATTAGAATCTATAACAAAAAAATTATTGAATTTTGTTTTTATAGTGTAGAAATTGGGCTTAAAAAACAAAACAAAAAGAAAAACAAGCAACTTTACTTCATTATTGTAGGAAGAAGCATGAAAAACGTATCACTATATAACTGTTTCATATCAGTCAATATCAATAATTATTGATATTGACATGGACATTTGTTTTTGGGTTTAAATATCTTAAATGCTGCCAAACTGGTGGCAGCATTTAAGCTGTTTCATCCAGTTTTCACTGAATGTTGTTTTTTATTTTTAAGCAGTTATGAGGCCAAACTTTTAAACTGCTGCTCCACAAGTTACTCAACAAGCTGTTGCTAGGTAACCAAATGATGAGTGAGTGTTGCTAGGTAACCAAAGAGAGAGAGAGTTAGCTGATTCCACCAACTTAGCTCAGCTAGCAGGGAAAGGCTAAGCAGCTAAAGTCTTTGCTTTGTTTAAATCTCCCAGAATGCTGTGCGGTTCTGGACCGGCGTTCAGTGAACAATCTATAATGAGTATTCTATCGTTTTACCAGATTTATTTTTTATTGATATTGATCACATGTCTATCGTGATATACATTGTTATTAATTTTAATATCTTAGTGCACTTGAAATAAGACAAAACTAGCTTTTAAGCAAGAAATAGTCTTAAACTAATAATTAATTCATATTAATTAAAAAAAAGAATCAGTTCTGCCCTGCGACAGACTGGCGACCTGTCCAGGGTGACCCCGCCTCTCGCCTGGAACGCAGCTGGAGATGGGCACCAGCAACTCCCGACCCCGTTAGGGAGAAGGGTGATTAGAAAATGGATGGATGGATGGATGGAATCAGTTCTATTGGCTGCTTATATAATGTATTTATAACATATTTTTCCTGTGTTTTAAGTGAAATATTCTTCCAGTGAAACTTTAACTTTTTTAGAAATTAATATTAGTTATTGACTTAAAATAAACTAATTTGTAAGTTAATTTGCTTTTATTTCAAGTGATCGAAGGTATTTCAAGTCTGGACCAAAAATACGACTGTTTCTGCAATTACAGTTTACACAAAATGATGATAAATGTATAAAATGATTAACCAATTCAGTGATACGTATGTTGCTCCTGAAAGCAACTGAACAGTAACCTTTTCAGCTTCTTTTTAATAACCGACTTTTATTCAGCTTTAATTAGTTAATTAAACTGAACTCTTTCATTTCTCTGTAAATAGCCAGTCAGGACTTGAGTCCTGTAAACAAAAACGCCCTCGAACCAACCACAGTTTGAGAAAGACTGCCTTAAACTGACAAGGTTTCAGGTTTAAATTAAATCAATGCTTCCTTTTAATAACTGTGACAAAAACTCACCCACCAAAATAGTATTGTAGTTTTTTGAATCCTTGTCATTTCTGAGAAAAAAACCATCCCTTTGTTACTGGACAGGAGATTAGCAAACAAAATAAAACTACTGCACCTATTTTATGTGAAAAAGGGCAGCATTTTTTAATTGCAGGTATTAAAACAAAATTACCATAAAATATATAAATCTGCAGGTCATCCCTCAAATTCTCATGTAAAAGTGTAAACTGTGTAACAAACACAATAAAAACGTTATCTACAGGATACTTCACTAAAATGGCACAACACTAATTATATATGGAATAAAATACGTGTAGATTGGCACAATTAGTGATATAGACCTTTGCATTAGGGAATAGATTCAGCAAGTACTTTTACCTTCAATATTTTAAGTCTTTTTCAAAATAAATACTTACTTTTACTCCAGTAACTTTTAAAGTAACTTAAACTAGAGTACATTTTTGTCTTTTTAATTGTACTTTTAACTTGGTAAAAGTACAAAATGTGTATGCAAACTTGTTGATATTTCTGTATATGGTAGATTATGACTCAAAAACTGCAAAAACTCAATGGTAAATGTTTTACTTTTCTGTTAAATTCAAATAAATGCATCTAAAATAAAGATTTTTTTTTTGTGTCCTGATATTTCAAGTGCCATTATTTGGGCTTAATCTGAAGATATATTGAGCTTTACAAAAGTTTGATTTATGTTAATTTAATTTAATGAACATAAATCAATCGTTTGTTCTCTAAAATTAATTTGTTGTTAGTTATACAATAACTAAATAAAATATGATGTTGAAACGCGAGTCTGAAGAGTGACAAAAACAACTGCATCACGTGATAATGGTTGTGGCTTTGAGCTTGACTCACTGCTGTTGTGTGTTTGGTTTCATGTTTTTTTATTTCTACCATGTTTGATTATTAGTTTTTTATGTCAAGGAAGAAGTTTTATTACACTACATTTAATCTTTTATAGGTCTTAATTTTTTTAGGAAGGTACAAATGTAATTGTAAATGTAAATGTAATTGTACAAAGGTAATTGGAAAAATATTTCAGTGAATCAGAGAAAACAGGTTTGCCAAATTTTCCCAGGAAACGTAATTTCTAAAGAATTTATATGTTACTGCAGCTAAATGTCAATTGAAGACAGTAAAATATTTAAATGTTTACAATTGTTCAGAGATGATTCATGAGATAAAACTTTGAGTTTACCTCTGCACCCATTTACCTTTGCACGAATTGCTTTGGTGTAAATCTGGTTGTAATCTTGGATGTTTTTGACCTCAACCTTTATTAAGAATTTAATAGTAAACTGTGGTTTGTGGTGAAATTGGAGGCCAAAAAAGGCAAATGTGCTGGTGTAGCTGTTGTTCTAGTGAATTATAACGTTAATCCAAAAGCATGGTCTGAGGAGAAGAGTCACCAATTTAAACGTGAGACAAAAAATACGCCAACATAACAATTTATAAAATTTGTCCGACAAAGAGCAGGTTAGTAAAGAACGCAGTGACAGGACTAATAAACCGAGGTTAACCTCAGGAAACTGCAATTAAAGAGAACGATAAAAAAAACAGCACGCAAACACACAACAGACGAGATTGTTCCTACACTGGATCACACTTTCCCTGTTTTTAACAGTTCAGACTAGATATTTTCCTCTTCATGTCCAAATAACGTCTCCAAACGATACTGAAGTTAACAGTGAAGGAGAAACAACATCATGTTGTCACTCATATCATGTGAGAGACAACAGACTGGTGGCTCAGAGGTCAGAAAAATCTGGAATAATCCATCCATCTTTTATCTTTATCTAATCCGAGATGAGGTTGTTAGGGTCAGAGTTCAACAGGGAGTCCAGACATTCGCCTCCCCAATGATGACAATAAATTAAGGGCATAAATTTAAATCATGGAAGTTTTTTTAGAAATTTTTTTTGGAAATTTCAGAGTTAGGAAAGTTGAAAATTCGCTTAAAAAATTCTTTTTCTAGAAAAAACATTGAAATTTCTGAACTTGAAAAGTTAAAAATTTGCTAGAAAAAAAGTCAAAAATTTTGATAATGAACTAAGAAAAAGTGTCCAAACGGTGTAAATTTGCTAGTTAAAAACTTTTAGAGGTTAATCTTTGAAATTTCTGAGCTTAATAAGGTAAAAAAAATCTACTAGAAGAAAGCCTGAGAATTTGATATTGTGGAAATTTCTCAGCTTGAAATGTAGATAATTTTCTACAATAATACTTTGAAACAGATTAATCTGTGAAATTTAGGAAAAGCCTGGAATTGAGAATTTGCTGGAAAAACAATTCAGAAATGAATACACATCAAACGTGATACAAAACAAACCATTTAAAAGTATTTGGGGAAAACAAATCCCAACTACTGTTTTAATAAGCACCTGTTCAGTTTAGAATGATCAGCTCAGCCTTAGCGCCGTTAGCAGCTAACTGTTAGCCGCTAACTGTTAGCACGACAAAGTATTCTTACAGTTTTACAATCTGTTTGTAATTTTTTTCACTGTGTTTCTTTTTACTTCTGGGTACCAAAACTGATACCACATGATGAATTTAAAAGTAGTTGGGACTTCTTCAATGTATTTTTGAATGTAATACCTTCAGGGAATGCAGCCTACGCTGTCAAAGAGCTAACTACTTTCTGTTGTGCATCAAAATGTGTCAAAAACATCACCCTTTGTTTTTGGGCTTATATTAACAGCTTAATCTTATCAGATGTTACTTTATGAAACAACTTTCACCTTGGTTAGAAGAAATAAAGTTTTGTTTTTTTTAAAAATCTGTTTTCTTTTTTTTACCTGTCCTGGCTGCTGACACTTTTCTTTCTGTCAGATTTACCAACATTTCTCTACCTAATTCATATATTTATCACTATCACCTTTATTAAAAATGTTTTTATATGTTTATGATATATTAAATATTTACTAACAGTAACCGACTTGTGGTTTCAGCTAAAGCCTACCAGCCTACGGCTTTATATCATCTTTGTTTGCTAAATTATTTTTCAGGCTGCTCTGAGCCAAACCTGAAACAGTTTGGAAGACTCTGTCTTCAGTTTTTACCAAACAGTGAAACCATGTAAGGTAAAAGAAAGGTGAGATTTTTTTTACTTTTCATAAGACTCAGAGTTTGCATTGTATGACCTCTTAAAAGTGTAAAATGTCAGAGGCTGGTCGTACAAATCCATAATTTCTTCCCTGTAATAAAAATGATTGATTCAAAACAAATGCACCCTCAACAGGTTTCACAACCATGTGTTTGCTGTTGGTTGGCACGGCCGAACATTAAAAAAGACTAAATTGTCATTTCATAATGGGAAAAATATGTTTTTATTGAGGAGAGATTTCAAAAACTACATAAATAAGTCACTGAAGTATGCAGAGCTCAGGGTATTAGAGTCCAAGAAGCAATTAGGTGAGGGACCATAAAAGGTTCTGCACACATGCTTGAAAATAAAGAAAAACATTTTTTATAAAATGATATAATGGTTTGTTTAACAGAGATCCTTTAGAAGCCAGATTTCCTGTTTTTAAAAAGTGAAGTACCGATGCATTATTTACAACCAGCCTTCCTATGATGTTGGGATGTTATGTAAGATAAAAACAGAATATGCAAATATTTTTCAACCTATTGTCACAACAGATATTTTCAATGTTCAAACAGATAAACTTGGTTTGTCATAATTCTGCAGCAGTTGATCATTTTCTTCTAGAGAATACAAAGAGCCACTAACTGAAGCAGTTTATTAAAATGCCAAGTGCTGCAACATCTTTATTGACTGACAAATCCTTATTTGGACTACAGACAAAGACCTAACCATCTGTTGACAGATTGCCACTAAACACATTGTTAGCACATGCTTAGCTCCACAAATACACAGCGGCTGACTTGGCTGCTGGGATTCGAGTTTTAAACATTTTCTCTATTGTAGAGTTATTTCATCACCTTAGTCCCAAGTATCAGGGTGAACAAATGTCCTACATTCCCCAGAGGTCTCAGGTGGTCGGTAAATTTGAGATTATGAGAACTTGAAAGACCTTCTTTAGTCCACAAATGGCTCTTTTCTGCCTCTTACATCTGAGATCCAGATTCACATCTCATGGAACCAGAATGGAGATATCCCAAAAAATAAAGACTTTAGCATTTCTGTTATTTCTGTTCCTGTCATTCTTCACCACAACAGAAAGGAGCAATGTTCTTTTTTTACTGTAGATAAAAAGTCTCAAGTCTTATGTTGCCAGTCATGCCAGTCCTGTTTAGTTTGCTTTAATTGAACTCCAGCCCTTTTGTGTAGAAAGTTTGATTCATTTGGGGAGGTGTGAATCCAATGTGAACTCTGGTCCACCTTCAAACCTCGGTCTCAGTTCTCACTGAGCTCTGTTGCGATTTGAATGCCCAACGGACTGGAGACCGCTCCAAAAGCAGGAATCGGACGATAGTATAAGGGTGAACAAACCTCAGAAAAAGACCAGCGCAACTTCCTTTTTCACAAAAAACGTTTTTCACTAGAAAGAAGATCAAAAATACTTGATAAGATTTTTGTTTTAACAGTGTATGACTGCAACGTAAAATCCTGTTAGATTTCACGTTGCAGTGAAATCTAACTGCAACACTGAGACAAAAGCAGCCAGAAGCAAGAAAATATAGATTTTTCTCCAATATCTTCTAAAACCTAACAAACTGTAAATCACATAGTTTAGAATACAATACACATCAACATTGACTCCTGTGCAATTAACAACAGCTAGCATTGTGCTAATTAGCGGCTAATGTGCAAAATAACCCGATTCTAACAAATTTTTAAGGGGAGTTATTGTTGATTATTAGATTTATTGCACCACTTTATAGCACAATCAAGTAAATGTTAAATGCTGTATATTTAAAATAAGCTTAAAAGAAATTTGATTTTATAATTTGATGCCTTGAAATTGGGCATGGCTTTAAGCTCAGGAGTATCCGCCTGAAGGATTCTTCAAGCATGTTTGAAAGAATCAAAGAGACACTCCAAGTGTGTTTTTGATGAGGGAATAATATCTTAACATATAAAACTCAAAAAAGTAAATTTCACTTCATATTTCTCTTTAAAAGTTTGACCTGCTTATCCTAATTTTGGTCGATACTGATATTGTTCGCTGAAATGTTGCTAAGGATGGCGACAAACAGGCCTGCTGTAATAAGTGATATTTCAGTTAATCATATGATAAATTAAAATGACCTTAATTATTAAAATTTTAGTTTAAAAGGTATGTTAATGGATTCTAGTTCTAAGCCTTGACATAATAATTATAACTTAAGGGACTGGTTCAATGGTATAAAATATACTGCAACTGGAAAGTAGTCATTTAGGGTTTTTCCTAAAAACAAAAATAATTGGCAGGTGAAGACTTTCGTTCATTTGGGAAATGTTTGGAAAAACTTTAATTGCTGTGAATTAAGTCTTACATTGGTTTGACCGTTTAGAGGGTTACAGAGGTGTGAAAACATGATATAATGTCATGAAGTGCAGATGTTGGTGGTAAAGGTTAACCTGTATGTATCTCCATCTGTAAGATAAAGCAAAAATATGTTCCAAACTCAGAGGTCTTTTCTTGCTTTATGTGTTGAGCCTTTTTACTGTGACTGACATATATGCTAAAAAGAGGAAACAGACCTTGCTATGATCAGAACCATTTCCCCCCACATTGGAGAGATAAATGAAACCAGCCACAGTGGAGGAATTCACACAGCAGGTCAGGCAGAGTTTGTTTCCAGGGCTGTGGTATTGTGATTATCTTTGATTAGATCAAGAGATGGTGTGCAAGTTGGAAACAGTAGGTCAAGCTTTTTAAAGTTGATGTAATGTAAAATCAACTGTTTTTAGTTTTATATTTTAAAATGTTATTTTCTCATCAAAAACATGGCTGGAGTGGCTCTTTGCTTCTTCGAGACACTTTGAGGAATCCTTCAATCTGCCATGGCAAATATTTCTGTACCCAAAGGCCCAATTTCATGGAATTAAATGACAAAAGTCACATTTATTTTAACTTTATTTAATGTTAAAACACTGAGTTCCTTTATAGCGGTAAAAGTATGAACTACTATGTTTCTTTTTTGTTTGTTTGCTTGTTTTATGTGTGTGTGTGTGTGTGTGTGTGTGTGTGTGTGTGTGTGTGTGTGTGTGCGTGTGTGTGTGTGTGTGTGCGTGTGTGTGTGTGTGAGTCGCTTTCAAATACCTTGTTGCTGAAATCTGGTCAACCAATAAAATAAACCTGATTTGAAATAGCAAATAGATATTTTTATCAAAATTTCTTTCCCTGACAGAAATATTCAGTTAAATTTTACAGAATAAAGGAAATAAAAATTATTTCATGTGTGACTTAAAATTTTTGGTTAAATCAAGCATAATTGGTGATGAGTCACTCATATGGTTTACTTTGAATATTATTGCAATTTTGTTTTCACTGTGTTTACATTTTAACTGGCACCAGGCAATAAATAACAACAATGACTAATTTTTGTTGTTTGTAACATTTGTGGTGTGATTGTCTTTGTTTAAACTGCAGCTTCTGTTCAGAGTTATTGATTCACCTGCTCCTCAGCTGGGAACTTTGAAATACCCTCTGCAGCCGCATTAAGAGTACAAAGCATGGAAAAAGCCTCCAGCTAAAGGAGCACAAGGTAATATTTATGCACAACATACTGCTGATTAAATTGCTTCAATAAGTATCTTCAAAAACATTCTTTATGTTCAGTAGATAGGCTCCTCTGATGTTCAAAACTTGGATAAATCAGTAAGAAGAGACCAGCAGAGGACAAAGGCACGGCTTATCATCTTCATCGTTGTTCAGAACCGATTAGCGTTGAGGTCTGAAGCAGAAGAGAGAGAGGATGGAGAAGGGTGATCGGAAACGCAGCAGAGTGCAGAAGCTGTGGGGCTCCACGCGGCCATGACCACGGGGTAAATGTGCAACAGATGCTGCGGGCGTGCATGTGAATTGTTGTCTGTTTAGTGGCACGCTATGGCAACACAGACGCTATCTGCACATTGTATCTTTGACACCTCAACTTTTGACCATATTCCCAGAAAAAAAGAAAAGGAAAAAAAAACCCATAATCAAATCTGAAAAATGTCCTGGGTTTATGCATGAAGGTTGAAAAAAGTAGCTATTTTCAGGTTTCAAAGGAGTTTTTACAGATCCTGTAGATACTGTTAGAGTTGATATGAAGTAATTCTAATCAAATGTTCTGTCTTTGTTTTGTTCTTGTTGTGTCATCAGTCTGAAAAGCACTTTGGAGCCGATCTGGTTCCAATTCTCTAACTCTTCATATCAAGTGCTTTAAAAGAGGTCTAAACACTAAGGTCATTTTCTGTGGATACAAGAGGCATGCAGCAGTGATAAAAGCCACCATATGTACCTAGACACTCACTTCAGGAGGTAAACCTAGGTGAGTAGGACTCAAACTGAACTTCTTTTTAGAAGACTTTAAAGAATTCCTTGCAATTATGGGTGAAATTACACTAAAATGTGCAAAAATAGCCAGAGTAAGTAGGAAGGTCTTCATGAACCATGTGGAGTAAAATAAGTTTAATTTTGGTCTCCTTTGAAAGATAACCCTCTATCACAATCCGCTGCCCAAAACCCGTCTTCAAGGAGTAGGAATGTCTCTTCATGTTACTGGAACTGAGTTGCAGATGTTTGAACACACAAAGAAGAAAGATTTTATTTTTATACCCTTCTCTTCCTTTTTCTTGTCTTACCGCAGCTGTGATCGTCATGTAATAGAATCACATTTTTGTCCTCCAGGGTTTTGCGCATGCAAGAAATTTCTAGATGTAAACAATAACATGCAGAGGGTCCATAGGAAACTTCTGTGACTTTTGAATAGAGATACTTGCTAACTCGCTAATTAGTTAGCTAAGTAGGCTTAGGTTAGGATTTGTTAATTTTTGCTTTATTATTCAATTATAAATATATTACTTGAAAATGATTCCAAAACAAAATTTTTTAAAATAAAATAAATTTGTTATCCAAAATAAATAAATAAAACAACAAAATAACAAATAAAATGAATTACAAAGTCTCTGAAAACAAAAATGTCCTTCAAAATAAGAGCTGGCCCAAAGCTCCAGGCTCCAGTTTTGGTAGAAAGAGAAAAACAATAAATTATGCAAATAGAAATTATTGACTTAGTTTTAACTTACCATGCAATTTATTGATTTATTGCTCACTAAGGATAAATGCAGTATTTTTGAATTTCAGTTAAAGTTTCGTGGAACTTGACTCCAGACTGTTTGAGGTTGAATTTTTTCACAGAGCGTCTTAAATATAAGCTGGAACACCTGCATTCAATGATACTGTCACTTCTACTGGGTAATGTTTGTGAAGCAGCAACTTTAGGAGTGCCATTATTTCGCTGGCGCTGACTGGAGATGTGTTAGTTTCTGACATTCCTGCTGTGAGCTTAATTGCTGTTTGAACTCATAAAATCTGCAGTTTTAGGTGTTTTTAGTGATTCACCTGCAGCTGTTGTCCCTAAATCCTGTGAATACAGGGGGTCTATTGTGTTGCTTTACATCCTAACCTGATTTTAAACCTGTTTACAGCTTTCTCTATGTCCTCCCTGCTGTGCTGTTTGGCCATTAACGAACTCCTCAGACCTTAACAGAACGGTTTCAGCAACCGTCTTCAAAGGAAGGCACTGCGCTGGATTCTATTTACGGGTATCAGAGTTAAACGAGCTAAAATTCAAATGCACACCAGACAGGAAAACATTAAAATGAAGTCATTAAAAGTATGGAATTATTGTGGTTTGAATGCTTTCATGCTGTTTTGATGTTATTTCATTCTAAATGGAATCTGCCCAATCTGTTTCAGTGATGGATAATGCAAGGCAAATATCTAAGCATCTGAATCTCCTCTGGCTTCCTGGCTGTTTTTTTTTAGTTATTAAAACATAAACATGCTTTTTTTTCTACATTTACCAATAAATCCAGGAATGGGATTAAACCCCAAAAGGAAGAAAACTCTGGAGTGAGTCAATTTTATCGTTTTATTGCTTGGACATTTGCAATTGATACTTTCTGAAGAAGAGTCAGCAGTTTGTTTTCTGCCTGAATGTGCAAACATTAAAGACTAAAGGGACAGAGGCTACAGGATGCTGGGTTCATTATTATCGCTAAAGAGTTATAGCCCAGTGAGGCAAATTGATGCAGAATTAATCTGCAGACCTGGCTTAAACTCCATTACAATAAATTTTATAGGTTTGGTCCAGACATGTAAAATTGAAGTTGTGCCTCCATTAATCTGACTTTGAAATGCCTGGCGCACTTAAAAATGTTAGTTAAGCCTCCAAACTACAGAAATTTTTTAACAGCGATAGATTAATCAACATTAATCAAATGTCAAATTACTGTATTTGTATACGCTGCATATAAAGAACCACTTCCACTATTTATAATAACAAAGGAGATCGGCCGTCGCAGGTTCGATTCCCGGCCTGATGATCTTTGCTTCATGTCTTCCCTCCCTTTCAATTCCCTGCTTTCCTGACTGAATACTTTCAAATAAAAGGCCACAAGAGCCAAACAAATTTACTATAAATAGTTTTTATTTGTTGCCTTATTTCTATGTCCGTCCATCCATCCATTTTCCGTCACCCTTCTCCCTAACGGGGTCGGGAGTTGCTGGTTCCTCTCCAGCTGCGTTCCGGGCGAGAGGCGGGGTCACCCTGGACAGGTCGCCAGTCTGTCGCAGGGCAACACAGAGAGACAAACAGGACAAACAACCACACACACACACACCTAGGGAGAATTTGGGAAGGCCAATTAACCTGACAGTCATGTTTTTGGACTGTGGGAGGAAGCCGGAGAACCCGGAGAGAACCCACGCATGCACAGGGAGAACATGCAAACTCCGTGCAGAAAGACCCCGGGCCGGGAATCGAACTCAGGACCTTCTTGCTGCAAGGCAACAGCGCTACCCACTGCGCCACTGTGCAGCCCTTATTTCTATGTATGGGTTCATATTTTCTGCTGCTTGCTTTGTTGTACAATATATAAAAATGAGCAATTTGCTAACATTCATTATTATGAATTTAAATAAAATCAATCACTTTCTGGTGTTTGTTGGTGAATTTTAGAAAAATTGCATCTTTTGCAACTTTGTTAGAAGCAGCAGAAAGAAAGAAGAGTTTTACAGTAGTTTGATCTGCAGGTAATAAAAGCAGGAGACACGGAGAAATTACCCTCTTTTTTGCTACAATTTTTCTGAAATTAATCTAAAAATTTCTGAGTTTTCTTCCAGCAAATTTTTGACCTTTCACTCAGAAAATGTGAAGTATTTTTCCTGGAAAATATCAGAGATTAATCTGAAAATTTGAGCTTTTTTCTTGACAATTTATGAACAATTTATGTCATAATTTCAGATTTTTTTTTCTAGTAAATTTGATCTTTTCAAGCTCAGAAATACCAAATTTTTTTTCTAGAAAATTTCTCCTAATTTTTTCTTTGTTTTTATGCCAGATATTTACTCTTCCATTTTTATTTTTATTCCTACAGTAGCAACAATGCGGTGCCGTAAAATCAAGTAGAACTCTGAACTAGTGAGAAAAATAAAAACATTGAATACAGTGAGGCTCAGGGATCAGAGAGTCCATTGAGTCCTCTGCTGTCAACAAAGCCGGCTTCGCCTCCATCATCTCAGTGGGAAACAACGGAGCATCACGCAAGATCCTCACATATAGGTTACATGAGCAGAGTCGGGGAGAACAGAGACGCTGCCTGCTGTTCTTGGGTCGGAACAAACTTAAGTTGATGTGATCATTTCAGCAGCGGGAGCTCTGGAGCGTGCAGATTTGATTCTTCTGCCAAATTGGTCACAGGCTGCAGCAGGATTTCAGGATAGCAAAGTGTCCTGATCGGGATTATCTTGACTTCAATTGTGATATAAAACAGAAATAAACTCTTGGTTTTCTATTTCATAAAGCTGCCAAAGTGGGGTCATTTTATTAGAAATATAAACTGCTTAAGGGTACCTGCCTCACAGCAAGAAGGTCTAGAGTTTAATTCTTTCTGTTAAACTCTTTAATGGTGGAAGTGCATGTGAAAGTAAAGCCTTAAAAACAAGCCATGTAGATCGAGGGTTGGCAAGTTTGAAATATTGTTCTTTTCAACAACGCTGCAACAGCAACGGAAGCTACTGATCCAAAGTTTCTCTGGTTTTCACATGATTGTTGTGGATTTTAACCAGGTTGTAAGATGTTATGTGAGAAAAGATTAGAGCGTGAAGAGAGCAAAAGTCTTTAGCTGGCCCCTTGCTGTCTGCATGCACACGCTGAGATTTAAACAAGATTGTTGGTGTTGTGTACGTACCAGCATCATAACTGCAGACACTTTATCAGCAGCAGGTTGCCTCCAAATCATAACTAAATGTTTAGTCATGAGGTAGATATTTAGTTTGCAAACTGGACATTCAGTTAACTAGATGGTGGAATATTTATAATATAAGCTAAATATTTAGCTTGCTAACTAAATTTTTGATTCGAAGCTAACTATCTAGCTTGTATAATATTTAGTTTGAAATTGTTACATTTATAAATGGATAACTAACATGGTGAAAATACGATCCTCCATTTTCTCCCGTCTTATGAAAGGCTAAATATCCCAAAGGTCAGTAATCAGCGCTGTGTTCACTGAACCTCTGGAACTTCCTGTTTCAGTTACTATTTCATGGTCGATGTCATTTTTTAAACATTTTAACAGACATTTGTACTTTGATATAGGTATCATAAAATAGGTTCACTCGACCCAATTAAGTTTGTCTTTGTTTTCAACAGGTTCTTTAGACGGAGGAAGAATTAGTTTTCCTCTGGCCACGTTGCTTTGATGCCAGAACCCAAGACATTTGTTTTCCGCAAGTAAACAATAAACAGCAAGAAAGAACAAAAGTGAAAAGACAATCCTCTCGCATGAACTCAAAACATTCTCCAGCTTTGGTTAAATAATCAGTCAGAAATAATTAGAAAAACACTGCTCATGCATGGCACCAAACCACGACGCTATGACAACATAATCTAATTTTCAGTTTGCTGCAAATCTGGGGAAAGAAGTCTTGTAAATACATCAACTTTGAAAAACTGAAGCATTTGATGTTCCTGGACTGGAAACAGACATGAAAATCTAACCAGAACAAGCTAAACCATTTTCCTTTCAGGCATAAAGATGTTGATGGTTAATGGAAAAGTCTGGGTGGCTGGAGTAGTCCACTGCTGTCCGTCTTACTTATTTACTCACCTGCAGTTGATCTTGAGGTTAGATTATAAAAGTACCTGGGAAATGTTTCAAATGCAGAATAATTCAATCTTCTTCAAGTTACTTAAGGTTTACTTTCTTAGAGACCCAAACAAACTGAAACTGTTTAGTTTCAGCTTAGGTTTTATGAGTAGTTTTAGTTTTTTCATACTTTGATTAATTTTAGCTGCACAATTAAAATAAGGTTAACATATTGTGTTGTGATTATGTATGGATTTATTGGGTAATGGATACTCAGCAGAAAATTAATTCAGTAATTGTTAAACAACCTCAAATATATAGATTTATAAGCACAACAAAGGGTATTGTACCTGGAATATATAAATGCACAATGTAGTCCCAGTTTTGTCTTTTTTTCCTCATTATTGACCTTTTTTTATTTTAGTTAACGGTGTGCTTGTTCAAATTTTCAGGCTAAGGCTAAAGATTTCTCAAAGCTGTCTTCAGCAGCTTTAATTCAACATAATATACGCAAAATTTCACAAACATGATTTGTTTTGAGACTCCTCTTGTTCTCCACGAATGTGCCCAGAATGCAACGCTGTACGTCTCCAGGACATAGTTCTCCACTGAACAGTTTAAATCTGATGTCTTTTCCAGCAGCCATTGTTCAGCGCTGAGCTGTTAAACCAGCTGAGCAACTCAGGTTTGGTTGCTAAGTAACGGACAGAACTCCACTGGGGTTGCTAGTGTAGCGTAGTTGATTCTGCTTGTGTCTTTTATGCAATAACAGCCGGACAACAGCTGATGTGAAGGCAATTTTTAATGCACCTGCATTCAAATGACAGAAAATAGTATCAATCAGAACAGGTTTTCTTTTCAGTGCTCCACAGCGCCTGTTCAACCATGAACAATACTATCTTCAGCACATGCATATAGGATTTATATTAGCAATGTTTCATGTACAAAGTAGCTAGAAAACTGCTAACTGTTTTAGCAGTTTTAAGTGCTACAACACACATTATTTTACAGAAACAGCAATAAAACTTATAAAGCTTATTACACTTAACATTCACTTATTAAACACAAAAACAAAACTTCATACCTTCTCCCATGGAATCCGGACAGAAAGAGCGACGGAGAGCGGGAAACCTTTCACCGACTACAACGGTATGATCCACTAATTTATATTTTTAAACTCCAAACTGATACTAGAAATAACGATCTATGAACTAAATATGTTCAACAGTAACCATAATAATTCACATTTTTATTTACAACACATGAAATTTTCAAGAAAAATAATAATTTTGAGACAGGAAGTTACCCACTATTTTACGATGGGTCTGTCGTCCTTTCAAAATAAAGCTGCCGGTGCTCAGAATTTCCTTTCGGAATACCTTTTCACTTAGCAATCTAGTGTAATAACATCACACTGCTACACTAGGTAACATCAGTCGAGCTTCGCTGGGGTTGTTAGGTGAAAGGTCAGTGTCTGCTGATTTATGATATTATATTCTGTGGGCTAATTTTCCAGACACCAAAAAACCTTAATTTGTTCAACAAATTAGTTTTTTTAAGTGCTTGGTCTGTTTTAAAAACAGCAGAAACCCAAATGGAGGTAAAGAAACATGAAAAATGTTAATTTTACATAAGAGGTCACATTTTAGCGCAACGTTCTGGTTGGTACTGATTAGCAATTTAACTGATCCTTTAAAGAGTAATTATAACATGTCACTGGTCCATGATGGATATCAACATGGTTGAATTAAATGCTTTAGTGCTTTGATTAGTGCTTTAGTTAGCGGTTAGCTCTTAGCCAAACGTGTGGGTCCCTTTATCATTTAAAAAATTAGATGGTTCCATTTTCAAAATGTAAATTTTTCAAACCATTTTATTCCTACTGTAATCCTCTCATTGGGTAAAATTAATATTCATTCTAAACAGAACTACAGCAGGCTATTTTATTAAAAAGAAATGGTTATGTTTTCATAAAATACAAAATATGAGTAAAATACCAAAGTGTATGCATCAACAACATTCTAGTGTTATTTGTTAAACAGAAACTAAACAGATAATAGAGGGAAAAAATGGAATTGAGCTGCTTTGGCAGAAACAAAAATCTTCTTCTGCATCATTAAATATAACAAGCAACAGTTAGCACTAACGGTGAGCAACACTCAACTATAAACATTAACCAAGAAGCAACAAGCAAGACGAAACAAGTCGTCATCCTCTCCTGCTGCACGAAAAGCCTGCGTCAGTGTTTATGCAGCCAGGTCATGCAGCGCAGCGCGTCGGCCGCCTTGACATGTCACAAAAACAAACTGAACATGCGCTTATGCGACATTAAATAAATATAGTTACATAAAAATAGTACTAGCTGTTGTAGAGTATGTCAACAAAGAGTCCTTCAAAAGAATCTGATCCTTTTTATGGAGTAACAGAAACATTTCTCTCCAAATTCAAGTAATATCTACAATATTCCTCCTGTTTCTGTCATTCTCCAAAAAGCTGTTCAGACAGCTACTCCGTCATCCTCACAACAGCCAATAAATCTCATCTGTAGTTACTTAGTATGTTTCAGTATTTGCATAAAAACAAAAGCCTTAAACTGTGGCAATAAAACTAAATGGTTGCAATCACACTTTACTTTAGAAATAATACACGAATGTGTGCTTTTACTGAAATGGGCTGAACTGCAAGCAACATATTTGAATTGTATCTTAAGAACTGGATGCTCTGCTTGTAATTTTTAATTTTATTCTGTAAAATAACTAATTAATGCATGTTTGTTGAGCAGTTTGCACTAAATAATTGGGTTTGATGTGTTTCTAGCGGTGCAGTGGGTTCCTGTAATCCAAAACTCCCTGTTTTTCTCTACAGTGTCGAGACATAAATGCTCCTACCCTTCTCTTCCAGAATATAATTTACGGTGCATGCTGCTTTGAAAAGATCCTATCAGATGGCAACCATGTGTTGTATGAATTCAATTATGGCACAAAGAAGTTCCTCTTAGACAGGGTCAGGGGCGCTGTTAACAGTGAAGCTACGCTGGGGCACAGCCTCGCCACGCATAACTCAAATCTCATCTTTTCATCATAAAATTCAATAAAAGTCTGCTGCATGTGCAAAATCTGAATCAGTATTTTGCATGAACCTGACATGCAACTTAATGCAACTACCATGTAGCTGAAACCTGCAGATGAATCCATTTGTAAAGAACATTTACACAGAATCTCTGAATGAGTAAAAGTAACATGAATGCGCAAAGGAAGTCTTACAGTTTGATTTGTTGTTGGTTTTTTCCCACCCACTGAGGTTTCTGTCACGGTGTATTATTGTAGTTATACATAACAAAGGGATGACTGAATTTCAATCCAAAAACTCTGAAATTTTGAGATTTATCTCAGGAATTTTCTAAAAAATATATAAAAACCTGGAAATTTCTGTTTGAAAAGTCAAAAAATGTGTAAGAAGAAAATGAGAAATTGTTATAATATCAGAAATTCTCAAGACAAAGTAATGGTATTTCTGACTGCAAAATGGGCAAGAATTTATTTTTATGTCAACCTGAAAAAAATTTATGTTTGAAAATTCAAAAATTTGGCAATTAATCTCAGAAATTTTCTAGAGAAAACCTGGAAATTTCTGAGTATCAGAAGTTGAACATTTTCAGCATTTGAAATGTTCAAGTTTTTATCATAAAATCACCAAAATGTGATTTTTTAGAAAAATCTACTCGGCAATTAAACCTTCAACCAAACCAGTATTTTTGTAGGGATGGAATCATGGAGCCAAAACTTCAATGATTGTTGTATATTTTCCTCGTTAAATGAAAGGCATCCAGTTTGCTTATTGTTTTGGGCTCGGTTGAAGAAAACCGAAATTTATTTCTGTCTATTTTCAGCAAAAAAACCTAAATCTAGTTCCAGTGTCAAATATTAATTAAAAAAAAAAAAAGTTTATTGATCTTTGAGACTGTGTACCTGCATTGTTATGCCTTTACCATTGTATTTCTTAAAAATAATCTCAAAACAGCAATAATATTGTTTATTGCAATAACTTTTGGGACAATTTATTGTCCAGCAAAATGTGTTATTATGCTGTTATTTTCACTTCACAAAGTGTTTTGTTTTTTCACCTTAAGTACCACTTCATCTGCGCACTTCATCTAAAATGATGTTGAAATGATCGCTGCATGGGGAGGAGTGCGATTTATTTGTCATGCCATTTTCCAAGAGCTGTGAAATGAAAGAGTGATGCATCGGAAATCCCTGATCTTCCATGCTATAAAGTTCACCAGATTTATTGGACTCAAAAAATGTCCAAGTCAAGAGATTAAGGATTCAGCGCCTATGCATGTGGTTGATGCACTACTTCACATTTTCAGCTATTTATATAAGACTCTTCATATATTCAGGGTGGTTAAATGAAAAGGGGCCATTTATGGGCCCCGAATGTAAATAAAGCTGTGAAAACTTAATGTTTCCGGCTGTTAATGACTTGCAATTTTGAATTTTGTGTAATACTGTTGTTTGTTTACATCTCCTGTCGGTGCAGTGTCTCATTTTAAAATGAAACTTGTCATCTCAAATGAAGATCTAGTTATTTACAAGCTGGTGTGACAAACCGTAAATATCAAAGGTTTTATTCAAAATTGGGGATTAAAAAGAAACAAACAAAAAGGTTAAAGAGGCTCTTATAAAAGCAGCTAATTAAAACCAGGATCCATGAAGAGAAGACCAGAGACATCTGTAGGAATAACAAACTACCAGAGAACAAGTGGGGGCAAAAACAACCCCAACACACACACACCGTCTCACACACACACACAGTACAGATGAGTTTACATCATACTCATAATTGCATGAAAATGCTTGCATTAAAGCAAATCCATGCTCAGTTACTATGTGAATAAAGAGGATCCAGATGTTTACATTCCTTTAGAGGCCGTCCATTAAAGTGTGTGTGTTTCTGGTGTGTGAAAGCTCAATCCCAGGAAGAAAAACTCCCATTGTGAGCTCAAATTACAAGCTAAAGTGAACCTTTAATCAAAGGTAACATCCGTATGTCTGTCCTTTACTGGTAACATCCAGGAGTTGTTACCAGTAAAGGTCAATGGTGTCAAACTTCAGTCCTCTACATTCTATACATAGTTCCCACAATAGGCAATAATAGGATCTGCGCCATCTTGGTAGGCAAGCAAAGCATAGATGAACCTTGGCTTCCATAACAACAAAAAGAAAATTTATGGTCAATGTGTGAGAGAAAGATACATGAATAATGGCTGCTGTCAGGGTCAACCCGTATGAGACAGAGAAGGAAAACATGGAAGACGATGTGGACAAGAAGCCTCCCATCTCCTACTATGACTGAGTTCACCACCCAGTAAAAACAAAGAGTGCATACAACCTGGAGCGTCACGGCCTGAAATCGACGAATAATAAATGTTTAAACAGATTTAAAAAAGACGTGCAAATATATCATCTGAATAACAATGTTCTGTTGACTGGCAGAGTACAGTCAACAGAAACCAACAGAAACCAACAGCTACATGTAGGCTACATTCCAATGAAAGCTACATTAGCTAAGCTAATTTTGCTAGTTTGGCACTAAGTACCACAGTAAAGATCTGTGATGTTCATCGTAGTATTAGAGAGAGTAATTGTGATAGAGTAATAGCTGTAATGCACTTATATTAAGTTAGACAGGATTCAGGTGAGAGCTGGTTGTGACTTGTTTATTATTGTCATAGCAACTGCATACCAAGATGGCTGTCAGTTACAAACAGAGGCAGGCAGAAATCAGTTTCTGATACTTCATAATATAATTACTGAAGTAAAAGTAAAACGTACAGCGAAATAAAAATATTCCTAAGATTTATTCCTGAGGGCTTTTCTTCTTGTACATTTTCAACTTTTGAAGCTCAAAATTTCTGTTTTTTCTAGGAAATTTCTGAGATTTTTCTTAAAATCTGGGATTTTTTGTCGTTTTTTTTTTTTTTTCTTAATTAATTAATTTTTTTTTTACTTTTAGAGACAAGACATTTTCTAGAAATTTCCAGGCAGCATAAGTCTGGTGGTACTCAACAAGTAAGGAAAACTTCACTACACATACATACCAGTGATAACAAACTTGTTCAGGGAACAAATGGCAGATCAGAAATATTTTTCTACTTCTCGGGTGCCCCACTCCTTTGAGATGCCACCCTGAGCAACTGCCCATATGAAAAATCGCCACTGTATGCTTGTTTTCAAAAAATAGGTAGTTCTATTAATCTGCATTATGTAAAATTTAAAAATCTAACATTTTCAGATTAATCGCATGCATTTATGCGTTAAAGTTGGCAGCCTTAATTATTACATAATGCAGATTTAATGATGTTTTATTACATTGTTACATATTGCAATGCTGTTACACCAACAGCATTACAAGTAGTGATGCCATTAATGGCGACCTAATTTCAGCTGAAAGGTGTCACAGAGTTTAATCCCTCACACATCAGTAATGCAAAAATAGTTCAAGCTCTTCAGAAACATTCAACTAAAGTGTGGAAACATCACTTTCTGACTGAATGTCACCATCAGCTGCAGCTGAAGGGGGACAGTTTCCCACCGGATGCACAACAGGAAGGGAACAATGCTGCCCTCTTCTGGTCGAGATGAAAACTGCTTTGTGAATATTATTACATATTTTAAAAATATTTTACACAAAAGAACAATGATTTAGGAAATAACAGATAACATTATGACAGTCACTTTTACTCTCTGAACACACTTGTATACACTTATAATTCAGTAATTTCACCCAAAATGTTTATTTAACATGAAATAATCCTTGACATTGCATTTGGAAAATGTTTAGGATACAAAATTGGCATTTTAAATGATAAATAACATCAAATAAAAGAGGAATATTCTCAGAAGGATTCCAAAATACAAAAATAATGTGTGTCAGAAGACAAGAAAGAATTGGCCGATGCTCAAGGTATATGGAACATTCAAAGTAAAGTCATGTTGTGTAAATCAGTGAGGAAAACAATGTCATGTTATTTGATATAAAAATAAAAAGATTCCAAGAAAGAAAAATTCATTCTTGCAAATTAGCAAGAAAGAAGAATATATTTATAAATATTGTGAAAAAATGCAGATGAATTAGTAATGTTAAATGTCACAATAAGTCTTTGTGAGAAACATCTGTAGAAGATAAATAAGATTTATTTGCTTTTAACAAGAACAACCAGCAGAAGGAGCTGAAAGCATGAAGTTGCCCAGAAGGTGGCAGTGTTGTCCACATATTGTCTATATGGCGTATAAAACAGTCCAAGTAGATGTTTGGGGAAATATTAACAAGCCAATTACAAGTTATACATTTATTTTGTTAAACTTTAACACAATGTAAAGACAAGATAGTTTGATTCCTTGTTTCCTGTCTTCCCTCCTTTGTTTTTAACCTGAGTCACTGATATTTTACATTTCTGAGTAAATAAAATATATTTAATATCAGATAATGGATGTCTGTCCGTTTTCAGAATTTATCCTCTTCTTGTGAAAATGTAATTTTTATAAAGTGTAAGAAGAAAAGTTAAATTTATTATGATTTATATGATCAGACCTGCATTGTGTCTTTGTTTTGGGGAATTAGTTTTTTTCATGCTTTCACAGAAATTAAGCGTATGTCTCTGTTTGTGCAGGACAGGAATCTTTAATTTAATAATCATCATCAGGTTTTTATCCCGGACACAAAAAAGATCCATAGTAAAAAGATGAACAAATAAAATTTGCTGTCGTTTTTTTAAAGGTCCAACCAGTGATTGGTTGCAAAGCTGATTTAACGTGGTTAAAAGCAGAGGACTGGAAACAAAAGTGTTTTCCAAAAACACTTTTGTCTAAAGGACATGGTCTTTGTAGCAGAACAGTTTTTGGTGAAATATTGGAGAATATATCAAAATCACATGTAAACAAAGAGAGCCCATCAGAACCAGTTTGTTCTGTTTATCTGCAAAAAAATAGTTGATCAAGGATTTAGTCGCTCTTTCAGTCCAATGTTGTTGGACTTGAGCTGTGCTGCTATTGACTATATAATTGTGCAACTTGACATTTTGAAAATAAATTTGTTGTTGTTTTTGTGAACAAACTTATTCATGTCTGATTTTAATTGCTTTTTTAAAGGAAACGATGCAATTGCAAAATAGTTTTTTCTGCATTAGTGGAATATTGAGAGGTTTTGTGCACATTGGTAATGGAAACGCAGCCAGTGATAATGAAAAGTGCAGAAAGTAAAGCTGACATGATTCCCACTGTGGCTCCTCTATCTCTGAACCAACAGAGTGAGAAAAGTATTTTTAAAAATGTTCTTTTGGCTGATGAACACCCATGTCTGAAGGGGTTATTAAATTGTTTTTTCAGCCAGAGCGGGTTAGTCAGAAAGGCTCAGAGGAAGACGAAGAACAGTTGAGACACAAGGCCAACGGAGCGAGGAGAAACGGAGCGGTCCCACAATGACGCCTAAAAGGTTTGGTGTATTTTTGACCATGTAACGTCGTCAGAGACACTTTAGTTTGAAAAGCTCGAATAGAAACATCGGATGTTCCATTTTGCCCTCACTTGGAAGAGGATTTAAAAGTAAAAACATGTTTTTTACTTGAAGTTCTGACCTTTAAATCCACTCATTCTGGGCTGAAATACTTGAATTTGGGCTGAAATAAAAAAAGAATTGAAACAGAACAATAAATATGTAAAAATGTACTTGTCTTGTAAATGAAATAACCATTTTGCCATCAGATTTTTTCGTGTGTGTCAGCTACTAAAGCTTTTAAGCCTTCATTCATGACATGTTGGCTTGTTTTCTGCAGCTCAGTTCCTCATTGTTAGACTCCTGAAACTGTCAGCGGGAGAAAAAAGGAGCTTTTGTTCCAGCTGAGTTGAGAGACTTTTGAAAGTTGGACATCTCAGCGCCTGTGAAGTAATTTCAGAATAATTGCAATTAATCAAGAACCTCATTAACCTCATGTAGATGCAGTCGATGGTAATTAAATAACAGTTGATGCACATTTAAACAACCTTAAAGGCTCCTGGAAGAATTGGGCAACAGTTTTAAAGAATAGGGCAAGTCAAAAGAATAATTACAGGAGAAAAAAAGAGCAAGAAGTAAAGGAACAAAATGAATGTGCATAAATACATGAGGAGCTTCTCAAGGCTTTCAGGCCAGTTTACAACCTGAAGGCCCATCTTTGTTCGCTTTGTCGGACAAAAACCGAACGAGTGCTCGCATTCAGCCGGTGTCAGCTCTATGCTTTACCCGAGCGCCGCGTGGAAGCGAATTAAAAGTAAAGTTAATTAACCACTTGAGTAAGTAGAGCAGTCAGGATGGAGCCAAATCAATTAGCTATTGGCAGGGGACACAGAGCTCGGGGGGGAGGCCCCTACTAACTGAAGCCAACACAGTCCTCAAACACAACCTGACGGCTGAACAAGTTATTTACATAGTGATGTGCAGAAAAAATGCAAAGATGAGCTGGAACAGCAAGCACAAAAATAAGTCTTTAAAACATCTGAGGTGAGCAGGTGTTCCTCTCGGTGACGGACTGCACAGCATTTCAAATCGTTTGCTTCATTTTTCCAAAGAAAGTCACCAGATTATCAAAGAATAGAAAAAATAATCAGCTGAAACGAACATCTTGATCATGCTAATGAATTAACAAAAAAAATCCAAACGTGTTGAGAAAACAAAAATGTACAGGGCAAAAAAAAGAAGAAAAAAGAAAATTGATAGAGCGGGTTGTCAGACAAAAATGGAGGATGCTGAAGAAATGTGCAGATTTTCTTTGGAGTCTCTTGACAATCAAAATATGTTTTGTAGTATTCTGTTTTCTGGGACAAATAGGTCGCAGTAACAGGCCTGGATCCACAGGAAGCGACGCTCACACATATTCCAGCTTGGAAAGGGGAACTGCAGGGCGGTGAAGTCTCAATTAACGGAGCGACAATTTGCATTTCACACCTGACTGAGCTCCTCAGAAACAGGTTGCACTCACAGACCGGACACAAGCGCACATGAATGCTCAACTGGAGTAATTTATACTGCATTAAAACAGATGAGTCTGCAATTATCTACCATGCAATTATTCATAGTCTCCTCTCCACAACTGTAATATTTTAACATTGTTTGTTGCTCACACAGGAGCCATGAAATAAGTAAGTACAAAGTGAAATATTTAAATAATTTTTAAAGTATGTTTTCTTTAAAAGGACATTTCATTATTTAAAATTACTGAGAATAAAGTTACTAGAATGAATTTTCCAATCGGTCGTTACTCACTGCAGTCGTGAATTTTTCCTACATCGGTTGGATGTTCAGTCACTGCTGCAGCAAAACAGCAACGTGCAAAGAAGAAAACATGTTTTAGACACGATGAAATGAAGCTCAGGGAAAACAATAAGCTAAAGGAATGAATGTTTTGCTTTTAAGAAGAACTGAGTTGTACAAACAGCAAACAGCTGACACCCTCACACAACCAGTAGGTGTCATCTTTGGTTTATCAGTAAAGTTTAAACGTGTTGCAGCTCAGTGTGCAGTGAACTTTTCTGAGATCTGTGATTATTAACATTCTTTCTTTTTTGCATATCTGCAGAGGCAAACCAATAAAAATCATCAAATCCTATATTACGCTAGCACAGAAGAGAAGAGATGTTGATAAATAGACGCACAGACGTAATTATTGATAATTTTCTGTTTAATTTGTGCATATTTTCTTATTTTTCTAATGATTTTATCTTTGAAAAATAACAGCAATCAACAGGAAAGCAGAAAAGAATCACTGCAGCTGGAATTGAGGCAGAATTACATAAAAACATGAACAGAATGGTGACACTTTCAACTCATTATACTATTAAATGTTTTAAACAAAGAAGTAAAGATGCATAGAATAGATAAACCAGTTATATATAGTCACAAAAATAAGCAATGTTTGCTTCTAAACCTCTAATAATCTGTTAAAACATAAAAACCAAAAATTTGACAGGATTGAGAGATCAACATTCGTCTCGGTGTTGCGTGTGAAATAGATGAGCGAAGGTCATGCTAATCCTTTGTTAGCGCATGCTAACCAGTTTCACAAATGACTGAAAATGTCCGTTCTGCTTAGAAATGGGAGATAATATGCAAGTTATAAAGCTAACTTTCAAAACTTTTTCAGCTACTTTGTCAAATTGGAAATTTCTAAAGTATTTTTTATGTTTTGAATGAATCTGTAATTTAGCTAGTTGGTCCAGTTTCAAGTCATTTGGTTCACTAGAAAAAAACATTTTGGGACACATCAGGTGTCTTTGCAAAAGAGATTTTTTCCTACAGTTTTGAAAACTTCCACAGAAATAGCTGAATATGATTGCCGTTTTAAAGCCAACACGTTGAGCTAATTGCTATTCGTCCCAATGTGGGTCCTCTACATGGTTTTCTGTGTAATTGTGATAAAGTTACAACATGTGGAGTTTCCATTAGTACGTTTCCAACAACCGCATGTGAAGAGGTGTGAGCCCAACTAATTCTCCGTTATCAGGCCATTTCTCCCTTTGACTTTTTCTGCTTTGTTTGAATTCCCTCAGGTTGCCATGAAAACCTGGCAAAAACCGCGTCACAAAGGAAGGAGAACTAGAAAGAAAACTGTGCTTCCTAACAGAGAACATATTCAACTCATCCTCTTTAACTTATTGAATAAAATTAATTGAAAACTGAAAAAGAATGTTGTAATAAAATTATAAGTTAGTGACTGTGGGCTTCTCTGTTCAGATTGATCTGTGGAATTAAAGAAATATGGAAAGATGAGAGATTGCCCCCGATTGAGGTGAGCTGAGGGAGGAGAAGATCTGATTAAAATAAAGAAGTTTCATAGATTTTATGATGAACTTGCAATTTAACACTCCTGGAGGGTAAATTAGCCCAAATATCTTGGATTGAAAAAGGAGCGGTTTGTAAGAACGGTATTAAATCAAACAATCTCGGCCTGATCATTATTCCTACCTCAGCCTTCATGTCTACAAACTTCAGTTCTTGAATCAGTCCTATTGTGAAAAAAGCAGAACAAAACATAAATTATTCCTCTACAATCAGTCAATACGAAAATTTGTTTTGAAAATGTGCAAATATGAGTCGCAGATCATCTCAGTGCGTAGTTCTTGGGTGACATCACACTTCTGGGAACGTTTTAGCTGACAGCCATCTTGGTAGGTATCTGTCATGATAGTTGTTAGGGAGTTGCCATGACAACAATAAACAAGCCACATTCTCTGTCTCTTGCAGGCCGATCGCGATCAACAGTGATTTGGTTGATATGTATTTCTATTGGACTAAATATTTTTTTTTTTGCTGGTTCATTTTGTTGGTTTGCCCTGCGTTTGCCTACCAAGATGGCAGCTCAGATCTCTTCAATAATAATACATTACATATAATTTTAGTTAGAACAATATAACCATGGCTGATAAAAAAAAAACTGTTCTTTTTCTTTCCACATCCATAATCTCCTCTCCGGTTTTTGTCTCGTGCTTCCAAAGAAATTTCATCTCAGGATGTTTTCACACCTGATAGTTGTAGACTTGGTTTGATTGGGGACCAAAGATGCAACGTTTGCCATGTTTCCAGTTACTGTGGTTCCCTTTCACACTGCACTGTGTCAAACAATCCAAAGCCTTTGAGCAACTGTGCTTATTTTAGTCGTATTTACCCAGAATGCCCTCTGCTGTCGTCCACTTCCTGCTTTTGGAGCATCCTCTTGTGACTTCAACCAAACCGAGGCCAAGGTTTGTAGGTGAACCAGAGTTCAATTAGCATTCAGACCTCCCTATGCAGACCGGACTTTCTAGACAGATTAGAGTTTAGCTACAGAATGTAACTTTAACAAAACACTCTTTTATTTTTACATATTTGTAAAAATTATCTATATGTTTTAACAGTATAAGACAGATAATCTGCTCTGGTTTCTCCCTATGGATCTGCTGTCATTTACACAAACACTCTGCACTCTCAGAAACAACCAATCAGAGCCAGGAGGAGGGTCTTAGTGCTGTCAATAACCCTCCTGTCTGCACTGCACCCTTCCCTGGTTCACAACAAGGGACATGCTAAGGCTAGTTAGCATAGCCACAGCTGATGATGGAAAAACTGTTTTTAAGTTGTTTCTCTACCATTAACACATTTTTCAGCGAGTACATGAGCATGATTGACAGCGGTAACACTCTCCTCCCAGCTCTGATTGTTAGTTTTTGGTCAGGAGCGGTTAATTTCGTCAGACATTAAGTATTTTTATAATGTATATTTTCTTTGTGTGTCGAAAGAGAAATTTATTGTAGTTTCTTTGCTCCAAGGACGTTATTTAAATACGAATCTGAAACATAAAGTGACAAACCTGGAAGAGTCTGTAAACTTTCCATCTGTACTGTATAAATGTGTTACTCTGCGTACTTTGTGAGTGTGTGAGTCTCATAGTATTGAGTGTGTTTAGATTTGTGTATGTGTGAGTGAGATTGGTTGTGTGAAAGTCAGCTCAGCCAAACTGCCAGGCTCAAACAGGATCAGCCACTAATCCTTTATCTGCTTAGCCATGGAGGTGCTGCTGGTGTGTGCGCGTGTGCATGTGTATGTTTGGTTTAAGTTGAAAGATTGCACCTTGTGTAGCTGCTGGGGTGTGTGCCGAGCGCACGTGTGTGGGTGCGTATCATAATTAATGACTCTGGGGAGCTTGGAGAGCGGGAGATGCTCTATTAACCTTCTAAAACCTGAAAAACACTCCTGCTCTCTGCGTTTTTTCCCTCTGCCAACCTTCCAGCAGGCATGCTGCTAACTTTACCCTTGTAACTGATCCAGTGCTCCTCTCAGCTTCTCCAGGGATCCTTTCACCCTGCAACTAGTCGTTGTTTCTACCACAAAATCTACGGCTGGATGACAAATGTTAAAACAAGCCAACAGAAAAATATATAACAGATCTTTGTATTTTTCGATATTTCTCAATCTTTGTTTAGCTTAAAGTAATAGGCGGGAGGAACGTTAAGATTACAACACATAAAAACGTAAAACACAGGACTTTCTTTAAAATGTGTGCATCATTTCAGCCCTTGTTTGTATTTTTTACCCCACAGTATCTCTGCCAATGTAGATACAAAAAAATTGAGATAAATCAAAAGAAATTTCTTTGAAAGTTTGAAAAGTCAAAAATTTGCTCGAAAATCCTGGAATTTTGAGATTAATCTCAAAAATTTGCGAGAAAAACACTTGGAACTTTCTGAGTTTGAAAATACAAAAAATTAAAAAACTGAAATGAATCAAAGAACATTTTCTAGAAAAAAAACAAGGAGAGTTCTGAGTTTGAAAAGGTTGGAAATTTACTAGAAAAACCTGAAAATTTTGAGGTCAATGTTAGAAATGTTCTAGAAACGCAAGGGAAATTTCTTAGTTTGAAAAGTTGAATATGTTAAAAATTCCAGTAGGTGGGTGGCAATCCTGTTAAAAACATCATCATACATGGCAAGAACATTGTGAATGTGATGAGATGTTCCTGAAAGAAAAATAGTTCAAACAACAAAAGCATTAACAGAAACAGCCATAATCCTGCCAAATGCAACATAAGATTAATTTGTTGTACGTTTAATATGCAGCAAATATTAGGGTGCGTGAAAGAGGTTGTTCCTTCAGAAGTGACATAAAATGTGCAATAAATGTGCACATTTTAAATACACTACATACTTCCATAACTGCCCACGAATAGACAGAACCCTTGAATGCCTGCTATGCCAGCCTGTTACCTAGCAACCTAACGGAGTTCTGCTTGTTGCCTAGCAATCTCCGGGAGCTCCAGCACGTTTGGTTAGCTTGTTTTACAGTTTGCAGCCACTTTGACATGCGAGTTGGGGGTCGTGGCCAGCAGTTTATTTGGATTTAACCTGACAAAACGTCCTAAAACAGCTCAAAATAGGCAGAACTGAGCAGAATGGAAGAATGATTCTGTGTAAAAAATGTAATGAGCATAAAGAGTGCATACATAAATAGCATGAACATAAATAGTATCACCGATAAACCTAATCTAACCTTTTCTAGAAAGCACAATGGGTCACCTTTAGAAAAAACAGATGAGGAGGAAAAAAAGTGGAAAGATGTGAAAGTAGGTGAAGATGGAAAAGATAGCTAAAGGAAAATAGAAAGGAAAAGTCCTAGAAAACTAGAAGATACTTGGATATGTGTAGTTTAGGAAGAAAAGCAGAAATAAAAGGACAGGGTGCAGGAGCGGAGTGGATTGTGAAAATGCCACATGTAGGGGGAGGATGTTCACTGAGTGTGTCTAAGTAAGTGTTCCACGCTCGGTTTTCCTCTTTATCGTCAGGCACTCTAAGACCTCTTCACTGCTCCGGATAGAGGACAGACAGACAGACTGAAGCTCTTACGGGCAGGCAGTCTTCCACCGGATTATCCTCTCCACTAATACTAATCCCTGCTCTCACACCTACAGTCTCTCACCCACATTCCAGTTTCCCAGTTTCAGATGGCAAACAGTTTCGACTGATCATCTCTGGAAGGTTGACAGAAACTTTGTAAAAATGCATATGGAGGAGCCACTGCAGTGATGTTAACATGGTCCCTACAAAATGCCACAAATCGGTTCAAAATGCCCTTTAGCAACCAGTCTGACTCACAACCTCCTGAGACAAAACAGAAGCACTAAACTGTTATTATAATTCAGCTGAAAATGCCACATTTCCCAGAAGTTTAAAGGTGACCTGTTATTCTTCCACGAACAGGAAGGGATCGCTCTATGAGTGACACCAAACATGCTCACAATCAGAAAGAGACGCTTTAGGACCTCCTGTAACTTTAAATGCAAATAATCTGCTTGTGGCCACGCCCCCAGCTCAGCATTTACGCTCACATGTGAAAATGGCTGCAAACAGATGCATAATAAAACAGCCATATATCTTAAAGAGAAGATAAACTTCAGACTGAGACAACATGAAAAATTTCTTACAATTTTCTTCTTTGGATTGACTTAGGGCTGATTGTATTGTGGGTAAAGAGTGTTGATTGTGTCTCTTTATTTCCACCAATGAATAAAGTAAAAAACAAACAAAACAAAAAAAGCACAAGGAGAATGCAGCATGTTGTTTCTGGATGGCAAGTAAACAACAAAACACTTGTCTTTTCAGTAAAACTGCCTGACCAAAAATGCTGGAGCTCAGCTTGAATTGCTAGGTAACGGCCGGAGCTCTGCTAGGGTTGCTAGGTAGCGGCCGGAGCTCTGCTGGGGTTGCTATGTAGCGGCCGGAGCTCTGCTGGGGTTGCTAGGTAACGGCTGCCTGCTGATTTGTGATGTTACATTCTGAAGGTTTTGAAACGACTCATTTTCCAGACACCAAAAAACATGAACTTATTGCCAAAACCAGCTGGATGTTTTTATTATTATTATTATTATCCATCCATCCATCCATTTTCCGTCACCCTTCTCCCTGACGGGGTCGGGAGTTGCTGGTTCCTCTCCAGCTGCGTTCCGGGCGAGAGGCGGGGTCACCTGGACAGGTCGCCAGTCTGTCGCAGGGCAACACAGAGAGACAAACAGGACAAACAACCACACACACACACTCACACCTAGGGAGAATTTGGGAAGGCCAATCAACCTGACAGTCATGTTTTTGGACTGTGGGAGGAAGCCGGAGAACCCGAAAGAGTTCAAATAACAAAAGCATTAACAGAAACATATGCACAGGGAGAACATGCAAACTCCGTGCAGAAAGACCCCGGGCCGGGAATCGAACCCAGGACCTTCTTGCTGCAAGGCAACAGCGCTACCCACTGCGCCACTGTGCAGCCTATTATTATTATTATTATTATTATTATTATTATTATTATTATTATTATTATTATTATTATTATTATTATCATTTATTATTATTTTTTTTTTTTAAGCACACAAGTGTCTTTTGGGAGGCAGTGGAAACTCAAATGGAAGTACAAAAACATGTAAAGTGAGGACTGTGCATTTAAAATGTGGCAGATTTTCCAGGGGTGTGTAGCAAATTCTAACCAAAAATACCTTCTACTAGGTGTTAGCCCTCCGCTCCCCACAGCTTTTCTGAACCGAGTTAAAAACAGAGGAGGTGACAGAAGCGGCCGTATTCCTCGGTTAATTCATTCTGCTCGCTGCAGCGTGCTCTGCTGTCATAATAGCTTATGTAAAGTGCTGGCACGCATCCCTCCGCGGTTAACAGGCTTAGACACCTTCTGATCCTCCCCTGGCTTAACTTCTGACACTGACACTTTGTGTACTCCTCTACGTAAGGGGGCTCTCGGTGGCGACTAAAAAGGATTCACCTCCCATGACACACAAATAGGGGAACAAAGACACGTCTAATGGAGCTGTCTTTTAAAAACCACAGGAGGTATGTTGACTTTAATCCTGTGTGTTTTTCATTTATTTATTTTTGTAGTTGAATTTCTACTCAAAAACCAAAAATATTTGTCTGCTTTTGCAACTCTTTTGATTTGAACCAGATAGGCGATTAAGTGCAAATAAAGTCAAACTAATGTGGTGGGAGATATCTATTATATTCACACCTAAAGAGCGAGTCGGTGAAGGAGTAAATACTCCTCTTCAAGCTGTCAAAGCTTTTAAAGAGATTAACCTACAATGTGACGGTCTGTGCACGGCACTTGGTTAAATCTGGCAGAGGTTCTGCAGACCGTCGAAGGTTTTCTGTGCACTTAATGCCTAAAATAATCCACAAATGATTATTTGTGGATATTCTCAGACACTGAGAATACCAGACTATCAAAAGAAATGTTAAACCTCCAATTAATGGCACCAGCAGTCCATAGAAACACATAAACGTTCACCTCGTACTGACGCTTGGACGAGACGTTGTGTTGTGGAGTTTTAATTACCAATTGACATCAGTCTAACAAGGGCAGACATGTTTTCCCTTCTTCGATTTGTCCCTTCTGGAGTCGACACAGGATTTATAAAGGGCAGCAGTCAAGTAAATTCAATTTGTTAGTGTTAGCTGGATAACTGAAAGGTATAGCAGTCAATAAGTTCATTTAAATAACAGAGAAATACTTAAACCAGAATTATTTCTGTTGGGAACAAAGACCCAAAAACTGTGCAAAAAAATCAGAATTGAGCGTCAAGCTCAAGCGCAGCCAGAAAAACTCTTGGGAAGTTTCTCACATCACGTTTTATGTGATATCTTCTGAATAATCAGTCAAACTTCTTCTCTTTTTAATATAAAGATGAAAAACAAGGACCTGAATGCCAACTGATGGGCTACAGCGTGAAACCTTTGACCCATGAGTCAAACAGTGCAGCAAGACAGAGCGACGCATTTTTCAAAGGAATGATAATGGGAAATAGACCAATGAGGCGCCATCAAGACAACAACCCGTACCTGACCCCCATTAACCTGCAGCCTGTGATACTTGGCAGGAAGCTGGTCGACTACAATCATATTCCATTGCTTTTATGTGAGATGATGAATGCAGCTACTGAATGATAGAAGGAAAAATAATCTGGCTGCCTTAATTTCCCCATGAGACTGGAATACTGGTGACCGCTGACCTCTAGATCAGCAAAGAGAAGTGTCATGTTGGGAAGATTGTGGAGGTGACTGGGAGAAAATTAAGCTCTCAAGTATGTGCATGAAAGATTTAAACTGCTGTGTTTTTTTCGTCTTATCACAAAATGCCAGTTTCTCCATAGCAGCCATAACGGCTGCAGATGCGTTTTGGTGCAATGATGGATTGTAAACAAGGTTTTTCATTCCAGAACATCACATTTTAGTACCGTCTCTTATGTTTGTTTTGTCTACCCAAAATGTGAAAAACAAATAACATCATTCTTCCAGAAAATCTTTCAGGCAGTAAAAACTCCTTCTACTGGACCAATTACTCATTCTTATATGATTTTAAATATCAGCACAGAGAAGTCAAAGGATGGATTAAAGCATATTTATTGTGCTGAAAACAGCATAATGCTCACATCATAAAAGTCCAGTTCATAAACATGATTTGTTTTACAAAATTTAAAAACTAGATGTGAAACAGAACAACCATAGCAAATCTCCGAATTACCGTCTGCCTTTTTTGAAATGTGAATTCTGTTTCATTTGCACCAGCATGAGACTTTAAAACTATAGAAACTGAATTAAACATTTATCGCTTTTCACTCATATTGCTGCTTTATTTTAGTTTTACTTTGTTTCCATATTATTTCCTGTTCAACCAGGTTTCAGTTTGGTTGAAAAGCTCCCGTTCTTCATACCTCATCAGAAATCATAGCTGACTTGTGTTTGGGCTGAAGTCACTAAGTCGTTGGCCTACTTAGCAGATTTCCATCTCCATCCTGGTCAAAATATTAAATATAACTGGGAATGTGTTGGAGGTCTCACTTCCTCAACGTCTTTCATTGGTACGTCTTTCATGTCCCATTCATTTTTGATGCATTCGTCTGTATCTGTATTATGAGCGCGTTAAACCTCAGTGGTCAGCGACCTGTGCGTGACAGATTCAGCTGATGACCTCTTAAAAAGGATTGACCTCTCCAGCCATGTCAGGCTGGACAGCAGAGAGATCCAATAGAGCTTGACCAACGAGGCTGGGAGTTTAAGTGGCAAAACACTTGTAGCCTTAATCACACACTGAAGTGTGCACCAAAGTGTTCTGGAGTCAAATGTGAGGCCATCTGTTCGACAGCTGAAGCTCGGTCCAAAGAGCGGGCCGAAAATCCTCCGAAACCACGTGAGAAACAGAAAACAACTGGTGGCATTTAATACTGCTGGGCTGGACTTGTATACAGCTTTTCCAGTTTGGCTGTTCAGAAGGAAATTTGTGAAGAATCAGACGATTCAGGACTTTAGTGTTAGTTTGTTTTCACACCTGGTAGTCTGGTCGACTCTGATCGATTGGGGACCAAAACTGCACCATTTGCTACATTTTCAGTGGGTGCAGTTCACTTTCACACTGCACTGTGTCAAATGATCCAAAATGATTGAAAAGCCTCTTCACTCCCTTGCCTGTGGGGGGCGCAGGCAAGGGGGTGAAGAATCACTGTCTTAGTACACTTGAAAAAAGACAAAGCTAACATAAGTTTTAAGTCAATACTTAATAACAATGTAGCTAATGTAGCTATCTCTGCAGAGCGTACTATAAAACCCGTTTTTCTCTGATTGTAAAGCTCTGGCCTCATTACTGACTCATTGCTGGGGTCAGCAGCTCGTTGTTCACCTATAAACTGTTTTAAATTTCGAAATGAAAGCGAAACGTTGCCTCTCTTTCACTGGGAACTGCAACAAGTAATCAGCAAGGAAATAAAGTGAAGAGGATGAAGAGCGATGTGACAAAATAAAGCTCTGAGTAATCGTTCTCTGCCCTCCAACTCTTATTCAGTTAGTCTGTGTTTGTGTGGAAGCTGCTTGTAAGCAGGTACATTGACCTGAGGGGGTTGAAGGCACCGCAGAGCAGTAAACGTTTATTTGGCTTTATTTTTCAGGGACATGTTCAGAAGATGCAGAATAAAATAGTTTATTCCTGAAATTATCTGCTCAATAATACTGGAGTTGGGAGGGGAGTGATTATTCTTTCAAAAATGATAATTTACATATTTACAGATAATTATCAGCATGGCTTTTAAAAAACATACTACCTCCATGCACGCATCAATATTTTTGTCCATGTGAAATTTCATCAAAGGAACAATAGTTGTTGATAAAGATGGAATTGGAAAGTTAGGTTAAGTTATGTTAACCTAACTTTCTGTGACTTCAAAATATAGTTAAATCTGAATGAACCTACTAATTAGCATTTTCTTACATTTAATGAATTAAGTAGGAAAAATTAAAGCAGCTCATAAATTATAAAGTGTTTATCCAGAAACATCCATGTTCAGCCACTGTGAATAGTTAAAAGTCTCCTTGAGTTAAAATTGAAGCATATGTCATTTAGGATCATAATTAGATTAATTATCAAAATGTTAATTAATATCCTATAAAAGATTAGGAGTTTTGTTTAAAATGAAACTTTCACTCTGATTATAGAGGAGATCTGAACCGTTTTGCTTGACGTGAAATTGATCTCAATGCCTCAAAACGAACCAACTTGCTGTTTAATCTTGGTACAATAAACATTTTTGTTTGTGCTGCTTTCATTTCAAAAATATTAAAGATATCTGGGATTTCATGTGAATAAGGATAAATATAGGTAACATATAACAGCAACCGGGTCGTTTTTATCTCGCTGGTTTGAGATAAATTGGAAAAACTTTCGGTTTTTCCATTGAAGTTTGGTCATTTCTCTGGTAGCAGGTTCTCAGTATAACCATGTTTCTGTTCAGAAATTATAATATATAATTCCCTGTTTGGTAATTTGTCTGCATAACCCATTAAATATAAACATAAATGGTTTTCGACTCCTAAACATGTTACATGTTTATTGTTTTGTTCTTTTTTCAGTCAAACTGGATCCTAAACATATTTGTATCCAGATTGTTCATCAGGACAAGATTATTCTCATAAATTATGCTTTTTATTCAGAAAGCTCAATTCTCTATACCAGACTTATTTTCTAAAATATCACTTGCATTTATAAAAGTTTTCCTCAAACTTTCAGAGATACCTTAAGTAATATACAGCCAGTTTATGTAACATTAATCCAGTAACCTCTACGTCTGCAACAAAACCAACGTTATTGTGTTTCATGATGAATGGTTCTGCACAAGTCGCTGTCTTTGAAGGTTGTGTGATAATTGTTAAAAAATTCAAATAATTAGACCCGTCTGCCGTCTCAAGGAAAGAAGATAATACAAATATGAGTCACCTTTTCTACCAAAATCACTTTCTCCAAGTGTGTCTCTGACTCACTGTGGAGATAAAACTAAAGCTATGCTAAAGGGAAAAAAAATATATATATAATTGTATATAAATATTCGGATGTATATATCTATACACAAAATCTAATTATTTGTTTTTACCCTTTTTTGGCCATATCTGACTTTGTTCTGACCCCCTGCTGATACTTTCACCTCCCTAAAAATTAAGTTTTTAGTTCCATGTATGGTAATAAATCATATACATATCCAATAGTTTTCAAAATGGTTGCAGTTTTAATTTATCTTATTTTTAAGTCTTTGACGTGAGACGTGCGTCATAAATTTCCACCAGAAGTCAAACTCAGGTAAAATGGACATAACAGCTGAATCAACCAGTGATGACACTTAACGTTTGTTTTTTATTAGCTTCGTCTTGTGATCTTGTAGCGATTTTAAAATCCATCCATACACAATGGTGTCCATTATTGCTTTTGTAAATAAAGCGTTCCTGTGCGACATCAATGTTCCTCTGTCTCTGTGTGGTTACATTTAATTAGAATAAACAACCTTGTCAAAAAAACAAACAAAAAAGGTTTTCAGAAAACATTCAGAGCTTCAAGAGCATCTGTATGAAGATGAGCTTAAATCTTATTGCTGGAGTTCCACAGGGTCAGAGTTTGGCCCCTAAATGATTCTTTCATTTTCCAGCGTTTCCATCGAGAATATAACTGCATATAACAACTAAATATATTTTCGTAATTGAAGCACGGCAATTCAAAATTGCAAAATCGCAATGGAAACACTTTTTTTTTGCATCACAAAAGTTGTGATCAACAACTGCATGTTACTACTGCCAGAACTGACAAAGAAGATGAGACAGGAAGTAGTTTTAGGGTGATGATACTCCTTGTTTTATGATTTTTATTGTATTTCTTATTCCATGGAAACACCATAGCGGCAAAATTGTCAAAAATCTGCAAAGTTTTGTGCACATTTTACATGAAAACTCAGCTTGTGATAACAAAGAGAAAACAAATAATTTATGCCAATGAAAATTTGTTACGTTTGTAGATATGTAAATAAGTCCTCTAACTTTTTAACTTGCTGTTTATGTTTTAGGTAAAACGGTTCCACAGTGTCTTTTTGTATTAAGTGATTAAGAAAAACTGAGTAACTGATGCAAATTTAGCATCTTTAAAAGGTTTTTGATGTGAATGTTGACAGGACCGTAGCAACAAAAACCATATATTGATTTCTTTTTTTTTTTCTCTCTGTTAGAGGACACCTGTTACATAAAATTTCTTATTGACCTGCTTTATCTAACCAAAGACATTGACTGCATGACTCATCAGACTGATTTAGACTGGAGGAAATGTGAGAGTGTATTTGTATGCATGTTAGTGTGTGTCAATGTCATTGCAGGGCATTTGTGCCATTAAGTACGTCCTCAATCACTGCTAAGACTGTAAACCCTGACTCTGCTCAGGACAACCTGGACATGTGTTCCTCGTCTTCTTCATGCAATACACTGCATGTTTACATTTCTTTAAATAATGACATCCATCACATGTGTTTTGTGTGTAATGTGCTCAAATTAGTTGCACTGATTCATTGCGTGTCTGTTGGAGTCAACAGGCTATGTACCTTAACATATTTTATTGAAAAAATTATAACAGCCCTGTTTTAAAAAATATTAAACTTAAAAGAGAAGAATAAGAAAAAACATTCAAAAACCTGAAAATACAAAAGCTAACTGATGGAGCTGATGTATTTCAAAATATATACATCAGTGAAATGTAAACAGAACTTTTATGTCAATATATTCTGTGAATATGAAGCAAGGGTAAGTCATAATATATAAAAGTTTTGGTAGATTATGCAGTGTTTATGTTTAGATTGACAGAAATGAGAAAGGCAGCGGGATGATGGGAGCAGTGGGTGCACATCCTGTTAGCATCACCATGAAAGCAGCTTTTCCACGAGTCAGAGGAGCCAGAATCTGCTCTCTAAATATCCAAACATCCTTCAAGAAACCAAGCACTCAGGCACATTTAGATCCCACAAACAAGGAGCAGAATGGGTCCGTTTTCTACGGCGACATATTAGGGCCAAAAAACAAAGGAGTAAATTTCTGCCAAAAGAATTGGCTTTGATATTAATCTCAGAAACTTGGAAATTTCTGAGTTTGAAAGAATAAAAATTTGCTTAAAAAAAGTCAAGAATTTTGAGACTAATCTGAAATTAAAATGTAAAAATAAAACCTCAGAAATCTCTTACCTCAAAATCTGTAGACTTTTGAAACTCAGAAAATTCCACTTTTATTTTTTAGAAAATTTCTAAGATTAATTTGAAAATTTTGGAATTTTTTCTTGCAAATTTTGTACAGTTTGATTTCACAAATTTTCTTGTTTTTCTGTCTTTTTTTTCTCGCTACTTTTTGACTTTTCAAACTCAAAAATTTCTGGGATCTCAAAATCTGAGTTTTTTCTTTAAGATTTTCAACTTTTTAAGCTCAGAAATGTATTTTGTTTTTAGAAATTAATCTAAAAATTTGGAATAATTTGGGAAAAATTTACTCCTTTCTTCTATTTTTTCTAGTACGCCATTGTAGTTTCTCCTTTCTTGCAGGCAAAGTTATTTTACTAAACAAGAAGTTTCTTCATAAACTTATTTCACTATTCTGCCTGTATTTTTTCCCCCTAAAATCAAAGTAAATGTAAAGATTACTTGGTTTTTGAATTTCCTGTGGTGTTTTATCACATGAAACAGGTTCTTTGTAGAAGGAAACTCAGCTCTTTTATTGTTATGAGACCAAGAAACGCAGTTCATGCTTGAATTATGACATCTACATTTTTTTGCCTTTACATGAACGATCTGCAGGATGTGAAATGGGTGTAATTTCACAAAGTAATTTTGCTTTTAATGTTACTACAGTATGTACAGGGTTTGAAAAGAGCTTAGCTTGTTTTTCCTCAGGCATTTCAAAACAATTTTGAAGATATTGCAGTCATAAAAAACAGTTCAAGCAGCTGTATAAACTGAGTCGAATGCTTCCAGTTTCTGATAAAAACTGAAGAACAAACTCAAATGTTCTGCAACAAACACAGTTAGATAAATCACAATTGACTTTTAGACCAATTTTCTGTTAGATACATATTAGTGATGGGAAGTTTGTCTCTTTCCAGAGAATTGATTCTTTTGGCTCTAAAACAATTATCAATTTGTCACCTTGTATTTTAGCTTAATTTAGCAAATATGAACATGTTCTATATTTTTGCATTTTCAAAAGTAAAGGGGCTTACGAGAAAAGTCCTTGTTACTTTTCTGTAATATATTACTCAAACTTCTCATTTTTATTTAAAAAAACAAAAATTGAACAAAACAGTGCTAGCTTATCTACCGAACAAAACCAATACAGAAATACAAAACCAGAAGAGAAATACAATGTCTCAGCTTGGATCTGCTATTGCTGTTACTTCTCTTTGTTGCTGTCTATCCTGTTTTTGAGAAGGTAATTCGCCATTCAGCCAATCACAACAAAGCTCTGAGCAGGGAGCAGCCACTGAGAGTGAGAGCTGAGCAGCAAAACGGAAAAAAAACAAAACAAAACAGGGAGGCAGCTCTTTTCAATACAGAGAGCAAACAGTTGGTTGTGGTCTCATCATTCAGTATGAATGACTGGTGTAAGGAGAGTTTGGACACTTTCATAATTAAATAGGATTAAATAATACTTTAATAGAACAATAATAACGATCTTGTTGACATTACGTTAGTCTTGCTGTCAAGCAGCGCAGCTGAACTGAATTTCTAACTGCTGATCTGAGTCTCTGTGTGTGTAACTCACTTTGTTTGGTTTGGGAGGAAGGGCTTCATTTCTAAATGCTCTTGCAAGTCTGCATAAATCAGACTGAACATGGTGAAGTGTATGTGTGTGTGTGTGTGTGTGTGGGGGTGTGTGTGTGTGTGTGTGTGTGTGTGTGTGTGCGTGTGCGTGCGTGTGTGTGCGTGTGTGTGTGTGTGTGTGTGTGCGTGTGCGTGCGTGCGTGTGTGCGTGTGTGCGTGTGTGTGTGTGGGCACTGCCCTCGGGAATTGGAATAAATCCTACATGGGAGTGTTTCAGATCTTTATCAAAGACGTGTGAACGGCTCAGACGAGCCCTTGAACACCACAGACGCACATTCAGACAAAGTCACACACATTCGCAGTGTGTGATCTCCATCATATCGCATGCTAATGTCTGCTTTCATTCTCTCTCCCAAGACATCAGATGTAAGAGACAACTTAGCAGAGATAAGTACAACTTCAGCTCAGAAACACTGGTGATTTTACGGGTCGCTTCATGCCTCCATTAGTGCTGTGAATCTACCACGTTTTTGTGAATTTCATCAGATAACCTCCTCTAATGCATTTCTACTCATGCCAGTTTATTTGAATACCTCTCCCCTTTTGTTCTGGAGTGTTTCTGTGTGTGTCGATGTCCTTTACCGTTCCACCGTCCCATATGAGCAATGTGGGGTGAGCATCTACAGCTGGCCAGCCATAAATCACAGGGACAAACATTGAATTCCTGCGCTGAGAAAAGGACTTGTTTCAGCTGAAACGTCGCTGCATTCACCTCCAAATACACACCGCTGCCTGCAGTTCATCCTACCAACGTCCTTGGAGGAGACAGCCACAGGAAACGTCATAACTACGTCCTTCCACAGCGGAACAAGGAAATGTTTACAGGAATGACGTTGGGATGAACTCAAAGTGTTTGTTTCTAGTTTATGAATTGAAGTGCTCCGAGAAACTTTCTTTAGCTTGACATTGACTAACAAAAATACTAAGTGTGCCTAGTATTTGTTGTGCTTATCCATGTTTGAACACCAAATGACGATAAGGTATCGCATCCTGATGCCACATATGGGGTTGGACAAAATTAAAGGTTGGACAAAATTACTCAAATGTCTTTGATTTTGCGTCAAACGTCAAAACTCCATCATGCCAATCTCAGAAAGCTTCCTTCTCATAGCCCTAATATTCCATCATAGTTTTTCAGACATTATCATAAAATGTAATTTAAAATAATTTATTGAAATGTTATTTGCAGCCTTTCTCCTCATCCTAGCATTGCAAGTGCAAAATGTGAAAGTTTCTGATCAGAACTTGTGACAGAAACTCTCTCACTCTTTGGTTACCTAGCAACTCTCTCACTCTTTGGTTACCTAGCAACTCTCCCACTCTTTGGTTACCTAGCAACAACCTGCTGAGTAAGTTGCGCAGCAGCAGTTTAACGTTTGTGCCTCATAACTGCTTATAAATAAAAAAGGGAATGGAGTGAAAACTTTGGATAAAACAGTGAAGATTCATTCCACCAATCTAACAGCATTTCAAATATTTAAAACATAAAAAGTAAACATTAATTATTGATGTCCACAGATATATCATGACAAGTTTTTCAGTCACTTTTATTCCTGTTGAATGGTGGATAATAGTGAGAAACAACGTCCTAAAAGTTGATCTGTGTGGGTTGAGAATTGAGGTCCAGTTTATTCAAGCCTGAACTATTATTTGTTTTGGTTTCTCTAAATTGAAGCACTGCTTGCCTGGTGACTTGTTTCCCACCAAGTTCCCTGCGACCAAGCATGGATAAGTCTGTAGACGATGGATTGATGACTCAGAACTGAACATAAGCCGTCTATTGACTAAATTCAAAGAAGGAACCCTGTAAACTCCTCCCTGCTCACTGAGTCATAAAATAACACCCACGTTTGTTTCTCTCAAATTCAGCACTTGAAGAAAATATGATCCAAATCCGCATAATAAATTCTGCTAATTTCCGAACCAGGCCGCATCACAAGCGTTTTCTTAAAATTAGATGAACTATGTTTGGATTGATGGTGTTTTGTGTTGAAATGGGAGCCAACTGGAGGTCATACAGTCTACCCACAGTCTGATTTACTGCCGTGTCACTGATAATATCCTGCCGCTGCTGTGATAATGTCCTTTCCACATCCTGAACCCACATTACCCTTTACTGTATGCTTCAGTATTCATCTAATGCAACACAGGTGGTTCTCTCCTCACTCAACCAACCTGGCTGATTTGATTAAATATTACGATTGTTGTTAAACCGCCTGTCTGTTATGGTTCTTTTCATCTTCTGATTCTTCTTTTGCTTAGATGTGTTTTTTCTTTGCTGTTACTGTTGAATTGCACTACTTTTATAAAGGTTGGTGATTCTCTGAGTGAATAAAATACATTTAGAAGGTCCTGGGTTCGATTCCCGGCCCGGGGTCTTTCTGCATGGATTTTGCAGGTTCTCTGTGTGCGTGGTGGATTCTCTCCAGGTACTCGGGCTTCTTCCCACAGTCCAGAAACATGACCGTTAGGTTAATTGGTCTTTCTAAATTCTCCCTAGGTGTGTGAGTGTGTGTGTGCGTGGTGGTTGTTTGTCCTGTCTCTGTGTTGCCCTGCGACAGACTGGCGACCTGCCCAGAATGACCCGGCTTCCCGCCCAGAACGTTGGCTGGAGAGGCACCAGCACCTCCAGACCCACTGGGGACAAAGATGTAAGACATAGGTGTCAAACTCTGGCCCGCGGGCCAAATTTGGCCCGCAGTGTAATTATATTTGGCCCGCGAGGCTATACCAAATGACTACGCGAGCTGGCCCACCGTTATGATACAGCGCATTCATTCATTGCTAATACTACAAATCCCATAATGCCTTGCTGTTGTTTTGGCGAGTCAATCAGGACGGGTCCCAGAAACGCCCTCTCCTCTGTGACAGTAGTTATAGCGATCTCAAGCTACAACTGTCACTGTAGAACCGAAAAGAAAGGCAGACAACAGGAGCTTTCTGGACAGGTGGGACTCAGAATATCTGTTTACATCTGTAAAAGACAAACCTGTTTGTCTTTTACAGATGTAAACAGATGTTCTGATATTAAAAGGTTCATTTGTTCAATGCTGGCCCGCCACTTTGTTCAAGTTTTGCATTTTGGCCCTCTGTGTATTTGAGTTTGACACCCCTGATGTAAGACAATGGATGTGAAAGAAATCCATCCATTTGAACATCTTCTCTGTTTTAACCGGCCACTGACTCATTTCCTTACTTTAAATTGCCAGAAGATATTGCAACAATGAACTATAACTGGTTCGGTTCGAACGTTTGTGAACGTCAAGAGGACGTTTCTTGAAAACCCGGAAGTGGACGACAGTGCAATACAGTCTTATTTATTTTTATTACTTGGGTCCTTTGTGAGTTTTTTATATTTTCTAAGTTGAGATTCTTAAAAAATAAAGATGTGGTTATGCTCACACTTCCACATGTAAAAAGCTGAAACAGGCCTTTGAGCTGATGTTTTCTGACCAAATGTTTCTCTTATCTTTAATGCAAAGTCATTCTTAATTTTCTCTGTGCTTTATATGTGTCACAAAATATATATTATATCAGAATATTCTCTTTGCTCACTTTGAGCTGCGTCCTGGTTTGGAGTATTTAGTCTGACCTGCACCAATCTGCTGCACCAGCTGCTGGCGAAGTACAACACAAAAAATGTCATTTAGATGGTATAAAATGCTGTTTGCAAAGCAGTTTTTCATATCATACAGACCACGTTATATGCAATAATGTAACAATTTATTGACTTGTTTTGTAAGGCTGAACAGAGGTTTATAGGCAGTGCTTTATTTTGTTTAATGCCCTTGCTGCAGGCGTTGCAGCTTATCGTTCCCACTGTGTGCGCTTTCGGTCTCAAACTGAGGGCTTTTATGGAACAAGTCACTTAATTTCACGCGTTTGGCTGACTCATTTTTTTAATGCTCTGTGGTTTTTAATTCTTGCCTTTTCTGCACCAGATTTACTCTTTTTCCTATCCTGATTTCATCTAAACGCTCGGTTTCTGACTGCGATAGGTTGGTGCTGCACATCAGGATGTCTGCAGCTTCTCTGTTTTAACCCGACCACTGACTCAGGTTTACACCTGCCCTCATAAACCAAACCAACCCTCCTGAAATGTTTCTCCTGATCAGCTACTTTTGGCTTATTGCAGATAAAAATATTCAACAGGGATGAGAAAAATCTGACTTTAATCTCAGAATTCTGACTTTTGTTTCTCAGACTCAAAATATTTTAAACTATAAAGAAAATATAGTTTTAAATCTCAAATCTATTAAGTAAATTTGGGATAAGTTTCAGTGTGGATAAAATGCAGGTTTAAAAATTCTATAACAAGGAAGAAACATGCGTGTGATTATGTTCATGCACTGGCAGCATAATAAGATACATATAAGAATGTTTAGTTATTTATTTGGATTCTGATAAATTGACACAAAAAAGAAAGTCAGACAGAGAAAGGATTGTAAACAAAACACACAAGAATAATTCATCACAAGTTTATCTGACTTAAGTATATGAGTCCCAAACTCGAATCTGTAGCTGTGTTTCCATTACAAATGTAAGCAAAACTTCGTTGAATTTACACAATTTCACATGCTTGTTTATGTGACAAGTCATAAAAAACATTTCCTGTTGTGGTCTTTGTCGTTTCCAGCAGTAGTAACTTCCGACTTTTGATCACATGATTCATAATGTGAGAAAAATGTTTCTATTGCAGCTTTTTTGCAAAATACATTAATTCCGATAAAGCCAAAAAAAATGTAATCTTAGTGCAAAACCTTTGTCATAAAACGTGGGTTTTTTGTTTTTCACGCTGCCGTCTTTCCATTTGGCAAGACGGCAAATGGATTCCAATTTACTTTTATAATTCCAACTTGCTAAATTTTAATGTCAGTGGAAACGAAGCTACTGATTTTTATGTTTCTTTTTAAACTTCCTCTGCTCAGATTCCACATTTTTTATTTTTCCCTCTTTGCTTAACTTGATTTTTACTTCATTTTTTTGTAATTTACCTTTTTTACTTCTTCATTTATTCTTTTGCAGCTTCTTTCCTTCTTCCTGTCAGCGATCTACGCCGTTACCTGTCTACCTTTGTGTTCAGTTTTTTTTATTTCGGTCTCCCTCTTTTGCCCCCTGCCTTCCTATTCAGGCTGTGCTGGTTCATTACTCTGCACCCTGCCTTGATGTGATTTCAATGCAAATAGAGAGCTAAACTTAAATGGATCAGGTTCTGTGAGTCGACGCAGACAGGAGAAAGGGAAAGATCTGAGGACCGAGTGAGTGCTCGGCTGTGAACGACTTCCATTCTTCTGATTTCCCAAACGGAGAGGCATCCATCATTCCTGCAGAGAGAGGCTGAGTGGAGATGGATGTTGTCTCTCCTGCAGCTGTAAATCACTCCCAATCACATATATATAAAAAAAAAAATCCAGCTTTCAATTTCTTTGAAACGTGCATGGTCGCATTTGCACCTCACACGTACACACACTCATGTTCTCACACACAAAGACCACCTGCATGGAAATTTTGTCGCCTTTTATGGGGGGAAATGACTTCTGACAGGGAAATGGAGATTCTCAGCTCCTACCGAAGAAAACGGGGAGTTCCTGCTGCAATGAATTTGATCTAGCAGATGTCACCAAATTTCCTTTATTCATTGTCTTTTTGTTTCTGATTTGTATGTGCATGTTTAACCAGATTCTACAGGGATAATTTCTGTGCTAAATAAAATTAATCTAAAGAGATAAAAATGACTGAATTAAGTGTTAAGCACCACATGTAGCTTTTGCTCCCAAACTGCTGAGTTAAAGGTAAAGTTTCTCTGGAAATTCTCATCTTTTGTGACGGATTCTGGAACTAATTTAAACTTTTTTGCTTGTCCTGTGTTCTGTCTGTTCATTACATCATTTTAATGTGAGAACGTGGCTCTGTCACAGAGTTAAATGGAAAATGAGATTTTTTAGAAGCAATTTTCTATGTATTTTGCTATAATGCCAATTGTGTCTCCAGGGAGAATCAATGTTTTTATGTGCAGGTGAAGTGCTGGCTTGGATTTCAATTAGATGCTGGCTCCTCAGGCACAAAGAGAGCTGAATATTAAATATGGTCAATTAAAGTATTTCTAGTGTTAATCCTAAATGCTTTTGTACATTAATTTGCACCATTTCCTTCCTCCAAAACATTTCAAGGTGCAGGATCAACGCGCTAAGGCAGGTAGAAGTCAGCCTGTCTTTGTTATGCCTCTGATTCTCCAGGAGAATAATCCCATTGGGCAGGCCGACGCTCTCACCGCGTTCCTGCACATCTCCACTCGGTGATTTGAAGGATTCAGGGAATCCTGAGTCCAGCTGCAAGTACTAGACGCTTAGCCGAAATTTGACCTTCCAGCTTAAAAAAATGTGTGTTTATTTTTTAAAAGGCCTGCATGCAGCCCGTTTCTCATACCGCCCTGGGAAACTGCCCTTGTAATCAACAACCACTTATTGTCCTTGCAGTATTGCATGATAGAGGTGAATCTTAGAAAAAAAGCATGTTTTTCTCTGTGATGGGGAATTTCCAAAATGTTAAGACATAATAAGAAGTAAGTTCTTTCATCAGCCACATTTTGCACCAATCTAATTTAATTTTTCTAACTGTTCTCTGCAGAAACATAATTTCCTGTTTAGACAGCTTGATTTATGCAGTATTTACTAAGAGTTTATTGGTGTTTGAAAAAAACCCAAACAGTATTAATAATTCAGCCCCTCAGTATTGCTCGCTGTCAGCTGGTATTGGTTCAGGTTCAGCCTGCATCTGGGTGCAGAGAGGATGCTGAGCTGGCATAAAAGGCCAAACAATTCTTATGATATTCTGACTGAGAGAAGAAAAGGGCAACATATTTTAGAGTTGCTTTCACAGCATAGCTGCAATCTGCAAAAGAAATATTTTACACTTCACTCTGCAGATTCAGTGGGAAAAATAAGTATTTGATGCAACACTGATTGTTGAAGTTCTCATAAAAAAAATTATATTGCAGGGTTTTTAAATATTTAATTATTCTACTGCATAAAATAAGTAATTTGTGAATGCATAAATATAGCCCTTTTTTACATTCACAAATCAATACAGGGTTTCACAAATCACAAACCAGGCTTTAAATATCCAGCTTTTAGTTTAAAAATAATGTAGTAGTCCTTGTTTGATGAGTCTCAAGTTTGACACTTTAAAGCTTGAGCAAAACAAAGACTCTCAGGGTTTTAGAAAAATGAGGTGGAATCGCCCTTTAGCCAATCGGAAGCAAACTTCAGCTCCTTATTGTTCATTTATGTTGCTTACAAATATTGGATGCCAACCATTTTTCTTGATGAAGCTTTCTTTAAAGAAAAAAGTACAAGTTGTGGTCCAACAGGCTACTAGGAATGCTAGTTGTTAGCCTGTCCAAGGCTAATGGTAACGTTATTTAGGTTAGCGGCTAACTTAGCCAGTGCTAACGCCAGTGCATAATGGGCCTGTTTTCTTGCAGTGGACTCAGTACTGTTCTTCTCATTTGCCCAAAACAAACGGAATAGAAAATTCTAAGCTTTTTATCACAGGGAATGTTTTTTAAATGATGCCAGTCGACGTTTTTCCACAGAAACAAGCAACACAAAATACAATAACTTGACCTGAGAGATATAATTTTTGTTTTTAGGTTTGTGTTGAGGTCTCCTCTCAGTCTGAGAGCCTTCAGTAAAGTCAAACGTTTGAGAAGTGTCTCTGCTGGAGACGCTTTCCTGCAGATATACATCTATTCTCCAAAGAAATGACTCTGTGAGCCATCACTGTTGAACTAAGTGATCTCTGTTGTTTGTTTTAAAGGAGCTATTCTCTTCACATCAGTGCTACTCACTCCATCACAAACCAAAATGACATGGACTCTTATGCCAAGAATAGCCAAAGTTTTCAGGGTTTTTTGTGGTTCAGTGCAGAAATCTTTGTTTCCTTTCATTAAAGGTAACAAGAAACACCTGTTAGCAAACTGAAGACTGTAGAGGTCGACATGTGGAAGAGGGGCTTTAAGGTGCACTATTATTGTGAAATGGTGAGTAAATAGTGGAAACTTGTACTTTTAATATGAAAACTTGTCACATCCTATGGAGGACCACATGCTGGTGTTCATTGCTGACCAAAGAGTTACACAAACGACTGGTTTACCACAGTGGATCTAGAGTTAAATTACTGTTGTGCTAAAAAAACAAAAAACACCAAAGACGCTCTCTATTATGCAAAATTTACATTATGCATGTTTTTGTACTTTGAGTTCCATAACTATGCGGATGATACACGGCTCTACATCACGATGTCACCAGGTGACTGAACAAATAACTTTCTGCTGCATTTTAGCTCAATATGCATGAATACTTTTGTAGGGAACTAGAAAATCCACTTATACATGTGAGAAACATTTTTGGATGTAGCTGAGGCCATGAAATGTGTTTAAAAATAACTACAAATAATGCATTTAAAATGAGTCGTATGGATTCCTCTCATTTCCATCAGGACTGAAGTTTAAACAAAAACTTAATCCAGTTGTTCAGAGTCAGTGTTATAATTTACTGGTCCTGAAATAATTCCCGTCGCAGTGAACTTGGAGAGACTTGAACAAACTGCTGCGACTCTGCATAATTGATTTGTAATAAATAAGTGATGATGTAGAGGTGAAGAGGATACGGACGCTTGTGTCCCGATCGTGCCTTGGACAAACAAGGCCTCATGTTAATGAGACATTGATTCCTGCAGCACTGAATAATGGAAATATTCATTACCTGTCAGCACAGAAATTCATAATGTAGGCGGAGGAGAAAGTGAGGCAGAGGGAAGATCTGGGAGGTTGAAAAGGACGCAGACCTTCAGGCTCTCAGGTTAAAGAAGGCACCAACACCGTGGTGTTCAGTTCCAGCAGAACTAGATGATTTAAAGGTTCGCGCTCACATCAGTCAGGTGTTTCTAACACTAAAAACTTAAACATAATTCGTTTTCCTTTCTCTTCTTTGCTGCAGATTCTACAGTAAAATGTTTTTCCTGTTTATATTTGGATCTGAAGGACCAATCAGATCTGAGTTTGAAATGCAAACCGGATGCATTGTGCAGAAGACAAAGGTGGACATTTTCTGCATCTTCTTTTTGCTGATAGTTTTCTCAAAGGGATTCATATAAACAATTAGTGTAGAGAGTCTGGGTATATCGTGGATGTACAGTAGATGAATATTGGTATTACATCGGCATCTGCCATTCTAAAACACAGCCATGTTGGTCGACCACGGCGCTTTGCACCACGCTGAGCAACAAGCCGTCCTGCGCTTCCTGGCTGCCATCACGTCAAACTGAGCAGCATTAAGTCGTACAGATAAATAACGCCTGGACCGTCCCGAAAGGCTGCGTGGAATTTACTGAATTTAATGCATCCTGTCACGCTCACCTGGAAAGGGAAGGCGACAAATACCAGAGAGTCAGTGGGGATTTCTGAAGGGCACCGGGCTGAGAAACATTACAAACCATATGTTCACCTTTATGTGATTTTAAAGATTTTACATTCACACCACACTGCAAAAAATACAAATCTAACCAAGAATGTTTGGTCTAGTTTACAACTCAAAAACTGACCCAAAGTATTCGTTCTAAAATTCTAGGTGAGAATAAAAACTCAGAGTAAAAGAAAGATTAGCAGAAACTCAGTGGACTGCAGAAATTAGGTCAGTTGTGATCGTTTCGTGGGTGGACGGCTGCTTGTTGCTTTACATTAAAACATTTGACATATTGTTTTATGTTTTGTGGATGATGTTAATGTAATCCCAGATGTCACATGCAGACACATTCTGAGTCACTGAAAGGTCATCCAGTCACCAGAGGGAAACTTTGGGCCTGAGTGAAATCAATCCTGAGACCCAGAACAGACCAAACTGCAGGGAAGAGGGCGGTGGTTGTGCAGCAGAGGGTTCTGCAGGTCTGTTCAAATGAGGGGAAAAAACCCAAACAGTGACCTAGTCTGATTCTGCACTGACTTGTCATAATTATAATTTTAGTTTTAGTCACAGTGTCACATTTCAGAAGCTTTCTAATGTTTTAGCTCAACTTTTACTTGAGTCAGTAAGTTACCAATTCTTTTCAGATTGAATAGAATTGGTTAGAATAGATCTATATGGGCATTACATTTTTTTTTCACAAAATCTTTCTTACATAATGAGATTTTTGTCTGATCAGTTCTGCCTATTTTGAGCTGTTAGAGCCTCTTGTCTCTTTAAATCCAAATAATTTGCTGCTGGCCCTAAAAATCAACGTTTACACTGAAAGTGGCTGCAAACAGATCCGCATTTATACAACTGCAAATCTTTGAAAAGCAGAAGTGGAGCCTCCTGCACAAATAAGAATGCACCAAGTGATATCTGGATGGAAAGTGAACAAAACACTTATCTTTTCCAGCATTCATTGCACAGCGTATGCACTGGTAAAACCAGCTGACCAAAAGTGTTGGAACTCAGCTTAGGTTGCTAGGTAACAAACAGTGTCTGGAATTCCGGAAGATTTTGAAAGGGCTAATTTTCCAAACACCAAAAAACATGAAGTTATTGGCAAAAAACATTGTTTTAATTGCTTGGGATGTTTTTATAATCAGTAGAGACCCAAATGGAAGAACAAAATTAGAACTTTTGTGTTTTATGTCTCCTCTAAATATACAGAGAACTTAATGGGAATGACCAAGGAACTCAAAGGGCTAATGATGGGCGAGTGGATGCAGCCTGTAAAGGTTGCAGCAAATGAGGAAATCATGATCAGCTGGGAAAGGAAACCTGAACAGAAATAAGCACTAACACAATGAAACAAATGAAACATAACAGAACAAACAAAAATGGTGAAAGACAAGAAAATAAGCAACACAAAAATGATCAAAAGAGCAGATAAGTGAAACTTAAACAATCACAACAAACCTGAAAACTACTATTATCTGACTGATCAGTTTGAAATCAGTTTGAAATAATAATATTGTGCACTTTGTGCGTGTTTATGTGGGTTTGAATGAAGGCAGAGTTAATAAAAAGCAGGTCTAGTTACAGGAATGAAAGAAGCAGAGACTCGGAAGGAACCGCAGCAGGATGAGTTCAGTCCAAAGGTTCGCTTTGCGGAGGGAACAGGCGGCGGGACCCGGGGGGAACCTGCGGGATCTGGCGCGTAAAGCTGGAGGAAAACTGCGAGGCGGAAGAGACGCGATGTCTGCCCGACAAAATAAAAACCAACATTTAACCAAGAAACTGACCAAACTCCAGCTTTTCATCACGAGGAATAATTAAGAGTTTATATCGATTGAATGGAACCTGTGAAACTTTTAATGGAATATTTTATTGTTCTCAATTTACAGGAAATAAAAACTTTATTTTGTCATAACCTTAAACTTTCTGAGGACCAGTTACAAAAATGTATTTTAATAATATCTGAAGATATCAACATTTAATGACAGATTGTGTTAATTTGTTTGACTTTGGAAAACAGAAAAAAAAGAAAAAAAGAAAAAATGTGAACTCCAACAACATTTCCATAAATGACCTCCAGATTCTCTCGCATCCTCCTCGAGTTTGCTTCATTTTTTAAACTTTCCTCCGCAATAATCCCGCCATCTTAATCTGAAATCATCACCGGAAACTGCGCGCGCGGTAACGGCTTTGCGCGCGTGTCTGGCGCCCGGCGTGGTGCGCACCGCTCCTCATTCCTCTCCAACTCTTCGTCAGTGTGTCACAGACCGTCTGAGCGCGCAAACACGCACACGGCCATCCCTCTCCTCTGTCCTCTCGCGCACGCCTACAAACGCACGGACACGCGCAGTCACGCACAAACACTTTTGGTCGGACCCGGGAGGAGAGGAGAGGAAGAGTGAGCCCCAACTTGTCTCTGTCTGGTTCTCTTGTCCACCAATGCGCGGATTTTATTCTTCCTCCTGCAGACAGGATCGGGAAGCCAGCAGCTGGACCAGACTGGAGCATGTAAAGTGATTCTGTTCGGCGAAGTGCAGCAGAACCAGAACAGAAAGAGGAGAAGAGATGGATGAACGGAGTTATTGTCGCGCTTTGCCGACAGCTTTTCTCTGCGTGGTACTTTTGGGATTTACTGAAGGGCAGTTCTTCCCAGGTAGGAACTCCGTTAATTCCTCTGATTTATTTCTCCTCAATAAGTTTCTTTTAAATGAAGAAGAATCCAGATTGTTGTGTGGATTGATTTCATGTCTGATCCGCGGAGAAAACTTGACATGTGACCCACAAAGAATCTGCCGAATCCTTAAAGTTCAGGTGTTCAGTTTTGATTTCTGCGGGCTGAAGTTTCCCCTCCAGGAATCTCATCAAGCCTTAAAGCTTTAAATTGTTTTAAACACGAGTCCAAATTAAAACATCTCGCGAAGTTTTCCCTTTTAGTACCTGCGCCCTGAGGTCTGGAAACATGACACATTTCTGTCCATCAGATGTCCATGTTCACTTTTTCCGCGACCTTCAGGTCCAAATATAGGAGACAGGAGTCTGAGCCAATTTACCTGAATTTCTATGAACATGTCGGGATCACCGGGATTCCGCGTTTTACGCAGCGGAGAGTTGGCGAAACCTGCACGTTTCGAAAGACTGTATGGAAAAGCTCTAAAGCACCGGGCACCGCTTGGTTTAATGCCGAAATACTCACTTTTTATGTTACTATTTACACATTTTTGTGTAAGAATATAACAGCCAAATTGTTCAGTAAATATTTAAACAAAACGTAAATTGAGCTGTTAAAACTTTGCTTTCCTGCTGGTTTTGAAGAGATCATTGATTCATGATTTGATCTGAAGTTTTACCATGATGGTTTCATCATGACAGTGCAGCAGCCTGTCCGCTTTGTGTGCAAGCCGCTCTCCCAGCTCGCTCTGCTTGGTATTCATGACCTGTAGGATCGCAGAAAGAGGCTGCTCTGAAGGGGAGACTGTCTCCGAGCTCTGAATCCTCCTTTAACTCTTCCTGCATCTCCCCTGTGTTCCTGCGGAGCCACAGACCGAGCCGCTGTCCGCGCGTAAAGATGCAGCGGGACTTTCCTGTTGGCTCGTTTCTTTCAATTAAAAATCTGCAAACGCAAATTCAAACTCCTTCATGTCTATAACAACCTCTATTAAAAAAACCCCCAAACAAACAACAACAACGAAAAAAAACAACCCAAGATTTTAGTTTATACCAGTTGCGGAAGAGCGACAACTTTAATTTACAGCCACGTGTAAATAAAGCTGCATTTGCTTTCCCTTTTATAATGTTCATCTAATGCACTCAAAACCTCCCGTCTGGGACATTTTTACGCACAATCGATTTTTGTGTTGTAAATTTCCCTGTAAATTTGCTTTAGAAAGAGTTTTTCAGGGTGTTGTTCGCAGGTCTGCCGTTAGAGGGCGACATTGGTCCATCTGATCTGAGGTTCCCACGCGCACAAGCCTTCAGTCACCGGGATGTTTCTGATGATCCCTTGTTCTCCCTCTTCAGTCTGACTGCTTTCAAGTTAGCAAAGAACTCAATTTAGACACAGTGCTCTTGAATTTGGTGAAATAAGATTTAAAGGAACATTTAGATGTGTTTTGCACAGCAAGAGGTAAAACGTAACGCTTGTTTAATGAGGTTGAAGTCATAAAAAAGGATTTATTTTTGAGCTTTTCTTGTTCAAGTTCAGGTAATATATTCCGAATTGATGTTTGATTTTCTTCGGCAGCAAAGACAAAAAGGATGAAAGGAGGAGAATGAAGGAGAAACGCAGTCCGACATGTTGAGGAGGATTTAACATCCTTCAGGTCAATTAGAACAGCCTTGATATGATTAGTGAGAGGTGTGACAGGAACATGTAGGGGAAATGCAAAAAACAGAACGAGCAGGGAGGATAGGAGAGGTTCAGGAGGTGAAGTTTAGATGAAAGACTTTGAGGAAGAATGAGAGAAGGAGGAAGAGACAGGATGAGGTCACAGGGACGGGATCGCAGAGGAAAGACGGGATGAATAATAGAAGAAAAGAGCTGGGAAGCAAAGAGGAGGTGAAAGGACGAGACTGTGGGGAAGCAGATAAGTCTTGTCCTCTTTTGTGTCGCTCATCACTCCCGTCCAGAAGCAGAAATGTATAAGTGGAGAAAGAAAATGACACTAAGTTGATTAGGTCTGACTGTTATTGATTGTCTGAGTGGTTAAAGACAGGGAGAGCTTTATGACAGGATGTCTGTCACCTCTTCAGTATGCCGGCCGTTCTCCCTCTGTGTGTGTCAGCCTAATCCACGGCACTTATTCTATTGGCCTGACGAACTGACAGCCTAATGGCAGCGCATGTTGAGTGCTGCTGGATGTGTGTGTGTGCGTGTGCGTGTGTGTATGTGTGTGTGCGTGTGTGTGCGTGTGTGTATGTGTGCGTGTGTGTTTCAGAGACGCAGCGTTGGGTATTGAGTGAGGGCTGCTGGACAGAGAGTAAATGCATGAGAGAGTCAGGCTTGTTAAAATTTTCTCTGAAATTATTGTTGTTTTGAGACCATTTTCAAATAATACACTACGACAAATGACAGTGATGAAAAGATGTTTGAGATTTTTGTTATAAATTTAATGATGCGTTCACACCAGTCCTGTTTCGTCCACTTTAATCCAACTCCAATCCATTTGTCTAGAAAGTCCGGTTCGGTTGGGACGTGTGAACGCTGATCAAACTCTGGTCCCTCTACAAACTTTGGTCTCTGTTCGTTTGAAGTGAACTCTGGTGCAGTTTGAAGGTGGATGTGAACGCCAAGCGGACCAGAGGCTGCCCCAAAACTAGAAAGTGGACTATAGTGCAGGGGATTCTGGGTATATGCAACTAAAACAAACACACTAGCCTCGTGCTAGAGGGAGAAATTACTTATAGTTTTTTTTTGCCAAAGACAAAAAATTAATCCTTCAACCACTAAAACCTGATGCCACTCCATTTCTGTTTCTGTTTTGTGAATTGTGCTCAGTGTCTTCTTTAGAGATTTTTCTGTCGTTTCCTTTAGTGGTTTTTGGCGCAGCGCCCCCACAGGCGAGGAGGGGAATAGGTTGCTCAGTTTGACTCTGTAAAGTGAGAAAGAGAACCACATCAGCTGAAAATGTAACAAATGTCGTTTTGGCCCCGAGTCGAATCTAATATACTGCACTGTCAGGTGGGAAAAGACCTCAGCTGCATTTCCTTCAATCAAAAAATTGAGCAAATTAAAAGTTTGAAACCTGCATTATAAAGAATATGTTTTGTGCATATTCCTTAAAACTGTCACCGTTAGACCACTGAAGCTAGCATATCATATTCCAATCAGAAAAAGGTGTTTCTGTGCAAATGCTAGCTATTAGCATGTAGCGTAGCATTGCACATTCATATTTTAACTTTCCAAGACGCATTTTCTGTCAAATATTTTAGATATGATGCGTGAAAAATCTAATAATTTGGAGTTACAGTCCACAGAAACATCTGAGAACTGAACCACGGATCGTCTGATTTACACCATGCAGAGTTTATAAACAGCTGCATATTGAGGTGAATCTGCTGCTCTTTGCTGGAGTCTTCACAGCATTTATGACCAGAAATATTAAAAAGTCAGAGGATAGGAGCTCATGTTACTCCACAGACAATCTTTTTTTATTACAGCTGAAGGTTTTATTATATTAGAACTGTTGAATTGGAGTTTTAAACATGGCGGTCTCCATATTTGAGCAGGCTGTTGGTGTGAATGAGCCCTGAAAGAAGCACTTCACTTCTCTGTGATTAAACTGGGACTTTGGTGGGATAAAATCAACTAAACATAACTTACAAGAAGGATATTCTTCTCTCTTTCTCCAGGATATGCATTTTGATAAACAGTTTATGTTCAACATAAGTTCTGGTTGTTGGAAAACTGCCTGTTTAAATCCCACACATTTCAAAGGAGCACTAAAATCTGTAATTTAGATTTTGAACATTAGCCCTGAAGGCGTCATTTCAACACAGCTGTAACTGTGAAAACATTGTGATAGAAGCAAAACTGAGATCCGGACGCGGTTAAAGAGTGCGTTAATATTTATCCATAGGAAGATTTAAACAACTGTCGGTTCAGATGGTAAATCTGACAGATTTAATTCAACTCGTGTTTTTTTTTTTCTTCTTTCTGCCGCTCAGCTTTTGTTGCAGCGCTGTGCTTCTTTAACTGGATCCTAAATAAAATATGTGCCTCTTTCATCATACCAGAATGAAAATATTTGTTATAATCAGAGTCATCAATTACATAAATTACAGAAATATAATTTCACAGAAGCTCATGAATTATACAGCGCTCATAAATGATAACCCGGCCTGGATCTCCTGTCTTCACAGTGGACATGATGTTCCCTTCGTATGTTTCAGCAGCTGAGAGCCAGCAGACAGAAATGAGGTGGAAAATGTTTTTGTTTTTGTCTTTTAGAGGCTGTTAGCTTCAGCCTGGGGGCACGATGGAGCAGATGCTCCTCATTTCTCCTGGTTATAACACTCTGACTCCACCTTCAGAGAGAAACGCTCACTCAGTGTCTGGTCACTTAATATTCAGATAAAAATTACTTTCACCATTGGTGAATGAAATGGAAACATCGAGAGCCCCAACCACATAAGTGATCACTGTATTACGTCAACATGTTTAATAAGTGCAGACAGAAGGCCTGTATATTGATGAGAATAACTACTAATGTGTGCAGAACTTGCAGTTATGTATGTAACTACGTTTGTTCACGAAATAGATTCTGACAAACATGCTACGCTTTATTCTTCAACCACTTCTTGTCCTCTTTGCTGTTTCTGCCAGTAGTAACATCGGGTTGTTGATCACATGATTCATGTGATGTGAAAACTTATTTTCATCTCAGTTTTACGAAATACACAAAATGTTGACGAGGCTGAAAAAACACCATATCCTAGCAAAAACAATAACATTTCTGAGTTTGAAAAGTAAAAAAGTTTCTAGAAAAAAACCAAAGAAGTTTCTGAGTTTCTAAAGTCATTTTGAGTTTTAAATCTTTGGTGTTGTATAAAAGAGCCAATTCTGAAAGGATCTCAAAATAGGCAGAACTGAACAGAACTGATAAAAATCTCATTACATAAGAAAGATTTTGTGGAAAATGTAATGAACATGTTTTGTGTAACCCAGAGACATATTCTAATCTGTTTAAGGAACTTTAATTGGTCACTTTTAAGATGTTATTTCCAGAGTTGATCTGACTTGTTAGCATCTCCTTTCAAAACTTGCAACTTACAGATGAAGCCACAACATAAATGTAATTCTTAGCTGCGTTTCCAGCTGAAGCATCCTGTTGCTAAAGATGCAGAGCATGTTTCTCAAATGCAAGGATGAGGCAAATCAAGACGTGATTGAGTTGATTATGATGTCGGAGGTGTAGAACATAACGTGGTGTAGCACATTAAGAACTTCTTTTCGTCTAATTAAAACAACTCCTGGTAAATGCAGGAGGTCTTTGCAAAGCTTAACGAGGTTTCACTGTAATTAATCCATATTTAATAAATGATGTTAGGCTAGAGAGGCTGCTTAGTCGGCTGAATCAACAAGCTCCAGAGGGGGCTGGGAGGGCGGTGGATGACAGAGGAAAATAAAGGAAGAAATGAGACAAATAAGTGTGGGTAGCAGCAGGAAGGTAATAAAGACAGTTATGGAGTGTGGCTGGAGGAGAGAGAGGAGAGGAAGAAGATATATTAGATGATATCCGAGCATCCCCCACTTTATTCTCACAGTGACTAAATTTGATTTATGTCAGACTGTGTGGGAGATCTTACTCAGATGATGGATATGTTGGCAGGGCAGCTCTGAGCCGGCGTCAAATATTTTATAGAAAAATCTTCTAACGTTACAATGCAGGAGAGAATGGCAGTTATAGCTTAATTCACTTTATTAGAGCTCTTGTCTAAGTCCATTTTAGTGTTTATATCCATCATTTGTACCGTTACTGCTTAAAGTTTTAACAGAGGCGGCTGGAAGTTGAGCAAATGTGTTAAAAGGTTAATGAAACTCCACCAAAACCTGTAATTATGCCAAATAGCTCTGTTGAGATGCTGCCTCTTGAATTTTTGTGCTTTCTGGAAGAAGATTAATTATTTTTGCTGCATGGAAAAGGAATCAGAGCAACAACTGTTTGTTTTACTCCTGGCTTTTGCCTTTTGAATGTCTGAGTTACAACAATGTTTCATTTCCCTTTGGGATTTTTGAATATAAATTTTAATTTTGGGGACCTGGTTTTCTCGTAATGATTTCTCTATTCACTGGCTCTGTTTCTTCTTCATTGTCTAATCCGTCAGTGCTCGACAACATGATGCCTCCACAATGACTGGCAGCTGGTTCAGATAACCATAGATCTGAACATCTCAACTCCTGCAAATCGTCCTTCGTCTCTGAACAGCAGTGTTTTGTTTTAGGACCATTGTGGATACAAAAGGAGTAAATTTGCACCAGAATATTCAAAAGAAAAAATTTTAAAAAATTTAACATTTCTGGATTAAAAGGAAAAACTCAAAACAAATGTGCAGTTATTCTCATAAATTTTCTAGAAAAACTTGAAAATTTCTGACTTTTGAAATGTAAAAATCTTTTTCAAAGAAAAATTCTGAGCCTTATCTGAAGGTTTCTGGTGGTTCCAATATGTTACTGTGCATCTGCCCAGAAAGCTTCTCCCTTGCAGATATTTGGAAAACTGAATATGTGAATTTCTGAGTAACTTTTTCTTCATTTTTACCCACTCAGTCCAAAACTTCACTGGAGATTGTGGCACTGGTGTTTAAATGTTTTAGATTCTGTAATTTTCTTAAACGTTCCTGAACGTCCAAATCTTTTTTCCTCCCATCTGAGAGAAACAGTTTTTGCCTCTTCAAACCGGATCAGTTTATTTTCAAATGGGAACTCGCCAATGAATGAGGCAACGAAAAATAAACGTCCAATTATCCGCAGAGAAAGAAGAAATCAATTAAAATAGGCAAAGGTTTGATTTCAGAAAGACTGAGGAGAAAGACAGATGAGAGCAAATATCCCAATATTTGCTGGGATCCTGAAATGTTCCCCTCATTATTTACACTCAGTTATGCACACAGAGCCCACAAACATATTTATTTTTATAGCAGCAGTCTGAAGGTGCAAAACCATCTTCTAACTGTTTGCTCTCATCTGAACAAACGGCAAACACTTGACTCATATACTGCCATGTGTACACATTTATAATCCAGCATCTGCTCTCCTTCCATTTCCTCCCTTTTCTATGTCTTTGTTCTCAACTTTCCATCCTGATGAGCGTTTTCACTCCTTCAGCTTCCTCCTTTTTCCAATCATCCTGTTTAAACATCCATCAAGTGATTCGTTCTTCCCTTTAGCCTCACTTCTCCCCGCGCTGCCGTCCATCTGCCTGTCAGTCCATCTACTTATCTTTCCATCATTTCTGCAATCATCCATCTGTCTGTCAGCAAAAAGCACAGAAGCACTTATGGAAACAGCATGTGAAGGGACTCGTATTTACAGCGCGTGTATTTGTATTTTGCGAGTCGGGCCAGCCTGAAGCTGATTAACAGATAATTACCGCAGAATCTCAGCTTCTTTAACAGAAAGACTGGAAGTTAGAGTACAGCTGGACGGACAGATAGACAAACAATTTGTACAGTTAGAGAAGCATGGCACACACCACTTTCCCTGCCAGTCACAGAAAAGGTGGAGGGCTTGGAGCGATAAGAGGAGATAAACAGAAGGGAGGGAAGATCTGAGATCAGGGAGAGAAGGATGAAGGAAAAACAACGGATGGATGAATGAGCTGGAGAAACAGAAGCAGATTGGGATGAAGTTGGCAGCTATAAAGTTTTGTATTGCTTTCACTGATATCCTCAAAAATCCAAGATTCATCAATGTTTGCCACCGGGAAAAGGTCCCTTCGCCTCCATCAATGGCCACCCAACTTTCTGCCGTGTTGGGCTTCAGATGACCTGCACAGCCTGCATTCTGGTTGCCTTCAGGCGACAAGCTTCTTGGTTACTGGCCTCCTGGGTTCCTCAAGAAAATGTTTTCAAAGGTTCCTGAGCCACTGGCAACATCCTCCAAGGTTCCTGCATCTCTGATAACATCCTGCAAGGTTCCTGCATCTCTGATAACATCCTGCAAGGTTCCTGCATCTCTGATAACAGCCTCCAAGTTTCCTCTGGCTGCCTTGGAGGCTCCGAGGTTCTTGTGGCTCTGGCAGGGCCCTCCATCTGGAGGATCTTCCTCTTGAGCTTTAAATTCAATCTTATGACCTCTAAGTCGTTCTTCTTGATCTCTCAGTTTGGTTTCTGTTTTGTTTTACGTTTTAGTCTCTTTGTCCCTCTGCCTGCCCGATCTGGGTTGGGTTTCGTGTTCTGTTGGACTAAGAAGGCGTCTGGTGTCTGACTTGAAGAAGGGTGAAGACAAACTGACAACATGGACCCAGAGAGCATCGCAGGGCCAAGTCTGGAGCTCATAGAAGCATGAATGGCCTCGTTCAGGACTGGATGAAACTTTAACTTTGGCCAAAAGACGCAGTTGAAAGCCGCATTAGGAAAGAACAAAGCACAGACTCTATTTGACTTTTAAATTTGATGTCTTTATCAAATATTACAGCAAACAGATGTTTCTCTTGATTTCAATCAGATCTTTTTTAAACTTACCAAATGGCTGTCTGTCTCTTTCCCATAATGAGAACAGTTCAGTGTAATTTCCCACCTCCAGTGTGATAACTGATGGCTCACAGATGGGCTTCATTACCAGAAAAACTCTGGATCGGCACCAGCCTGTAATTAAATTGCTTGTTTCTTGTAAAACTCTTAATTCTGTTGCTCAAGCAGTTTCAGCTACTAGTTTTTAATTGATTTCCCTATTGATACATTTTGACTCAATTCTTCAGTTTTAACTGCAAATTTTAGTCGTAAAAGTAACTTTTACCATTTTATAAGTGAGCTGAGATGGAAAGAAGCACAAAAATGAGCTCAAATTAATACTGAAATAATTATTACACAACTGTTTTCAACATTAAAACACATTTTCAATATGAGGGGAATTTATATATTTTGATTTTGACAAAATATTTAATTATTGATGGAACTTGTTAAAAGGAGCTGAGCTTATCTCAGCTCCAGTCGTTAAAGAAGAGCTCAGATGTGAAGTTATGGCGTCTATTCGCCATAATTTATGCTCCTCGAAAGGGAACAGACAGGACTCTTCTTCTTTGATGTTCATGCTCATCATTCTTTCTTCCAGCAGTGTTATGGCTCCCAGTCCTCCTGTCATGTTTAACGGGAGCCATTAAAGAACATTCACACACCAGGAGTCCTCTTTTAAAAAAGACAATCTTTCTGCAAACAGATGAAGACAGGGATGCAGTGAGTTGGAATGTCTTTAAAAAGACGAAGTTGGAGGGAAAAATCTGGCAGGGAGCGAGTCGAGAACAGACGGAGTGTTGATCTATATTTAATCTGTGTCTCTGTCCTTTGTTCTCAGAAACGTGCCTCATGAATGTCCTATAAATAAATTCAGACCAACCTTGACTCAGTGGACAGCTAAAGAGCAGAAGCCATTTTTAAATAACTCAGGGCTTTACAGGCTTCTTTTGAACTTCAATCTATGCAGCATTTTATTGAGACAGAAGTGGAAAGGATCCATAGACGAGATGGTAAATGCTGCATTTCACTTCCTGTGTGTTCCTGATGTTAGATTTTCAAAACAACCTTCCATTGCATCTCTGTTTTGCATGTTTTTTTCACATGGATTTAGAAATACATTAATTTTATTGTAGATGTCAGCCCAGTGTTTCCCTGGTGTATTATAGGCCTGGCGGGCCACCAGGCTTGATTTGCCCTCCGACTAGGCTTACGTCTTCGTTGTGCCTGCCTGTCGGACTCACATACTATTATTATCAAGTTATTATGTCTGCTTGTGTTTAGCAGGTTTTCTAGGGGAAACCCTGTTAGCCCCAAAATAAACATTTTTCTAATAATTTAAAGCTGTGACTCCTCCATATTTTTCTACCAAGCAGCCAGAACCTTGTTGATATTTTAAGATGGTCCGGACAAATCGTTCTCCAGGCTTCCCGAAGGTCTCTAATTTACTTTGGAGGTTGATTATTTCACAGATTTCAGTCCAGTCAGAGTTAAGTGGCTAAACAAATGAAAAAAGCCTTCAACTGAGCCAGACTGAAAAGAAGTGAAAAAATGTTTGTCAAAAGGTTTTGTGTTTAATTGAAGATAATCGCCTTGGTGCAAATCAGACCAGATCAAAAACATCTTGGCAAGGCTTATGAATTAGACTCAGAAAACTGCTTATTTTAATTCTTCTAGCCAACAACAGGTATTGTTTTTTTCCCCATAAGACAAGTTGATGACGTGCTTTGTCTCCACAAAGTTTTGAATCTGAATATGAAGCTACAATCCTTGTTTGATAAAACTGCAGTGCAGATTTGCACTGATGGCCTCTGCAGAGTTTTGAAGGATACAAATACAGTTAAAGTTCTGCACAGTTGTAACTGAGCGCCAAGATGCCCATTAAAGCGCTCTTTACCAGAGATAGGCCCACATTAAACAGGTGCATGAATCATTTCAGCTTCATAGGCGCAATTTGAAATACACTCAGGCCCCAATTAACGGCAGTAATTCCCCCAGCAGACGCAGGTCATTTTATTTGAGTCGAATACTCGCCTGTCATTCTGATTTAGACAATGCAGCAAGAGATTTCCTCTTAAGGGAGACCTATTATGCAAAATTCACATTTTGCATGTTTTTGGATTTTCATTTACAACTGCTTCTGAAAACAGGCCAAGCGCTTAAAAAAATTATATAAAAAAAAAGAAAACCCAGCCAAGTTCATATTTTCTGGTGTCTGGAAAACAAGCAGTTTCAAAAACATCCGGTATGTTGAGTCACAATTCACTGCGGCATTACCTAGCAACCCCAACCAATACCTGTTACCTAGCAACCAGAGCAGAACTCGAGCTCTCTACAACGGCTGCAAGTGAACAAGGCAAGTGTTTTGTTGCTGACTTGGCATTTAGAAACCACCTGCTGGATTCTTACTGGTTGTGCAGAAAGCTCTGCTCGGGCTGGGCGACATGGACTAAAATCTCATTATCTAAAAACGATTTTGGGCAAAATTCTAACAAACAAACATGTTCTGCTCAAAGACGCATAATGGGTCACCTTAAATTATTCCTGTTTGCCACTTTCGAATGATCAGAGAGTTGGTTGCTTCTCCTCTCGATGAAAGGTAGAAGCAACTTTCTTACCTTTTTGCTTCCTTCCTCTAAAACAAAGGATGTAGCTATCAGAGAGCCAGATAGTCTCCTCCTCTCAGGCTGTCAGGTTGAAACCCAGAATAGCATGACTGACAAAGAAGCAAGGAAATCCAGAGACTTTTAACGCTGCCAGCAGCCAAGCACAACGACTTCTTCTGTATGTTAAAGCAGACACTAACTGTGCCATGAGAGCAGCATCCCAGCATTACTTCTGGGAATGAAGCAAAATGAGAAAATAGAGCACATAGATATATGGTGTAATAAAGGGAGAATGTGAGGTATTAAGAAGTATTAGTTCAGGTGTAAACGCATGGACAGTAATGAACTATCCTGCTGCTCAATGGACCACCGGCTTTGGTGCTGATCCGCCGCCTGTGTGTCTAAATATGTGTTAGTGGGAGGAGGAGGAAGCACTGGGATGTTACAAAACCCCTGTCTTACCCCTCTTGAGGTCTTATTAACCTTTACTCATCATTCACACACACACTCCCACTTCCTGACTATCCCACCCTTCTGTTTTGTCTTCACACACACACACTTTGTCCTCGCTAAGGAGATTTAAGAGCTGGTTAATTGGTTGGCTGGGGCTGATTTTTCTGCTGAAAGTTAATGCCACCGTCACGCATCGCTCCCTGCGGAGAGGTACAGGAACGCTGAATTTGTATGTTTTGTCCTTTGCGTTGAAAATGATGAAGTTCACATTCAGCATCAGGCCTTCTTAGGCTGTTTTCACACCTGACAGGAGACTCGGCTCAACTGGAGACCAAAGTTGCAACATTTGTTGCATTTCCAGCTGCTTCTCTTTCACATTGCGCTGTCAAACCAACCAACCCGCTTGAAAAGCCTGTTCCCCTCCTCACCTGTGGGGGCGCTCCATCCAGAACTACTGAAGGAAACGACACAAAAACGTCTGAAGACGACACTGATTGCTTCTATCTTCTTTGCAAAATAAAAATGGAGTGGAATAATATTTTACAGGTCGTAGGATTTTTTTGTTTTTGGTAAGAGACAATGAGCCGTTTCTCATGCTAGTGCCAGGCTAGCATGTTGTTTTGTTGGATTTACCCAGAATGCCGTGCGCTGTAGTCCACTGCCTGCTCTTGAGCCGCATCAGAGCCGAACTGAGACCGAGGTTTGTCTGCAGACCAGAGTTTGCAGAGTTCGATATCTATTCAGACCGTCCCGAACGAACCAGACTTTCAGAATAAAAGGCCTGGGGAAGTTATACATGCTTCCCAAATTAACTGCGGCTTTGTTTTTTTTCCCCATTTACTGGAAACAGACAAAAGCTTTCCAAAAATGGGCTTCTGTAGAAGCCCATTCAGTAGTTGAACTCATGACTTCTTGAACACAAATCAAAGAAGAGAAGTGTAAGGTCAAAGTGAGAGAGCTGTTCCTCCAGCTGGCTTCCTGCTCTCTGTGGTGGAGGAACTGGCTCTCCGATGCTAAAATTGTCAGTGAAAGCAGCTTCTGCAGCCAGAGCAGGAGGTCAGCTGCCATGTTGCAACACGGCAAACGCACAGTCACACCGTCTGTGGAAAGGCAAGACGGGTGAAAACAAATTTCAGTCGGGTCTCAATCTTGATCGAAAACTGAATTTTCCTGCTGCCTCGTGGCATTTTGGTCATATGTGGCACTTTGATCAGCCTTTGGGAACCTTGGCTTCTCGCGTTTTTTCTTGTTCATGACTGAATTCAACCTTCAAGAGCATGTCACCTTTTTTTCTTAACATGGTGTTGATTCATCTTGTGTGAGAGAGCTTTTCACTTTACGTCTTTTGCTCTTTATCCCTGGAAAGTTCCCTTCAGAAGATGAGTATTTTCTGTCAGTCACTTAAGACCAAAGTGCTTGTGGCTGAAAGTGTAAAAAGAGAAGTTTTAAAAGAAATATAGCTGCAAATAACATTTTACTTTGAGTGAATCTTTGCAACAGATGACTAATGTGATATGCTTTGTCTGCTTCTGTGGCAGTTTGTTGCTGTGCAGATTTATGTTCAGAATTTTGCTGCAAACTCATTGGAAATAAATTAGTTTCCAAACAGACACATTTCCAACTATGAACTCATTAAAAAATGTCTAAATCTTTGATTAATCAGATTTTGATTGACTTCTTACAACCATAAAACTGAAGTTCCTAATTACCAAACAAAAACATCAACTTTTCAGAACTTTTATGCATTTAACAGACATTGAGACGAGACAAGCAGACAGACACGTCTCCTACAGTCCGACTCACCTTTTCTGAATTTCCCACTATTAATTACCAGTTTCTGTGGAACATAACTTAAATTATGTTTGCTATCGACATATGATCAATATCAATAGATTATTCACTGGATAGAATATTCAGTATTTTCATTTAATTCTAATCCAGAACTGCACAGCATTCTGGGAGATGCAGGCATCAGAAAGACTTTAGTCATTCAATTTCTCACAGCTAGCTAAGCTAATCTACTAACTCACTCATTCTTTGGTTACCTAGCAACAACCTGCTGAGTAACTTGCGCAGCAGCAGTTTCAGGTTTCACCATCGTGCTCCATTAAAAGTTAAACAAAGGCATGAAGTGAAAACTGTGGAAAAAATCAGGAAAGGTCACATCACCAGGTTGACAGAATTTCAGTTGTTTAAAATAAAAAAACGAACCAATACTTATTGATATTCGTTGATATCAGTAATTTGGAGGATCTAGATGTTTTTCCTCCATGTCTCCCAGAAGTAGCTTTGCCTTTCAGGGGCCTCTGCTGTTTAGTGGCATATGAAAATATGAAAACATGTTTGCTCATCAGTTTTCTCTCACTTTCTTTACATATATTAGTAACAGAAGAGTTTGTCAGATGAAGTTGAGCTCCAGTTTAATTAGAAGGCTGCAGGTCAGATATTCAGATGGAATAATAAAGAGATGCAAATGAGTCTTGGCCATTCTGAGAGGCCTGTCTCCACTTTTTTTTTTCTTTTTCCAGTGATAGTTCATGTAAATAAGGCAAGCAGACTAATAAGCTCAGGAAGCATGGGCAGGTTTTTAAATAATAATAATAAATAAAAAAAACAACCCGGCTGTAATTGTTAAGTGGATGCAAAAAGAGAGCTTCATGACAGGGTGGTTTGTTGTTATCTGCTCTGCCAATTATAATAATTGCAGACTACTTCTTCTCCTTTGAGTCTCTGTTTTAGTCTTAAGCAAAGGAAAGCTGAGCGGAGGAAGTGTCCTGCTAACTAAAATAAGTATAGAGCTGTCCTTGGCAAGGACAGCAGTGCTGTCCATGTGATTATATATTCTTAAATGTGTCCTCCTCATGTAAAGCTGTTTATTTCGGTTTAAACCCGGTAGCTGGGTCTGTTTTTGTCCCGCTGGATAAAGCAAAAAGCAAAAACAAAAAAACATGATGTCAACGCGTGGTGATGAATAACGCCGACACCTGGAGGGTATGTAGCGGTGTGTGGATTTATGTCTGATTGTGGGTCAGATCCGTAACCTCGCGGCAGGATGTGCGACTACAAGGTCACAAACTAGGTTACGTTTCCCCCTAAGTACCGGCTGGATGTCCTTCCTTTTGGTCCGACTCCAGATACGTAGGTCAAGTTTGTTTCAAAGAAAAAACAACAGCAGCAGCTTTCATTTAAGACCTGAAGATATCCACATTTTTTTTTGTAATGTTAATTAATTTAATTTCTAAACCTTATTATATAAATGAATGATTTACATAATTTGCTCTGGTGGTTTTGGTATTTCGGCACCAGAGGAAAATAAATTGAGGCAGAAAAAATGTGTTTGTGTGTCTGAATGTGTTAAAAATTACTTTTGTTCACAGTTTTACACACTGGAACAGACCAGTGGTGTGTGTGTGTGTGCGTGTGTGTGTGTGTGCGTGCGTGTGTGTGCGTGCGTGTGTGTGCGTGCGTGGCGTGCGTGCGTGTGTGTGTGTGCGTGCGTGTGTGCGTGCGTGTGTGTGCGTGGTGTGTGTGTGTGTGTGCGTGTGTGTGTGTGTGTGATTGGCAGCAGTAATTGGTGTCTGGTTGGTGGAAGAAAACAGTGAATAAATACAGTCATGGAATACTGATAGGAGCTCTTTGGACTGAATAAAGAAATAGACAAACACACCCACTAAGCCCATCCACCAAGGTCTCGTCAGCATTGCATGAAGCTAACAAACTACTGGTGTAAAGAGAGAAACATGAAGTTAACTTTCAGAAAATTTTTTAAATATTCCAGGGACCTGGTAGATTTGAGAGCTGATGTTTAGTCGAGCCAAAATACCTGAGCTTAATTGGATATTTTGTAGGACTGGACTTACAACAGGCAGTGGCTCAGGATGGAAATTTTCAAATGGATAGTTTTTAAAAACTTATTTAAATTCCAATCCAATGCCTGTACCACACCATGAGGGAGACACAATATCAGCTTTAACCTCAATATCTGTCTATATTATTCATGTTTTAGCATATCGACGTCGGCTCCATGAGTAAAACTGGGCTGATATTTACAACCAATGTTTCTACGTCTTGTTGTTCTTGTTTCTTGAGGGGATTGAGTTTATGTGAAAGTTGAAGGGATGCAGTGCAGAATTGTGGGACGCTTAACTGAAGCAGAGCTGTAAAGCGTCATAGTTGTTTTTTTTTAAATTAATAAAATGTGTTTAATTTTGGTAAATACTGGATACAGACGTTGGTCCATTATTCTTATCAGATGTTAGTATAACCACTAAAACATTGATGTCTGTTTTTCTGACCTTTTAGAAAAACAAACGGTCAGTCCAATGGCACTAAACAATTGTTTTGTGGTATTAAACAACCACAAAACCTTAAAATTCACATTTCGCTCATTTTTCTACTTCCATTTAGATTTGTCCAAACACTTAAAAAAATCACACAGCTGTGTTATGGCAATAAGTTAAAGTTATTTGATGTCTGGAAAATGAACCATTTCAGAAACTTTTGGAATAAAACATTGCAAATCAGCAGGCACTGCGCCGTTACCTACTAGCCTCAGCGAAGCCCAACACATTTGGAAATCTCCTCCTACTTAACCCTTCCAGTGTTGCCAGTTGCCTATTTTGAGTGGTTAGTTGGTGGTAAGTTGGGTACAACAACTTGCTAGGTCATCACAAGGTCAAAGCAAGACGAGCATGATGCTCATGTTCACATCTAAAGGCAATTTAAATCCCCACTTCACCAAACATCCTGGATTATTCACAGATAACCTGCACACAGAAAAACCTGCAGCTGGACAGATTCTGATCCGAGGGCATTTTTTTACCTCCGACAGAAACTTTTGAGAAAAATAAAGAAGAAAGTCAAAATTCTGAGATTAAAATGAAATTAACATTTTATTCTTGTTCTTAATCCTCTTTTGTGGAAAGACTTGATTGGAAAATACATTTTTTATCTGAAATTTATACAAAGTATGTAGAAAATCTTTGCAAACCCATCAAGTCATTTGGACATGATTGAGAACTTTATTGAACTGTCTGGCAACAAATTAAAAATTCTGCTGCTTAAACATCAGATTTTATTGCAATTTATTTATTTACAGATATGAAACTGTTAAATTTACCATCGACACACCTTTGTGACATGAGTTTCACTTGACCCACAAGCTAATGTGGCTTTTGAAACTTTTAAATGAGCTTTCACACACACACACACACACACACACACACACACACACACGCACACACACCCACACACACACACACACACACACACACACACACACACACACACACACACACACACACACACACACACGCACGCACGCACACACACCACACACACACACACACACACACACACACACACACACACAGAGCTCTTTTAGTTGTTTGGAAAAGTCTGAATCTTTCCAAAGCCGCTAACAATCGTAATCATCAGGATCCTTTGTGCTTCTCTTTCTCGCTGTGTTAATTGTGATGTAGTTCAGTGTTAAAGAGCGGCCAGTAGCCAAAGCCAATTGTTAGTGTAGCTCCACTGCATAAAGGTTAGAAACTGCATTTGCATTTAGATGAGTGAGAAAGTTGGGAAGAGAAGCAGGGAAGGGGAGGAAGTAATTACACCTCGCTCCGTGGTTCATTTAAGTGATTGGATGAATGGGTGTGCATATGTGTGTGAGTGTTGGGGGCTTGTTTGACATTTATTAGCAGTGAGGTCCAAAAGCGCCAAGATCACCATAATTGTGGGGTCCAGCAGCTTTGTTGGGATTACAATTTTGAAAGTGTAAAGGTCAAGAATTGGGAATTAGACTGAGCACTAGATTAGTAGCAAAGATGGATGATCGCGACTGCTTTCTGAGGTTTCACTACAGCACTGTGTGTTTCTGAACATGTGAAAATTCATTTTCACACATAGATGTTTGTAACTTGGTAATGGGTCATTATCAGCTTCTTACCCAGCTAAACAGTTCTAGTGCAGAAAATCTTCACGCAATGTCTGCTTACTTACACCCAGACAGAAAGCAAGTGTAAGAAATGGAGGAAATCTGGCAGACGAGGTGTAAAACAATATTCTGCACTAGAATTAAAAAGAAATATCCTTTGTTGTCCCACTGTGGGAAAATTCAGCAGGTTATAGGTAAATGGAAGCATGCAGATGTAGATTAAGCTAAAAAACAAAATAAAAAATTGGACAAGCAAAAATTGGAAACAGTAAGGGCAAATTTACAACATAAAAATAATAGTACAGATACTAAAAATTGTTAAATTCGGTTTTATTGACATTTGTAAAGGAAATGCAACTTCCGTAAGATAAAAATGTACAAGATGTATATTTGTGCATAGAAAGCAGATTGTTTGTGAGACATAACAGGTGTAAAGTGTTCCAATAACAGGGTTGCAAACATTTATTCAGGTTGTTGGGAGCAGTGATGTTATGAAGTCTAACAGCAGCTGGGAGGAAGGATCTGCTGAAAAGCTCGTTTGTGCACCGGAGATAACTCTGACTTCTTGTGCTACTACTTCCTCCTTCTGTGACTTAAATTCAATCATGTGAAATCATTCCAGTAAAAAGACATGAAGCATGGAAGCATAGACATACATCCATGCTTCCGAGGGTGAGGAGGGGTGCTGGTGCTTATCTCCAGCGAACATTACGGGCAAGAGGCAGGATACGCCCGGGATCAGGTCACCAGTCCGTCCAAATTTCTTTCCTTGATCTGAGTTGAATGTCTTTAGGCAAATAAATTATTACAGGAAAAAGTACAAGAGTACGGGCCTATAGATATATAGTAGAATAATAATAAAAACAATAATAAAGAACAGCTAACACTGGAACTGAAAGACAACACATAAAACATAACAAAAAACTGAATAAAACTGAAATAAGACACACACAATCAACAACCATAAATAAAATGGATTATGAAGACTTGTAAACATAATTGCTCTTCAAAAAAATTGAAATGATCCCACTCACTTCAATTTATCATGCAATTGATTGATCAGTTACTTATTGCAACAGAGATAATTAAGATTAACCAGTTGGTTAATACATATAATACATATACATGCATGTGCAAAATGTGCATGTATATTTTACACATGCATGTAACATGTGCACATATACTGACCACTTCTCCACACTTACAAGCTAACTCTTAATTAGCTTAAATCTACTTAGTTTTTTGTAAAATCAATGAACTGCAATCGATGACATAGGAGTCAATCACTTCATATTGCATCTGTTTTTTTCCACTCGGTTTATCTAAAATGAACTGGATCGTTCACGCTGCATTTTAACATCCAGAGATTAAAGATTCACAACCTTAAGTTTGTGTATAATTTTGATTTTTTTTCTTTATTCTGTATTATAAATATAATAAAGCATAGCAACTATATTAATATTTATTCTCTTATTTATGTTTTGTTGATTTTGACATGCAAACTGAAGAAAGACAGGGTACACCTGGACAGGAAAATAACAGCTTTCTAATAAACCAATCATTTGAAAGTTCATTATTTTCATCTGCTGAACTTTTGCGTTGAAGTGAAATGCCGCAAAGTGCTGAGATTATATGTCTGCACCACCAGGACACACAAACAGACCCATAAACACCCGGTAATAACGATGCAGTCGATAACACCTCGCAGCTACATGACATTTGTAATTAGAGAACTGGCTTTGTGTTTGTGAAAATGTGATTTGGAGTGTAGGCTAAAGGCTAATGACCATTAATTCAGACTGATAAACCAGCCCTGACTTATTGATCACTGCTCTACTCCCCTCTGCCTTTCACACCATCTGTTTCTCCTCCCTCTTGTTCTTCTCACCTGAAGATCACTGCAAGATGAATCCCTCTGTTCAGCCTTTGATTCACTGAAAAAAAATCATCCATCAAGACAAATGGGCAACAAGTTGGAAACAGGAAGGAAGATGTGAATCCGAGTGATTTGAGTTTGTTGATTATTAAAATTCCTCAAGGAAAAATATCTGAGTCGAAGCATCTTTAAAGCTACAATATGTAACTTTATTTTAAAAAATCTTTTGTTGAAACTGTCATAATATAATATGAGACATATTGATCTCCTGCACCTCCTTCCTAAGCTACCTTTGCCAAAACCAACCAATCAGAGCCAGGAGGCAGGGCTTGGCGCTGTCAATCAAGTTCATGTACTTGCTGCTAAATGTGCTGATGGCGGCGAAGCAACGTCTGTTGCAGGAAAACTGTTTCAAATTTTTAATTCCATGACTTGATTAATTGTCAGAAGAATCGATAGAAGACTCTATTGGTAGAATAATCATTTAGGGCAGAATGATACAAATTAAATAATAATAAGCAATAATCAATAAAAATTATTGAAAGGCTTCCAAACTGTTGGCATGACCTTTTCCTCTTTTATCCAAGGTTTTCGCTCCACTTTATGCATTCATGAGGCGTGGCGGCCTCCTCCTTTTTTCCTTAACTTTCATTCAAAATGACCCAACTGAAACCGACTTAACATTTGTCTCTAGAAGCTATTAAGGACAGCAAACTACAGGAAAATGTAAATTTTGTCCTTAATAATAGCACATAAGGAGAGGTTCTCTCCATTAGAGGAGGCTGAACTTCTGGATTTCTTTCCTTTCGCTGTTATTATGTTTGCACCTGGCAGTGTGCAGACGGACTGCTGCTGAGTCCAGATGGGCGTCTTTGTGTGCGCCAAACAGCGTTGATTTTGCACCAATAGTTCGACCTAATTACGGCGGCATGGCGTTCGCGGGCTTTGTGTGCGCATTTGCTCGGCATGACTGGACGCACATTTGGACCGCCTTGTTCATTTTCTTGGAACGAAGCCGGTGATTGGTAATGTACATTTTATAGGCTGGAGATTGTGTCAGATAAGTGGACATTTAAAAACCTGTTGAAAGTTGATTAGCTGCTTCTTTGCTGGAGTCATTATATAAATAATTGTTTGACATTTGGTGGTTTTTGTATGTCTGCCCATGAATGTATGAATTCATGGACATACAAAGTATTGAAGGATAAAAAGCGACACCAGCAGCATCCGAGGCACCAGGGAGCAATCTATTAATTTTCTCTAATTGCTGTTGGGCTGCATTGACTTCTTACTGTTTCACAAGGACGATACCTTTTGTGTAATGCAGACATTTCGTATGTCAGATATGGAATCGTCACTGTCTGGGTAACTTGAATTAAATAAAAAATGCTTTTGCACATTGATAAAATAAATAATTAAAGTTAAAAGCAACATTTCGAAACCAAAATAGATGAGATGGTTTCAAGGATAAGAAAGTGGGAAGAAATTTTAATTGTAATTTCTTATTGCTGTTGTTTTTTTTTTTCCCTTTGGTTTCTGAAATGGGGAACGATAAACGGCACCAGGAAGGAAAAAGCAAACAATTTTATGGTTTGGAAACTATAATTTTGATGTGAAATTTGAATCACAAAAACTAAAACGCTCAAGAAAGGCATCAATAAAATAACAGCATTGGTAGATGGTGTAAAATCTAATTCAAATGAAAGAAAGGAAGAGATTGATGTGACTCGCCAGGGAGAGGAAACAAGGAAAAAACAAAGAAGTGCTGGTAGCAGCAGAAATAAGAAAATTAAGGCTTTAAATGTGGCTCAGTGGGGTAAAAACAAATCAACGTGCGATGCAGCATCAAGTCATCTCCTCTCAGTAAATTTGAAACCACTTGAAGGAAACGTTCAGCAGAATATCATCACGTTAATTATCGGCTGAATGCGATGGGTTTGAATAGAAAGTGGCTGGAAGAAGAAAACACAATTTAGTCGTTTGGTTTATTGGTCATTCATCAGAAGCAAATGCTTGACAATTGGAAGCAGACAAATAAGAGAAGATGAGAAAAACATTGTTTCCTGGGAATTTTGTGATTATTTTCCAGTATTTGTTACAAGAAAATGAAACCTGTTTTTTTTTTTAATCTTTTTTCACTGATTTAAGAAACAAGCCCAATTTTAAAAACATTTTTTTTTACATAGTTTAGTTTGTGTTGAAACTGGATTGATGTCATATGTTGAAAAACACCAAAATAAAATGATTTCATTCATTCATTCAACAGTGAATGAAAATGAAACAAGCATTTCTTCAAAGATTAAACCATTTTTAAAAATATGTTTTTGTACTTTTTTATAAATATTCTTAGTAATCAATAGAAAAATATTCCCTGCTGTAATAAGATACTTTTTACATATTTACATTTATATGTTAAATATAATTTGCATAATTATTATTATTATGTAATAATGTAAAAACAATCATGTATCATTTGGATAACATCATAATAGGATGTTGGCTTTGTTGGATGTTGCTAAGAAAATTATGAATTTTCCTGTCCCCCCAAAACACTTGACACATTTTGTCAAGTAATAAACAATAAAATCGATTCAAACAGTTTACAGCTAGTATTTTTAGGGTAAACGTTGTGAGGTACTTCAGAACCAAAGTCTAAAGTTTAATGAGAAGGAAAAGACGAGGGTTAGCAGACAAATGGCTATCATTATCATGTAGTTAGCACGTTAGCATGGTTGGATGCTAAGCAGCTAATGACTGTGAAAACATCTGCTTGAGGAAAGCCATGTCAGCCCAAAGTTTTAAGTGTTGAAGGTCTAATGAGGCGGAAAAGCTGCTCACACATGTAAGCACCAAACACACGGAGGCCCTGATCCGGTCCTTATTCCACATCAGTAATTTTAAGGTTCTAAAGCAGGAAACACTTCAGCATCCATGTTTATCTGCAGAACTTTTCTCACCGTTATAACCTGCACATCTTGTTTCCAGTTAAACGCTTACTAGTTAATTGTTTTAAGGAGTTGCTTTTGATGCTGTTTCTCAAATTCGACTTTATCAGAATCTTAATTTTCACTTTTGTCTTTTTCTGATAAAAACAGGTTCTTGAAAGGTCATTTTTCTCACTGCACAAAATACTGCGCGGTATATAGACCTCTGAGCTGAATTAATTTGGCAAAATCTTCCCTTTTCTTTTGGAACAGCACAAAAATAATGAGATATTTGTTTAAATTAAATGCAATTGTATTCTAACATTTTTTTACAGGACATATCAGAAACAAATTTTGAACTTTTCATGGACTCTGGGTTTTAATAGCAATCCGTGGGAAATAAATTAAAGACGCTTGGACCTGGTTCAGCGTCTTTGAATCAAACTTTCATGATTTAAATCTGCATTGTGGCAAAATTAGATCAATAAAAGGGAACAAATTACATTTGAGCCATGATATATTTTTTAAAATAACTTAGTGATCTGCAACACATAACAAGAAATGTTGCCAGGGTACCATCAGACATACTTAGATATGAACAGATACTTTGGTAATATATACTACTATCATATTTAGAGAAAACGCATGTTGTTAAAAAAGAAAGTGTGTAGGAGTGACGGATTTTATATTACTCTTGCTTTTGGATGCTTATCAAGCTGTTTCAAGTTACTTTTACCATTATATTTATAGTTTCTGATATTAAAAATTGAAAATAATGAAATGGAGAGTTCAGAATGTTTGTGTTTTGGTAAAATACACTGAAACATTTATGTTTATTCTTTGTTTCACATTAGAGATTTATTAGAAAGGAAAAATACATTAGTTTTGTTAAGAATCTGAGTTCTTATCGAAGCTAAAACTTCATCAGTTAAGAACTTTATTATAAATTCTTCCAGAAATTATTGCAATAAACAATAATATTGTTGTTTCGAAACAGTTTTCAGCTAATATGGTGATAATGGCATAATTATGCAAGTTTCCCCTCTGAAGCTTTAATTTAGTACAGAACACGCAACACTGCAACTGGAAGACATTTTCAATAAACAAAATAAAACACAAAAACCAAAAACTAGAAATAGAAAGAAAATAAAACCATAAATATGTGAAACAGTAAACAAACTGGATTATGAGGTTTTCCTTCAAAAACTGATCGGTAGCATCATCTAATTCCACGCTCACTTTTTTGTTGCCTAGAAACACCTCGATGAGTAACTTGTGGTTGCAACAGCAAAAGCTGCACAAAAATTATCAGCAAAAGCTGCACAAAAATAAACAATATTGGTGTGGAGAAAAAACCGTGGATAAAACTAGCTGTGCAGAATTTCAGATATTTAAAACAAAAAACTAATAATTAACTGATATCGACTGAAATGAAACGCCTACACCATGACATACGTTTTCCAGCTATACTGCTTCTAGGATGATGAGTTATCACTTTAAAACAGTCTGTGATCGTTGTTGCCGACCGCCATCTTGGCAGGGAGTTGCTATGGCAACAATAAATAGGCCAGAAGCTCTGAACGAGCTAACAGATACGTTTTTGATTTCTCTGCCCACCTCTGTGTAATACTAAGATAAACAGTGATATTTACTCGAGTACTTACTGCCGAACTAGCAAAATTATCTTAGCTAATGTAGCTTTTAGCTGCTAGCTAAGATGGACATGTAGCCTACTGGTTTGTCATTCACATTTAGAGTTTGTACATTCTTTACAAAGCTTTTTATCATTGATCGTATGCGTCCATGGATTTCAGGCCGTAACGTTGTACGCACTCTTCATGTTCACCAAACCGTTAACTGTCATAGTGTGGCACCGGACGCAGCTTGTTCACATTGTCTGACACGTCTCCGTCACACAGGTTGATCCCAACAGCAGCCATTTTGGTCACGTGTTCAGCGTGTCCGCATAATTTCTTTTTGTTGGTCTGATCTGTATTGTGCTGCGCTTGCCTACCAAGATGGCGCGGAAAACGTCCGGTTCAGTCTTGTGGGAACAATGTATCACCTAAATTTACTGAGTAAAAATAATTTCCTCCCAAGAGTGAAATGTTTAGTATTTTGTTGGCCAGTTTTTCCTGACGGATTGAGCAGCAGAAAGAGTCCAGCAGAAGACACATAAAGTGTCGGACGCCTCCTGTGGCTTTTACAAGTGAAGCCCCTTCAGTGGCAGGAAGCCACTGAAGGGGCTTCACACACACCCCTGGCTGCTGAGTGTGTGTGTGGCGCCGTGTCCATCCAGAGGTGTGTGTGATGCAGCCGGAGCTGTGACAGGGAGGAGAGTGGAGGATGTTTCTGTCAGGAGTTCACCGTGGTGTGTGTTTGTGTGTGTGTGTGTGTTGACCGCGTTGAAAGCTGTCAAAGGGAGACATGTTGAGGTGAGGAGAGGTCCCGGTGGTGTTTCTGTGTGTGTGTTTTAGTGTGGAAGTGGTTCAGTGGTCATGTATTTAGGCTTATTGTGTGTGTTAGGCTGTGCTTGCTGGGCTGTGTTGAGGCTCTGTTCCACCCGACCTCCCTTGTCCAGACCAGCTGTCAATCAGTTTGTGCAATTCCCCCTCCGGCTGACCACTTTACAGCCCAAACACAAACAAAAAACACTTACACCAACAAATATTTTAACCTTCTAAAAAAATGTGTTTTAGAAACTGCAGTTGCTGTGGCTGAGTATTATTAAGGCCATATATATTAAATTACGAGAATAAAGTCATTTAATTACAAAAATAGTTATAAAATTACAAAAATAAAGTTGTATGAGAATTAAATCATAATTATTCAAGAAATAAAGTAGCATAATGTGAATAGAGGAAAATATTAGGAGAATAAGTCATAGTCATAGTTTTACGAGAATAAATTTAATTCTCTTACAATGTTATTCTCTTAATACTGCAGTAAAACTATATTCTTGTACGTATTTACTCTTTAATATTTTTCTAGATTTAATAAAATGTTTTCTGTCATATTCTAGTTGGAAATCTGAAATAGTATTTCTCTCGGTCCTAGAAATGGAAAGACTAAAAAAGCCAAAACATGTTTTTAAACGAGGTAGAAATGCCCAAAACATCTGCATTAATATTGGTATCAACCAAAACTATTCATTTTTAACATATCTGGATCAATTAATAAGTAAAAGCTTCCATTTTGTTGCCGTGTTATATTTGTTTATGTCACTAAAAGTGAAGCAGGAGTATAACTGAGAGAGAAGTAACGCCATGTTGAGGTTAACAAGAGGAGGAAAATATACAATATTGGTTACAGGCCACAACAGCAACAATAATATCTATATCAGCCTTTATTTCCACATATTTAGACGCAGTAAAGATTCAAATAGAAGCACAAAATCATGCACAATGTGTATTTAGCTAAATGTAAATTAAATGGTGACAAAAACATAGTTTCAGTAAAGATCTATTCAGTGTAAAGAAGGTTTTAACGAGTCTAGTTACACACACACGCACGCACACGCACGCACACACACACGCACACACTAACACACACACACGCACACACTCACACACACACAGGTCTTAGCAGGAGTGTGTGACTGATTAGCATATTTGACTGGGAGACTCATTAATCACAGTCTTCATTCTGGCCCCTGGCCTGCATTACATTCTCTCGCTTGTCAATATTATGGCTCCATCTTGTCTTGTATTTCTTAGATCCAACTGCAGCTAAAACACAACCATGAAAAGGAGGAAAGATTGAAGGTTTTGTTCTGAAGAAAAAAAAGACATCTTTTTTAAGACGGATTTACGGGTCGCTGAAAAATACTGAGTTTGAGTTTTAGAGGCATTGAAAGATCCAAGATGGCTTCCCTTCAATGTTTCTTCAATGTTTTAATCAGTCAGGTAACCAACGATTAAAAACATCCAAGGTGATGTTTGCTGACGTTAAGGTAATTTTAAATTAAATTTTGAGCACAGAGATCTTTTTTTCTCTATATATTCTGATCATAATATTTATGATTTATTTCTGGAATGAATCCTGATTTAAGGAGCTGCTGACTTTACTTCCCCCAAACACAAACCATCATGTCTTTACATTAGAGGATTAGAGCCACTGAAAAAGAAATAACTTCTCCTCATAATTCTCACTTCAGTCTTAGAATCAAAATTTTTAAATTGCTCTTACATGGTTGGATAAATTTAGTCTAAAGACTTAAATCTACCAAATTTGGGACAGGCTTTCAGTGTGGATGCTGTGCAGGTTTCCAAATCCTATAATATGCAGGAAATACAGCAGGTATATGATTATTTGTATATGCTAACAACGTAAGTGATTCATATGTAAGAATGTATCCGTATTTTAACACGGATTTAGAATTTTGAGGAAAAAGAAGTCAAATTATTCCCTTTTCTGTACTTTTTTACAAAACCAGGAACATTTCACAACCCTTTGCCTTCTGTGCTGAATTTTATTCGCCTTCAGCTGCAGGTTGTTTTGTTTTTCCAAGGTCACTGACAGGTTAGCTGGACTCTGAGAGGACTAAAGATACAGTACAATCTAATGTTTTCAGGTTGAAATAGGGCAGCGGTGGGCTCTAGGGAGAACAAACACACAGCAACACATTCAGACAGACACAGCAACGAACCCACATATAAAATTAGGGCAGTGATGAAGAGGAGAGGGACTGGATGGGTGTTGGGGGGGTTCTTCACCTGTCCAAAGCTATAAATACACAGACACAATCACACACCCCGGAGCTCTTCGATATGCACGTCCTTGTTCTGCGGTCGGGCTGAGAGGCTGACCTGGTTTTAACAAAATGACCTCTAGTGTTACAAACTCACCAAACACAACGGCTGCATAACGACGAACCTGCAGGTTTATGCAAATACCGGCGTCCACTGAAGATGTTTGAATCATTTCCAGGAGTTTTAGCAAAACAATCTGGTATAATTTTCCAAATAAAGAAATTCTGCTTCATGATTAAATAAAAGGCCTGTTGCAATAAACAATAAGTCCATTAATCACATTTATATGATGTATTGTTTCTCTCTTTCTACCAAAAACCGGATGATAAAACTCGTCAGTCTGGTACTTTAGTCTTTACTAGTCATTTTTGTGAAGAATCGTTTCGTTTACAGAAATTTCATGTTTAATTTTATTTGTTTTGAAAATATTCCATTGTTTTCCAGTTCCAGTATTAAATGTTCATTAGATATTTAAAGTTTACTGATCTTGCAGAATGTGTTCTTGCATTATTGTGCAACCATTACCATTAAATTGGTCTCAAAACAACAATATTATTGTTTATCGCAGTAACGTCTGAAATACTTTATTGTCTAACAAAATTTGTAATGGTGACAACCCTTTCAAATAATAGTAATAATAAATAATAATCTTTACTATCATTATTAAACATGACCACAAAATGTAACCCACCTGGTTTTAAATGTATCTTTAAATCGTTTTTGATATTTGTTTGCATTCACAGATATATGCTTTTACAAAAAAGGTGCACTGAATAATTAAGTCTTCCTGATTTAAATAAGCGTATATATTTAAAAAATACATAGACCTTTTGAGTGAAAGCACTACAAGAAGTAATTTGTTCCTCAGAATGGCACATTACCATGTTTAGGTGTTATGTCCATAGCGTTTCATATATTTTCTGCCCTGCAGCTCTGGAAAAGACGCCTTCAACCTTGAAAATCACTGAGATAAACAATCTTGGCTCATTCCACCCATAAATTCTCTAATAGAGATCAATCTTCGCCTTGGAGGAGCAAAACAATAAATTTGGACTTTTTACATCTCCCTGAGGATTGGTAATCAATACATGAGAGTGTGTGTGAGGTTGTGAGTGTGTGTGTGTGTGAAGCTCATCTGTTTTTGATGAAGTAGTAAGCTGGCCTTAAACTGGTTGAACTCCAGTAACTGTGCTGAAGATTGAAATGTATTTAATGTTTGTACATTAAATATCTTTATTTATGTGAATGTTTTCACCATTTTGGCCACTTTGATTAGGACACATACTTCACAGAGGTAGAAAATGTCTTTTAAATGGTCACTCCCATTTTAAGAGAGACAGATTGGGTTTTTTTCTTTAGAAACCACATTTAGCTGAAATAGATCATGCTGTTTGAATGAGAGCCCTCACTATACAAAGGGAGACGTTGTCTTTAAGATTAGAACCTCCATTTTAACAGCGATTATCAAACCTTTTTAACTGGCGCCACTAATCTAACAAAGGTTGACCTTAACTTTACATTTTTAGAAGCCATTAACTAAAAAGAGACCAGACCTATCCAATTGCAAACCCACTTAACGTTTGAGATCAGAACTTTTTAAGGAAAGCCTGTCTCACAAAGGGAAATCAGTGCTTTTGAAATTAAGCCCCATTTCACAAATGGAGCCTAGGCGTAAATTCAAGCTGGGAGACAGAACACAGCTGATCCACATCACTCACGCAACGCCCCGCCGCAGCCAACCAGGACCGGCGCCTCGCACTGGCCCAGCCAATCATCATTAAGCCGGTCCCTTTAAGAAGTCTAGCCACCGGGGGTCCACCTGCTCGTCAGCCGTGCTTCATTCGACGCCTGCATTCTTTTACCTTTTCGTCGTCAGCCAGCTAGTCTCGGCAGCCTCCCTTCTGACTCCGGTCCGCAGAAGCACCCCAGATCGTCCTTCCCTTCTTACCGCTCAGGGCCAGGAATCATCCCGCGGCCGCCGACGGCGCTTCGGTTGTCTTCCAGCGGTTCCCCCGATCCAATTGCCGCACCTCGCCTTCCTTCGGCCTCCATCGGCGGCGGCGAAGGGCTCTCTGGCGCTGCCCCGCAGTCGTGCGCAGGTTGTCCCCACGACCTGCCTTGGTTCCTTCTGCTCCGTCTGCTCGTCTCATCACAGACTCGCTCCATTACTGGATCGTCTCCTCCTGTTTGTCTCCGTGAGAATGCTGCCTCCGAACCACTGCGCTCACTTCCGTGTGCGTCGGCTCCCAGCCTGCTCTTCAGCCTCATCATACCGTAACCTCCCAACGACGCGGCTCGCGCCTAACAAGTCTGTCGGACTGCAGGCCCCCGCCATTATAGCTGGCCTCCATCAAGTCCTCGGACTGCAGGCCAGAGGCCTCGTCCCGGCACCCTCTTTTGGGGGGGAAGACTATCCGAGCTTCGCCGGACAGATCATCTGCCCTCGGCGATTCTCAGCTCGCAAGTCTTCCGCCGGGTTCGAGCGCCAAAGAACTTGTTCATTAAAATCTTCTAACTGCTATATTTCTCTGTGTGAGTCGATACATATTGAAATGGAGATTGGGCCTTTTCAAATAGAGCCCCATTTATCAAAGGGAGGGTGGGCCAATCATTAATAGGTGATCAGGTATTTTCCAATCGAGCCCCATCAATCGGAGGGAGATTGGCCCTTTTCAGATGGATCCATTCGACAAGAAAAGATTGGGCTCACTAAATCAGAAACATCATTTCAGAACGGGAAACCTGATCTTGTTAATTAAAACTAAAATCTTATGACAAAGAGACCTGATATTTTAATTTAAGATCTCTTTTAACTAAACAAGAGGTCTTAAATTAAAAAAGAATTACTACCATTCTAACAAATAAGAGACATTTCTTCACACTAACTTAACCTGTCAATAGAAATTGAATGAATTTATAAACCCAGTGTTTGTTCCCGTTTGCTGACACCTAATGTCTGACATAATGAAATTAAGACAACAGAAAACTTGCATCTTGTATTTCTGTTTAAATTCCACCCACTGCGTAGATGAAGACTGAAAAATGAAGTGAACTTAAATCTTTCACAGTTCAGCGGGTGATTTTGAGGATTTGTATTTCAGCCATACATATTTAACTCCCTGAACCCGAACTTTATGCAAATTAACAAAAGGTCTAGTGCAGCCTGAATAAATTGTGTCCATGCAGAAACGGGAAAATGATCAAAAGCTTTAGATATTTCAATAATCAAATCTGATCATAATTCAGCAGTCCAGCACTACATTGAAAAAAAAATGAATCAAACAAAAAAGTACTCTAAATAACCCAGATCTGCTAATATTTCATTTTCTGAAATGAAGGCCAAATGCTCCCACATCCAGGCTGAGAGGAGCCGTTAGTGATGCAGCTCATTTAAATAGATTATTAAGCATGGCAGAGGTGTGGAGTGAAAGGCCTCTTCAACCTACACATTTCTGTTCTGAATATTTACAGGGATTAAGTTGGCTTTTTGCTTAAAGGGAAATTATGTATGAGCTGATGTGCTGCGTGTTAGCAGGTCATGCACTTCTGTGGCCTTCTGTGTGTGTTTGAGTGATGAAATGGTTGAAAACTACTGACTCACAACATTACAGGTTCAACTCGTGTCTGTAGGTTTTTGGAGTTAGTTTTTACACTATTCAAAGCCGAACATATCACGAATATATCATCATAGTTTGCAGTTCAATCCATCAAAACTGCCTTGTGGAGAAGCCAAAGTTACACAGTAAAACATACAAAGGTTTTCATTAATGCACAAGAAATGCATTGACCAAACTGTAAAGCAGTACTGCTGCATGTTCTCTCCTTAGGATGATAAAATGTCAAACAGAAAGTAAACAAATCTGCCGATTTACTGAGAAAACCAGAAAAAAAAGCAAATTTTACAAATTTTTATTGTGCAATTATTATTGATGACTCAAATTTGTATTAATCAGATTTGATTTCATCTTACAAGCTGCTCTGAGCCCAAATGGCCCAGAATGGTAAGATTGAAGTCAGAACAATTGACGCAGATGAAATCTTCCCACATGGTGTTTTTATAACTTTTGGTTTCGTCGCCACAGTTTAGCATTCTGAACTACATTTACAATCCCAACATATAAATTTTGGGAAGGTTTTTTTAAATGTGAAAAGTCTTTTAATAAATTTGAAATCACAATCTTTTACCTTCAAAGGTAAATATCTGGTCTTTTAGTTCTTGTCACAGATTTTAGTTTTAGCCTTTTCTTCACTCCCAAATAGAGAACTAGTTAGGATGTTTACCCACCTTTGTCGGGAACCAAAACTGCAACATTTGTTTCAATCCAGCTGCTGCTGTTGTCTTTCTCAATCTGTCTGCACTGTCACTTTTACCATCCATCCATCCATCCATTTTCTGTCCACCCTTCTCCCTAACGGGGTCGGGAGTTGCTGGTTCCTCTCCAGCTGTGTTCCGGGCGAGAGGCGGGGTTCACCCTGGACAGGTCGCCAGTCTTTCGCAGGGCAACACAGAGAGACAAACAGGACAAACAACCATGTACACACACTCACACCTAGGGAGAATTTGGGAAGGCCAATTAACCTGACAGTCATGTTTTTGGACTGTGGGAGGAAACGGAGAACCCGGAGAGGGCGAACCCGGAGAGAACCCACCATGCACAGGGAGAACATGCAAACTCCGGGCCGGGAATCGAACCCAGGACCTTCTTGCTGCAAGGCAACAGCGCTACCCACTGCGCCACTGTGGGTCACTTTTACCGGTCTATAAAAAAAAAACAGCAAGTAAAGCCTGGCGGCCCGCCAGGCTTGTAATACGCTGAACAAGCATCTGATTTTAGTGGTTGGAGGATTTTTCCTTTGTCTTTAGCTAAAGACCCAAAGCCATTTCTGCCAATAGTGCGAGATTCACAAGTTTGTTTTGGTCACATTTACCCAGAATGCCCTGCACTGCAGTGCGGCAGGAGATTTCCACTTCTCTGAAAGTATTTTTGAAAACTGACGTTTGCAACAAGAACTTTTTCATAGGGAAAGCAGCTAAAACATCTGTGCTAGTTTTCAGATGTGTAAAGTAGTTGAATCATTTAATGAACCCTCTCAAGAAAAAATGTCAAAGGAACCAAAGAGGTTGAAATTACTGGGGAAAAATAGGAAGAGATGAGAGAAATAAAGGATTTAAATAGAGACAAGTGAGATGAATGAAAACAATGAATAAACAGGGAGTTAAAGACAGCAAAAAAAAAAGATCAAAACAAAGAAAAAGGGTCAGAAAGGACAAATACGAAAGAAAGGAAAACCTGAGCAGAGGAAAATAAAGAGAATGATTCAGAGGTGAAAGATAAAAAGTGTTGAGGGGAGGATGGGGAGGCAGTTTGCTCACCCTTGTGGTTTTTCTTGGGGCGAGGTCTGGACCTGCTACCTCCCCTAATGAGCACCTTAGAGAGCGCGTGGAGTGCGTGTGGAGTGTGTGTGGAGTGTGTGTGGAGTGTATTCAGATGTTCTGGAAAAGAGTGTGTGCAGATACTTTTCCTCCTTTCTGCCTGCGTCTGTGTTTACATGAGTTAGAGGTGTGTTTACGTGGCTTATCCCCAAGGCTCTAATTGTTTTTATGTGGTGACCTGGGTACAGCTGGACACCAGAGAGGTATGATACGCATCATAAAAAAGAAAGATTTGCTGAGTGTGACTTTTTAAAAATGTTTTCTTATTTGTTGTTTGCTTCACTTTTTAGTTTAGTTCTTTTTGGGATGGGATGAGACGTCCATGAATTGTGGCACAGAGAAGGAAGCAAAGCAGAATGAAGAAGTTTGAATTAAGAATGATTATGGTTAAATTTATTTCTGCTCCAAGTATTTGATATCTGGGGGTTTTTAAGGGAATGGGGATGTTTTATTGATCATATTTCACATTTTATTGTGTCATGTTCCGTGGGGCGCTGGTCTTGGTCTTAACTCGGTTCTGGGTTTGGTGGTCTTAACTTCAACACTACCTGAACGTCTCTGTGTTTGGTCTGGCCGCCTGTACATGACAGGTAGCCAACAACCCTCTGCAAAATTAAATGGATATATAATGGATATGTTTTTATGTTTATCATCTTAGTGCTTATTTATTTTGCTTTACTTTGTAAAACACAGCAAAATATCAGTTTGTTTAAAATTAGAATAAAAGAGAAAAACAGGTGTGAAGTTCGGGATAAATAACAATTAGAGAGTGAAGAAGAATTTTCATTATGCTAATGTAAATAATAATACATTTCAGTTGGAAAGAAGCTGCAATCTGACTCGTCTGTCAAAACAGGATTTTTCTCTTCATCTCCATATTGAACCTGAATCAACATGCAGCGTGTTGTTTTGTTCATGCATGTGTATGCGAATGCAACAGTTAGCAAAACTATAAGGAAAATTCCCAAATGCATGTTAGTGCTGTATAAAGTGTGAACTACTACATATTGTACCTTTAATTGGGTTCTGCTTTTGAGGTTTCTCAGAACAACAGAAACAAAACACTAATATTTCAGAAAGGGAAATTAAATGGATCTGGGTTGAAAAAAACACATCACTTATTTAAAACATCTTTCATTTATAAATCACCAGACAAATATATGCATATTTGGGAGCCTGGATTCATCTTACTGTTTTACATCAAACAAACTGTTTCGGGAATCTAATGCTACCTTCACAGCATGTGTGAACATCTGTGAACAGCCTGATAATTATAATTTTCTGCTGTTGTTTACGTCCAGATTACCAGCGTCTGCCGTCGTCTGGTGCAAAATTATGATGCATCCATGACATAAAAGTGGGATAAAATGTGACATGATCGTTTTGACTGCAGACAGTTTGGAAACTATTGGACTTGTATCTGATGTAGGTCCTTATCTGGAAGTGGCACAAATAATTTTATTTTGTAAAACGATTGGAATTATGTCACTCAACCTGCAGTGGAAAAGCCGCATTTGAGTCGCATTTTCCTGCCGTGTGTTTTCACACCTGGGAGTTCAGGAGACTCAGTTCAATTGGGAAACAAAATTGCTGAACTTTTCACCTTTTCAGCTGCTGTGGTTCGTTGCTGCACTGAAGGGACTGTTCCCCTCCGACACAAAAACCTCTGAGTGCAACTTCCTTTTTCACAAAATGTAAACAGAAATGGAGTAGCATCAGATTTTAGTGGTTGGATGATTTCTCTTTAGTCTTTGGTGAAAAACCAGGAGCCATTCTAACGATAGTGCTGAACTTGCGCGTGTGTTTTGGTTGCCTTTACCCAGAATGCCCTGCGCTGTAGTCCACTTCCTGTTTCTGGAGTGATTTCTGGTCCGATTCTGTCCACATATGCATTAGAACCGCATCAGAGTTCACTTCAACCGGAACGAGACCGAGGCTTGTAGGCAGACTGGAGTTTGTTTTTAATTTGTTTTGTCCACATAGAGCTGACTCGCACATTCACACCTCCCCAAGCAAAGAAGACTTTACAGGCAAACGAACTGCAGTTCGATTAAAGCAGAATAAACATGGATGGTGTGAATGTAGACTGGAGAGATCTGCTTCTCAGTGATACATTCTGAGTCCTTCAAATAAAAGCAGCCTTGTTAAACTATTGACCCAAACCGTGCTTGACGGCGTTGAGCTTTCATTTCTGAAAGCATCTACCTGTTTGGACTGGAAAGTGTGTTTTAAGGCAGATTAAAAAAGATTTACAGTAGGAGAAAAACAAAGTAACTCCTCTTCACTGACAGGAAGAAGTCACTGTGACTTCTTCCTGTCAGTTGTCATCTCAAACAGAAACCACTTGTGCTCCTCTTAATCTCATACATGTTTACCCTTTTTAGTCCAGAGAAACTAATTTCACTGACTACAGGGATGCTGTCAGACATTTTTGTGGATTTTAGTCTGATTCTTCTGTGGATTGGCGGCGTTCTTTTGTGAATATAGTGTCATAATGAAGCATGAAGTGTGTCTGTGAACGCCGGAGCTAGCGAATTGTGGCCTTGTTCTTTTCTGCGCTCTTTCATGCAGAACTAAACGTTACGTGGAAGGTCCCCTATTGATTCATGTTGCAGATAATTGAAGTCAGATTGGAGCCTTCAGGACAATACTCTGGGACTTTAGCAGACAGTGACACACACACGCACACACACGCACACGCACACACACACACACACACACGCACACGCACACACACACACACACACACACACGCGCGCACACAGGAACACACAGATGGGAAAACAATTACCAAGCCCCGCAGTGCTTACACTCTGCAGATTAGTTGCTTTCTTGGCTCTTAACTTATTTTCTTTGCAATTATCTCAGCTATGAAGTATTTTTAGTGATTTTTGATCAGATTACACAATAATTAGGGAACAACAGACAACTTTTCTCATCAGATTCTGCCTGCATCTATTTCATAATAGGAAAGGTTTTTACCTGAATGTTGCATTAACGAAATATCACAACAAAATATTTGTTGCTTTAAAATAAAACTTACATTTCTGTTAGCAAGAGCCAAATATAGTTGAAAATGAAAGGTTTTCTGATGTCTGATTAAAGAGAAATGTTGAGTAAACAGATCAAACAATCCTTTGGTTAACTCCATGGTCTGTTTGACCATAAGAAAATTAACATATATTTAGCTAAAAAACAAAACAGAAGTGAAATCTTTACACCTGAATGTAAAAAAAACAAACAAAACCCCCCCCCCCCGACTTAAAGTCCAAAACCTTCTTACAACTTCGATCATTTCTGTCCATCAAATCATCTTTTCAGGAGATTGTTTTATACCCAAAACATCTCTCCTGTTATTCTGCACTAAAAGAATGTCTCCATGTTATCCAGGCTTGTTGGAGTGGCAATAATAACGTTTTGTGGCCTGAGGGCAGAGAGTGTGTAAGGAGTACACTGGGGCAGATGGCATATGCTGTTAAATGACTAAATGAAAATGTTTAAAGATCCCGGCCTGTTGGCTGACAGCAGATTTAATATGAGTTAACTAACAGAAACAGGACAGCCTGGGAGGTTCAAACTGATTTTTACATTTTCTCTGTTCATCTACTCTGCACTTAAAAACTGATCAATCTGGATTCCATAAAAAAAAACAAGATTTATTTTCAAAAAGTGTTTTAATTTAATTGAATATGAGTTAAGTAAGAAAAACAGACAATGGTGTATCAGGGCAGCTGCAGACAGCAAAAGTATGAGTAGATTTGTTGCAAACAAAATCTCAGAAATTTTTAGATTAATCTCAGAAATTTTCTAGGAAAATATTAGAAATAGTGTTTGAAAAGTGGAAAAAAAAGAAATTAACTTTTCAAACTGAAATTTCCAAGTTTTTTTCAGAAAGATTTTCATAATTTCAGTTTTTTTCTGGCAATTTTTCCACCTTTTTAACTCAGAAATTCTATTTTTTTTCTAGAATATTTGTGAATAAACTCCTGATTTTACTTTTTTCTTACAAATCTTTAACTTTTAAAATTCAGAAATTTTAAAGTTTTTCAAAAACAAATTCTGAATGTTTTTGCTAGAAAATTATCTCAGATCTTTTGGTGGAAATTTACTCCATGTCTTTCTGTCTCTAATGACCCTCATATGTTGTCATAGAAACAGGAATGCTGGGAATGCTTCATCTCCACATTGCGCTTAAAAACTGAACAATCAGAATTGATCCTTTCTCTATAAGGTAGTAAATCAAAACAAGAATTGGATTAAAAAGTAAGTTAGATTTGGGTTTTTGCATCACTTTGGTCCATACTTGAGCCCTTCTCAAATTGTCCAAACTTGGATCTGGGTATTTCCAGGGATTTAACGCTCTGCAGGAAAGTCACTTGTCCTCGGTTTGCTCCCACACGCAGACACTTGAACACAGATTGGCACTCAGGATCAGTAGATGTTATCTAAGTGAGCAGCAAACAGACTCCTTAAAAACCGGCGGCCTCAGAGAGCCTCCCGCCCGGTTTCAGGCCCGTCGCTCTGTGTTTGCGCCGGCTGACATGAAAACCTCTAATGGTCTCCATTTGTGCCTTGAGGGAGCGCAGAAGTTAGCATGGAGAGCCAGGATGTTTTTCATGTGGGTATTTTGGGGCAGTGGAGTTATTTTTGTTCCTCTTGTTACGTTTCGAGTGTTTGTGGATGGGAGCCGGGTTGTTTGCATCGAGTCTGTTTGAGGGTAGAAATTGTGGTGATACAAACTTAATATGATATGTGTCGTATCGGAAAATGGCTGGTTGGAGTTCAGGCAGAAAATTTAGCTTTAATCCAAGTTTGCCCAGTAGCTTGTTTGCTAATTAACCCTGAATATTCATTAACATGTAAGAAACATTGTATCATTTTAACATGGAGTTCACTGATGTGATTATCTGCTGTTTTGGACTTGTCTTATTGATCACGGCATTTAAATTAGTCAGGCTAATTTTACTAGAATTTTACATCGTTTGACGGTAATTTTAGTGTAAATTGTGTCTTAATTTACATTTTTTAATTTTTTTTGTTCCAGTTCTTTCTGCAATTAATAATCTTACACGGATTTAAAATATAACTTTTCTTTGTGACACTATTGTTTTTCCCTCCTTTGTTTTTTATTGCAGGTTTTCAAACTAATTATTAATTTGACTTTTTTTGGCTTATTTTTTTTAACTACATTTAAAGCGGATTTCAACCTGATATATTGGCAGAATTAAATTACTAAAGCTACAAGTTTAACATTTTTTCCCGTAAAGGTTTAGTACATTGTGTATCTTGTGTGGTTGAAGGTTCAATTCCAGTTTCTTCCTATGAAATGTTGATTGATGCACTGATTGACAACTTTTGCTGCCAATCTTTTGTGTATAAAATGATTGGTTTTTGTGCATTTGTGAATGTGACTGAGTGCATGTTGCTCCTGTGTAAAGCGTGTTATAGTTTCCCCCATTGATTACAGATTTTATTTATTTCAAGAATCACACGAGTCACATGATCAGCAACTGGATGTTGCCACTGGCGTAAAATACAAAGAAGACGACAGGAAGTGATATGTTTTTAATGACTTGTTGAGTGAATAAACTTATTCATGTCTGATTTTAATTGCATTTCTTTTTTAATGGAAACTTTGCAATTGCAAAATCGTGTTTTGTGATATTAGCAGAAGTTTTTCACACATCTCTAATGCAAACACAGATACTCATGTCATTTTTCATTCCCACAAACCACTTACCAAATTCAGTTCCCTGTTTATTTTCTTATTAATCAATGCTGTGGAGAAAATTAAATAAGAAGAAAATCCCTAAATAATCCAATGTTAACTAAAAGCTTACAGTAAAAATGCATCCAAAGTTTTATATTTAGCATCAAATCGCCTTTCACTAACAGTGAAAGGAAAAGGCCTTCTGCTCATTAGGTTCTGCTAAAAGGGTTTTTGACAACAAAATAAACTGCATCTCAACAGCAGCCCTTGTTGTTCCACTGTGTCCCATTTATTTGTTGGCAATAATTACCTCCTCCTAATGGGAAAAAGGGAAGTTTTGCAAAAGACCTTCACTGGCTCGATCAGAGCTTGTGAATTTTCACATCTGGGCCTAATTTCCTCCATCACTGAGTAATTTATTAATACCGTACATTATAATCAGATATTCTGCACAAAAATGAATTGCGTAATTTATCTCTCTGGTAATGCTGGGCTCTTTAAATGTCAGTAATAACCAACAGTATTGTGTATTATGTGCATAGTTGATGTCACACTGACGGTTTGATGCTTAATTGTTAATAAATCTGTTTATGGTAAAAAGGAACCAAAGAACCTGCAGGTGAAAAAACTTGAACTGTGAACAGAAGATGAACTCTGTCTGCCCACAAACACAAGCGATTCTAAGCTCGTCGGCTGCACAGAAAGCACTTCAAGTAAACAAGCAAATGTTCAGACTTTCAAAACAAAGATTTGCTTCTCCGCTGACTCATTCACAGCTGCAGACTATTAGATGCAAAATAAGCTGCATCTCCCTCACATTATCGATTATAGAACAACAAAACTCCGTTTTCACGGTGAAACGTCTAATGTGTTTGAATTACTTACATCTCATGTATTCATACACATTTTATGAGCCATAAATCTTATTTCCTGAATGAGTTTCTGAGGTTGAAGCTGAAGAATGCCACACAGGGAACATTTAATCAGAGATTCCTCCTGATAATGATAATAATATAGCAGAAAAATATAGTTATTTAATAAGTATAATCATTTGAAAGTTGAGAAGTTTTATATATGGACTTCTGTCTGTGGTTTCACAATTTCTTATAAGAAAAAAAAAATCTAATCAAAAATACATTTATATTCAGTATTTATTCGGACAATATTCAGTTCTGCATATGATTACGTTTATTTAAAGTTTTATTCTCAATATTAAATTTAGGGATTCGGATTTATAGGGTCATTACAAGAATAATACTCTTTTTTTCTTTTTTTTTAGTATAAGCTTTATCGAAACAGTCAAAACAAATTTCTTATTACGAATGAATGGATCCGCCTGTCAGTTCCCATATGCTGTGATATCAGTTTTTATAGTTATTTGAGATACGAAGCTTCAGGTTTATAAAACATCACCACTTGCATGCATTCTCAAAGTTACACTTCAACAGACTTCAGCTCCCGATATTTCCACTGTTGTCATCACAGACATTCACACATACAGCAGATGTTACGTTTCTGTTGCAGAATTGTATTTTGTGAAGCTGAAATGTGTGTAATGATGTTTTTGCGCAGGGAGAGGAAGTGTTGCACAGAGACACAGTTGCCTCACGTTGCCTTTCCTCTCATCATGATTTTAAAATTGCAGATCCGATATTGAATATTGATGGATTACTCACAGTCCCCTCTTTCCCTGTTTACAGCTCTGTTCTAATGAGATTGCTTTGATTTCTTTTCATTGCTAATGAGATTTCTGAGCAGCGAGGGGGCACTGAAGCCTAATTATCTCAGTATTGATTAATTTATAGTTGCTATTTTTATAAATTTAAGTAAAAAGATGTTATATTAGCTTTCACCCTTTGCTGGAGGTTGTTTCTGTGAAACGGGTGCAGACAGAAGACAGGTTGGTTTCATTTCAATTCTCAGTTGGTGTTGCCTGAAGAGGGAAAATCGAGGTTGCATCAGATTTTTTAATTTTTTTTTTCATCTGCTTTGCTAGGACATGGGAGTTTTAAACAGACAGTTGGAAATTTCACAGGAGTTCAGAGATGCTGCAACAACTTGAGTCTGAAGATTCAGAAATTTTTACAAGAGAGAAAAATTGGCCAATTTGGGCCAATTCTTAACAGGATATCTAAATCCTGAAATGAGAACAATCATCTACTTGGTAACAGTTCATGCAAACTATATGGATATTTACTGGCCTCTCAGTGTACAGTCATTTCTCCTGAAGGCCAGGTTTCTTCACTTAGCTCAAAAATGCTCACTGCAAACTGAATCCGTAAAACATGATGAGTCAAGGTGACAATCTGATGCAATGATAATGCAGTAAAACCCAACATTTCCCCAATTTTCTACAACACATCTTCCTATTGAAGTTCTGCTAAATGTTATTAACTATTACGTCCAGCTGAAAGAGGTGAAAAATGTTTTTCCACATAATATTTGGTGGAATTGTTTCTCCATGGCTGCAGCTGCCAAGGTTATCATGATGCGAGTCGTTAAATATATTAATGTTAGAAATACTGCTTACTACTGCCATGTGCTTTCAGGTTCTGTTATTGTTAAGGCAGAAAGTCCCCAGAGTCCTTCAAATATCAGCAGTACAGATCCGCTGCGTGTAATAGATTTATTAATCTACAGCTCAGCAGTTTATAACATTGATAGGGATGCTGGTGCTTTTGGCTCCTTATAAACCCAGATAATTTGTTTCCTACACATGAACAGAGTTTAAATTTGGCTATTATTTTTCTATTTGTGTTTTAGTTTAATTGTTTTGGTACATTTAACTTTCCTTAAATCACTTTTTGTGTAGAATTTCTAAAGCACTAATTTACTTGTTTGATTTATAAAGTTTTAGTTGAGTAGTGTTTGACTTATCTTTATCTTTATGGCTGTCGGTTGTTAAATTCTTGGAGTAGTTAGACGTTCATATTCATGCTCTTATTTTGAAGGAGGTGAAAACTGTTTATGCAGCAGTTCCATTTCCGCTCCTCAGTTTAATCTTTTTTTTTCCTAGTAAATTTCCTAATTTGTTTCAAACAAGAAACATACATAAAATATAGACATAAATACAATATCTACAGGTATTGTATAATATTTACAGTAAGTTATAATGTCAAAGTTAAAGTGATATATGTTAAGAGGAGACATCATTGGAATTGAAGTTAGCGTTTAGCATTAGCTTTAACTAATGCTAAGCGCTTTAGCAAAGCCAGTGTTTACATTTAGTCCCTATCTGGTTACAAGCTACTCAAAATCAATACTACCAATTATATTTGACTTTAACTTGATCATGTATCATTGGCTGCTCCACTTAGCTGTGGCTTCCTTTAAAATATTTTACTTTACTCAAAAGTAACCTTCTCAACACTGGTGGTGTATTTTTATGAGAAAATTAAAAGTACAAAAGGCATAATCAGGAAACAAAGGAAGAAGGGATTAAGAGATATACTTGAGTGAACCAATGAGGTTCTCCCATTTCAGATACTTCAGACCAAATTAAAATGGTTGTGTGTCAAAGCATATGTCTAATTAGAGTGTTTATATGGTAGATGTGGCGCCCTGGGGCTAACGGAAAAAAACTAATGTAGCGGAAAATGCGTCTTAGCTGGGCCATGAAATAATGAGACACTGTGACTTCATCATGTTGACACATAAAGCTTTCTCTTCTTCATCCTTTCTTTCTTCAGTCTTTCTTTCATCCGTCTTTCCCTCTGCTGCCTCTGATAAACTGGCTTATTTTGGTCCTGCTGAGAAGTTCATTTTCATTATATTGTTAATAATACCCAGTTGGTTGCTAAAGGTTGTGTAATATCGAATGAAAAAAGTCATAATTATTAAGGTTAATTGAATGTATAGAAAAAATATTAGAAAATAGAAGTTTTTGTCAGCATTTGTATTTAAATTCCTTTTCAACACAGGACAATATAATGATTGACGGGACATAATGCAGCACTCATTTATCTTTTATTTTAAATATCTAGAAAACTTGTAATGAATAAATGTCACAGTTTTACTTGTTTTCAATTAAATCCCAGCAGCATTGTCAGTAAAAATGAATGAGAATGTAAAACTACGCAGATCGTTGCTTTATTTTGTAGATATTAGTGTCAACATAAATCATTTTCGTTTTTGTTTTGGAATTATTGACCAAAACTAAATTTATTATTGTTGATTGTTAGTAAGCAAGAAAATAGGTTATGCTCTTTCCTCGGATGATTTTCCCAACCTTGTTTAATTGACCGCTTATATCACACTTTGTCATGTCTGAAGTGTAATTTTTCTGACTCTTCCTTGTGTTTTATCTTAGGTGGCTGCACTTTTGAGGAGTCTTACAGCAGCTGTGGGTACAGCGTGTCTTTAGGAACCAATGGGTTTACTTGGGAACAAGTCAACTCCTGGGAAAAACCCACCATGGACCCCGCTCTTCCCACTGGTAGGCAGCATCATATGTTTCTTATTGGTTTTTTGCTTTCTCAACAGTTTCCAAGTCAAGAAAACCGACTTTTTTTTCTTAGACATCCATTATTGACATAATTTGGTCTTAATTATCAATCAAATTAAGATGGTCAGTAGTTTTTAGATTAAAAGTAGTTTAAAGTCTCATCTAATATGAATAAAATGTCAAATTATGAATTTTCCGAACAATTAAGATGAACATTAAATTAATAAATGAGGCATTTATAAAAGCTATTACATATTAATTAATTCTTAAAGCACTGTTTATCTCTCCTCCCCTCTCTACATGAGAAAAGTCTCTTTGTTTACTTCCCTCAAAGTTGGTGCTCAGTTTCTACACCGCCAGCCTTCTTTCTAAATATTTATTAATTGTTTTGATATCAATGGCATTGTTATATCTTCATTTGTGAGTGTTTTGGATAAAACCATGTGCCAGAATATAAACAAATGTCTTAAAAACTACAAAAACCAGAACATTGTTTGGTTTGTATTTCTGAGGAGTTTATCTCCATGACATATCAAAGATATTGGAATAATTGACTGTTTCACATGGGGCTGGACAATAAATCATGTAGCATCCAGTCAATGTTGAAAAGGCCAGAACTGATGGTTAAATGATGATTTATTAAATACATCCATATCATTCATCAACCAACAGAAGCACTAGACAAGAACAAATAATAATTATAGTTATTTCACCAACACAACAATCTGATTTTTCTTTAAACATTTAAAATTATTCAAATATTCTTCAGTCATTGTCAATTTAACTTGTTCCGTTATCGACTGAAGCGAACATTGAGTTGATTTTGAACCTTTTTCTTTGTTTTGCTGTTAACCTTTTCTGGTTATTGCGGTTGAACTGTGTCCTGTTGCCATAGCTACCTCAATAAGAAAGTCACCAAAATAAAAGCACATAACCTTAACGGCAGCTACAATGAACACAGGTAACTTCACTCAGTTGGCCTTTGCAAATCATTAACATCTTGTGATTAATATGACTAAACAAAACATCTGATAGAATATTCAATAATAACTTGGTTTCTGTCACGGCTAGCTAAGCTGGATTCGCTCATTGGTTACCTAGCAACTCACTGATTCTTTATCAGTGAGAACTGCACAGCAGTTTTAAGGTATTGCTGCCTGCTTAAAAATAAAAACAAAAAGTGTTGATAAATATTCTTGTGTCTAAACTGAAAGAGCAGCTCAGTTTTAGTTCGCTTCACAAAAGCACGGACTGATCAGGAAAGTTAAAATCTGATTACCTCGATCACTCTTGTGATCCTGCAGAGTTGCAATTGTTAAACATTTTTTAATATACACACCCCAGTATTGTTTGAACCTGTTGTTTTCTGCATCCAGAGAAAAGTTTTTCCTGAAATCTCTCCGTTTATCTGAATTGGCAGACTCAGTAATTTGACCCCAGCTGGGTTCTTTTCCATTTGTCCAACGCCAAATGGCAATCAGACAGCCCGTCTATCCATCTCGTTTCTCCCACAGTTTTGCCCTTTTGCCCTCTATATCTCGCCCACAGTCTCACTTTCTAACACTTGTGCTACCCAACACAATCTTCTTCACACCTTTTTCTTATCTTCATGGCTCGATGTCTGCTTTTCTCCCGTTTGATTGACACGACTGGGTTTTTTTTAGGTACACTTTTATCAAAGCAGCATTTAAAAATCCATGTTGAGGGAGATCATTTTAAAAGTCACTTTGTTTTTCCTTTGTAGAGCTGCCAAAATCATAAATATGTTGTTAAAATACTACACAGAATAATTTGGAGGATAATGTGTTAGAAAGAAGTTGGTTCATTTGGCTCTGTGTAACTTTGTCTTGAATCAGACTTGCAATAGAAAGAAAATGGGGGAAATTAAAAAGCAAATATGTCAGACTGGATAAAAAGACTCCACAGAGGGAGCTCAAATTATTTTTGAGCAGGTTCAAAATGAAAACACTTCTTGATATCAAAGACTTGGATTTATTAAACACAATATTTTCTCATGCTGAGCATATTTTGACAAGTAGTTGTGTTTTGTAGAATCACAGAGAAACATTACAGTGAACTCCTGCCTCTGTTTAGTTTACTTCTGCAGAAACTCCAATATATTTGTAAAAAATTGGCCTAATTGTGGATTTTGGAGCTGGTTGGCTGGACAATAAATCAATATATATCGGGATAGACACGTGATTGATATCAACAGACAGATCGATAATTTCCCTGAACTCCGACTTACAGTCAAACGTAAACAAATGTGATGATGTACGACTCATTTTGGCTCAACTGGGGTCGTATTTCATCAGTGAGCCATCCACAGAAATTGGATCTACAACCACTAAAAATAGGGTGCAATATAAAATCTTCAGAAAATGTTAGAGCTGAAATGATTCCAAAGAAAAATCCTTAAAAGAAATTGTCTTGTTATTGCGTATTGTTCATTTCTTTTTGGCTCTTTCAGAGGGAACAATAGAGGAAGATTGGGAGATGAGAGCTAAAGCAGAAAAAAACAAAAACAAAACAGAAGCGAACAGATTCTAACTACCCAGTTAAACTTATCAAAACAGCCCAGTTTCAACCAGAACATTGCAGGTGCATCTCTGATTCTTATAACTGCGTTTCTTGAAGACAAAATCAGTATTTTAGGGCGTAATTAGGGAGTAAAAGGCAAATACAGCATCCCAAATAATCACAAACAAACTGCTGAGTGAAGATGCAGATGGAAAAATCTGGTGGCTCCAACTTCCTTTAAGTAAGGATTTTTGACAATTTGAGATTAAATCGTGTTTTAATTTAGGAAGAAATCATGAGTTAGAGTCCTGCTGGTCATGACCCAAAAATGGTTTAGAAGGAAACACCTAAGTTATTCCTGCTGCTGGAAGGATCCTTTCACTGTTTGCTGTTTGTGTCTCACATTCCTGCATAAAGTAGGTTAATGTTTACTGACAGAGATTTGAAGGGCCAGTAGATTAATGTCCATTGGCTGAATTTTGCAGGTTAAATATTAAAATGTTTTATTTGCATTATGACACTTCACTTCATGTAGTTTTTGATCGTTGATTCTATGTCGCATGACTTTGTGTTATTGTGTTTATTATGTAAAGCACTTTGAATTGCCTTGCTGCTGAAATGTGCTATAAATGAAATTTGATTTGATTTGATTTTGATTCCTTGCAAATACTGCAAGAACCAATCAGTACAATCCAGCCATCGCCAGGAAACCAAAAACTGTCAGAATTAAGAAGAGCACATTCAACTATTCATGTACATTTTAATTTGGCATACAAAAAGAGCGTTTTCAAAAGCGTCATCTAATTTATCTTTCTTCTATGGAGAACTTGTTATTGTTGGCAGATTTTACCCGATTCATTTGCTAGTTGAAGCATAAATATCTCCAAATCTCTTTCTCCATTTTAATTCATTCCTCCACTGTGTTCTAAGTTATGATGCTCCTCTTTCCATCCTGAATGATCTGTTAGTCAGATCAGTTATAGCTCCCATCCATCATCATCATCCTCATCATCTTCCCATCTAATTTTCCTCCCATCAGTGTCTGCAGTTTGTCAGCGCTGCTGCCGTCTTCACTCCCAACACCACTGAAGATCTGATCCCATCCAACTGGCTGCTGCGCCGTTCCGTTTCGCTCTCGGTTTTTGCAGGCCTCTTGTCAGTTATCTGTCTCATCTATCGGCCCGTGGGTGGCGGCTGTCAGCCACGATAGCCATCGCGGCCTGTGAGTGATCAGCTGCCCGCTGCTCTGACAGCGAAAGATCTGATCAGGCCAGACAGGAGCAAATTATCTGTTAGTTTCGTCTCTCTGTCTCTGAGTGCCGGCCATTTTTTTGTTGTTGTTGTGGCTGCTATTGCTCAGTGGATGCCTATATTAAAGTATCAAATCCATTTATCAACACAGCAGTATAACTGCCAAACTTCTTTACACCAATGTTCAACTCTCCCTCTGCAAAGTTTTCAAAATGAAATGAATGAATGAAGCTGCAGACATGTTGCACCGTGACGTCACACACGCAGGATCCTGCCCCCGTCTCCCTGCTGCTCACAGACGATGCCTGGCTTATTTTGCCTGTTGTCAAAATAATGTGCTAAATCTTAAATGTACACATGGCATGTACATACAATAAAAGGGACACAGCGCTTTGGTAATTAATTACTGGATAACAAACTCAGGATAAACTTTTAATTAAAAACATAGCAAGGAAGAAACATAACTTAGATATGCTGCAGAATTCGGTGTTTTTGTTCAGTTAAAAATAAGGAGACTCACACACACCAACTCTGACAGATAATCTGTAGAGAAGGGATTTAAATTAGCTAATCTACCATCACTGTGTTAGCTTAGCTAATAGTAACGGTAGCCAATATGCCACAGCAGTCACTTATTAACAATCGCGAAACAAACATCAAGCCTGGAGACATAAAACTGTAACAGACTGAATGTTTTATGTTTTTATGTTTTTTGGTGTTGAATCCTGACGTTATATATTGTGGTGTTGTTGTCAGTTACTGTGGCAGCGGCTCTCTGCATAGAATAGCCCATACAAACAGAAAAAAGAAGAATACCAGTAGTTCTGAATTATTTTTCAATGGTTTTTCTGGGTTATTTTCCCTTTGCTGTGCACTAAATGAATAATACCTGCATCTCCAGGCTTCATTTTGTTAACAGAAACATGCTGCGGCTGTGGATTGCATGTGAAAAAAATTGTCCTCAGCGTTGTGCATATGTGCAACATTTCTGGATTTAAACAGTAATATCTGACATGTCTATGCGGTGCCATGTATTTAGTTATGTCTGCATAAACATAAGAGTGTCATGGAGCATCAACAGATTGCATTTCTGAGTTGGGCTTGGCACCTTCAGCTCTCTCCAGCTCCATTTAAACATCGTTGGCAGGTTGTCCGTAGCTGTGGCAGCTCATAGATTTTGTGGCGAACCCTGATTAGATAGGAATCAGTGCTTTGACTTCTTTCATCATCTCTCTATTGACAAGGTAATGTTATAATCCCCACCCCTGATGGTTTATAGATGAGAAAAGATTTGCCTAGGATGATGATAATCTATGCTGCTCACCTTCATATAGATTTCATAATATTACAGCTTTGAAAGCTTAAAAATTAAGTTGAGAGCTACAATAAAAAAGGGTTTGTGCAAAAGGAAGTTTTAGAGCCATTAGGACAATAAAAAGCTTTTATCCACGGGAGAACATCTCAAACCGGTTGACCCTTAATATTATGATATTAAGATATGAAGATATGTCCATTTCATATCAAGATATGAAATGTGTTCATTTCAGTGAAACAGGAAGTTTTGAAGAACAAACATATATCGTATTCTCATGATTTTATGTTTTCTAATTCCACCTTGGTATCAATATTTTGGATCAGTCAAGCTCTGATTCAAAAGGTTTGATGATTTGATTGGTTTCAGCTCTTCCCAGAGAAAAGTGCGATAAACAGAAAAAACTGTTAACATGTAGAAAGGAGAAAAATGAGAATCAAAATGGAGGACAAAAAATGTGATTCCAAGAAAACGAATAAAGAAATGCCTTCAAAGGAAGAAAAAATACACCCAAGCGTGACAAGGGCACAGAGTTGTTAACTATACAGAAAAATTGGAGACAAACTGAGACATTGACGCAGAGTCTGCATTTTTCCTTAACAACCACTCTGAGACTCACTGTTGCTTTGAAAAGGCTGTTTCAGGGAGAGACGGTCAAGAACACACAATGTGTTACAAGTGGTCGTCAAAGTTTCATGCAGCGTTTGAGAGATCAATATCATGTATCGCTCTATTATGTGATATTTTTACCTCTCGCTGCCAGACGGGGAGAAAAAGCTCACAGAAGACACAGCTTTCATCTATTATTGATTTATCTTGTCAGTAAGTGCTCAGAGGCGGCAAACAGTGATGCAAAACAATGAAGTCTGAATAACTGGAGAACCAGAACTGTTAGTTAAACAGCTGGAAAGAGTTCAGCTGATTTATAATTCAGTTGCTGTCTTGTTGGTGACTTTAGTTCTCTTTGCATCTCACAGCTCTTGCTTTACAGAACTGAAAAATATCTGCCATGTTCTGAGATGCTTGGACTTGTTCTGAAGTTTGGATGCAACAGTTTTAGCTGCAGTTACTAAAGGAGAAGCAACAAAATAGGAAGAACAATCAATTTAATTTCTAGAGTTTAACATGTATATTTTCCTATCTGTGGTGTTGGTATTTTGGGTCATCTTACACATTTAGCTTTTGTGCACGTCGTGATGTTGACTGTAACAAAATCCTTCGCCGCAGTACAGGCAATGTTGCACAATGTCAAGAAAGTTTATTGCGCAGACTAGTTATAAATTAGTGTTACACTGAGATGTGTGGAAAGGAGAAGACATCACTCTGTAGTTCTGACATCACTAGCAAATAAAACTAGTTTATTGGTTTTCAGGCATCACAGCAGCTTTCAAAATGGCTGCCCTTCTTTTTACTGGCAGTAATGCACATCTGGATGAACATTACCACCACCTACTGGAATGGAGTGTAATTTGTGATGCTAAATATATATAATTACACAGATTTTAACATGTAAAATAAATAAATAATACAAAAAAATAAATAAATAAACACATAACCAAGCAACAGTCCACCTCCAAATGATTCAGACCCCGCCTTCTCAAATCATTTCGGCCAATCACCTCAGCATTCCAGGCAGGAAAACTAAACAAAGAGTTGACTTTCACATTAATAATGTAAACATCAACACCTATTAATCAACAATAAAATATCAACCAACCATCTTATTTATGCAAATACACACTTTAAAAATCATTTAAAATTTTTTATTACCTTAACTTTCTTCTCTTATCACCTCACTTCCTGTTAAAGAGCTCGGTTTGAGGCGGCTTCCTCTTTAGCTGAGACACAAGATGGCTGCCACCTACTTGGTAACAAACATTTCACACATTGACGCAGAATGTTCATATTTATGTTCATATTTACACACTGATAAAGAAGAACATAGTGCTTCTTAACAGCTGATTTCATGGTTTAATTTTTTTAAATGTTTTACTCAAAATCAGTTTATTTAGCAGGCGTTTGCTTCCATATATGAATCTATTACTCTTACATTTCATAGGCTGAGGTTGTCTGTGGTTCTCATCTGGATGTAGTTTGATTTTGATGTGAAATACTTCACTTGTTATGGACACAATAGCGAAGATATGGGAAATAGAAGGGCTCAGGTGGGAGCAGAGCGACTTTATTCTCCCACCGAGGAATAGTTATCAAAAAAAGAGAAATAGATGTGCTCTTATTTTCATCATCATTTTCTGTGCTCATCTCCTAGAATGGTCTCATCACATCTGTGGCTGCTTCTTTGCTATTGAACTTATAAGGTATAGCTTTCAGTACAACTGAACCGCCTCTCCCATCACTCATTCTCAGGTTACCCAATAATTGCATTTATTATTCAGTGTTTTTTTTTTTACAAATGTCCAAAAAATATACAAACAGTACAATTGCAAGTATTGTTTTGCTTAGTAAATTCTTCCACTTTTATGTGTGCTTTTACTAAGTTGGCATGAATGTCGATGACAGACATGGAGAGGATCAAGAACATAGTCACTCTAGTGGCTATGAATTAATAATTCATAACTTCTGCATCAGTTTTTGCCTGAAAACATCAGGAATGTAGCTTTTTAAACCTCAGAACTACAGAAAATCATGAAAAAGCGAAATTACATTTTTACCCAAGTTCAGGGTGAATTTACACGCGTTTGGTAAACTTTAATCAAGCTCCAGTCCGTTTGTGTTGAAAGTTCAGATTATTTGGAGAGTTGTGATTGCACAAATAAACTCTGATGCAGACCGGAAAAATCTAACTCTGGTCACCTGCAAACCTACACTGAAAAAACACAAAGTTATGTCAAATATTTATGTATTTAAATATCTTGGCGCACTTGAAATACGACTAAACTAACTTTCATGTACCTTTTCTGCAAGATATCTAATAAATATTGATATAAAAGTATATTAGCTTACTGGTAGATTTTTGTTTTTGAAAAACTAGCCAGTGGAACTATTAACTCAGCTGATTTATGTAGCTGAAAAACTCATTATTTTATTCTTAATTCAAGTGTACTAAAATATTTGCATTAAAAATGTCTTGCTAAAGATTTTGTTTCTGCAGTGCAGCTCTGAGCTTTGTTGATTTAAATGTGATCCAAAAACAGGAAACAGATTACAGTGCAGGGAATTCTGGGTAACTGAAGCCAAACTCTAAGAATGATTTTGTGCAAAACAATTAAATAAACATGTTTTGTATAGAAACATGTTTAGGGAAGCATAATAGATCACCTTTAGCACTCAAATAGTTTCATGAACCAGTTTTGAGAGATGATTAAAAAAGACAACCATTGATTATTTTTCAATCACTTTGCTTTGTTTTCATTTGCGTTTGAGGAACTTATAGTTTCAAATTGCAACTTTAAAAGTTCACCTGCAAACTTACTGGATCATAATAAGTGAGTAATTTGAAAACGGTGAAATAATACGAGCACAAGTTGTAACTAAGCCCATCTGAAACGTACAACTGGCCTCCAGGTGCAGTCTGTGATTCCAGCTCGTTACCTTGCTGCTCTGCTGTTTTCACGTCACCTGAAGCCCTCAGACCAGTAAAAGAGATGCACGTCGTCCTGACAGCTGCACTGAGAGACAAATGTCAGTCAAACCGCTTCTTCACACCCACGCAGCGCTAAGACGAAGTCTAATCAGGCTGAAAAAGAAACCGTGTGGGTGTGCGAGGCCAAAACCTGACATGCAGGTTCAATACGAAGAAAGAAAAGTTTTAAACAGAAGTTAAATCTCTGCATTGTCTGTTGCCTGATTAGGATTTATAAAGAAGCTCTTCTACATGTTAAAGTGTTTTCTGCATGAATGCAGCCTTTAGGTCACTATAAAGTAGGTTTTGTCATGACCTTATAATATGCAATAAATTATAATGTTGGTTTGAGACCATTTTCAATTGTGAATAGTAATGGCTTAATAATGCAAGAACATGTCCTCAAAGATCAATGAAATTTAATTTCTGATGAACATTTAATTCTGGAACTAAAAGATATTTTATAAATAAACAAAATAACAACAATTAAAATCAATTATAAAGTCTCTGTAAACAATTTTGTCCTTCAAAATAAAGGCCAAAACCGAAATATCAGACTGAAAACTTTTATCATCCAGATTTTGGAAGAAAGAAAGAAAAAAGAAAAACAACAAATCATGCAAATGGAAATTATTGAGCTCCTCTTAATTTATGATGTGATTAATTGATTTATAGCCTATTGCAACAGGCCTGGTATAAAGAAAACAAGTCTCACTGCAAAAACACAAAATCTTACCAAGTTATTCTAATTTAATACATTTGACAAAAAACTAACTTTAAACTTCAAACTTTTCAGCAAGATCTACCAGCTTGTCTTGAATATTAATAAAAAGTTCTGGTTCCACTGGCAGATCATTTCACTCATAAGATGGAAATAATGTTGTCATAAGTCAAATAATCTGCCAGTGGATCTGGTATTTTTAAAATCAATATTAAGGGAATTGTTGACTTAAAGCTCCTATATCTTGCTGAAAAGGTTCTTGTAAGTTAGTTTTGTCTCATTTTAAATATACTAAGACATTAATCAGTGGAGGCTGGACAGACATTTGGTAGGTTTTGTGTTTTTGCAGTGCTCTACGAGAGGCGCGTGTGTGTGAATGTGTGTGCTGTCATTTGCAGTGTTGACGTGTTCACCGGCTGTCAAACCAGGACCCAAACAATGTTTCCTGTCTTTTCTTTCATTTTTTCTCCTTTCTGTCTCCCTGCTCCTTCATTCTCAGACATTCATTCCTCCTGAGGCGTCTTTGGCCTAAATTTGCTTCTTAGCTTCTGTCAATATGTTTCCGTTTTTTTTTTTTTTTTTTAAAGATTTGACAGTCAGACAGAGAGGAATGTTTGAACAGTTTCTACACTTTTGCTGGATATTTTCATGGGAGTGAGTGTGCCTGCTTGTCAGTGCTCCCTCTTATTTTTTCCCACAGAGAAGCTGAAAACAAATCAGCACTAATCAGAAAGTGCCTCTCCGTTCGGTTGTCGCACAAACTGAGGCCACACACTCGCACGTACACACTGCCATGCCTTGTTTAAAGCTGCCATCAGTAATAGGCCCCTGAATTACAGTGTGTCACTGCTGTATAGCATAAATTGTGCGTGTGTGTGTTTGTCAAGTGGCTACTGATGGTTGCAGAGGTTAAATATCCCGTCCGTTTCTTTCTCTTTTTTTAGGCGCTGATGGTGATTTGAGAGCCCTTGTCAGAGGCAACTTGATTACATTTGTGATTTGTGGGCGGGCAGAAAGTGTCCAGGCAGGGTGGAAGAAATGAAAAATGGCTCAAAAGGGACAATAGCAAATTGACAGGGTGACAGGGTGACAGGGAGGACGCTTTGAAAACACCTACATGTATTCTGAGAAACTGCGGAAGAAAGTTTCTATGAGGTTGCTGCAGAAATGTTTTTGCCAGTGCTGTCATCTGATTAGAAAAATAATCAGTTTAATCACACTGGATCTGTGATTAATCACTATGCTTGAAAGGTTGAAATATAAATATTTTAAAAATGTCAAAGGAAATGTTTTATTGTCTGAAGATTCTCAGTTTTCCAAGGTTTCATAAAAAGTCCTTAACTTCTGATAGTTAAGACACTAGTTTTGAAAACATGCAACTGTTTTCAGGGTGACGTTCAGGGCCGGACTTAGAAAGATGAGGGGCTCTGGGCTGGAGCCAGTTTTGGTGCCCTGTCCAAACAACAACAACAACAACAAAAAAAAACATTTTGCTCATGCAGTTTGCAGGACATTAACAGGTAGGTGCTGCACATCAGCAAGTGGTTTAAAACTTCTTAAACTTCACTGCAAAATCACAAGTAATTTTGGTTTAATTTTTAGTGAAAATGTCTCTTATGACAAAAAATGTGTTTGAAGTCAAATTTTAGTGAAAGGGATTGAAATGTGACCGTTGGGACAGAGAAGTTTGTTTTAAAGTGAAGCCAGTAAACAGCTGCATTTTCAGATTGTAGGCGGAGAGAAGAGGATGACAGACCAGACAGGTAAAATCCTTTTTTTAAAATCTTCAACAAGAGCAGATAGAGCTGAAGATGACAGATGAAAAAATGGGTCCAGATAAGAGAAACACGATGAAGGCACTTTGAGTCAAATAAGAGGGAAAAAGACGGTGGCGGTTCTTGCATGAACACTTTAGTCAAGATAATAAAAAAGAAAATACGACATTCAGTCATCAGAAAACATGAAGGAATCTGGGAGGGATTTTAAAAGCTTATTATCATAGATTGTTGCAGTGGCAATAATCTATGATAAATTATTGACATGTGGAGAACATATGTTTTCAATGCGTTTTGTCACTTCCTGTACAGTAGCTTGGCTGTCCTTCTTTATGAAGCACTGACTGAGACACACTGCATTTAAAAAGATCGCTCAATAATTGCTGAAACCAGATTGTTTTGTTTTATTTTCCAAATTATTTTCTGAGTTATATTTTTGCCATTTTAACCGTATTTACTCATCATTAAGTGTCTGTGTGGAAAAAATTAAAAATCTACATCTCTCTGTTCCTCAGTAGTGTCGTATTCTTGCGCCTCCAGTCGACCGTCCTGACAAAACATACAGAAAAGTTCATTCCCGTTTCATAAAACTTGCTGGCCCGGAACCGGGCAATAAGCTCAGAGTTGTTTACTTATCTTAAGAGGAACACGTCGGTGTTTCAGAGAGTTTTTCTCCATGACGGTCCAGCTCTTTCTGTCTGTGTGGAGAGCAGAGCCGAGTCCCATGTAGCCAAATATTAGCAGGTATGAAGCTGCAGCGGATAAAAAACACTTGAGAAAATACTATAAATCCTTCATTTCTTTCTGTTCGCTGCTAATTCAATGAAATTCTGTGTTTTATTGTGTATTTCATTGTAACTCCGTCTGGGTTTATTATCTAATGTTTAAGTCACAGGGGCCTGTTTGTTTTCAGTTGTGAACTGAGCAAGCGCATAGACAGTGGGGAGAAAAATATATCTTGCCTAATTTACGTTCTTGTGCCAATGTCCTAATACAACAAAACAACAATTAACTTTTCAGCAAGATGTTGGAGATTTTTTCAGTCAAAATTTTGCTAATATTGATGGAAAAGTTTACTGGCATCTTGTTATAAATGAAAAAACTTTGCTGGTCGATCTAGAAATTTTCCATTAATATTAACAATTATTGACTTAAGATTTTAACAAAATCTTGACAAAATGACAAAAATGATTTTGTGCCAAAAGTAATTTTGGCACAAAATAACTATTTTCGTGAGGTGACAACATTCTGGAAAAATTTCTCTGTTAAAGTGATTTAATTATCATTTGTTGTCCTCATTATTTTCTTCAGTCTTCCTTTAAGCCAAAACACAAACCAGTCCAACACATAAATGATACATGTGGAGACTTTTATTCATTCCTAGTATTTCAAAAGAAAGTCAAGCAAGCAGCAGATTGAAAAATAGAGACACACTTACATGATTTATCAGGGGCAGCAATAAATGCCCATTTTTAAGGCCAAGCCACCACATAAAAGCCTTGGATCACAGAAGTAATGGCTCCCTGTAGGCTAGTGATAACTCTGTTTTTATACGTGAGTGTGTGTGAAGGAGGGAGCGAATGTGACAAACACTGAAAGAAAGGCAATAACGTCTCGAAAATGACAGCCAGCGTGGAAGAAAAGAGGTTGATAAGCACAAGGAGAGGGAGAAAATGTGAACACAAAGACATCACTGACAGCCTCTGTTTCATTTTCCATCTCTGCCAGCTCCATCTAATCTCAGCCACTGATGTGTTTCTTTCTTCATTTGCAGTTAGTGGTTGGATTACATATCCCACACCCAGCTGTGGGCTCGTATCACTCAGTGTCTGACTCAGTGTGTGTGTGTGTGTGTGGCAGCACCTCATGCGGGGGTCATAAAAATAGCCATAATATTCCCTGAGTGATTTTCTCCCTTAGGCGAATAAAGACGGAATAAGCTCTTGTGGGAAAATAGGTTCCCGTGTCTGATGCGGGGTACGCTAAAAGAAAACCACTTTGGAGCAATGATTATAATTTTTATCGCAGTGATTGCAGAGGCTGAAACATCCTTTAATATAGCTCAGCTGCCGAAGTGAAGTATGGAACTGTTTTATTGTTGGATCATGTTTTTGTCTCCAATGAAAAGCAACAAGCAAGAAAGAAATAGTTTTTTTCACCATGGAGACTCATATAATACAGAATATATATATAAAATAGGTTGAACACAATGCTATTGATTTTTGAATTACATGTGTTTACTGTTCAACAATCTTACTCTATTTAAGTTATTGTGCAGAATTCTGGGGAAATAATTACAAAACTACACTTCAGACTTTAACAATATTACAGAAAAGACCAGTAAGATTAATCCATAAGCTGGGATATACAGAAAGCAAAGATTTGTACAATCTAAACTATTACAGTTCATTGACATAGAGGAAGTTCAGAGAGCTCTCATAATTTACAAAACCAAAAAGTAATTACTGGAAACATACAAAAATGATTTCAGACTAACCGGTGCATACTGTCTAACAATGTCACATAAAATTACATAATTTGTTTGATAACAGGGCAAATCAAAAATGAACTGTTATCAAAAAAATAACAGTAGATAAAGTTATTTTTATAACAGTATGCACTGGTATCAAAAATTGCATAAAATTATGGGAATGAAGTTGTAATATTATGAGAATACAGCCAGAAAAATGTCAAATAAATTTGAGTCGTTATCTCCATCATCTCTGCCCAGATGAAATCCTCCAGGAACGAATCACAGCCAGAGAAAAAATAAAATTGAAATAACAGTAAATGATTCAAATTGAAGAGTAGTAGAAGAAGAAAGTAATAGAGTGAAGAAAAGTGACCTTGATTTATTTTAAATTACCATGTCAGTGAAAGTTAGACATTGGCAAAACCCTTCCTGGTTGCTCTGTTAACTTCTGTATGCAGTCAAGTCTTCATAAGAGGAGAAACTTAAAAAAAAAAAGACCCAGTGCATTGTTTTCCAAAGCTAAAATCAATTTCAGAGTCCTATTTTAACATTTAAAATAATTTTTTGTCTTTGTGATTCAATATACAAAGGAAAATGTGGATGGCGTTCCTTTGTGTTTCTCCTTTCTTACCTGCCCACACCTCTTCCACCAACTCGCAGCACGGCTCCTCAAATGAGCCTTGAGGAGGCAAATAACCAAAATGGGAAATGTGTGGAAATGCAGAAGTCATTAAAAAGCCAATTACCCGCAGGTTCAGTCCTGCCGGGAGGAGATCGGGAAATGGCGGAGAGCGATTGTAAACCCAGTGAAATATGGAGACTAAATAGCTGTGCTTTGGAGGTGTGTTTGTCAAGCTCTCTCATTTGTTGATGCACTAAAAAGCTTAAGCATAGCTCTACTTTTACTTTCCGTTTTGGTTCTGTACGGACTTTGGGCGGCTCAGGAGCGGAACAGAAAATGCGTCGAACCAAACTTAGAGATGTGTTGCAGTGTGAAGAACTGTAAAACATTTGGACAAGAAGTCTGGTCAAAATCACTTGTATTTTATCTGCAGAGTTTTGCTTTGTCTATTACATCTGCTAGTGCAGCATGTCATTGAAAATGTTCACACCTCATGTTTTCCTTTAGCCACTTTAATTTTAAGATGATACTTTTCAAAATGGCCACGATTTTTGTGCCTTTTTAATCAATTATGGCCGTAACATCACAACCGTTTTTATGGTTTGGATGAATTTTATGCTTTCAACTTCGGTCATCCTACTTGCACAGCTTTCACGGAATCACTTTTATGAAAATCAAAGTCCACAAGTAAAACTGAAGACTTTGCTATTTGCAAATCTGACATCTAAATTGTTAGCGTTAGCTTCTGCTAATTTTAATGGTTTCAGATTAACTTTATTTTGGTAAATTTACAACATGACAAAAAAGGAAACAAAATAATTCTCTATTTTACAAACCAATAATTTATGAAAAAGTTAACCGTCTGAAGCAAAGGCATGTACTTAGTTACTCTTCTGCGTTAGCTTTCTCTCTTTTTTTATATTTCCTGCCATTTAGCGTTAGCTATTGCTAATTTATTTCATGTTTTTATTGTTTTAACATTTAGGAAATTAGTGAAACTAGCTTTTTGTTCGTCTGTGGCCTCCGCTGGCAAAAAATACAACTGATTTTAAAGTGATACTCTGGGAAAATCTGCACCAAGTTGTAGTTTTCTAATACTACATTATCTGCTTCACTATTGTTTATCTTATTGTCCTGTTTTGCTTACTGTTGTCCCAAAGTGAGGATGAAAAGTTTGTATTTCTTTGTTGCTTGGTTTTGTCTTGCTCTGCCTTCTGGCTTGGACACGCGGTTTAATGTATGCTTCTCAGGGCTAAACACGGGGAAATTGATGGACACCAAAGGGCAGAACTCAACAAAGCACCACTTCCTATTCATTGTCTCCAGTGTCGCTGGTCGCACGCTGGGATTTCGATCTCCTATAGGTCAACCCAGACATGATCCAGGGACAGCAGGGACTTTTGGGATTTAGAGTTCCCACGGGTCAAATCTAACCAAAGATTCCCTTCGTGTGTCTCCGGCTGTATGCGCATTGTGTTGTGACTTGCATCCTGAATATTGATCAGTCTATCTGCAAAGAAATATAAAAGTTGTCCCTGAAGGTCTGATCAATAATGCCAATGTCCCTGTCTTTCTCAGCTTATTAGAGAGGGATTAGAGCAGATTCTCATTGGCCTCTGGGCATGCGTTTGTGTATGTGAGGTCATTTATTTCTTATTTACCACTAAAAAGCTTATTGATGACTCGTGTGGTGGTTAACGCAGCAGTTTCCGACACCACCGCCCTTCCCACTCTTGAAATTTGAAAGCCTCCTGAACTGATGTCAAATGGCAAGAGAAATGAATTTATGCTGCATAATGTCGCACCGATTAATCAGAAGGTGTTTACATAAAGTCTCAGATCAATATATTATAATATATGAAATGGAAAATTTGCAAAGTCTCTTAACTTACAAAGTTCTTTGTAAGAGCAGAACTTTAGGAATGCAATCACTGCAAAAACACAAAATCTTACCAACTATTTCAGTCTAGTTTCCAGTGCAAATATCTTAGTGAATTTGAAATAAGACAAAACTATTTTAAAGGTGACTTTACACCAAGATATGCTGGCTTGTTTTAAGAAAATAATTTAAAAGTACTAGTTCCGTTTGCATCTTTTTCACTTATGACATGGGGAGATGTCATAAGTTTTTATCAATAAGCATAAATTATTGACCTAAAACAAGCTCCTATATCTTGCTGAAAAGCTATTTGTAACTGCAATGAACAAAAAATAAATATTGTAGCTGGAAATAAATTCACATTATTAAATTTCCGATCATGATTACAAACTTCTGAAAGACACAAAGAAGTGCGGCAGATTATCATATGTGGCAATATGTCCATAGTTGTGTTCTGATAGACGTTTCCAGGCCACATGCTGTCGAACTGTCGCGATCAAATTCCCTCTCAAACACTGAATGAAAAAAATGTTAAATCACAAGTTTATGGCAAAGTCTTAGAAGCTGCAAGAAAAACCACAGAGCTCTTTTTGAGAGCTCAGACGGTGTTTTTATCCAAAAGACGACAGACATAAAACATCTGATAAGGAAAATCAAAGCGATTTAAGAGAGGAAGAGTTGAGCATTGAGCGAAGACCCCAGGGAGCCGTTTATGTTCAGCGTAGTCAGTGAAAATCTTCTATCAGTGTCGTGTTTTAACAGAAAATCAGGGGAATTAATTGATCTATTAATGGGAGATTTCATCTCTGCTTTGTTGCTGCTTTAATGCCTCAGTCTGAAAACGCAAATGTTCTGTAACAAAGTTTGATTATGCAGTTACTGGCTTTGTTACTTTGTGCTGTTTAGACAAAGATTTGCAAAAGTTTTGAGTTGAATCAAAGAACACGGTTGAAACATCTGCAGCAAATGACTGAGAAGATTCTTTATGGCCTCATAACAGAATAAAACAGCCGATCATGGAGAAAGACTCTATGAAACACAGATGTCTTAACCATAAGACAAATAAATAAGTTAAATCTTAGCACATTTTCAGGGCCAGTAAGTTTTGTGAAATGGCGTAAAACTCTGTAGGTCGACTGGAGGTGGAAGAAAACGACGATTACTTAGAAACATAAAGGAGCAGGTTAACTGCTGGCTAACTTTCAGCTAGCTCCTCGCTGGCTGCAGTTAGTCGCTTCTGCTAAAACATTTTCAACATTTTAATAATTTAGTAGAAGTGAGACTTGAGGTTGGTCATTCCTGTAAGGAAACAAACGTTGCCTGGTTTTGCAGCATAAATGGCACTTGATTGTTAGGAAATATGCACAAGCTTTTACAACTTGTAGTTGTTGAGTTCAACTCTAAAGCTTTTCTAAAATGGAGATTTGTTTTTATGTTAAAAGTTATATTCTTAGTTTTAGAGTTCTTAAAAAAAATAGGGAGAAACACTTTTAACACCTTGTTAAACCGATGCTTTGTAGAAACACAGTTTTTCATTCGTGATACATGAATAAAAGGAAATATTGACCTCCTGCAGCAGTGTTCACACCATCATTATGTATTTTATGGGGAAATGAAAATTAAAACAGAAGAAACAGAGTTTGGAAAATAAAACAAATTTTATAGGACCATAAATCTTGTGGCCTGGAAGCAAAGTGGTCTAAAACTTCTGCACAATGTTTCATGACTCTTTTAATTTAATGTTTGTCTTCCTGATTGTCAGTGTTTAACATTTTCCTCTCTTTGCCGACTTCGCCATCAGTTATTGGTGAAGTGTCAACATTTAGCTTCTGTGTTTAGCACAAATGAAGAGAGCCAGCCGACCGCAACACAAACCGATGTAAAAGCATTATAAAAACCATTTGCGAGGTTTGTCAAGAGTGACGAAATTCCCCAGCCTCCCACACCCTCACGCAGACGCACCGCCTGCTCCATTTGCTGTAATATGAGTAAATGAATTAGGTTTTGATGCTTTAAAAGCCTTTTTTCTTTTGGCTCTTATTGGGAGTAAATTTCACTCTAATGGTGAGATGTGTTTACAAGCCGCTGGCGGCGGAGAGAGAGAGACGGACAACCTGAAGGAGGGAACGCTAAAGGGAGGACAAAGGAGAGTAAGAATGATGGATTATAAATGGATTTTAAAAGAAGGGCACGTAGGGATGAAGGGGAAAGAGGACGGGAGGATAGAAGAACGTACTCAACCTCAGACAGATGAATGAGTTGTTTGCATTCATGGTTTACTCCATTGCCCCATTTAAGGCATTTCAATTACCGACTTATCAGATTACTGCAAGGTTAAGAGATGGAGGTGGGGGCCAGAGAACAGAGATGAGCTATGAAGATTAACATTAATGTAAGAACATAGATTGAAACTAAATGGCTGAATATGAATGCAACACAATTTAAATGCATCATTGGTTGTAAGGTTTTTGATTTGCTCTAAAATAATCTTAAGTATTTTAGAGGGTTTTTTTTGGTTCAAATCAGCTTTTTGAATAGATTTTGTTTTTATGTTGGTTTAGTTTATTTTATTTTAGTTTAGTTTAGTTTGTCTTCCTGTCTGCACTTTACCCTGGAGGCCTGGACAGCAGCTTTAGACTCCTGCTTTATGCAAAAAATCCAAGTTTTTGCCCTTTACACTTTTATTCAATAAATGTCGACATACTTTTATTTAACAGCAGTCACCATCTGTTCTCTATGTTTTTGTAGAGTATGTCTAATATGTCCTCTGATTGGCTGTTCCCTGATAACGACTGTGACTGTTGGCCTCTGTGTTTGGTTTCTGTGCGTATTAATGCATAATGAGGTATTCTTAGTGTTTGGAAGCTATAAATGTGTTAAAATCTCAAATGTTCATGGATTTCAGCAATATTGAACCCAGATTTCCTAGTGATGTTAATATTTGTGCAGAGATGAGACCAAACGATAACAGATCTGAAGATTGTAGCAATGAAAGAAGAAGAATTTAACCTGTTTGACCTCAAATGTAACCAAACCAAACTAGTTATTGATGCTGAATTTGACTCTGCTTTTTTTCACCAATGTGTTATGATACATGCAGCCCAGCTTTCTGTCTGTTCCTGCTGATGATGATGATGATCCTGCAGGGCCATTAGCCATTCAGGACGCAGAACATATGGGGTGTGAGGCACCTCAGGGGGGAATCGGGTGTACTAAATGGACCGAAGACCAGAGAGATATTTGTGTTGGGGTTCGCCGATTCCCTTCGGCATAAATTATGCGATGGCGATGATGAGGAAGATGAGCCAGTTTACCCAACAATGGCGTCGTTTTTCATCCAGATAGAAAGAAGTCGTGTCCGTCCAGCAGCTGAAGATTTTCAGTACTTTCTGGTTTCGCTCACGCTTGGCTTCCTTCTCTGGCTCATCCAATCTAAGTTTGTTTTCAGACACTGGGAAAGACTTTCTTAGTTTGATTTTTAAAGTGACATTGGAAAATTTAATCAGTTTTATTCTCAAACAATCAAAACCAAGGCAGAAGACTTCAAGATTCTCACAAGTTTGATTTGTTTTTTGAGATGTTGGATATAAAGAAATGTTTTCTGACTCATTTTCAGGATATTTAGATTTCCTAATTGCCCTTTCTGACCCATTTGAAAGAAGGTTTGCTTGCTTGTTTTAAATATTTGACCAATGTAGAAGTGAATCTATTGTTTTTGACACAGTTTCTTTATTATTTATTTTACAATGTTTTAATCCTAACTGCACTGACTGGACAAACTAAAGGTGTTTTTACATGTTTGACCAAGTTTGTGAAGATGTATTTTAGTGTGCTGTACTGCTGCAGAGCTTTCTAATTAATTTCTAATTATTAGAACAAATACACATTTTCAGTCAGTTTTCTTTATTGTATTGGAACCGGCCGATACTAAAACTCAGATATTGTATCGGAAGTGAAAAAAGTGGATTGGTGCATACATCTAACTCCAGCTGAAAACTTTTAGATAGAAAACAGAAAAGAGAAATCCATATTTGCTCTTGATCATAGACCATAACCTGCTGTTGTTTAAAAATATCACATCCTATATGATCCCAAGTGGGAAGATGATGCCAAGGTGTGGAGCATATATTCCCCAGGACCCGGAGACAGCATCATTTCCTTTGTTCAGGTGTGCATATCTGTGTTTTCCTTTAAGCTGGCCTCCTACGCCGTATATAATAGCTTTTCAGCTCTATTAAAAGGATGCATCCGCCTCCTTCACATATTGTCACAAGCTAAAGACATAAATCCAGAGCAGAAACACTTAAATGTGCATTACTGTTAACTGAATAATATCAACACTAATATATGGCTGCAGAAGTTTACTTTCTACAGTCTATTGTGGAAAAAAGCCAAACTGTTTTGAAAGCCGTATCAGTTCTCAGAAGACTAGCTCCAGAAAATAGTGACTTTCTTGTGAAATAGAACTAAATTGGGATTGATTGTCTCAGGGAATCACCTTGTAGGAGCTAAAATTTCTGTCTCTTACTTGTGTTTTTGTAACAGATTGCTAGTAAAAAAGAGCCTGAAAGAGTGTTGCTGCATTGTCTGGTATTGTGCTGATACAACATATAATTACCCTTTTGCATTTAGGAGTCTTTTCTGCCTGAACATGCAGTTATTGTCACAGAAAAAAGGAAATACCTCATTTCAAAAGTAACTATTTGTTTCAGTTGAGTCAGATTTAGGCATCCACTCATGATAGGCCCAAATTTTGTATCAATATTCTCTTTATGATGTTACATTGCTTTTGCCTGTCAGATAAATATCAAATCAAATCATACATTATCGTAATCATATATGTTTTACAAAAGCAAGTAATGGATGCAGAATCTGAATTTTGTTGTGTACATTTTCTCCAATCTATTAATTTTTAATTTTACATACTGCCCAAAATGTATTTGGGTAAATTTAATGTACAGTTGCTTCCCGCTGGGCTGAACTGGGGTTGCTAGGTAACGGGCGGAACTCTGGTGGGGTTGCTAGGTAACGGGCGGAACTCTGGTGGGGTTGCTAGGTAACGGGCAGTCCCTGCTGATTTGTTACTTTACGTTTGGAAGGTTTTGAATTGTCTACTTTTCCAGACAACAAAATACATTAACTTGTTGCCAACAAAACTGGGTGTTTTTTAAGTACTTGGTCCATTTTTAGAACCAGTAGAAACCCAAATAGAAGCACAAAAACATCCGATATGTGAATTTTGAGAAATAGGTTCCGTTTAAAATAATTTCCATAGCTGAAATATGCAGCAGAGGATTCTGGTTCACTTTGTTGTCGACATCTTTGGAAAAATAAAAGTGAGATCTCAGACTCCACAGTTTTTGTGAAAACAGTTGGTCTCGAGTGGCAGTGTGTGCTGGAACGTTTGTTGCTCTAAGTTGACCCACTTATTCTGATCTGGACGTGTGTGTGTGCGTGTGTGTGTGTGTACGTGTGTGATACGTTAGACGGATTCACTGGTTTTTCTCACGTTAACAGATTTTTGTTTCTCTAACCTCCATAGCAGTGAAACATTGTGAGAAATAGCAGTTGTGAGTTTGTTCTGTTTCTGGTGATGCTTGTTGGAGTGCGAGTGAATAAAAGCATCTTGTGTTACTCTATTGTGTAAAAGACGATAATTTATATCCATGAGATTCATTCTCACATTCTCTGTTTTTATTTTTTTGCATCCATAGTATCACTGTCCTATTTTTATGTTGCTCCATCCACCTTAATTTGCCAAGTTATGGATTCATTATAATATTTGCAATTCTTCCAGAAATTTTTAATTTTCTCTGCATGTAAAATGCCACAGATATTTCAGAAAATGTTTTATTCAAACCACAGGATGTGGAAAATGATTTGGTTAAAATGAAAAAGGGTTATTACAGTACACCTGAAGTGTAATTTGTCCTAAAATACAGCTTAAACATACGTAAATTACTTATTTCTCAGCCAGCCAAACTGCTAAGCTGTTTGTCATGAAAAAGTAGCATAATCATAAAATCACATTTTTGCATTGCATATATGCAATTTGGGAAGCCATTTCATTTTATTTTTACTATAGGACACAATTTCAAACCCAGAACAAAGTATTAGTTATGCTTTGTTTGTAAGTTCTGTCTCCGTTATTATTATTATTATTATTATTATTATTCTGTTAAACACCCTTCAGAGGACAAAAATATAAACATGCACCTTTAGTTACCATTAATCTGCACAGTCACACCTGCTTTATTTATTATGCAACTTTTTCCCCTCCAGTCGCTTCTAATTCTTAGTGAAGCTGATGGCAGTTAGCCAAATGGAGCTGGTCGACCCATAAAAGCTCCATCCTCAGCCGTAAAGCACCGACTAAAACACACTTAAACCATAAGCTGACAAAGAAAGTGTGGTTTACGCCTGGTTTTGCAACCCTCAGGGTGTGGATGCATTAGGACATTGATATACCATTTTGGTGATTTAAAGAGCTTTAAGAGCTCAGCTCTTTTTGCTGCATCAAGCATCTGGTTTATACTGTACAAAACTTACTAGTCATTTTCCAGCTCACAGTACTCCGTAATTAATAGTTTGTGGGACATTATTTTTCCACGGAGGATGCACTTAATGTCCTGAAGAAATCAATGATTCTCTGTCGGTGAAGCATAAAGTATCCTGTGCATGTAAGCAAGCATGATTATAAAGTAGGACTCCCTATTGAAGTTGAGTTTATTTGAAAAGTTCAATTAACTGGATGCTTTCGACCCAAAGGGTGAAGGTGCCAAGGAAAAAATGAATGTAGGAGAAACACAAAAAAATTACAACATCCCTTCATTTGGCCTTAGAGTAAGAGAAAAGCAGGACATTTTAGCATTTCTTTACGACTTGGTGTTAATTTTTAATGCTGATAATTCACTAAAAGCTAGAAACTTAAAGATGAGTGACAAACAGATGATTCACTTCTGAATCCCCAAAAATGACTATTGAGGGTTGGCCGGTTATTGTCGCCTCCGTTCAGCAAAGTATGTCTGAAATCTGATCCATGTTTTAACTAAACAAAGATATTTGAATTTAGGTGTAGTGAGGCTGTTTCAAAAGCCTCAATCATCATTTTGTCGATAGTTTGCTATTAGAATTTGACTAAATGAGATTAAAAACAAAACATTTTATTGCTTAGCTTGTTTGTCTATTCAATGATTTAGCAGTAAAAATAGGCTTTTGTAAATAGTCAATGGTTTTGACTAAAAGGCAATTATTTTCGTTTGATCAATTACCGACATTTACAATTAACTCAATTAAAATTTTTTATCCAAGTCCCACCTCTAGCATAAAATAAATAGAACTGGTCCCAAGACCCTGCCTTGGGGAACACCTGGACACTGTGCTAACTCAAACATGTAAAAAAAAAGAAAAAAAAAAAGATGTTTTTAAAGCAGACAGAGAAAACAGAAGTAAAAACTGTTTGGAAAAAGCTACAATTCCTGTTTTTAAAATGAAAATGTGCCTTGTTTATCACATGATGGAATTTATCACCCTTTATACATGTGCGTTCATTAATTATATTAATGTTTGTAGCATGCAGTTTCAATCTAAAATTGTTGAAAACTGATGTCAGATTAGCTTTATGTGTGTCTTTTGTTCTTTTTTTATGTGTGCAGGCTCGTTTATGGTAGTGAATGCGTCGGGCCGTGCGTCAGGACAGAAGGCTCACCTGTACATGCCCACCCTGAAGGAGAACGACACCCACTGCATCGACTTCCTGTACTCTCTGTCCAGTCGCGACGGGGCAAGCCCAGGAACTTTAAACGTCTACATCAAGGTGTGTAGCAGAAAATAAAGATGTGTGGAAGTGGATGGCTGGCTGAGAAGGACAGGTGCAAACGGTACTGGGTGCAAACGGCCATTCATTTGCCGTGAGGTGTGACATGCACTGCTAGCTTACCAAAGGATTGTTTAAAAATAATAATGCATAAATGGCTTAAAACCGAGTCACTCAAAAGAAAAAACTGAAAATATTAGTGGTAAGAAAACAATGGAGGCGTTAAGCTTTACCTGCGGTGAGTTTTGATATGTCGTTCTCTAGAGATTTGATTCTTTTGAACGACTGCCAATGAGTCTCAATTAGTGAGAACTGTTGTTTTTTATGACTTTGCTTGCTTAGGCTGCAAAAGACAATTTTTGTTTCTCCCAAAGCAACTCAGCATTTGTCTTATTATGCTTCTAGACTGCAAATGGCCCAAATGCACACAACACTCGATAGTGAAGAACAACTTCTCTTTTGTTTTCCATTTGTTTGACATGTTTGGAAAGCTTAGAATCCAAACTTTGATAATCTGTAAATAAGTCAAAAGATGTGTTCATGGTTTTGTTGTGGCCGTTCACATTTACAAAAACAGCCCCACCTTTCTCATTAGAAGAAAACGAGTGAGTAAAGAGACTAGTGTTTTCATTAGTGCCATTTGTGCATCGGTGTTTGTTAAAAGGGTTCAGTGATCCTCAGCCGAAAAAGTTTGAGAAACACTTCTTATCAGCACTAAACATCCAAATAGGTAAGATGTTTTAGTTCACTGTAAGAAAATTAGGTCTGAAGGGGTTAAAAAGCCTCTGCAGCACCACATCAAAGGAAAATCTATCTTTTGAGGTTTGCTGCTATGGATTGCAGGCGCCCTGAATCAGCTCTTTTCAACATTTATCTTTCTGCCGTCCTTCCCTGCTGCTCGCCGCCTGCAGGTGAATGGAGGCGCTCAAGGTAACCCGGTGTGGAACGCCTCGGATACCGTCACCGAAGGCTGGGTCAAGGCTGAACTCGCCATTTCCACATTCTGGCCCAACTCCTATCAGGTACTCCACACACACACACACAGGTACATCGACGCACACACACACACAGGTACATCGATGCACACGCTCTCTGTTTAGAGTAATACTCACATAAAATACAGACTGATACTGATCTGATACAGAAAAACAGCTGAATTTATTAAAATAATTTACTTCTTTCAACCACAGACATAAATGTACTGAATTACACTTTTATTTTATAATTCTGCACCAGAACATCACAATTAAATACACCAATAGTTTCACA